>CM065589.1:500944574-501544574 GCA_033119425.1 Bufotes viridis | reverse complement strand
AATAATTATATTACTTGATATAATTATTATAATTATTCTATTTATGAAAAAAAAATATATAAATAATCGCATAGCGAATTAAACACAGTTGTCTCTATAGTCAACCTTCCTATTTGATTGCTAGAATTAGCGAAGTTGACGAATAGGTTGCTAAAACGAAGATGTAGAATACTTCGTTATCTTCGTTTTGAGGAATATGACGAATACATTCGTCATATCCGTCATCTTCGCTATAATTCTAGATATGAAACCAATAGGAAAGTAGCCTTAAGTTAAAATCGCAATACGCGATTATTTAAATCGCATATTAATCGCGGTAACTAGAATAATGACGAATATTCGATTTCGACGAATATGAAACGAATATTCATTCGAATATTCGCGAATTTCGTCGAAATCGAATATGGCACCTGCCGCTCATCACTAGTGAATAAACACACATTTGATTTTGGAAGTGCCGTGGAGTTCAGTCATAAAATATATGGTAGATTTTTCACAAGTGATCTATGATACTGGTGGAGAATAATAAGACCGTTTTCTAGAAGTCATATATCTACAACCAATATTGAATAAACAAACAAAATGGAAATTTACTGTGTGGTTCCAAGGGCAAAATAAGGTAAATCTATTTTATCCCTTCTCTGTAGAAAGAAACAACAAAAACATTAGTAGAGGAATGAAACACTTGACATGTTATATATGTAAGCATGCCAAGGTGTACGGTCTAACAATACTTTGTATGATTACAGGCTAGAAGATCGAAGCATGTCTAATTTCCATGACTGCTCTAGCAAGTCACGTCATGAGCTGCTGTCACGTCTGTACTTTATCCCAAGATTTTCCTAAAGGCTGTTCCTGGTCAATCGGTGATATTTCTACTTTCCAGACATCTAGGCAGGGAAGAATTTAATTTCCTTGAAATATTGCTTATACTGTATTTCAAGGAAATGAGATTCTGTTCAAGCTGGATGAAACCTTAATTCTCTTCTTTTCAAACTAATAATTTATATGTAAAGAGTCTTTCATAGATGTTTAGATTGGATATAATAACTTGCTGAATGGTTTGATTCAAAGACGGAGTTATAAGCAGTGAGGGAAAAAAATCTCATAAAGGCAGCTTAGACTTTCTTATATACAAGGATCTTTTACTACAAAACATTACACCATCTATTATACCCACAAAGGCCAAAGACATAAATAATGGAAATGCAGCTATGAACTCAGCTTTTATTTGTTGTTGCGTCGTTTTTTAGTATTAACTCTCATATTAAATGGATAAACGGAAATACTGTAAATGGAAAGACTGAAAATATTTTGTATATATGTTTTAAAGGATGGGGAAAAGTGCAAAGTGTTATTTGTTGTACTATTTTTTGTAAGTTCTGCTCATAATAAGATAATAGTAAAAACTTATCATGCAGCATGTATATTCAATGTTAGGGTACTTTATAAAAGATTAGAAAAAGAGAGTATCAAGAGCCTTCATATAGCCAACTTTTTCTCCCATTAATTTGATCAGGATTCTACAGCAAAATCTACATATATCATGTATGGTTTTTGCCACTGACTTCACACTATGCATTGCAAATAATGAAATCCATTGTGAAAATTAGCAAGATTTCTGCATGCTACAGATTTGTAAATCTACAAAATGCTCATATTTCAACATGGTTAGCTTTCATTGCACATGGATGGGGTTTTCAAATGCCACTTATTTGTGGTCTAGAAATAATTGAATGTGACAATTTTAATGATGTCATAGGCATCACCACTGACGAAGGAGTTTCCACTGCTGGATAATTGTCTGCCTTTTATAGTGAGGACGAACCAAAGCATAGGAATTTACTGATTTATTTTGTGTTTAACAAAGTAAAAGGCAATGGGTGTGTTTGAACAGTTTATATTTGGATGATGTGGAGTAGTCAAAGGAAAAGCGATGGGTGCCCCTTCCTGCAATAATGGACTGGACCAACCCAATTAATGGAGATTACACCATACAAGTGGCCCAGTCATAGTTTATATTGATACCCCCACCCCCCATACTACCCTGTTCAGCAGTACGTTATTTGTTATTTAAAGGCTATGAACATCGTTGCACTATTTTCATTTTTCATTTGCTTCTTATACCAAACAAATTATTTCCTACCTGTGTATGTAAGTCCTCCAGTTAGAGCTCTGATCATGTTTCTAACAGCTCTCTCCTCATCCATCCCTTCTTTCAGTGTTAGATATAGCAACAGGGAGGGGGAGGAAGTTGATCACAGATAATCAAAGTGTAGGGAGGGGGAGATCATATAAAGAGGGCAGATCACACAGGCTGTAGATGGGGAGAAAATCACACACAAGGCAGACTGCATGGGATAAATATCATAGGCCAGTGGTGGTGAACTTATGGCATGGGTGCCAGAGGTGGCATTCCCAGCCCTTTCTGTGGGCAACCATGCCATGAAAAAAGTCTATCGTGTACCAATATGCCTTGGAATTGTCCTGCCATTTGTCAGGCTATGAACAGCACAGGCAGCACACTAAATGTAGGCAGACTATTATAGCCAAATGATAAAGTACATGGAAGATATACTATGTTGGTATTCAGGTTAAATTGCCCTGTTGGCACTTTGTGATAAATAAATGGGTTTTGGGGTGCTGTTTGGGCACTTGTCGCTAAAAGGTTTGCCGTCACTGTCATAAGCTGGGTACAATGCATATAGAAAGCAGAGCATCCACGGAATGTTTTTTAGGGAGAAGGAGTGAGATCACACACTCTACAGCATCAGTGACAGTCATTGCAAGAGATATGAGATCCCAAATGAGCCAAAGAGGTTTAAACAAGCGGAAGAAAAAATATGACTATATTAATAATTAATGACAACGCCAGTGCCAAGTGACTGGATTAGGTGGGAGACTATCATCCAAATAAATGTGCAGAAAAGAAGAGTTGAAAGAAGTATTCAAATAAAACTATTTTGTCAGAACAAATTGAAATGTAAAACAGCTATGTAAAGCATCATTGTATCCATTAACTTCCCCAAATGGGCATGGATCATAGGATATGACTGCCCTCAGAATACCAAGGGATATTGAAGTGGACCTAGCCTATAAAGTAATAATGGGACCAATGGTCCAGCAGAAAACAGCCCCATTTCAAGATGGCTTTGCAGGTACTCTCTTGCCACTAGTATCTATTTATTACAAGCTGATTCACATTTATCATATCAGACCTTATTGAAGATATATTTTGTGAGTACAGTGGTAACAGTAAAGATTACAATATAATTATTAATGGTTTAATGTTCTGTATAGATAGAGAATAAGAATAATGTCCTCTAGTTGGCCTGACTCTAAGGAAGTGTGTCATAGGAGGGATGAGAATGACACTCTTTCCATCATAATAAGATGCTTTACACGAATCAGCAAGTGACCACTTCTTA
Organism: Bufotes viridis; assembly: GCA_033119425.1. Lineage (NCBI taxonomy): Eukaryota > Metazoa > Chordata > Amphibia > Anura > Bufonidae > Bufotes > Bufotes viridis. The sequence goes on along the minus strand of CM065589.1, from coordinate 501,541,146 downwards.
TCCTGTCAAATTGTATTGTAAATGTAAAATTTCCTGTTGCTTTTTGCTGTAAAGGAAAGCTGCCTCATGGTTGGAGTAGACCTGGACTTTGTGGTATCTTGAAAACTGTTTTACAGTTCAAAGCATTTTCCCTTCATTTGATGTCATGGTGAAAAAGATGAAGAGTGTTCTTCAAAAGCCTCAAGTAAGGCTGACAATCATAAGCCTAGAACTTTACTAAGTCAAAGGTTACTCTTCTCATACGTGAAGGACCCTTGGATGTTTAATTCAACCCGGTCCGGAGAAAAAATGTTTTATATGCCTCTCATGAGAAGGACAATAATGTGACAACATCTAGCTCTTTGATATGGGGAATATTAAAATTCAACATCTACATTGCTATATTAACAAACCATTTCATTTCAGGACTTTGGCAAACACCAGAAAGACATACACCTATGGCCAGGTACCATGGAACATAGAACAAGTACTTGTTTGACTATTCTATTACCATCCCAGAGATCTGGGTTGTAATGACTTTGAAGTTGGATAAGCCTTCTATTTATTTGCATTTAGACCTCACTTATATTAGTTCCCTTATTTATTTAAGTCACAGATCAATACATTGCTTTAGGAATAATGATTTAATTAAGATAAACTCTCTTGCTAAATGTTTGTCTCTACCACAAGGGAAAGCCAATATCAGGGTAAGGGGTTTTAAGCAGAGTGGCATGCATTGTCATAATAAACAAAATGAATGTTTTCTACTGACTCTTTATTCTCATTTCAGCAAATATAATGTTCAACCAACTTCATTATAAGATACAAAAGCAACTTTACACAACTGCTTTGTAAAATGATATGCTAATATTTATGTTGTCCTGAGGAATATATAGAAGATATTTTGTGTACAAGATTGTAAAAGAGCTGTTTGATTATTTTTAGGGTGTGATCACGGGGGCAAATATGTGCTGCAGATATCTCCCTGTGGTAGAAAATGTGCAGCATTTTACAAATAGCAGCAAAGTGGATAAGACTTTTCAAATTTCATCCACATGGTGTGTAAAAAATTCATTTGGAATCTGTGAGGATGAATTATCTGCAGTGTGTGTTTTAAATCTGCAGCATGTCAATTTATGCTTTTATTTTACATAGGGGAATTCACCCTTTACTATGCACAGGGTAAAATCCACAGCAAAATATCTGACAAAACCCACATGTAAATAATCTAAATTTTTTTTTTTTGCACATTCCCTACAGATTTTAAAGCTGCTTTTACGTCCTACATGAATATACATTTAAGCAGGTTCTGTCATGACCTTTATCTGTCTACCTTGTTCTGCAACTTTTTAACAATAGAAAAAGATGGTTGTAAATTATCCTCTTAAATCCAGCACATAAAGAGGCAAGATGCTCCAAAAAATAGATAAAGCTCTACTTATTTACATAAACTAATAATAAAAAGGGAGGAGCATTTAAAGCAGCACTAGGCTTTCAACAAACTTTGCATTAATCAATAGTACAGTGTGTGTACACGAGAACGGACACTATTTCTGGCCATTATATAATTTGCATCTGGCATTTTTAGCAGCTTTCCCCCGTCCTTGCAGAATACCTGGTTTGTACCTGTCATCCACTGCACACAGAATTAAGAGGAGAATCTCCTTCCTGTCTCACAGTCACTCAGAAGCAGCTCCAGAATAATGGAGGGCATTACAGAGAAGTACTGATCTGTATCTTAGTGAATGAAGCACTTGTGATGAGCTATAAGCGTCCTATGTTCAGTAGCCATGCAGTCTGCTTGTTTGTGTGTCTCCTCTACACCCTCCCTCTCCATATACTTGCATTGACATGTGTTATATGATCTTTAGGCAGTTCTGTCCTGGATGGAAAAAGGTGTTTTTTCAAAGTAAAAAGCGATTAGCAGGGAAGGAAGGGGGAGGCTAGTAAATGGCTAATAACAGGAAAGCAAGACATTTCTCACTGATAAAACATATTACAAAGTTTCTTGGGGTTGCTTGTTCTACTGATTTATGCAAAATTATGTGAAAAGTTAGTGATCATTTAAGCATCACAGTATAACTCCAAGTCATTTCAAGAGAATCTGCCATCTGTTTTAAGTCCTATGTCCAGAGCTCAGCATGTCAATGAGTCCTAATATTCATGAGAGTGGAGCTCTTTCTCTACCCTTGATACTGATCAACAGTTTTTTCCAGCTGATATTAGCAACAAGTGGCTGGGGAAAGCTGACAACTCATGAATATCAGTACTCATTTACATGTTTTTAACAAAAAAGCTGGTGCATAATAACCCATAATTTTGCTTAAGGGCATCTTTCACTAGTTTTACGCTGATCTTCATGTGGACATCATAACATTGGTGACAGATTCCTTTTAAAGTTCAGGGATATCAATCTGTCTAGTTAGGAAACTGAAGTGACAGTGAATCAATTCTGCCTGCTTTGCTGCAAATTAAAGTGGCAACATTGGAAAGGCAACTCCAAGGCAATCCCCTAAAATAGAATGGCTTCTACCTCACAGTTTTTTTTTTTTGCCTTCCTCTGGATCAACTAGCAGGATGACAGACCGAACTGGATGGACAGATATCTTTTTTTGGCCTTATGTACTATGTTACTATGTTAGAATTGTTTTATAGGTGGTGGTTACAGAAAATTGCACTTTCCTTATCCATTCTAACTTTATTGTTCACTAGTTTTGCTAGTGTCATTGTCACTACTGGTAGCACGAATTGGTTGCTGCAGCCCAACTGGGTTGCATAGATAGTCCTGCACCTCCAAGATGGCATATTCATATTTGCTGTTACAACTATAGTTAGCTGTGTTTCCCAGTACCATCTCAACAGCGTGCAAAAAATACCAGTACACAGACCATTACATGAAAAGAGCTGGACAGAGCTAAGGAAAGTGCAGTAACTCAGCAAAGTATCAGTCTGCCATAACCTTACAAAATGACCTCCAGTGGGCTACAACTCTGAATTCTTCTGACAAAGTTGTCAGTAACAGACTACATGAGGGATACATGAGGTCCTGACATCCTGTAGTGAGACCTGTGCTCCAGTCCATGCAGAGTATTTGACATTCAAAATAGAATACCAGAATTGGCAGGTCTGCCATTGGTGCCCCGTTCTCTTCATAAAAAAGAGCAGGGTCACACTGAGCACATATAATAGATCTGAAAGAGTCTGGAGACTCCAGCATGACTGGTTTGACATTGGGTAACAGTTACAGACAGGGTCCCAGACAGGGGAGGCATATCTTTGAGGGTTTCACAAACATCCACAAGATAGCTAACAGTACCTTTAGTGGCGTTAGGTACTGTATGAAATCCTCATAGCTATTGCAAGACCATATACTGGTGAACCCTGGTTCCATGTGGCCACAATGTATAGGCTGTTCCTTGATGGGGAAGACATAGATGCCATTGAATGGAAAACACATTTCCCAGACTTAAACCCAGTTGAGAACCTCTTGGACAGTAAGTATCAGTAAATCCGATGCCTTCAAGTAGCGTCACAAAAACTCACTAATGCCCTGGTCGAGGTCTGGAAGGAGATCCCCAAGGAAACCATCCATTGTCTTATCAGGAGCATGACCAGACATTGTTGGGAGTGCATATAGGCATTAGTGTTAGAGATGAGCGAATCAAAGCTGACAAAGTGGAATTCATTTAGAATTTCAGGAAACTTCAACCGCAACGACTGCGAATTTCCTCGCACTTCGTGGTAATGAATAGTAACAATGGCGACTAAAATGGCGGCTACATGTGTGAGGATATGGGTCAAGGAACTCTGAGAAGGCGGGGTGACCCATAAAGCCATGCATGCAGCCAAGCAGCAGCCAGCCATCCCGGTGATGTCACAGCCCTACAAATACGGCGGCCATCTTAGATTCAGACATTCAGTATCGTACTTTGTTCAGGGACAGATGTGTATGCAGGCGCTAGGGAGAGTGAAAGAAAAACTAATTGTTAAAAAAAAAGAAAAGGAATGAAGCTATTTACTAGTGCAGGGAAAGGATAGTGAGATGAATCAGACATGTGCAGATGCTAGGGAGAGTCGTAGGAAAATCCTCCCTCATTGTGAAAAAAAAAGTGATTTACAAGGCAGGGAAACATTATTTGGAGATCCAGATAATCTCATAATACAGCTCTGTCATTCCAGCATCTGGTTATTGGGGTGAAAGTGCTATGTTGAAAAGCCTTTTGTGTCTTTTATCTAAGGAAAAAGATAAATATATAAGCAGGTCACTTTTGCTGTTAACTGCGCTTATATCATTTAGTGGCCTATTTCAGTACAATACAAAAAATATATACTCAGGTCACTTTTGTTGTTATTTGCGCTTAAAGTGTTTCTTGTCATATTTCACTACAATACTAGAAAAATAAACACAGTTCACATTTGGTGTTGTTTGCTCTGAAAGCGTTTATTGCCATATAGAGAAAAAGAGAAAAACTAACTTAGTCCACATTTGGTGTTATTTGCGCTAAAAGCGTTCCTTGTCATATTTCACTTCAATATGAGAAAAATAAACGCAATTCACATTTGGTGTTATTTGTGCTAAAATGTTTATTGCTATATTTCTAGAAAAAAAGAGAAAAACAGACTTAGTTCACATTTGGTGTTATTTGCGCTAAAAGCGTTTCTTGTCATATTTCACTACAATACGAGAAAAACAGACAGTTCACATTTGGTGTTATTTGTGCTGAAAACAATTATTGCCAGATTTCTAGAGAAAGATAGACTAAGTTCATATCTGCTGTTATTTATGCTAAAAGCGTTTTTTGTCGCATTTCACTACAATACGAGAAAAATAGACGCAGTTCACATTTGGTGTTATTTGCGCTAAAAGCGTTTCTTGTCATATTTCACTACAATACAAGAAATACAGACTTAGTTCACATTTGGTGTTATTTTCCCTAAAAGCGTTTCTTGTCATATTTCACAACAATACGAGAAAAATAAACGCAGTTCACATTTGGTGTTATTTGCACTGAAAGCGTTTATTGTCATATATTTCTAGAGATAAAGAAAAATATTTGCAGTTCACTAAGAAATCGTTTAGTGGCCTATCTTAGTCCAATACGAGAAATATATGCGCAGTTTACTTTTGCTGTTATTTACGCTGAAATAGTTTTGTTGCCAATTTTAGGAGTGTTTTAATTTACTTTTAATTTATTTAGTTCAGCTAAAAGTATGTCAGACAGAGAAGTGCCAGGCCCTGCACAGGGAAGTGTCAGAGGCGTAAATAATCCTGACGCAAGCACATTGGCCCAGTGGCGTGGCATCAGGGGTTTCTTCCCGAGGACTCAGGTCCACATGTAAGCTAGCGGTTGTGTCTTCACCAGCAACGATCTTCAGCAGCCTGAGTCTAGAGTTGCTGATGAGCAGCTTTTTTCACCCACATAGTGAAGAAACTACTTACCAGCCACAGCAGGTAGACCTGGAGCAGGGCCAAGTTTGCCCTGGAAAAGCTGTCCTGCTTTGCCAGTAGTGTGGCATCAGAGCAGGTGTTTAGTGCGGCGGGGGCCATGGTTACCCCAAAAAGAACTCGCCTGTCCACCCAAAATGTGGAGAGACTTACTTTTGTCAAGAGGAATCAGGCTTAGATCAGACAGGATTTCCACCAGCTAATGCCTGATGCATCAGATTAGATCATCCATCTCCACACTATGTCACTGTGCCACTCTGTGGTATAATGCTGCTGCTGTTGCTGCCATCTCCACACTATGTCACCCTGCCACTCTGTGGCCTCCTGATGCTGCCATGTCCACACTATGTCACTATGCCACTCTGTGGTATTATGCTACTGCTGTTGCTTCCATCTCAACACTGTCACCTTGCCACTCTGTGGCCTCCTGATGCTGCCATCTCCGCACTATATCACCTTGCCACTCTGTGGCCTAATCATACTGCTGCTGTCACCTCCACACTTTGTGATTGTGCAACTCTGTGGCCTCCTGATGGTGGCGCCACCTCCAGACCCTGTCATTGTGCCACTTGGTGGTCTCCTCATGCTGCTTCCACCTCACCCCTATGTCATAGGGCCACTCTGTGCCCTTCTCATGCTGTTACCACCCTCCCCATTCTATGACGGGGTCACTATTGTCCTTGTTTGGCCTTCTTGAAATCACCATTTATTTGACCTTTCTTCTGAATGGTCAGGAGGAAGGAAAAATGAGACACACAAGGGATCCTGTCTGTATAGCAGTTATAAGGCTTATATGGTCCCATCAGAATTGGCTTACGGTTTGAATAAAAAGAGTGCACTTCTTCTTGACACTAACATGGACCTGTAAGGCTAAGTTCATACTTGAGTTATTTGGTCAGTTTTGGATAATTTAAGTATACTTTCTTATAAATTTAATCAAGTTTTGGTTCAATTTAATATTAAACATTTAATGAATTTACTAATAAACATTACATGCTTCCTAAGACAGGAGAGAATAGGACAGTCTTCTGTTTATTCAACTACGTGGTGTTGCGATGGAGAAAGCATGCAATGAAAACAATTCCTCTCCACCTGGAGACGAATCCTGTCAAGATTGCTGCAAGTGCGGTTTTGGCTGATCATCGACCAAAATACTTCTGGGGGCAACCTGCCTGGTACGAACAGGCCTCCAGTAGCTACAGACAATGAAAAGACAAAGCTTAAAGACAGCTTGGAGCCCCGAAGAGTCACCAATTTATTTCAAGAATAAAACCATAACTACCAGGACAGTTTCTTCGTCAGGGAAAACATCACAGGTTCCCGGTTTTCAGGGAAATGAAAAGGAGGGCATCCCTATTATAAATAATTAATTTAATAATAAAATATTTAATAAACTTACTAATAAAATTTCCTTTTTGCCTAAGACAGGAGAGAATAGGACAGTCTTCTGTTTATTCAACTACGTAGTGTTGTGATGGAGAAAGCATGCCAAGAAAAAAATTCCTCTCTCCACCTGGAGACCAATCCTGTCAAGATTCATGCAAGTGTGGTATTGGCTGCTCATCGACCAAGATACTTCTGGGGGAAAACTGCCTGGCATGAACAGGCCTCTACTAGGAGCCAGACAATGAGAAGAAGACAATGCTTTAAGATTGCTTGGAGCTCGGAAGTGTCGCAAAGTTAGTCAAGATTCAAACCAACCAACCAGCCCCCCCCCCGGTTAAAACAGCACGGGTTCCCAGTCACCATGGAAATGAAAAGGAGGGCATCCTGTGGAGAGGGTCTTCGGATTCCCCCTGCACTATGCTCCCCAGATAGGATCAGTTTTTTGTGGGTTATTATTCTGACGGATCAGAGGAAGGGCAAAATAATCAGTGACATCAACACAAACTTACCTCTGACACCCTCTCCACTCTGTCGGGGGGGGGGTGGCTCTACTTGTATAAGCGTTTAATAGAACAGGTTCTATAGACATCTATGTGGAATCAGCTGATAAGGGTGTAAAAGGTGTGCGCTTCTTCTTGACACTAACACTGACCTGTAAGGCTGAGTTAATACTTGAGTTATTTGGTCAGTTTTGGCCCCATGACTGCCCAAATAAGTGAAGTGTGCAGTGATACTAATAGCGAAGCCTGTCATCTGCATGTCATACTGAATCACAGTATTATATTACTACCTCAGCACTCTCTTTATGCATGTTACTGAATGGCAAAGTGTTCTACACCCCTATAAAGGCTCTCTGTAGCCCATAAATAGCCGTTTTCATCGTGATTCGCAGTGAATATATTAGGATCGAAGTAAATTTGGTGAACCAGCCAAATAGAATTTTTGATAAATTCGCTCATCTCTAATGAGGGTCCTACACTGAGTCAGGTAATGAGTTGCTCTGATTAAATTCATACATGATTTGAATTTGAATATGTGTCTATGAATTTGGGAAGGATTTGGAATCCAGCCTTCAGTTGTTGATCATTTTAGTTTTTATTAAACATTGATTCATACTTTTTTTTCTCAATGATTTGCTCAATTTATATTGTAAGGATTGTCAACTTGAATCTATCGTTCATTGAGATATGGTGTGTGGTTTGAGTATTAACCTTTTTTTAACATTGTATTTAAACACCATATATATTTAGCTTTCTGTCATTCAAATTGGAGTAGCTCCATCCATACAATTTATTGTATAGCAGTATAATGGTACAATAGACTGTAAATAATAGCAACATGTGTTTTGCCTAGTAGGAAAGTAGTGATTCTTAACCTCTCTACCTGACTATTAATCTGTCTCTCTTCTTATCAGCAGAATGAAAGACTATTTTAATATTTTGTTCCAGCCATAAAAATATGCAATACTCGAAAATGTATTCTTTAGATTCAATAAAATCTAAAAATGTTATATTTACTTTATGTAGGAAAATATATGTCATGTTTATTGCTACATTTATAGTACAAAATGGCTCTTTAATTGAAGAGGTTGTCCAGATAATTAAAGCCAGTGTGACTTGAGTGGTGAAGAGCAGGTACTGAAAGTATGATTCTTTACCTAGCAGAGGCAGGCTGTGGGCATCAGCGAAAAATTACTTATTCCTGGACAACAACTAAAAAATAAACTACAACCAAAATTGTTGCATTGGCCTCATGTTTGAATAGGTGTAATGCATTTCTGGAGAAGCAAATTGCCACAATGCAAGAAAAAATACATCCTCAGCACCAATTTCACTGCTGTCCCTCAACTATGCCGCTTTACAGTATGCAGGAGTCGAGTTTGCCCTGATGTCATAATTTGTTTTCTAAGACCAATTGAAAATGATCAACATAGAAAAATTAATTTTCTAACTGACAGAAGCATTTTTAATCTGTCAGAAATATATTTGATATTCCTATTCCTATAGTTATTATCACTATTACTGCAGTATGTAATAAGAGTGACAGGTTAAAGCAAAACTGTACTGATGTTTATATGTTTGGAGCAAGTAATCTGATGTTGAGATATGAACGGTGGTAAATGTCTGGCAAAGCCTAATTCAGCATAGCAAGCATTCATCTTCTCACTACTTTTTGGGAAAAACTATCCTTTCCTTTTTTGTGACAATCAAAGAGCAATTATGTTCTCATGAATGAGGGATTAAATGCACAGAAGTCCATGTTAGATTTCGCCCATATCTGTTTTGGTATATCCGTCAATAGCCTCCACTGTAGATTCCATTAAAAATACAGACAGAATAGAGCTACACTTGCTGCACTTTCTTGTCCGGTAAAATAGAGAGTTTTCTAATGGAAACCACATCCCGTTATAGTCAGTGGGGTCCATCAGATGGCATTGTTTTTTTTTTATCATTTGATAGAAACATACTGTAGCTTTCATTAGATATAAGTACAATGTCCATGTAAAGAATACTATTTAGGTTTTTAGACAGAGAAAATCCTTCAAGCAATGACTAGTGAACCATATAGCTCACTCACAGAGTTTCTGCCTCCCATGGTCCTATGTTCAAGACCTCACAGTGATCTTAATGAGAAGGCATGATAAATTTATAGGGGGATCACTAAGCACTGTAAGAATGCTAAGCAAAAATCATGGGACTCTGCAGAGCAGGGACTTGGCTACCAAAAATTTCTAGCATGTCAATGTGCTAGTAAAATAAAGTGCTAGCACTAGCTTCCTGATTCAAATACTGGCTAGGCTGATGATTTCCAAGATTATATTTATACCACTGTCTAGTGAGTCATTATGTCATGGCTCATAGATAAAGAATCTTCTTTTTTTTTTTTTTCATGCAAAATCACTCGTTACATAGGTAGATTTCAATTTGCAATGGATGCTTTTAACATTTATTTATCAAATATTTGTTTATTGTGTATATATCTGTGTCATCTGTGTGTACATGTTTTATTAAAAGAAAATACTAAACAGCCTTTGTTTAGAATTATAAAAATATGTTTAGTTTAATAATTGTTTTGCAATCTCCAATTTAGAGTCGTGCATATGTGCACACATTCTCTCTGGGACAATCAGAATGGCAGTCCGGGGGGACTTTCAAAAGTCTGATAGATGGCTTAAAGGAATGTATAGTCAGAAAATGACCTGCTATTTAAATCACTTATTTATATTTAACATATTTTTAAAGAATTTTTGATGATGTTGTTTTAAATTTTTCATGTATTCCATATATATAAAAAAATAGATAAAATACTGCAGTTTTCACACTGCCCACTATGTCTAATAATCGGCACCACTTCTTGGTTTATACAGATCACTTTACTGCAGTTAACTCATTCTAATCCTGCCTATAATGATATCACCTCTGCGTACAGATAAGACAGGCTCCAAAATTCACAAAAGGTAATTGTTAGATCTTATCTCATCTTTCCTTGTACAATGACCTCTGCAATGGTCACAGAGCATGCCTAGAAAACTCTCCCATAGAGGTCAATGAGGTCCCCTCCTGACCATTGTGTCTATGGCCCTTGGGGCTGCCATAAAGCAATTTTCTTAATGCTTTCTAAATGCTGTTAAGAACACCTAAAGCAAGATGGCAGCCCACATGATAATAAGAGATAAGCGCATTTTTCAAAAATTCAATTTGCCGGTTTGCCGAATAGTTGGGGAAAAATTTGGTTTGATTCGAATAAATTTGCTGCATTTCATTAAAAAAACTGCTATTTCCTAGCCTTTATAGTGGTGTACAACACTGTACCTTGCAGTAACACGCATAGGGAGTCTGCTCTAATAATGAAATAATACTGTGAGTTCGTATGACATGCAGATGACAGGCGTCGCTCTTAGAATCACTGCACACTTCACTTATTTGGGCAGTCACGGGGCCAAAACTGACCAAATAACTCAAGTGTGAACTCTGCCATACAGGTTGATGTTAGCGTCAAGAAGAAGCGCACTCCTTTTACACTGTCATCAGCTGATTCCACATAGATATAAACAGAACCTGTTCTATTAAACGCTTATACAAGTAGAGCCCCCCGACAGAGTGGAGAGGGTATCAGCAGTAAGTTTGTGTTGATGTCACTGATTATTTTGCCCTTCCTCTTATCCATCAGAACAATAACCAAATGAACCACATTCCATTTTCCTTTCATTGTTGAATTTTTTAATGTGAAACAGCCATTTTTTCTGGAAAATTGAAGAGTGATTGTAGACCTCTTTTGCTGTATGGACCAAATTATGTTGTCGTGGGTCCAGCAGCAAACAGAATGAAGACGCTGATTGCAACAAACCAGCAGACTTTGCCTTTACCATCTATTCACAATTAAATCAAGCAGCTTCAGTAAGTTGAAAATATGCATGTTATCAGTGACTGCCGGACCCCTGCGCTGATTAGGCGGGAGCAACTCTTGCATCGATCAGCCTTCTGTACATGTTCGGCGCTGGTCCTTAAGGGGTCAAATCAAGCAGCTTCAGTAAGCTGAAAATATTCATGTGTTTTTATCTCTGCTCTTTATCTCTTGTGAAGTCTTTTAGACTACACTAAAGGCTTTTCAACATATAACATCGGTACAAACAGAACAAAGTCTACAAAAACCTATCAATTTTTACAGCAAATTTTTTTCCCACTTTCACGCGACACTAAAGGCTTTTCAACACATATAGCATCGGTTCATACAGAACAAAGAGTACAATCAATTTTTTCCCAAAAAGCCTGTTTCACATAAAAAATTTCACCATTACGTAATTCGGCTCATACCGCAAAAAGGGCTTTAGAATATATAACTGCACCGCTGAACAGCAATTAGGCCCTAATTTTTTTTCTACTTTTACACAAAAGGCTTTTCAACAGATAAGTGCAACGCTGAACGGCAAATATATTTTTATTTTGCCACTAATACACGGCAAACTGGGCTCCACAATATATCATTGCACTGCAGAACGTCAATTTGGCCCAAATTTTGTTCTACTTTTACACAACAGGCTTTTCAACAGAGAAGTACAACACTGGGGGGCTAATATATTTTTACTTCGCTAAAAATACACAGCAAACTGGGTGTCACAATATATCTCTGCACCGCAAAACGTCAATTAGGCCAAAATTTTGTTCTACTTTTATACAAGCTTTTTAAAAGAGAAGTACAACACTGGACGGCGAATTTATTTTTATTTCGCCACTAATACACGGAAAACTTGGCATCACAATATATTACTGCACCGCAGAACGTCAATGAGGCCCAAATTTTGTTCTACTTGTATACAACAAGCCTTTTTACAGAGAAGTACATTTCTGGATGGCAAATATATTTTTATTTCGCCATTAACACACTGCATACAGGGCTTCAGAATATATCACTGCACTGCAGAACGTAAATTAGGCCCTACTTTTTTCCAAATTTTACACAACACAAAAGGCTTTTCAACAGATAAGTGCAATTCTGAACAGCAAATATATTTTCATTTTGCCAATAATACATGATAAACCGGGCTTCACAATATATCACTGCACCGCAGAACATCAATTAGGCCCAAATTTTTTTCTACTTTTACACAATAGGGTTTTCAAAAGATATATGCAACGCTGGACGACGATTATATTTTTATTTCACCACTAATACACGGCCAACAGGGCTTCCAAATATATCACTGCACCGCTGAGCGGCAAAGATATTTTTTCTTTTTCCACTAATACACAGAAAAAAAGGGCATTAAAACAGATAACTGCACCACAGAGCTTTAAATATATTTTTCCTTTTTCCACTAATACATGTAAAAATGGGCTTTAAAACAGATAACTGCACCACTGAGCGGCACATATATATATATTTTTTTCCACTAATACACAGACAAAAGGACTTTAAAACAGATAACTGAACTGCTGAGCGGCAAATATATTTTACTTTTGCCACTAATATACGACAAAAAAGGCAGTAATTTTCGCCCTTCACCATACAACGGCTAATAGCCCTTTTCTTCCTGCTTATACAAGCCAAAAATGTTTTATAACATAACTGCACCGCACAAGGGCAAATAAAACATATAAATATTTATTTGCAATAAACTCTGTTAATGCCTCTATCAAACAGCACTTGCACCCTAATAAGACAGGTTTGCTGGAATTACAGAGCTGAATAATGGCAATTTGGATCCCCAGGCGGTGCAGCAAGGTGTAATCGGATTGTTCCTATTACCCAGGCTGTCACCACCCCTACTGAACCCTGTTCAACACAAATGCTGATGGAATGATACTTCCCTATCCTTTCCCTACACCTTGAGTAATCTTTCCCTGCACTTGTAAACCTTTTTTTACCACAATCAAGTCTTTCCTATATCACTGTCCCTAGCGCCTGAAGACATGTTTCTCCCTGCACTAAGCACCCTGAATCAAAGATGGCTGCCAAATTTATAGGGCTGTGACATCACAAGGCTGGCTGGCTGCTGATTGGCTGCAGGCATGTCATTATTGATGATCCCGGCTTCCCAGAGTTGTTTGCCCCATGTCCTCACACGTGAAGCAGCCATTTTAGGGAAAAAAAATTGGTTCGTTACCACGAATCGCGAGGAAATTTGGATTCGGTGCAAATCTAATTTTTCCTGCAATTCGGATCGAATTCCACTTCGTCAGCTTGATTCACTCATCTGTAATGATAATGTTTAGGAAACAAAATAAATAAATCTGCAGATTAGAGAAAATAAAAAAAAATTGAGAAAAAGGATATGTGTTACCCTCTGGTTTTAACAGGCAGATAAGATAGTGATGAGCGGCATAGGCAATATTTAAAGTCGCAATATTTCACACATTTTTGGCTAAATATTTACCATAACTTCACAAATTCATGATTGCAAAAAATGGTAATGTTATATGCACATATTGCACGCACAATTTCATTACCTACTGTATAACATGTAATAAACAGACAATCATACAAAGGCTGTATGCCAAAAGCCAGCTATGTACTATCCATGAGACAGGTACAGTCAGGAATCAGGATACCTCTCAATGGCAGCCTTGTGCACTATGAGACATTCAAAACCAGCTCTTATCTAACTAAAAGCCAGTAAGCATCAAAGTTGCTTAATTTAGGTTGGATGGCTTGGGGGGACCTAGATCATTATTATTAGGGTGACAAAAATTGTATATATATATTATTAGTTTTTTATGCCAGCAAACTCTTCTCTCACTGCTTAGGAGGGCTGCATAAAATTTTTTAGTTTTCTAATTGTCCTAATATTATATTCAATAACATTTCTACACTATTTTGTCATTTGTCATGTTTACCTTAGAATGGCAGCCTTGTGCACTATGAGACATCTAGCAACAATCACCCCTCAGATAAACCTCATGGGCTATGATATTGCCAGGATCAGCTCTCATCTGACTGAGAGTCAGTTAGCTTAAAAACTGCTTGATTTAAGTTGGATGAATTTGGGGGCCTGCACACCTAGATCATTATTATTAGGGTGATAAAAATTGTTATACTGTTTTGTCATTTCATTTCCATCAACTTGAAAATGGGAAAGACATGCAAATAGAGTTTCAGCTGAAAAACAAGGCAGATTCTGCTAATTTGCATGTGTTTCCCATATTCAAGTTTATGTAATACTGTTTTGTCATGTAAACTCATTTGCATAAACTTGAATATGGGAAACACATGATAGCATAATAAGGATAAAACAAAAATCTAGAATATTTGAGATTATGAAGATATAGTACTATATTCTAGATTTTCGCGATACAAATTTGTGATTAGAATATTCGCACTCAACACTACTCGCTCAGTGCCTGTATTGTGAGTCATGTCAATGGGTCCGCATCCGCAAGCAGGAACCACACGGCCGGTGCTCATAAATTACAGACTGCAATTTGCAGTTTGCAGCGTGGGCGCTGAGAAAGTATGGGCATGATCCCTAATAGAGTGAATTAAGGTATAGAAACAGTTATATTGATCAAGTTGTTTTCATACTCATCATATAAAGGCATAATTCATTACTTGCTGTCAGAGTTGGGAGAATCTTTCAGAAATTAATTTGAGACATTTCCAGTAATGCAATTACAACATTAAGGCCTTATTCACACGTCCGCAATTCTGTTCCACATTTTGCGGAACAGAATTGCGGACCCATTAGTTTCAATGGGGACAGACGTTGTCCCGGCCGGGTCCGCAATTGCGGATCCGCACTTCCGGGTCCGCAATTGCGTTCCCGAAAAAAATAGAACATGTCCTATTCTTGTCCGCAATTGCGGACGAGAAAAGGCATTTTCTATGAGAGTGCCGGCGATGTGCGGTCCGCAAATTGCGTAATGCACATCGCCGATGTCTGTGTTTTGCGGATCCGCGGATCCGTGGAAACGCAAAACACAATGGACGTGTGAATAAGGCCTAATTGAGGGAGACCTGGGGAAACTGGATGATTTTTTTTTTCCTTGATAAATACTATACATTTAATTTCATTGGTAAACTTGTAATGTTCTGATTGAATTACCGTATATTAAAAGTTTAAAATCAGAGATGAGCGAATCGAAGTGCAATTAGATCAGAATTTCAGGAAAAATTCGATTTGCACCGAACCTGAATTTCCTCACGCTTCATGGTAACGAATCACATTTTTTCCTAAAATGGCTGCTGCACATGTTACGACATGGAGCAAAGAACTCTGAGGAGGAGCCACATTGACATGCATGCAGCCAATTAGCAGCCAGCCAGCCCTCTGGTATCCTAGCCCTATAAATAGCCTCAATCATCTTAGATTAAGCCATTTTCCAGTGTACTTAGTGCAGTGAGAGATGTCAGCAGGTGCTAGGGACAGTGCTAGGAAAGACTTGAAAACTTTTATTTTGCTAAATAGAAGTTCAGGGAAAGGATAGGGAGGAATTATTCCACACTATCAAAGGAGAACAGGGTCCAATAGGAGAGTGTACAGCCTAGGTAATAGGATAAATCCTATTACAACCAAATTACCATTATACAGCTCTGTAATTCCAGCAAACCGTTCTTTTTATTGGAGTGCAAGTGCTGTGTGATACAGCCATTAACAGGGTGTATTACTAGGAAATATTTCTAAAGGTCTTATTAGCCCTTGTGCGGTGCAGTTATATGTTCTAAAGCTTTTTTTGGCATGTATAAGTGGGGGGAAAAGGGCTTATTAGCTGTTTTGTGATGAAGTGAGAAAATTACAGGCATTTTTTGCGTGTATTAGTGGCAAAAAAAATTGTATTATTTGCCGTTCAGCGGTGCAGTTATATGTTCTAAAGCTTTTTCGGCCAACCAGCGGTGCAGTTATATGTTCTAAAGCCTTTTTTGGCGTGTATTAGTGGGAAAAAAAGGGCTTATTAGACGTTGTATGTGGTGAAGTGTGGTGCACAGGGTAGGGACAGAGGCCTAAATGTTTCTGGGGCAGGCACAAGTTGCAGCAGAGTTAAGATGCATAGCAGCAGGGGTCACTTCCAGAGGCCTGAACTTCCAGTGTCTTGACCAGCAAACCAGTGGTTCTTGAATGTTTGACTCGGTCATCCACTTCGTCCCAAGTGACATAAGACATTCCCAGCCAAGAGGCAGTGGGTTTGTCAGACACAACCCTTAGTTGGCATGGGAGCAGGCCTTGTGTTTTCACCTGTCCTCAACCTGCCTCTGTCCTTTTCTGTTCCCTCAGCCAGAGAAGTATTATATGCTGTGGGCTATGCTCCACTATACAGTGAGGACGAGCTACTAGAGCAGGGCTGGCCAACCTCCGGCTCTCTAGCTGTTGTAAAACTACAACTCCCACCATGCCTTGCTCTAGGCAGCCTGGGCATGCTGGGAATTGTAGTTTTACAACAGCTGGAGAGCCTCAGGTTGGCCATCCCTGTACTAGAGGACAGTCAGCAGCTAATTGGCAGCCAAGATCTAAGGAGACATCTGCCGCTTCCTCCGATAGGCGGAAAAGTAGTGATGAGGGGAGTGGCGTGGGAGCTGGTGTTGTGAGCGGTCAGGCTCCTGACCCAGAGTCCGTTGATGAGGAAATCAGTGACGTGCAGACAGTATATCGATAATGATGTAGCTGATTGCAATTTGGAGCTGGGTGAATAAGGAGCTTCATCATCATCAGGAAATGAGCCAGCAAGTTGGTAGCATGGCCGGGAGTCAGAAGGGTGGCAGCAGTGGGAGGTTGGGAGCCAAACATGCCCTGAGTAGACCACCCACTTAACCGGAACCTACCTACCCAGAAAGTAGTGGTGCAGGGGTTCACGGGGGCAGTGGCGGTAGCAGTCAGTCAGTGCGGAGTGTTGGGGATAAAATCACAGCCATGTGTCAACATATGCAGTGTCACCATAAAGTGGCCTGGGAGAACCGTGGCTGTGATGTGGTGATCCAGCCTGCCGCAGCAAACCGCTGCATCACCCAGTGGCACACACCCAATTTCAGGCAGTCAAAGCTCCACCACCTCAGCCAAAGGGAGCAGTCAGTTCATCCGATCATCTACCAGTCCTGATGCTCCTGCTCTTCACCTTCCTACTTCTCGTCATTCATGCAGTTAGCAATTGATCACCGAAGGGATTGCCAAAGGACAACAGTATTCGTGCACTCATCCAACAGCACAGAAGCTAAACGTGCTCCTCGCCAAGTTGCTGGTGCTATAGTCCCTCCATTTCCAAGTGGTGGCCACTGCACCTTTCAGAGAACTGATGTCTTGTACCGAGCCGAGGTGGAGAGTCACAAGCCGCCATTTCTTTGCAAAAAAGGCAGTACCAGTCCTGCACAAATATGTAGAAAAGAAGTTGGGCCAGTCCTTGAGCCTGTCGGTGTCTGCCAAAGTGCAAGGAAGTGCCGACGTGTGGAGCTACAACTACGGTCTAAGACAATATATGTCATTTATGGCCCATTCAGTAAATGTGGTTCCTGCAGAGCCAAACGAGCAACTTAGCCAGGGGACAACGCTTCCGCCTCCACGTTCTGACGCCGTTGGTTTCACGACAATATTCGCCTCTTCCTCCTTATACTCCCCTATGTCATCAGCCTCCATTGCAGGGACAATTCACAGTGCTCCCCTAGTATACCACATGTGCATGGTACGGCGGAGTCACTCTGTTCGTTTGACAGGGCAAAAAGAAGTCACACAGGGGAGGAACTGCTCCATTTCTTTCATCAAGAAATTGAATCCTGGCTCTCTCCTCGACAACTCAAAATCGGTACCATGATGACCGACAACGGGAAAAAGATGCATGGCACATATGTTCAATCTGGTTGTCAAGCAGTTCCTGAAGTCTTCCACCCATCTGCAAGACATCCTAAAAATGCCCAGAAGACTTTGAATGCACTTCAGCCACTTGTACACCGCCAAGCACATACTCCGTTTCTACCCATTAAAATTCCACCCTCCATATGTTAGACCAACTATACGAGAAAAGCCATAAACGATTTCTTGATGATCCAATTGGACACAAGTACTTCCCTGTGTAACTTTGATGTCAGCCAGTGGAAGCTCATGTGTGACACCGGCCATTTGCTCAGACCGTTTGAGTATGCCATGTTATTTGTCAGTTGCCTCATTGTTGTGCCACTCTGTGGCCTCCTCAAGCTTCTGCCACCTCCAGACTCTGTCATTGTGCCACTCTGTGACCTCCTGATGCTGCCGCCACCTCCAGACTCTGTCATTGTGCCACTCTTTGGCCTCCTCATGCTGTTTCCACCTCACCACTATGTCATAGGGCCACTCTGTGGACTTCTCATGCTGTTCCCACTCTCTCCACTCCATGACTGAGACCCTATTTTGCCTTTTTGGCTTGACTGATATCATCTTTTATTTTACCCTTTTTCTGATCTGTCAGAAAGAAGGAAAAGTGAGATGCACAACAGATCCTCTCTGTGTAGCAGCTGTAAGGCCCATCAGAATTGGCTTGTGATTTGATAGCCAAAAGCAGGAGTGGGTACAAAACACAGAAGACATGCAAATATTCGGTTCATGTGTCATCTCTGTTTTGGATTCACTCCTGGTTTTTTTGGCATTAGCATAACTGATGGACTACTGACCAAATGCTAACCGAGTGGAGGCAAATGCTCAACAGACAGGATACATTTTTTTGGGGGGGTTATTGTTCTGACGGATCAGAGGAAGGGCAAAATAATCAGTGATGTCAACACAAACTTACTGCTGACACTCTCTCCACTCTGTCAGAGGGTACTCTACTGTTATAAGCGTCTAATAGAACAGGTTCTGCTTATATCTATGTGGAATCAGCTGACAATGATGTAAAAGGAGTGTGCTTTCTGACACTAACATTGACCTGTAAGGCTGAGTTCATACTTGGGTTATTTGGTCAGTTTTGGCCCCGTAACTACCCAAATAAGTGAAGTTTGCAGTGATTCTAAGAGCGACGCTTTTCGTCTGCATGTCATATGGACTCATAGTATTATTTCACTACCAAAGCAGACTCCCTATGCGTGTTACTGCAAGGCACGGTGTTCTACACTACTGTAAATGCTCTCAGCAGCCAGGAAATAGCTGTTTTTTAATGTATTTTGCCACAAATAATTTCAGATCTAACCAAATTTTTCCCGAAAAATTCAGCGAACTAGCAAGTCTAATTTTTTTTTTAATTCGCTCATCTCTAATGGTAACCAACTGATAATGTTTTGCCGATAATAATGTTGATAGCAAACTAAAACATAAATCTAAAGAAACACAAACAAGTAATCTACTCAGTTTACAGTCTGCCAGAATGAAATCATCCCACTATTTTCCCTACAGGACAGAGAATAAAAGCTATTCTGAGCAATTCTTATATTTGCAATCATATCCAGTTGTAAAGCAATGCCCCTGTAGTGCAGTTCATCTACATTTAGCATACTGCTTATCACTGAACCTCGGCTACAAAGAGAATAGAAACCCATGTTGTAAGTGAATATGAATGAGGTCCCTCAAATAATGACATCAGGAATGTGATTACATCCATCTGCCAAGTTACAAAAATAGTTGATTGCTTAGAGAAACCAAAGAAGACATGAATACACATTGAGAGTTATTTGAAAAGTGACTTAAATTAGATCCAAATACAGGCTACAGAATTCTACATATACAATGCAGCTGTGTTTCAATCCCCTCTGAGGTTTTTAGTTCCCTGGGCAAATATACACATATAGTAATGTCTGAAAATTCATATGGACCAAATATAAGTTGTATTAATTAACACAAGTTAATAAATATTCATGTTTATCTCTATGATCTTTGATTTGATGATATACCTAAAGTCTGAGTCAGTAATTCATGGACACAACAGAGTAGGGCCTCACGTTACAATCTTTTCTCCACCATTGTGACTTGAAACCTGGTTTAACATACAGCACCACAGACACTGACCATCTATAACACGTGATTCGCAGAAGATCCACCCAATTACAATGAGTATTTTACATGAGGCGCATGCACTAGAGATGAGCTAATCGATTTTAAAATTCTGAAATTCAACCAAATTATGGGGAATATAAATTTAGATAATGCAAGGCTAATGGACAAAAACAAAAAGTTGTAATTTTACAATGTTGTGCAGACAGAACATAAATAAAAACAAAATCCAAGTAAAACGTCTTTTTGTACTAAAATAGTGTTTACAGCATGATGGGAACACAAATATATTATTTTCTTGGAGAGTTGGACAACCTCTTTAATTATTGCTACACTGTTGTGTTTATCCACTGTCATAGCAGCCTGTCTACATCCTCAATGACATAGTAACATAGTACATAAGGCCGAAAAAAGACATCTGTCCCTCCCGTTCGGCCTGTCATCCTGCTAGTTTACTGTCTAATTCTTTTGACAGCATCTTGATTTATCAATAAAAACTTCTGTGAATCTAGAAGATCTACTGCCCAATGTGCAGACACATAAATATTCAGGCCAATTTCATGTAAAACTGATAAACCTAAGTGTCTGGCCACTCTGTCATAAAGCCCTGTGCTGCAGTGGTAGTTGACCTACTTGAAATTTCTCCCATCTGAGCACAGGATCTCTGAAGCTCAGCCAGAGTGACCATTGGGTTCTTGGTCAAATCTCTTACCAAAGCCTTTCTTTCCTGATTACTTAGTTTGGTCAGGTGGCCATGGCCTAGAAACCATTCTGGTTGTTCTAAACATTCTCTTTAATAATTATAGAGCCTACTGTGCTCTTGGGAACTTTCAGTGCAACAGAAATTGTGCACTTTTCTAGATCTGTGCCTCAACACAATCATGTATTTGATATAGGCAGTTCTTCTCCTTATGGGTTGGTTTTTTCTCTGATGCATTGTCTGTTGTGACACCTTGTTGTGACATTTAAAAAAAAATATATATTTTGTTTGTTGTGGTGTTATTTATGTCACCTCCATATGTTCTAGTTTTTACACTAACTTCAGGGGCAGACAAAACACCATAAGCTTATTTTTTTCCCTGTTTTATTTGGCTACCTCAGCTGCATTACTATGTAGATATGAACAGGGCCTGCAGTGGTCAGGGAACATCTATGTTGTACCTCTGGAGGTTTAAATAAGACCAAATAGCAGGCATCCGCTCACTATTTTAATCAGGAATCAAATCAACAGTTAATTCACATTGGTAATAGCTGGAAAGCAATTCATACAGTTCTTATTTTTATAAAGAACAAAAACAATCATTTGTTAGTTCTTGTTGAACAAAAACAATCATTATAAACTATAAATCCAGCTGATTTATTTTACTGGTAAAGCTCCTCTGGCCCTGGAGGCTTATCATTCCTTACAGCCAATCAAAGATGAGCATGTGTGTAAGCTCATAAATAATCACTCCTTCACAGCTCCAATAGGTGCGGTGTCTGAAACTAGGATCAATGTTGTTGTAGTGATCAAAATGTGCCTCCCCTGGCTGTATATTGGCAAGTCGTTCTTAGCGATGTATGTATGAGCATATGGCTAAAATCAGTTAACTGCTAGCAAACAAAAAAAAAACTGTGCCTTAAGTAAATTAAAAGGGATCATTTAGAATATTCCTAAAAACAAACAGCTATGTGTACAAACACCTAATACACCAAGTCATAATAAAAAATAAAAATATCCAAGCTTTATTCAGAAGATATATCATAAAATATTTAATAGTGGCAATTTATAGGAACTGTGACAGGAAATCCTGGTCACATCATATGTGCATTAAAAGTTAGTTTAAATCCAATATGCTTGGTGTGAGTGCAATGTGCTTTTCACCTGAGAAATTTCCCTCATAGTATCCATATAGACCAAACAACTCAGCCATCAAGCCCCAACTTGTGTTCACCATGTCTTCTTCAAAGTTTGTGCAGGGAATGTATCAGAAAAAAATGAGCCCTGATCATTATAAAGATATGTTGACGTACATAGATTGAAGGGGCTTTCCAACTATTTCGACTGGATAGGTACTCAATATCTGATCATGAGGGTCCGACACTCATGACCCCATTCATCTGTTTGAGAAGGCCAAGGGACTCACAGGAAAGTCAAGGCTGAGCTGCGATACCAAGCACTGCCGCTATACAATATACAGAGCTGTGCTTGGTAAGCTGCGAGCATGGTTTCCTCAAATAGTTGATACCCATGGATCAGATATTAATGACTAATCCTGAGAATAGGTCATCAGTCAAAAAAAGTCAGAAAACCCCTTTAATATGCAATAATACAGATAACCAGTTTTCAAATAAAGTTTAATTGACTGAATAGCTCCTACAAACTTTACTTTGTGACCTTATGGTTGCTCCTGAAGTCCATCAGTATACTACAGATCCATATGTATGGGAGTCGCAGATTAAAGACCAATCACAAAACTGGAGTAATTTAATAAAATAATATCAATGAATTAATTATAATGCATCTCCTCTACATATCATTATCTAGACTTATAATGCACATCTAAAATTCAATCCTACTTAGAAAAATCCTTCATCAAGTGCTTTCATAAATGAAAGTGCATCTCCTATGTAATGTGAACAGTCAAAAAAGGTCTTATTATTAATTTGAATTAATTACAGATTTTTGATTAAAGCGTCCCCGCCTGTCATTATGTCAATACACATTTCCACTTTATGTCACATAAATAAATATTCATGAGATCATGCACCTCACATAATCAAACAAATGCAAAATTATCTGTATTAGTTTGCATATGAATTTCCTCTGTATAATCTTCATTAAATGACAGAATAATTAAGCCTGTGAAAGCGTGCTATTCGGGAATATACAATAGCTTGGCAGCCATTGAAAGGCATAAATCAAAACAGTGTTTTAAGAAAGATTATATCCTCAGAAAAGCCTGGGGCGAAGGATTAGCGTGACACTGTTTTCAGATCCCCCACAATGGTCAGAGAGATCAAAACTGTACGTAGAAAACACAACCAAATGCATGAATATTTCTAACATGTTAAATCTATATTTAAATATGTTTTAAAAATTAGGCTAAATGGAATGCCACGAAATAAAAATAAAGCATTATTTGATCAATCCTTCGCCATTCCAGTGCCCCTCTGGTAGTTCCCACTGTTTTTGCTAATTTTCTGTGACATGCTATCCAACCATCCTGCTGCTGAAGACAATCGCTGTACAGCACAGGACTACTGAGGCCTATGATTGGTTGCAGTGGTAACACAGTTTTATGCATCACAACTGCAGAAACATCAACAAAGACTAGAGGGGACCATCAGGGTGGGGCTGAGAGGTTTATTGTAGCAAGTGACTAAAGATGGCTCCTTTTTCATTGCATATAAGCCCCTTTAAAATTGTATGCATATTTCATTAAAACAGTTTTTTGCATTTTTTTAATGTTCTTAAAAATAGTTATT
This sequence comes from Bufotes viridis, assembly GCA_033119425.1. Classification (NCBI taxonomy): domain Eukaryota; kingdom Metazoa; phylum Chordata; class Amphibia; order Anura; family Bufonidae; genus Bufotes; species Bufotes viridis. Next base: position 501,517,492 of record CM065589.1, on the reverse strand, counting down.
CCAAATTATTATTAATTATTGCTCCTATTTTAACAATGATCATTTATCTATTTGCCTTTCATTTACCTGAGCTGCCCTTTTAAGAATTACATTGGCCATCGGGTCAGTGTTTTTGCCATAATGCTACTTCCCAGTTTCTATTTGCAGAAAGTATCGCAATTGCCTTAAATACCATTTTTCTATTCTGATTGTGGACTTATGTGCTCTGGATGCGGCAAGGGGTCCCATTGTCTGGCAACCTATGAGCACAGAGGAGTCATCTGTATCAAAGATCACTCCCACTGTTACGGCAAGGTGACGTGATCTCACGATATTATGTGCGGGTACGCGCATGCGCACAAAGTATATTGCTTCTGTGCGTTTCAGACCTCGTTTCTGATCTGTAATGGGCGCGTGTTCTACTTGTTCTCCGGTATGAGAACAGAATGCATTTTGGAGCATTCTGTTTTGTTCAGTTACATTTTGCCCCCATTGACAATGAGTGGGAACAAAACTGAAGCATTTTTTTTCTGGTATTGAGACCCTATGATGGATCTCAATATCGGAAAATATTAACACTAGTGTGAAAGTAGCCTAACACAGGACCTGGAAGGAAATAAGGCACAGTCACATACATTGGAGGAATGTGAGAAGAAGTTATCTTTGATGGAAGATGAACTGAAATTGTTACATGTAAAATGAAGAGTTGATAGAAAAGGTAAATGATCTTGAAAACCGAGCAAGGAGAAATACTATAAGAATAGTAGATATTCCATAGTCATATAATAATAATGCTTTAAATAAGCTAATGGTTATTCATATCCCTAAAAAAATAGTTATGAAAAGGATTCCTAAAACAGAGTGAATGCATTGACCCATTAAGAAGTGATCAAGAGAGAATATGACTATTTTCTTTCAGACTACCTGTTATAGAGCAGGAGGAGCTGAGCAGATTGATATATAGTTTTGTGGGCAAATATTCAGTATAACCTGTACTTCAACAATTTAAATGTCTTCTCTTTCCAAGAGGATGTCCTATGACTGATGGCACCATCTCCTTGAGTTCAAAGCCCAGAATGAGCAGGAATTTAAATGAATGAAATACAAGTTTTACTGAATCTTTTTTCCATACAACTATATATTTTTCTGGTCAGCTCCTCCTGCTCTATAACATGCTGCCTATAGCTTATAGTGCATTTTCATGATGACAAGATCACTTTAAAGCAAAAAAAAGTTTCACTACAGCCTGCCAGCACTGATCATGCGCTGGCAGGCTGTAGATGTCAGAAAAAATTGCATATCAGACGCTGTTTTGTAAACAGCGTCTGATATGCCTGCTGCCTGCTATTCTGGTGGTCCCTTTTGCTTGGGACCACCAGAGGACACAGGCAGCAGCTTAAGTAAGTGCACCAATCACCACACCACAACCCCCCCTTCACTGATTAACTCCTGATTAACCCCCGATTAACCCCTGATCACCCCATGTCACCCCCTGATCACCCCCTGTACCCCCCCCTGTCACTAATCACCCCCCTGTAAGGCTCATTCAGAAGTCCTTATGTGTTTTGCGGATCCACAGATCCGCAAAACACGGACACCGGAAATGTGCTTTCCGCATTTTGTGGATCCACACATTGCCAGAACTATATAGAAAATGGCTTTTCTTGTCCGCAATTGCAGACAAGAATAGGAGCATTTTTACGCATTTGGATTCCAGACTTCTTTTCACGCTTTAGGACCCCTAAAATGCCAGGGCAGTATAAATACCCCACATGTGACCCCATTTTGGAAAGAAGCCACCCCAAGGTATTCTGTGAGGGGCATGGCGAGTTCATAGAAGATTTTTTTTTGGCACAAGTTAGCGGAAATTGGCATTTTTTTTTCTTACAAAGTCTCATATTCTACTAACTTGTGACAAAAAATAAAATTTTACATGAACTCACCGTACCCCTCACGGAATATCTTGGGGTGTCTTCTTTCTAAAATGGGGTCACTTGTAGGGTATGTATACTGCCCTGGCATTTTAGGGGCCCTAGTGCGTGAGAAGAAGTCTGGAGTCCAAATGCGTAAAAATGCCCTGTGAAATTCTAAAGGTACTCATTGGAATTTGGGCCCCTTTGTGCACCCAGGCTGCAAAAAAGTGTCACACATGTGGTATCACCGTGCTCAGGAGTAGTAGGACAATGTGTTTTGGGGGGTATTATTACATAAACCCATGCTGGGTAAGCGAAATATCTCTGTAATTGACAACTTTTTAAATTTTTTTTATACAAAGTTGACAATTTACAGAGATATTTCTCTCATCCAGCATGGGTATATGTAAAAATACACCCCAAAACACATTGCCCTACTTCTTATGAGTACGGCGATACCACATGTGTGCCACTTTTTTGCAGCCTAGGTGCGTAAAGTCCAACGAGTACCTTTAGGTTTTACAGGTTTGCTCACAATTTTGCCCCGTCCAAAATGCCAGAACAGGAAACACACCCCACAAATGACCCCATTTCGGAAAGTAGAAACCCCAAGGTATTCACTGAGGGGCATAGTGAGTCCGTGGGAGATTTTTTATTTTTTTTGCCAGAAGTTAGCACAAATGGAAACTTTATTATTTATTTATTTTTCTCAGAAAGTGTCATTTTCCGCTAACTTGTGAAAAAAAATGAAATCATACATGAACTCACCATGCCCCTCTGCGAATACTTTGGGGTGTCTTCTTTCTAAAATCGTGTCATTTGGAAAGTCAGAGCTGCTTCAAAAAGCGGAAATTCACTTTTTTGCACCATAGTTTGTAAACGCTATAACTTTTACCCAAACCAATAAATATACACCTATTGCATTTTTTTATCACAGACATGTAGAACAATAAATTTAGAGAAAAATGTATATAGAAATGTAGTTTTTTTAAAAAAAATTTACAACAGAAAGTGAAAAATGACCTTTTTTTGCAAAAATTTCGGTCATTTTTGATTAATATAAAAAAAAAGTTAAAATGTCAGCAGCAATGAAATACCACCAAATGAAAGCTCTATTAGTGAGAAGAAAAGGAGGTAAAATTCATTTGGGTGGTAAGTTGTATGACCGAGCAATAAACAGTGAAAGTAGTGTAGTGCAGAATTGTAAAAAGTGGCCTGGTCATTAAGGGTGTTTAAGCTAGGGGGGCTGAGGTGGTTAAAAAGTCGCACTTCACAAATGAGGCCTAAAATTGCTATAATCTGAAATCCTGACCTACTTTTTACTCCACTTCTAAAAGTGGCATAATGCACCAAATGTTGCAAACTTTGACCAAATGCCTCTGACTTAGGCATCACTTGAGACATTTTTATGCCACAAAACTGGCATATCAGATTTAATAAATGTACCTCTAAGTTCATGATGAAGATTTTTGCTAATAGCTGGAGAGCTTTATGCCAAACTTGATTTGTTAAGGTGAGCTCAAGTATTAGAAACATACAGAAAAATTGCCTAGTGATGAGTGGCAGGGGCTATATTTGAATTTGCGATATTTTGCGAATATTTGAGCAAATATTCGTCATATATTCGCAAATTCGCGTTTATTTTCTAGATTGTTGGCATGGCAGAACATTACAATAGCTTTATATGCAGATAAAGTGCTCCAATATATTCCCGATTGCGAAAGTCGGCAATTAATGATGCGCATATTTTGGTGCAATACGTGTAACTGGTGACATCACAGCACTATGTCTATAGCATGTATGTATATGGACAGCAGAACCTATCACACTACCTAATGCCCTAAACTAATCTAACCTACACTGACTATCTCCCCCTAACTCTCTGAATTATATATTTAAGTTAACTGTCTAATGTATATACAACAGAGCCCAGAGCACAGCAGTGACACTGCTGTCTCTCTCAGAACTCCATTACTCCGTTACACTACAAAAAATGGCTGCTGGGGAAGTTCTTATACAGTAAGGGGTAGGCAACTTTCCTATTGGTTGCTAGGGATGTTGCTAAGCTCAGACAAATACATTGCAGCCTTCTCATTGGCCCCCAAGCAAGATGGAGGTTACTAATGAAAAAAAATCTAGAATATTCAAAAATTACGAATATATAGCACTATATTCTAAATATTCGCAAATTCTCGAAGTGCCTATATCCGCGATTAATATTTGCGTTTCGAATATTCGCGCCCAACACTATGAGAAATTACCTAACATTGGGGTCTATATATAGGAAAGAAAGTGGCGGGTTATGAAATTTACCCCTTCAGTAACTTACAGTTTTCGGATTTTGCATTATTTATTTTTTACTCCCTGCCTTCTCGGATCTAATCCAGAGTGCCATATTCATTTATTGAAGCTCTACCAGCAAGAGATTCCAGTCCCATCCTTGCTCCATTCTTTATTATACCCTGCATCAAGACATAAACGTATCTGGAAAAGGCTTACTGCAGAAAATGTTAATATATTACTGGAATAAATAACTAGAATATTGTTGAATAAATCATGTGTGATTACATATCATTCCTTGGAGTGCAGTGTCTCTATTTTAATTTTTTATTTTTTCGTTCACATACTGTAGCCATATGAGGGCTTGTTTTATGTGAGACAAGTTGTATTTTCTACTGGCACATTTAATAATGCATACAATGTAATGGGAAGCTGGGAAAAAAAAATCCAAATGGGGTGGAATTGAAACTCAGAAAGTGTTAATTGCTAATTGATAAATGAAGAAGGAAGAGTAAAAACTTTTTCTAAATCCCAAATATCTTTTGGTTATTAAGGATACATATATATAAAAATGAGTTTCTTTCAGTCTGTCTGTCTGTCTGTCTAGAAGTTCTTTATGCGTGACCAAACGACTGGACGGATCTTCACCAAATTTGGCACACGGGTACCTCAGGTGTCTGGGAAGGTTTTAGACTGGGTCTCAGCCCCTTAGGACGTACTGTTTCATAGATATTTCCCAAAAATGACCTGCATTAGCCAATACAAACCTGCAAGGCTTTCTATTCATATCCAAACTGCCATACTCACATGTCCCTTATCAGCGAATAGAAGCTTGCAGGTTCTACTCAAGGTTGCCATAACAACTGATCAAGGGTTTTAATAGTTCGCAGGTTCTTAATTATTCCGTCATGTGACGTATGACGGCACAACTACACTACTATATGCATGGGGGGCATAGGCCACTACTGTTAAAGGGGCGGTCACTGTGGAGGTCACTATTAAAGATGCGGTCACTGTTAAAGGGGCGGGCACTGTGGAGGACACTGTTAAAGGGGCGGGCACTGTGGAGGTCAATGTTAAAGGGGCGGTCACTGTGGAGATTATTGTTAAAGGGGAGGCCACTGTGGAGGTCACTGTTAAAGGGACGGGCACTGTAGAGGTCACTGTTAAAGGGGCGGGTACCGTAGAGGTTACTCTTATGGGGGATACTGTTGATATCTTTTTATGACACACGGAAACATGAAAGAAAATAGATGAAATATACCCATGCAAAGCCGTGTCCTTCTTCTTATATATATATAAAGGCTCCATAGTGAGAGCTGAAACGTTGCTACTGTTTTTGGGTTAATAAACCACGTTTATCTTCACGATATCCGGAGTGCTGCCTGCCGATTCTTCACTCTATATATATATATATATATATATATATATATATATATATATATATCTTATATATATAAAAATGAGTTGGTGCGTGACCAAACGACTGGACCGATCTTCACCAAATTTGGCACACGGGTACATCAGGTGGCCGGGAAGGTTTTAGACCAGGTCTCAGCTCTCTAGGACGTACTGTGCCTGAGATATTCCCAAAAAATGACCTGCATTATAGCTAATACAAGCCTGCAAGCCTTTCACTTAAATCCAAACTGTCATTTACTGCTCCCTGGCAGTTTGTCTCCACACACAGAGTTTTACTCCAGGTAACCATAACAACCCAGTCATGTTTCTTCATTGCTCTAGATGAGGTTTAAAGGAAATCTGTGACCAGGATGATCACTACAGAAGTAAAGCCGGGGCCTAATAGCACTTAGTATCTTATTTCCTTCAGTTTCCATAACAACTCGGCCATTTCTCTCCACTGCTGCAGATTAGCTTTAAAGGGGCAGGGCGCTGTGGATGACACTGTTAAGGGAGCGGAGTGCTATGGAGGTCACAGTTCAGGGGGAAAGTAGGGTGGCCATTCAAGTCACCCTTAAAATCCCGCCCCTAGGTCCAGATAAGCCACACCTCTGATTCAGTTAGGTCATGCCCCCTCCCCTCCTGAGGTTGGAGGGACGGTGATTTTCTCCCTGCAGCTCACATTCAGACAGCACAGTGCTGCTGTCTTAGAGAGAGCTTTTTAAAAGGACACGCCCCCAATCCTGTTAGGACACACCCCTTTCCACTAAGCGAACAGGGATTGAAAAAATAAAGTTAAAAATCATCTTTTAGGTCCACTAAGCCACACCCCCGATACGTTTAGGACACACCCCTCCCCCTCTGCAGCCAATGAGTATTGACAAAATGAAGTTAAAAATCTAATTTTAGGTCCACAAATCCACACCCCTTTTAGGACACACCCGCACCCCCTCTGCAGCCAATAAGTATTGACAAAATGAAGTAAAAAATCAACTTCTGTCAGCTGCAGAGGTGGGAGGAATGGTGACTTTATCTTTGCAGCTCACACTCCGAGAGGACAGTGCTGCTGTCTTAGAGTGAGATGTTCAAAAGGACACACCCCAATCCAGGTAGGCCATGCCCCCTCCCACTCAGCCAACAGGGATTGAAAAAATTAAATTAAAAATCAACTACTAGGTACCCAGTTCAGAAGACAGGATATGATTAGATACACAGCTCAGCAGACAGTATCACACAGGATAGAATATTAGATACACGCTCAGAAGACATTATCACACAGGATAGGATTAGATACACAGTTTAGAAGACAGTATCATACAACATAAGATTAGATACACAGCTCAGCAGATAGTATCACACAGGCTAGGATTAGATACACAGCTCAGCAGACAGTATCACACAGGATAGGATTAGATACACAGCTCAGCAGACAGTATCACACAGGATAGGATTAGATACACAGCTCAGCAGACAGTATCACACAACATAAGATTAGATACACAGCTCAGCAGATAGTATTACACAGGCTATGATTAGATACACAGCTCAGCAGACAGTATCACACATGATAGGATTAGATACACAGCTCAGCAGATAGTATCACACAGGACAGGATTAGATACACAGCTCAGCAGACAGTATCACACAACATAAGATTAGATACACAGCTCAGCAGATGGTATCACCCAGGACAGGATTAGATACACAGCTCAGCAGACAGTGGGGCGGGGCACTGTAGAGGTCACTGTTATTGGGGATACTGTTATCTGATATCTGATATCTGATATCTTTACGACACACGGAAACATGAAACAAAATAGATGAAATATACCCGTGCAAAGCCGGGTCCTTCTGCTAGTATATATATATTATTAAAGGAAGGAAGGTACTAGGATTCCTAGATGTTTTTTCTGAAACTGTACTACTATTGACCTATTCTCTGGACAGGTCAGCAGTATCTTATCAGTCGGGGGGTCTAACAACTACAGATAAGTGTTGTGCTTCGTGTCAGCAAATCGATTAATCCTGAAATTCAAAGTTACCACCTCCATTTATGTGCAAAGGGATGCAAGCCTTCATCTTGCTTGAAGATTTCAGCTGAAATCCCGTGCGGTGCGAGATTACATCACCATGCCGGCCAGCATGATAACGTAATCTCACACCACACGTGATTTCGGATGAGATCCTCAAGCAAGATGGCGGCCCGTCACGAGCAAATGGATGCGGTAAGTTTGATGTAATGTTTTTTTAAATGTTAATTTCACACTGTACACTCAGATGCCACGATCATATATGAACGCGGCATCTGAGGGGTACAATGACAGGGGCAGTGCTATCCCAGCTCCCTGTCATTGCACCTGCTACTTACAAAAAAAATGCACTTCGTGGTGAAGTAATTCGTCAGGAAGCAAATTTTTTTGTGAAGTTTGGCTATTCGAATTTTTCAGAAATTCGCTCATCTCTACTAACAACCGTACAACCGTAACTCCTGCCAATCAGCAGGCACAGGCACTCAGTAGCACTGCAGCCTTCTCAGTTTAGAAGCCATGTGGTGTCACGTTCGTCAGTCAAATGACCTAGACGCAGCTCAGACCCATTGAAGTGAATCAAGCTGAGCTGCAATACCAACCACAGTCACTATCAAATGGATGGAGCTGTGCTTGGTGAGCAGAGAGAAGGCCGCAGCTCTACTGCAAGCAAGGTGCCTTCTCAAAAAAGCTGATCAGAAGGTGTCCCGGGATTCGGATATGCAAGGTACTGTGCCACCCTATATGAGTGGTGTGCACACAGTACAGTCTGTGGGCCTGCGGCCTCTCACACACGAGCAGGCATCTGCAATATATATATAAAAATAAATAAAAGCAGACTGATGTACCAGGCCTAAAAAGGGCTTTTTGGGGTGCTGTCAGGACGCTGTCCTTACAACAGATGGCCCCTTTCACACGAGTGAGTTTTCCGTGCGGGTGCAATGCGTGACATGAACGCATAGCATCCGCACTGAATCCTGACGCATTCATTTCAATGGGTCTGTGTACATGAGCGTTTTTTTTCACGCATCACTTGTGCGTTGCGAAAAAATTGCAAACAAGTGCGGGTGCGTTGCATTTTTCACTTTTGGTTGCTAGGAGATGTTGTTTGTAAACCTTCAGTTTTTTATCACGCGCTTGAAAAACACATCAAAACGCATTGCACCCGCGCGGAAAAAACTGAGCAACTGAACGCAATTGCAGGCAAAACTGAATGGCTTTGCCTGTGAAATCGCAGTTTTCACTAAACGCATCCGCAACGCATCCAGACGTAAGGCCCCATTCACACATCCACAATTTTTGTCCGCATCCATGCCGCAATTCTGCGGAATGGATGCCGACCCATTCATTGTGAATGGGGCCGGACGTGATGCTCTCCGCTTCTGCACTTGCGGAGCCACGGCCCCGAACTTCCCGGTTTCGGCACCGAAACATCTGGCCATGGCTCCGCAAAAGATAGAGCATGTACTATTCTTGTCCGCAGCCTGCGGACAAGAATAGGCATCTCTATGGGCATGGTGTGTTGCGGATCCGCAATTTGCCGATCCGCAACACACTACAGACGTGTGAATGGGGCCTAATCAGGACACGCTCATTTGAAAGAGGCTGATGAGTCTTTGAGGACTGGAGTGGACACATAACACTGGCCTAGCTAACGCTTTTCCTATTAATTCAGCAGCAGCACTCTCCCTTCTCTAACTAAGACTGCAGCTTCAGAATGAATCTAAGGTGGATGCTGTCCTTGCTTTTTGATAGGAGGTGAGAGGGTCTGGGAGGGAGGGTATTCTGATTGGCTGGAATGTGTCTTCTGACTGTGAGGTACAGGGTCAAAGTTTTCTCAATGATGATGTATAGGGGGCGAATCGAATATCGCATATGTTCGCCCGCCGCTGCGAATGCGAGCATGCGATGTTCGCTGGTGAATAGTTTAGGACATCTCTATCCAGCAATAGAAAAGTGGACCAGTACCAACCACTGTTTTAATCTTTCTCCCCAGAAGTTCATGGGGTCAGGGAACAGGGTACTGTATGTGCCAGAGAAATGGCACAGTCATTTGGAAAATTAGACAATTCTAACAGACAGCTGGCCAGAAGTACAGTAAGGAAGAGTATCTGAAGTATGTTACATGGTAAATGGGTTGTTGTTGCCTCTTCTTAGGAAAGAAGAAGGCACCCCACTAGGTGAAAGACAGGCTTCTCTGCGGCTGCAAACCAGAGGAGCAGAAGTAATGCTGTGACCCCTGGTTTAAAGGCACAGTGTCAGATTCAGAGGTGATATTGACAACATCCTGCTTTGAGAGGAGAGCTTTGGAGAGAGAGCCATCCAGTCCGTGATGTCATACTCGTCCTAGTGTGGCGTCTACTGGAAGCAAGTGAGAACTGTGGCTTGCTGCTGCTACTACTACTAGTGGCCAGATGGCTGGTGCTTATAATGCTGTTTGAACTAGTAGAGCCTCAGACATTCTGACTGCACACTACTAATAACAATTTACAATGGTAAATTCAATTCAATTTAAGTTTCTTAAGGTATATTAGTGCAAAAGTATAATGCAAAACCTTTTTCTGGTATAGTAATACAACAGTATAATGCGTTAAATTTCCCTGATATATTAAAAATACAGCATAATGTGTTAGATTTATCTGGTGTATTAACACAACAGTATAATGAGTTAAATTTCTGTGGTACTTTAACACAACAGTATAATGCATGGAATTTAACAAGTATATTAAGGCAACAGTATAATGTGTTGAATTTAAATGCTTTATTTAATGTAACAGTATAATTCATTAGTTTTAATTATCATATTAACGCAATAGATTAATGTGTTAAATTCATCTGGTATATTAACACAACAGTGCAATTAATTCAAATAGTATATTTGTGCAGTAGTACAATGCTTTGAATTAAACTAGTATATTTGTGCAGTAGTACAATGCTTTGAACTTCAGAATTTTAAACATTAGCAAAACTGCAGCTGTTTTTTTTGCAAAGACATTCAAACAGTGTAGCCAGCTAAATGTATACTGTAGTGTTGAGACTGCCTAGGAATATGCCTTTAAAACACAAACTGTATAAGCTTCAGGTTTTTAAAAATAAAAAAGGCTAGCTGGCTGCTAAAAAAAATGATGCTTCTGCAGACCATACAGGAGTTTGGTTATTGTAGTGTGAAGCTTTCCACTTACAGTACCTGCCCTCAATATAAAATGCACAAAAACTATGGGTGACTGATACTTTCCCTATCTGATAAATCGCTTATTTTTCTTTCTATTGATTCTTCTACCTAACAAAATATGTGCCTACATTGTCTCTGCAACACTCTAAGATTTCTTGCTTGTCTCTGTAATTGCTTTTTGCCAGATCCAACACGCGTCCACTCAGCCCTGTTTCCGACTAATTCACACTGTAAGGGTCCATTCACACATCCGCAAAATGGGTCCGCATCCTTTCCGCAATTTTGCTGAACGGGTGAGGACCCATTTATTTTCAATGGGGCCGGAATGGATGCGGACAGCACACTATGTGCTGTCCGCATCCGCATTTCCGGATCCGCACTTCAGCATCCGCATTTCCATTTCTGAAAAAAAAAATAACATGTCATATTCTTGTCCTCAATAGCGGACAAGAATAGGTATTTTCTATTATAGTGCAGGTCATATACACATGACCGGCTTCTGTGTTTTGCGGACCCGAAAATGGTGGATCCGCAAAATCACTTACGGACATGTCAATGTAACCTAAAATTGCGCAGGAGCCATTTTGCATGGTTTGTCAAATTTGTAATGAGTCAGATTCATTCAGAATCAATTCACTCATCTCTAGTATAGAGTTAGACAAAACTGTCTATCACTGCACCACATTTATCACCCAGCCTAAGTCACTGTGATAAATGTGGGGCAGGTCTAAACAGCTGGTCTGAGCGCACGGCATCTACAGGACTAATAATTCTGCCCCATTATGAGTTTTAGACAATTTTTATGCCTCGCTAGGAGTTTTGGAAAGGTATCCAGAAAAGCTAAGAGGAGATGTAAAGAGCCCCAGATTTATTAATGATATGTGCTAGAGATGAACGAAGTTTACAAAAATTTGATTTAGATGCTTCGCCAAATTTCACAAAGAAACTCACTTTGTGATGAATTACTTTGTCACAAAGTGCATTTATTTGTAAGTAGCAGGTGCAATGACAGGGAACGGCTATTGTGACGCCCCCACAATTAAACACCTCAGATGCAGCGTTCATCTCTGATCACAGCATCTGAGATGAAAAATGAGGGCTTTTAGGGGTTAATCAGTTTAAATAAATAAATAATACTCACTTTATCCATTTGATTGCAAAGAGGTCACAGTGGCCATCTTGATTGAAAATCCCACGTGAAATATTGTGTGGTGCTTGATGACATCATCACTCAGGCCGGCGTTGTGATGTCATACATCACCGCGCACAAGTTTTTTTTACTGTCATCGATTAGACTACTTCGGATTCCCTCAACCCTAATATGTGCTATTATTTTGTACTAAATATTAGTAAAGATAAGTCAGCTCAGAAGTAGTATAAAGAAGAGAAAAGATTGCTAAATACAAAGCACCACATTCATGCTACAGCCTGCATCACTATGATAAATTTGGTGCAATTTCTACCTTTTTATGTCCACTTCTATCCTGTCTTACTTTAGGAAAGTAGTAATAATACATCTCTTAGATTTTAGACATTTAAGCCCACATAATTAATTATCAATTATCACAGCATATTCTATAAATGTCTGACAGATGCAGATTCTACCTTGGCTATTTCTGACTGTTTAAATGACTCCTATATAAATAACTAGGGAGAGCTATGCACATGAACTGGCTATTAATTCTCCACCTGGATGCAGCAGCCATCAGCTTTCTCACTGTAAGTAGCAAGGATTCGGTGATAAGTGTGAGTCCCAGAGATCTAAAATGGGAATACCCTTTTAGCTCCTACAGCTCCTTTACAGATTTTCACAGCACACCTACATTTCTATCGATTCACTGTTCAGGGCCCATTTATGTCACCTGTGATGATGTTCTCTGCACAGCAGATGGACATGACTGTGCAGAGATAATTCAGAAGGAGCTTTGTCCCTTTGTTCTAGAGATTGACGGGTCAGAGATCAAGCTTCCCCTCAGTGCCAGCAAACTAGGCAATTGCCCAAGGCCCCCATCCACTAAGGGGCCCCTGCTTCAGTGCTACGTTGGGGCGGCAGTCCAGACTCTGACAGTGTTACTGAAGAGTCTGGACTCTGGTTCCCAGTTTAGGAGTCCCTGCTCTAACTCCATATATGGCTGTGTCCATATATGGAGCCAGTGCTATGAATATGAAGAGGGTATCCACAAGCATTGTCAGTATGCTTGGGGACACCCTGTGTATTTAAGTCTTATTAACCTCTATTGTTTGAAACCATCTACATTAAAAGCAAGGACCTTAACCACTGAGCTATAGAGCTCAATGTTAAATTGTTACAGAAAAAACTCATAGTAGTTAATCGTGTATTAGGTATTCATATACAGCAGAAGTATCATTTTATATATTTCTTAGTAATTGTAAAACAATATATATGGGACAAAATAAAGATTTAATTACTATATATAGTGCTGCGTTATTTATATATATATATATATATATATATATATATATATATATATGGGAAACTACTACTGAGGTGTTAGACATGATATTGGAGTGTAGCATGGAGCTCTATAGCTCATTGGTTAAGGTTCTTGCCTTTAATATTGATGGTTCTGAGTTTGAATCCCAGCAGAGACATTTCAAAAAGTTTTATTTTAGTAAAAAAAAATGGAGCAAAATATAAAATATGATTAACTAACACCCGTGTTAATCCACACCAAACTTTTTAACTTGTTTAACCATTTTTTTTTTTTTTTGCTTAGAAAGGCGGCAACCCTAACAGCACTCCTGCTCATGATCTCTCTGGGTCTGCTCACTGCAGCAAGCCCAGCCTCGGTCAGTGCTATAAACATCAGGACTCGCTTAAGAAATTCTTTTTTCTTTTATTGCGATATTCTGACCCTCATAACTTTTTTATACATATTTCTACAGAGATTTGTGGGGGCTCATTTTTTGCGGGATAATTGTTCATATTTGACAATACCATTTTGGGCTGTGTTTGACTTGATCAATTTTTATTCCATTTTTCTTGGGAGATAAAGTGATGAAAAAAAAGCGAATCTGCCTTTTATATTTTTTTCTGTTACGCTATTAACCATATGGGCTATTTTATATTTTAATAATACAGGCGTTTTTGAATGTGGCGATGCATTATTTTTTTATATTTTCAAAACTTTTTTCCCTTTTGTTAGATTACCAAGTAGAGATTAAAATTTCTCCATTATTCTGTATAGAAATCACTATATCACAGTTCAGTGCTGCCATCAAGTGGCCTTAACTGTGATATACTAATAAAGAGCCTGGAAGCTTAGTACAGGCTGCGACTCATTATTAGAACTGGGTGATATCCCTGTTCTCCACAGGGGGGAAGTTCGCTTGTTGTTAGTACACTATTATAAGATTTTGATTTTGCCCAGGACTTCATTTTGTCTGAAACTGGCCCTGCTTCCACTTAAATAATGTCATAATATAGTTATATTCCATCACTTCTGATCATCTGATCATGAAAATGCCACGTTAGATTTTAAGTCAGTGACAGCCAAAAACCACGTACATTAAATGTATATATTTTCCAGTTTAATGAGAGCTTTCCTAAAACAGCCCATGTTTTCTGTACTAGGCAAGCTGAAACTTTTTCTTAGTTTACTTTAACTATGACCTCATCATCCTCTAGGTTATGACTGTAAAGACAAGAACATAATAGAACAATCTTTCCTGTGATAGGACTTTTTTTTTTCTCTAAAATGTATTTCCTTGTAATTAGTAATTATCAGTAGCATTTTATACAGTTGGTATTGCAAGTACAACATGCAATTTTACCACATTAAACTTTCATTGTCATGAATTTTAATCAAGTCCTTAACAACTTTGATTAAATTTGAATAGGCTTGTAGATTCATCTCGAAGAAGATTTCACAGTAAAATAGATGTCGTTTGTCATAAAATGATTCAGCAATTCCCAAACAATGGCCAATTTGTTACTCTGTTTTTGACTAAAACCATATTTTCAACCTAATGAAATATCACTTTTCGTAACTATTGTATATGATGTGTAGTCAGTGTAGATTAAGTAATGGCTCATAGACCTTTAACAATGTTATTTTATGACATAGTAGCTATTAGAAAAAATTTGTGAATACAATGAGGGAAACTGGAGGAACTCAGATTTAAAGGGTTATTATGGTTAGATATGTATCACTCTAAATATAAGGAAGACAACGTTTCAAATGTATCAGGAGGCATAATGGGGGAGATTTACCAAACTGATGTAAAGCAAAACTGGCTTAGTTGCTCGTTGCAATCAATCAAATCCCACCTTTCTTTTTCCAGAGGAGCTCTAAAAAATGAAATGTGCAATCTGATTGCTTGCTATTGCCAACTAAGTCAGTTTTTCTTTACACCAGTTTCGATAAACTGAGCTCTACATTTGGTAAAATTAAGGAGCAATATTTTCCCTAAATATTGGAAGCCATAGGAGCTTTTATACTTGTGGACTTTTCTAGATAATGTACTTTAGCAGTCACAATTTTTTTGTGAATCTTTCACCTCAGTGTGGAAGTTATTGATGTCAGACAGACAAGCAACATCACCGACATCTAAAATATTTGGGGTTACTAGATATTGTATTTTTTATTTATGTGTGTAGTTTAATGGTGAAATAATTAAATTCAGTGTAAGTAGTTTGAAAAAGAAAATCTTAACATGCCTGATGCATTTTGGAAACAACTCCTGTGGACCTATAAAGTTAAAATAGAACTGTTTGGCCACAATGAGCAAATGTTGGAGAAAAAAGGGCAAAGAATTTCATGAAAAGAAAACCTCTCTACCAATTAAGCATACAGGTGAATCAATCAAGCTTTGGGGTTGTGTTGCAGCCAATAGCAAAGGGATAATTTCATGGGTAGAGGAAGAATGTATTCAATGAAATTCCAGCAAATTCTGGAAGCAAGAAGTTGAAAAGAGAATGGCTTCTACAAATACATAGTGATCATAATAAACACACCTCAAAATCCACAATAAACTATCTAGAAAGTTACAAGTTAAGAGTTTTACCATGGACCTCACTGTCCCTGATCTGAGCATCATTGAAAATCTGGGGACAGACCTCAAAAGAGCAGTGCATGCAAGACGACCAAGGAATCTCACAGAACCAAATGACTTTTGCAAGAAAAAATGGATGAAAATCCATCAAACATTACATGAAAGACACTTAGTTGGCTACAATAAGCATTTACAAACTGTGATACTTGCCAAAGGGGGTGCTACTAGGTTCTAACCATGCAGGGTGCACAAAATTTGGTTAAGGACCGTTTTCTTTTTTGTTATTTTGAAAATGTAAAATATGAAAAAAAAATGTTTTTGCTTAAAATACAAAGGGAATGTGTCATCTTTAACGTTATGACTTTTTGGAGATCATTTCATCTTCAACCTGCTTAACTGTTCACAGTAACAGTAATTTTGACCAGAGGGGAAAATAATGTTTAATTGTAGATAAGCTTTAAAAGTAGGTAAGAACTAAAGTGTCTTAATGAGACAATAGTAAAAGAACAAGGTAGAGTCTAAAGCTTTACTAAAAGTCAATGAACCTTATACTAATAGAATCCTTTCATTTCTGCCTTAATAGTGGGAAATGCTGTATTTTAATATTCTTTTAAAAGGTTTTGCTATCTAGTTTGCTCTACCTAATATGTAATCAATAAACTTTATGGCCCATTTATATATTTTTCTTATTTGTATGTAATAGTTCTTTCATGTATCACTCTGCAGGTGTAATGCTATATTAGATTTTATATTCATGAGCAATAGAGATATAATGTCATTGCCTTCATGCATTTAATAAAGGCTCCAAAGTCCAGACGATTTTACATAAAATATACATATTTATCTTGTTTACACAGAATGAAATATTGTCAGGTATTGAGTTTGAAATAAATGCAAATTATGTGCTATTTGAGAACAATACCCTTTATAGAAATATTAATATTCACAGAAGTCAGTTTTGTTTTGGATGATGTATCATATATAATATTTGTCTATTGAAATGTATGGTATAATGTGTGTCATAAAATATATTCTCAGCTAAATATGTTGTATTGTATAATTCTTAAGATAATACTAGCATAAGAAATATTAGTTTTTTTTATCCTTGGTTCAGGTTCCTAATCTAACTTCAGTACTATGCAAGTTACTACAATCCAAAAAGATCCTACAATGATACAAGTTACTACAATCCATTATTATTTAAAAGAAGGCATACACCAGAATCAGGGTGAAAGACGCCACATAGATGCGGCAAGTTGCGATGGCCGTTTCGCTTGAGCACTCTTCCTCAGGCCACTCTATTTGTGTGAAATACGCATCTGCCCCCTCTCTGTCTTTATTAAGCCCCTGTCCACTTTTACCCTGTGCCAAGTCTATATCTGATTCCATAATTCGTACTAGCTCCCGTTCATTTAGACACTGCGTGCTCTATCCAAAGCATGTAAGAAAAGGAAGTTACTAGCGTAAAGGGAATGTGTCATCAGAAAATAGCCTATTGTTTAAATCATGTAGCTATGTTAATAATTAAAGAATTGTTGATAATGTTATTGTTAATTTTCCATGTCATATAATTATTTTTTGTACTAGCCTCTAAGCCAAATAATAGGCATCACATCTTGATCTGTACAGATCATTTTACTGCAGTTATCGGCTTATCATTATAGGCTGGATTGCAGTGACAGATATTTTATATACACTACTCTCAAAAAGTTAGGGATATTTGCCTTGTGGGTGAAATTTCAGGATGAACTTAAAATGCACTCTAACCTTTACAGGTGAACTTAATGTGACCTTCTCTAAACTTTCGAATACACATGTCCAACTGTTCAATGTTTCAGTACTCTTGTCCTTTGTGCCTGTGTCCCAGTAGCACAGTGATTGCTGTAAAGTATATCTTTAAATTCTGTTGAGAACAGCACAGGCCACATGGCAGCCCCCATAATCATGTTCAGGAAATATAATAAAAAAAATCTACAATGAGAAAATAAAAACAGATTAGGAAAAAAAAATGTAGTTTTAACTGGCAGAAAAAAAAAAATGGTGACACATTCTCTTTAAACTAACACTAGCAGAGTGGGTTGATCTGATAAAAGTCACAAAAATAGTTTTCTATGTTTACCAATCCCAAATCATTGAAATATTCTTGAGATATAAACGAGACAAAGGAATTTAGCATTATACCTGTGTTTTTTTCCATCATTCCATTGACTACATACAAATATTTGGCTGAGCCTAGCATGAAGATGTATGGGAGAATCTAGAATGGTAGCTGTTGGCCAAACAAGCATTCAGTCAACATTTTGGCAGAAGTGCTTGTCCAAACTTGATCACATTCTACCTGTCATACATATTGGTTCCCCTGTTCTTATTTATGGACCAAAAAATGGTGTCTTTCAATACAGAATTTAGGGATGAGTCAATTGATTCCAAAATTCAGAAATTCCACCCACATTTTCAAATAGTACTGATTTTAATTAATCAGAATTTTGTGTGATTTGAGAAAATCAGGGAGAACGAGTGAAAGAACTGCTGTAGGTAATCAGATCATTTTCTATTTGGATAGAATTTATTCAGGTCCAAATCAAATTGGATGGCCACTTGGGTCAAATCAGAGCAGAACTGAATATTAACAAACTCGCTCTCTAGTCCTAATTTTGAAATTCACCAAGGACATCATTTGCATGAATTTCATGTAGGTTATCTCTGAGTGCTTCTGGTTTCCCAGAAAACTCCCAAAACATACTGACTGGATAAATGTATTTTTTTATGTAGCCCCCTGTGTACGGTATGTGTCTGAGATAGGGTAATTCATTTCTGAGTACAATTGGGGACATGGACTGATATATGTGATATCAATACATATACAGTTTTTCAGAATAAAACTGAAACATACTGCAGCTTAAATGGCATCTGTCAGCAGACTTGTACCTATGAAACTGGCTGACCTATTGCATATGCGCTTAGCCAGGCAATGGCATTTTTGTTGGCCTGTGTTCATATGTGTCTGAATTGCTGAGAAAAATTAGCTATTATATGAAAATTAACCTCTAGGAGTAATGAGGGGCTGCCAATACATCTAAAAGCTCTACTTTCTCTGCAACTGCCAAGCTGTCTCCACTTTTGTTGACAAGACCAGGCAGGTCAGCGATCCCCAAGTGCCGGGCCGTGGCCCAGGACCAGGTTTTTAGACTTCTGGTCCTCCGTCTGGCACAAGGCCAGGACGGACCACAAGAAGTCTTCCTTTTTTGTGGTTATTGGCGGGTATGGGCACATCAAGTATCCCCAACCAATTTGCAGGCCTTCCTGTCACATCTGGATCACAATACATCACACTCACATATCCAGCACTGCCTACATTGCATGCGCCAGTCAATTCTGGTTTGTGCAGGCGCAGGAACATAAGTCAGGAACAGAATCTGAGGAGCGCTAGTGAGGAAGTCCGTCTGAGGCACTCCTACTGTCTGGTCATCTGTGAAGGGGGACTGTGCTGAAAGGGGGGAATAACTACTGTGAAGGGTGGACTGCTGCTGAAAGGGGTTAATAACTAGTGTGAATGGGTGGCTGGCTGCTGAAAGGGGTTAATAACTACTGGGAATGGGTGGCTGACTGCTGAAAGGGGTTAATAACTAGTGATTAGCGGCAGGGGCAATATAAGAATTTGCGATATTTTGCAAATATTTGATAGAAAATGCGCATAATGCTTACACAATACAGGCGTGGGTCTCAATAGCTACATTTTTTAAGCTGCTAGAAGTTTTCTGAGACTGGAAAAAATGGTTGGCACGGCAGAACATTACAATAGTTTTATATGCAGATAGAGTGCTCCGATATATTTGTGGTTGCGCAAATCGGCAATTAATGATGTGCATATTTTTGCACAATACGTGTAACTGGACATGACTACATGACTACATATTAGTGATTGGTGCACTAAGTATTGTTGTGAACTTGTGACATCACAGCGGTATGTATGTAACATACATACATACAGCACTATGTATGTAGCATATATGTATGGACAGCAGGATCACATTACCTAACACTCTGCACAGTTACACTATATCATGATCTAACCTACACTATCTCCCACTAACTACCTGTATTATATATATAAGCTAACTATCTAATGTAATGTGTCACAGGAAAGCAGAGAGCAAAGCAATGACACGGCTGTCTCTCTCAGAACTGTAATAAACTGTAGAAAATGGCTGTAGGGAGGTTCTTATATACTAAAGCGGTAGGCAACTTTCCTATTGGTTGCTAGGGATGTTGCTAAGCTCAGACAAAGACAGCCTTCTCATTGGCCCACAAGCAAAAAGGGAGGTTACTGATGAAAAAAAGTAGAATATTCAAAAATACGAATATATATCACTATATTCTAAATATTCACAAATTCTCGAAGTTGCAATATTCGCGATTAAAATCCGTGATTTGAATATTCGCGCCCAACACTATTAATAACTACTGTGAATGGGTGGCTGGCTGCTGAAAGGGGTTAATAACTACTGTGAATGGGTGGCTGGCTTCTGAAAGGGCTTAATAAATACTGTGAAGAGGGGACTGCTGAAAGGGGGGAATAAATACTGTGAAGACTGCTGAAGGGGTTAATAACTACTGTGAAGGGGGGACTGCTGAAAGGGGAAAATAAATACTGTGAAGACTGCTGAAGGGGTTAATAACTACTGTGAAGGGGGGATGCACCTTGTGTTTTGTTATGTGCAGATGATCATGTTTACTGTGCCTGGCGCTATCAATCAATGTGGAGAGGGCGCAGAAGTTGCAGACAGTGCTTAACTTATAGGGGTAACATCAACACCCCACTGTTCCTAGAGACTTATTTGCATATATTACAATATCATTTTTTAAACAATGAGGGCACATATGAACATGGGACTAACACAGTTGCCTTCAGCTGCCAAGCGCACATGCAACAGATCAGAGAGTACAAATTTGACGAAGATGCCCTTTAAATTATACGTCATTTTATAGATTCTCATTCTACCTCTTTTATCATGTAAATAAGTTGAAGATGTACAAGAATACAGGATTGATGAAAAGGCTGGACATCAACTGGAATAGAAAAGATACCAGTAGAAAACTGACTGTATAATCCTATTGGCTGGAGTAACCTTTCTCCTATTGGTTATTTTTAAACAATAGCTTAAACTGAATTGCACAAAAGGTGAACGTTATGACAAAACAGCATTCATTGTAGTATGGACTTGTGAAATAATGTTAAATGTGTGATTTGATTCCACCTTTAAGTTGAAATTTTATTTGACTGTTGAATTGGCAATATTAATACACATGAACAAAAAGAGTCACCAATGACCTCTCTATCAAACTATTTACACAGACACATGGCTATGGTTCACCTGATTAAAATGCTGATTTTCTTTTGTTAAAGCTATTTTCACACTAGCGTTTCCATTGCGGACAAAATGGAACTGAACAGAACGGAATGCTCTAAAATGCATTCTGTTCCGTTCTCATACCAGAGAGCAAAGCAAAGTTATCAGTAACAAAGCGTTTTTGGTGAACCCTGCCAGATCCAGCAAAAGTGCTAGCGTGAAAGTAGCCTAATCTGAGGCTCTGTACCCAACTTATGATATTTTTTCTTGGTGCAATGAGGGAATCGCTATTGCTCTCATTATCCCCAAACTCAGTTTTGATTAACAGAGTCAGGCAGTGGCAAAACAGGAAAGGAGGAGCTGGTCACAGAAATGAGTGGAGCCTGAATTTAACAAGAGCAAAGATGACACCCTCTATACAGCATTTATGTATTAAGAAGAATTATCGTAACTCAGGATAGGAGCTTCAGATCATTAAAAGAAAACAATGTTTGAATTGGATAGACTCCAGCAATGTATCTATGCAAACAATTGGATAGGGAGATCAATGGTGACTGATTATTTTACCTAGTCCTAAAATTGCAGGAAAAAGTTGCACTATTTGGCTTTTTTTGGAGTTTGCATATTTTCAAATAACAATCTTGTCATTTTAGTGCGTCTTTTTGTAGACATTGCCAGGCTTATTTATGTGTTGATGAGTCTGTTCATATTCACAAGGAAGTAAAGTAACAATTAGCAACGTTACTGTGATATTTTGAAGCTTCATATGTTTGCATTCTAAATTTAGAACAGCTGTTAACAAGTGCTGAACAAGCATCCAAAATAATACATACTCTGCAATAAAATGTTTCTAATTTTCTATTCTTTACTTTAGAAGCATGGCAAGATTAGAAAGATCCTGTTTTGACTTTCTTTGATAAAGGAAATGAACATATATAGCAGGGCGATTGTGATAATTATTCCAGATGTGTTTTTCTTCCTAAAGCCTAAAATAAATCAAAGCTGTTATATTTTGCTGATTTTAATTTTCCTTTTGATTTTTAAGGTTACTTTCACGGTAGCGTTTTTGCTGGATCTGGCAGGGTTTAGTAAAAATGCTTCCATTACTGATAATACAACTATCTGCATCCTTTATGAACAGATCCGGTTGTATTATCTTTAACATTGCCAAGACGGATCCATCCTGAACTTCATTGAAAGTCAATGGGGGGTGGATCCATTTTCTATTGTGTCAGATTGTGTCAGAGAAAATGTATCCGTCCCCATTGACTTGCATTGTGGGTCATGACGGATCCATTTTGTTCCACATTCCAGGACAGAAAGCAAACCACAGCATGCTGTGGTTTGCTCTCCGGTATGAGAACGGAATGAAATGCATTTTGGAACATTCCGTTCTGTTAAGTTACTTTTTGTCCCCATTGACAATAAATGGGGACAAAACAGAAGAATTTTTTTTCTGGTATTGAGACCCTATGACAAGTGAAATTGAAATGTGTGTTCTAACGTGCATATTGGTTAAATTAGCAAGGGTAAGCTGAAAGATGCAGCTATGCAACAGCTAGAGTCACATGTACAGTAATCGCCCACAGGACTCATCACTCTGCGGCAGGAGGATGCAGAGGGTTGTTATCCATAGTCCTCTTTTTGTTTCCTTCCCTCCCCTCTCCATTTTTCCCTTAGCTTCCACAGGATTGCTTTTATATGAATCCTATGGCCACTCACCGAAAAAGTTAAGGGAGTCTTTTGAGGGCCCACAGCCCTATTGTAGGGTCTGTATCCTTGCATTATTTTACAACCCTATATTGGTTCCATTTCAAGTGGCCTCTTATTCACCTTTGAGACCATTTTTGGACCAAGTATATGCAGCTAGTACCCTAGCTCTACTTAGTTGTGCCCACACAAATCCCCTGATGATTTTTCCTAACAGGACATGAAACATGTATGTAGGGAGTAGAAAGAGAGTATAAATAAGTGCAGGGCCATGATAGGATTTAGTCCTCAGGGAAAGGTTCCAGACGGGATCGACCTTTTAAGGACGAGTGCCCTGTGGTAAGGCTGCTACTATATACTAGTGGTTAGGGCCAGATTTTCACCAAAGGGTTACTGTAGGGCCGTAATAGACCCCATTCTGCTCCCTTTCCAATTCTCCTCCAAGTCAACCACCGGAGAAGCAATGCTGATATTCTTCTTGGCTGTATATGGCACCAGGATGAGAGTGTGGTAGGACAGTGGTTTTTTATTAGTGCCGCAGTGCACTTTATTACTATTGTTCACAATTGTGAGACACATGTTTGTCCCATTTTTTTTCTTACTTGTTTATCTATTTACCTTGGGGCCAATTATTTTAATTGCGTGTTCTATTAAAAGTTATGTTTTAATGAGTCCATAAGCTTGGTGGCCTAACATGTACAGTAATGATCAAAAGATTTGAACACAAACTTTGTTTTTTACAAATTTGTGCGGCTTCGGTGTTTTTAGATTTTTTTTGTCAGATGCTTTTATGATATACTGAAGCACAAATCAAATTTTTTTTAACTTTTATTGACAAATACATCAAGTTTATGCAAAGAATATTCTCAAAATAGACTCAAAATCCTGACTGATGGAAACCCATTCTTGCCATATTATTGCTTGGAGTTTATCACAATTTCTTTGTTATTGGTTGTCCACCTTCTTTTTGAAGACAGACCAAAGTTTTCAAATAGGATTGAGATCTGGGAAGTTTCTGGGCCATGGACAAAAATGTCAATGTTTTGTTAAGGGAGCCACCTACAGTAGGTATCACGTTTGTCTTGTGACGAAAGCAGGATGGAGGGAGCATCATGTCCCAAGAACAAAACATTGAAATTTTAGATTCATGTCTAGGAAACTCCAAGATTTCAATCCCATTGAGAACCTGTGGTCAATACTGCAAAAGCTTGTGGACAAGCATTGATTAGGTAAGAATGACTTGTCATCTGTTAGGATTTGGTGCAGAAGCTGAAATCCAGCAAGCCAGGACGGATTGCAAAAGTTTTGAAAAAGAAGGGTAGACACTGGAAATATTGAGTCTTTGCATAAATATTTCCTTATAGAGAGCACCTTAACCACTTAAGCCCCCCTAGCTTAAACACCCTTAATGACCAGGCCACTTTTTACAATTCTGCACTACACTACTTTCACCGTTTATTGCTCCGTCATGCAACTTACCACCCAAATGAATTTTACCTCCTTTTCTTCTCACTAATAGAGCTTTCATTTAGTGGTATTTCATTGCTGCTGACATTTTAACTTTTTTTGCAATTAATCAAAAATGACCGAAATTTTTACAAAAAAATGACATTTTTCAATTTCTGTTGTAAAATTTTTCAAAAAAAACTACATTTCTATATAAATTTTTCTCTAAATTTATTGTTCTACATGTCTTTGATAAAAAAAAGTCCAATAAGTGTATATTTATTGGTTTGGGTAAAAGTTATAGCGTTTACAAACTATGGTGCAAAAAAGTGAATTTCGGCATTTTGAAGCAGCTCTGACTTTCTGAGCACCTATCATGTTTCTTCAGGTGCTAGAATGCCAGAATAGTATAAATACCCCCCAAATCACACCATTTTAGAAAGAAGACACCCCAAAGTATTCGCGGAGGGGCATGGTGAGTTCATGTATCATTTCATTTTTTTTTCACAAGTTAGCGGAAAATTACACTTTCTGAGAAAAAAAAAAAAAAGTTTCAATTTCTGCTAACTTCTGGCAAAAAAAAAAGAAATCTCAGACGGACTCACTATGCCCCTCTGTGAATACCTCGGGGTGTCTACTTTCCGAAAAGGGGTCATTTGTGGGGTGTGTTTACTGTTCTGGCATTTTGGGCGGGGATAAATTGTGAGCCGCCATGTAAAACCTAAAGGTACTCGTTGGAATTTGGGCCCCTTTGCGCACCCAGGCTGCAAAAAAGTGTCACTTATGTGGTATCGCCGTACTCAGGAGAAGTAGGGCAATGTGTTTTGGGGTGTATTTTACATATACCCATGTTGTGTGAGAAATATCTCTGTAAATTGACAACTTTGAATAAAAAATTTAAAATGTTGTCGTTTACAGTGATATTTCTCACACACAGTATGGGTATATGTAAAAATACACCCCAAAACACATTGCCGCTACTTCTCCTGAGTTCGGCGATACCACATGAGTGACACTTTTTGCAGCCAAGATGCCAAAGGGGCCCTAAAACCAATGAGTACCTTTAGGATTTCACAGGCCATTTTTACGCATTTGGATTCTCACACTTTAGGACCCCTAAAATGCCAGGGCAGTATAAATACCCCACAAGTGACCCCATTGTGGAAAGAAGACACCCCAAGGTAATCCGTGAGGGGTATGGCGAGTTCACAGAAAAAATAAATTTGGCACAAGTTAGCGGAAATTGTTTTTTTTTTTTTTTTTTTTACAGTCTCATATTCCACTAACTTGTGACAAAAAATAAAATTTTGCATGAACTCACCATACCCCTCACGGAATACCTTGGGGTGTCTTCTTTCTAAAATGGGGTCACTGATTAACCCCTGATTAACCCCTGATTAACCCCCGATCACCCCATGTCACCCCCCTGACACTAATTACCCCCCTGTAAGGCTCATTCAGACGTCCGTATGTGTTTTGCGGATCCATGGATCCGCGGATCCGCAAAACATGGACACCAGCAATGTGCTTTCCGCATTTTGCGGATCCGCACATTGCCAGAACTATATAGAAAATGCCTTTTCTTGTCCGCAATTGCGGACAAGAATAGGACATGCTCTATCTTTTGCGGAGCTGCGGCCGGATGTTTGGGGGCCGAAACCCGGAAGTTTGCGGCCGCAGCTCTGCAAATGCTGATGCGGCGAGCGCATAGTGTGCTCTCCGCATGTAAGGATACGGTGGTTTGCGCTCCAGCCTGGATCATGCCCTGTGTAACCATGACAACGATCGCTGTTTGCCTCCCAGGCTGGAAGCAGTGGCCGCTGGGCCGTCTAAGGTGGCTCCGCCCACCCACACTTATCGCCCCACAGCGTAGAAAACGCCCCACAGCGTATCGCCAGCTCCCTCCGGCTTCGTCAGGGGTCAGGGAGGGAGCCGGCGATACGCGTGGGGCGTTTTCTCTTTATACTTGGTCCACACGCCAGCGCACACAGGTTATTTGATGGTATGAGGTTCATTTGTGGAGTGTTCCTTTAAATGCTTGCCATGTTGGTTTGAATACACATTATAATATATACCTTTTGTGCATGCTGTGTGCCAGTGAGCTGGCTGTTATGTACCTTTTAGCCTCTATTTAGGGCTTGGTGTGGACCTAGTATGTGTGTCGGTTTTATCATATCCCGACACAATGGGTGTATTGTATACAATTTTTAAAGTGTGTTTGTGTATTTGTCCTGTTTTTGTACAATAAAATTATTGCGTTTTACATATTATTTGGTGGATGTGCATTTTTATAGTGGTCACTATGTCCCCTCTGGGACAATTTTTTGATATACTTCAGTTCTTTTGACCACTTTTGCACTCCTGTTGGATACTCTAGTGTGCCCCCTCATTGCATGTTTTATTTCATTATAAATGTTATGTTATATTTGTCTGACTTACATGTGCCTCTTTGATTTAATTGTAAAAAAGATGACTGAAATGATCAAAATCAATGTCAAACTGGCCAAAACACTCAATTTCAGTGGGGGTTGAATAATTTTGAACACAACTGTAAGTAGTCCCATTATTTTGGTCTGTTTTGGGGAATACCATGTGAAATAGCAGAAATTTGGTCCAATTTTTTATAGCTAGTATATTCAAAATACATAGGCTATCCTGATAGCATTTATTATACTGTAAATTTTTAGTATAAAAGGGTGCATAGTGGTGCTGTGCAAGTGATTTTCCTTTGCTAATTGTATCTTTTGTGATTGTTACTTTGTAATTATGTTTATAATAAATTCATTTTTAATCTACTAAGAAGGATTTTTTGCACTCATTTTGGGTAGTGTTTCACAGATATAGTCAATAAAAGTTACAAAAAAAACTTGAAATGCTTACAATAGTACATCAATATACCATAGACACATCTGACAAAAAGATCTAAAAATATTGAAACAGCAAGGTTAGTGAAAACCAAAATTTGTGTCAGTGTCAACTTTTCAATGGAGCAGAAGTTGCTGAGTAGATTTATATATAAGTTTGTTGGGATAGATTCAGTGTAACTTATATTTCATTTGTTTAAATCAGTGTTTAGGATTCCAGTGGACTTTGTAACTGGCAGACTAAAAGTTATCTGTGTATACACAAGCATACAGCAGAGTTTTTCAGTAACTAAATAAGATCACCCATTGAACTCTTACGGTTTTTCATTTTCTTTGTTTTGTGTTTTAATTCCAGCCTTTCCAAAGCCATAACTTTTTTAATTCTTCCAGTCACATAGCCATGTGAGGATTGATTTTGAAGTTGTAATTTCTCATTGCTAATATTTGGTTGCATACAATGTTGTGGGAAGCTGGAAAAAACTCCAAATGGGGTGGAATTATAAAAGAAAAGCTGAATTCCACCAGTTTTTTGGGTTTTGTTTTCAAAGCATTTCCTATGCAGTATTACTGACCAATTAGGTTCATTGTCCAGGTTTGTAACGATACCAAAGATATATATTTTTCCTTTCATTTTAATACTGAAAAAAATAAAAACTATGGAAAAAAGATTTTTTTCTTTGCATTGCACTATTCTGATGCCATAAGTTTTTCTATTTTAGTATATGATTAGTTTTGAAGATTCTTGTCATGTAACTCCATTGTTAGGGCTCTTTCACACGAGCAGATGCCGTGTGGGTAATCCGCTGCGTAAAAGACAGCCATGGGCCGCTCCGGACAGCAGAGACACGGAGGATTAACATGATTGATAATGCTCTGTGTCTCTCTGTGATCTTTTTACTACAAAGTCACAGTGAGATAAAGTTGTAACTGTGATTTTGTAGCAAAAAAGTCACAGAGAGGCACAGAGCATTAGTAATCATGTTAACGCTCCGTGTCTCTGCTGTCCAGAATGTGGCTTGGCTGTCTTTCACGCAGCGGATTACCCACACGGGATCCGCTAGTGTTAAAGAGCCCTTACTGATGCTCCTGGTGGTGGAACAATCTTTTTCTTCTTGTATACTACAAATTAAAAACGGTTCTCACATTCCTTAATAGGTCAGTGAGTTATTAGATTGATTTCAAAGCAAAAAGTCACTGGTTCAAATCCAGGAGCAGCCATGAAAAAATGTCCCAAGAAAATAGAAATAGCATCATCTATAGTGGAAAATTGCCAAACTACATCATGTGAGTGCCAAAAAAAAATGGGAGTATATGAAATTAAGTCTGTCTATCCATTCCAAAGCTAAGAGGTGGATGTCCAGGCAAAATATTGGAGTCAAGTAGGCTCACCACAAGGTCTATCTGTACTGGAGTGAAAAACATGGCAGTGAAGGTGTCTTGTATGCTTTGTAAAAGTGCGATCACAGACGTCCATTCAAGCACCATGTGACACGCATTACACAAGTCTGGAATGATGACCCGAAAAAAGGTGAAGAAGCGTTGACTTCAATATTGTCATAAGAAGCACGAGCTTGAGTTTGTAAAAAGGCACGAACAGTGCACAGTAGCCAAGATTGGAAACAGACGATTTGGAGTAATGAGATGAAAGTCATTAGACTGGGTTCTGTTGGGTGCAAATGGGTCTGGAAGAAACATAGGAAAAGGAGGCCAACAGACTGAGAAAGTGATGGAACTGTCAAGTTCGGTGGAGGAAGCCTGATGGTATGGGGTTGTTTCACAGCCAAAGGCATCGGATACTTGAACAGGATGGTGGTCTCAATGCTGAGCTATATGTGAGTATTCTACAAGATGAGTTACTGCATACACTCGAGTTTTATGGGTATGACAGTGTTCCAACAGGACAACAACCCAAAGCATATGTCGAGAATGGTGAAGAAATGGTTCAATGATAATTAAGTAGAATAGCTGGATAACCCCCCACCCCAGACCTCAACACAATCGAACACTTGTGGGTAGAGTTAAAGCGAAAGCTGTATTCGTACTCAAGTGAGTGGACGAGTATGCACCAACATTGGGAATGTGTAGAAGAGACCTGGGAACACATTTTGGTCGAGACATGCTTGAATCTGATCAATAGCATGCCCAGAAGGATTCAAGCAGTGTTGAAAGTCAAAGGTGGATTTACAAAACAATAAAAATTTAGCAATTTAGGAGCAAAACAGCAACAATGCATTTACATGGAAAGATTCTGCATAAGTAATCATATGATAAATAGTAGCAAGTCCAATTTATGTATTAGCCAAGATGTTTGTCTATAAAATGATGGTAGTCTCACGTTCAAAGCTGCAATGGATGGTGAGATATGGAACCTGAAAGTCAAAAGTTCAAAACATTGTTACCCTTTTGCTCATGAGTAACATAGTACATAAGGCCGAAAAAAGACATCTGTCCATCCAGTTCGGCCTGTCATCCTGCTAGTTGATCCAGAGGAAGGCAAAAAAAACCTGTGAGAAGCCAATTTTCCCCACTTAAGGGGAATAAAAAATTCCTTCCCGACTCCAATTATGCAATCAGAATAACTCCCTGGATCAAAGAACCATCCCTAGTAGCTATATCCTGTAATATTACACTCCAGAAATACATCCAGGTCCCTCTTGAATTTCTTTATTGTACTCACCATCACCACCTCCTTAGACAGAGAGTTGCATAGTCTCACTGCTCCTACCATAAAGAATCCTCTTCTATGTTTTGTACAAACCTTCTTTCCTCCAGACGCAGAGGATGTGCCCTCGTCACAGTCACAGTCCTGGGTATACATAGATGATGGAAGAGATCTCTGTAATGACCCCTGATATATGTATCCATAGTTATTAGATCTCCCCTCAGTTGTCCTTTTTCTAAAGTAAATAACCCTAATTATGACAATCTTTCAGGGTACTGTAGTTGCCTCATTCCAGTTATTACTTTAGTTGCCCCCCTCTGAACCCTCTCCCAGCTCTGCTATGTCTGCCTAGTTCACAGGAGCCCAGAACTGTACACAGTACTCCATGTGTGGTCTGACTAGCGATTTGTAAAGTGGTAGGACTATGTTCTCATCACAGGCGTCTATGCCCCTTTTGATGCAACCCATTATCTTATTGGCCTTGGCGGCAGCTGCCTGACACTGGTTTTTGCAGCTTAGTTTGCAGTTTATTAAAATTCTTAGATCCTTTTCCATGTCAGTGGTACTGAGTGTTTTACCATTTACTATGTACGGGTGACTTGCATTATTCCTTCCCATGTGCATAACTTTACATTTGTCAGTGTTAAACCTCATCTGCCACTTATCTGCCCAAGCCTCCAATCTCCCCAGATCCCTCTGAAGCAATATATTGTCCTCTTCAGTGTTATTTACTTTACACAGTTTAGTGTCATCTGCAAAAAATAATATTTTACTATGCAAGCCTTCTAGAAGATAATTAATAAATATATTGAAAAGAATAGGGCCCAGTACTGACCCCTGTGGTACCCCACTAGTGACAGTGACCCAATCTGAGTGTGTACCGTTAATAACGATCCTTCATGAAGCCATGCTGATATGGAGTTATTTGATTGTTTCCGTTGAGATCCTCTAAGATAGCATCTCTCAGAGAACCTTAAAACAGATTCCCCATAACAGATGTTAAACTTACCGGCCTATAGTTTCTGGGCTCTGGTTTTGGACCCTTTTTGAATATTGGCACCACATTTGCTATACACCAATCCTGTGGAACAATATCAGAAACAAGGGTCTGGCTATGACATTAATTAATTCCCTTAGGATACAGGGGTATATGCCATACATTCCTGGCGATTTGTTTATTTTAATCTTTTTAAGTCGCTGTTGTACTTCTTCTTGGGTCAGACAGGACACTTTTAATAGGAGATTTATTTTTACATTCAGCATTTCATCTGACAGTTTATTTTCCTCAGTGAATATATTGAAGAAAAAAATATTTAACAGCTTTGCTTTCTCCTCGTTGCTCTCTGCAACTCCCCCCTCATTACTCTTTAAAGGGCCGACACCTTCAGATTTATACTTTCTAATATTTATATAATTGAAGAACATTTTAGGGTTAGTTTTACTATCTTTGGCAATTAATCTCTTGGTCTGTAGTTTGGCCACTTTTATGTGTTTTTTACATGTTCTATTTTTTTCCATATAGTTTTTCACTGCTTCCTCGCTACCCTCCTGTTTTAGTGATTTATATGCTTTATTTTTGTAATTTATTGCTTTCTTTACATTTCTATTTATCCACATTGGTTTCTTTTTGTTCCTTAACCTTTTATTCCCATACGGTATGTACCTATCACAATGAGATTTCAGGATGTTTTTAAAAATATCCCATTTTGTGGATGTATTTTTGTTTTTGAGGACTTTATCCCAGTTAGTTAGCCATATTGCCTCGCTTAGTTGGCTAAATTTAGCTTTTTCGAAGTTTGGTATTTTTGTTCCTCTCTGTTCAAATGCTCTTTTTAATGATAATTGGAAGGTATTACTTTACTGTCACTATTTCACAGGTGTCCCCCAACCTGCACATTTGTTGTTCTGTCAGGTCTATTGGTTAATACTAAGTCCAGTATGGCCGTGCCTCTAGTCGGGTCCTCAGTGAACAAATTTTGCATCCATTTTAGCCATTTCCATCTAGAGGCTCCTCCTCACCTTTGCCAAGTCACCCACCTCCCACTGTCTCTGCTACAAAAAGCAGCAGAAGTCACAGCATCAGCCAGTTCAGTCTCTTGAACATAAATGAGCAATTTTTTTCATTTGCAGCACCAGGCTGAAGCAAATCAGCAAAGACGTGCTGCCTGAACAATTATGTTCAGTCCTACCTGAACTGTGGTCTTTCTTTAGTGCACACCGTGTTCCCTGATTCCATGGATTTCTATGCAGGCAGACTGGAACAGTGTCTGGAACTAGCACAATATGGTCTCTCTGTACCATCTTGTCCAGCCTCCAGTTTCAGATCAGAGACTCAGAGTTTTAAGCACTGCAGGTGTAGCTGAGGCTGATGAATAAATTTGCTGTTGCTGATGATACTGCATCATGCCACTGCATCTGTCTACCTGCCTAACATCATGTTCTTCACTGTATGACTGCTGCTACCACCACCGCCGCAGCTGCTACTCCCCATTGCTAATCTCCCTACTGCCACTACTAACTACTGCCTCCACACAACTGCACACATGTCTACTGACTTGTTGCCATGTTGTACTGCTATTGCTCCTGCTACTATTGCTGCCACATGTCACTATACCCCTACACAACTTATCCTTTTCACCTTCACTGTACTGGTGCTGTTCTTAAATAAAAGGATCATCTTCAAAACAAGCCACTGTTTCTTCTGACAATTAACACTCATGTGTGTATAAATATGGGCAGGAACAAGTTACTGTTTCTTATTTTATTAACGTGTGTGTATAAACAGGGACAGGCATATCCCCCCATTAAGGCATACATTTTGGATGGTTCCAACTTTGTGCATTTAAATACCATTTGTCTCCAATAAGGGACAATCTTTGGAACATTTTTTTAAAATACATTTTGAAAGGCATAAAAAATGTGACGCACAGTGTGTTTTTAAAAGGCTGTTTGTTAACACCTTCAACCATGTGTTTACCCATGTTCACACTGACATTTTTGCTATTGCTGTCATTGCATTCAAGAGCTTAAATGGAAAGTGGGGGAGAGCAAAAATTATTAAAACATGAAAAAAAATAAAAAAATAAACATAAAAAAATAAACATAAAAATATAAAATCAGAGCCCTAGGAGATCTCAGCTTTTCAGGCCAATGAGAGCACTTTTGATTTGAGTAGAATTGATTTATCTATAAATCATTTTTTTGAAAATTTTTCTAAATCAGACAAAAAACAAATTTTTTAAAAAGTTTGTTCTTTTCTTGTCTTCTCTTCTTTTATAGAGATCTCTTTTCAGTCTGTGCTGTGTATATTCAAAAAGGCTCAGCAGTTACATCACTGTTATAAGAAGGCAGGTACATAACACAAGATGACACCACTGACAACAGAATTTAGCATGTATCATAATTTCCCTCAATAAATTATGCATCCTACTTTAGCCTACACTGCTTAGAGGGCGAAAATATAGCTCAGCAATAGAAAAATAACTGTAGATTTTCTATCATGTCATATCTAATCTTTAATTTAAAAATGTGACAATAATGACATTGGGCAGTAACATTACATGAAAGAGGCTTCAGAAAATCAAGTAAGTTATTTTTTAAAGAGAACCTGTCACTGCAAAATACAGTGCAATCTGTTAAGAGCAGGAAGAGCTGATCAGATTGATTTATTGTTTTGTAACAGAAGATTCAGTAAAACACGGGAAAGTGTTATCAGTGATTGACAGCATTGTCTGTGTAAGGGTGGGTTCACATCACCGTTATGAATTCCGTTATTGCTTTCCGTTATAACTAGAGATGTCCCAAACTATTCGCCGGCGAACGGTTTCCGACGAACATAGCTTGTTCGCGTCCGCCGCGGCGGGCGAACATATGCGATGTTCGCGTTCGCCCCTATACTTTATCATTGAGCAAACTTTGACCCTGTACCTCACAGTCAGCAGACACATTCCAGCAAATCAGCATACCCTCCCTCCCAGACTCTCCCACCTCCTATCAAAAAGCAAGGACGGCATCCATCTTACATTCTGAAGCTGCAGTGTTAGTAGTTGTAATCGCAATGCGATTAATATAAACTGTATTAATCGCATTGCGAATTTAACTTAGAACTGGGTTCCTAATGGTTGTATTGCTAGAATATATTGAAGATTGAGAATATAGCGCTATATTCGTTATATTCATCAATTCTAGCAATACAACCATTAGGAACTCAGATCTAAGTTGTAATCGCAATGCAATTAATATAACCTGTATTAATCGAATTGCAAATTCAACTTAGATCTGAGTTTCTAATGGTGGTATTGCTAGAATTGACGAATATAACAAATATAGTGCTATATTCTCAATCTAGCGATACAATACAATAATTCTAGCAATACAACCATTAGGAACCCAGCTCTAGGTTATATTAATCGCATTGCGAATTCAACTTACAGCTGGGTTGCTAATGGTTGTATTGCTAGAATTATATAACGAAGATTGAGAATATAGCGCTATATTTTCATCTTCGTTATATTCTAGCAATACAACCATTAGGAACCCAGCTGTAAGTTTAATTCGCAATGCGATTAATGCCGGTTATATTAATCGCATTGCGAATTCAACTTAGAGTTTGGTTCCTAATGGTTGTATTGCTAGAATTATATAACGAAGATTGAGAATATAGCGCTATATGGATGGAAAAAAAAGTCCTGTAGACCTAAGGGTCTTGTAGACTCTCTTTTGTTCTGCATTACAGAAACCAGAAGGATCGGTTATGCTTGCCCATAGACCTATATTATGATGGATCAAAACAGAATGCCTCTAAAGGTTTCCGTTTTGAATTCTGTCCTATGAATTCCGTTATTTTCAGTTATAACCATGTTATAATGAAAAGCAATAACGAAATTCATAACAGTGATGTGAACCCGCCCTAAGTGTGTATACAGAGATGGCTGTCAGTTCCTGATAGTTGCACATGGGGGAGGTGTTATTAAAGATTAGTGAATAGCGGCATAGGCAATATTCGAATCTGCAATATCTCGCAAATTATTCGCCATAAATTCGCACATTAGAGAATTTGTGATCTCCAGTCATTATTAACTTGATTGCGCAAATTGGCAATGTAATATATTTGCTATAAAAATGTGTGATTAGAATATTCGCGATCAACACTAAGGGGTAGGCAACTTTCCTATTGGTTGCTAGGTATGTTGCTAAGTGCCGATATTCGCAATAAATTGGCAATAAATTCACGATTAGAATATTCACAATCAAAACTATTCACGAATACGAATATATAGCACTATATTCTAAAAATTCACAAATTCTTGAAGTGGCAATATTTGGCAGATTCGAATATTCGCGCTCAACACTATTAATGATTGATAGCATTCTCTGTGTAAGTGTGTATACATAGATAGCTGTTAGTCACTGATAGTTATACATGAGGGAAGTGCTATCAGTGAATGATAGGATTTTCTGTGTAAGTGTGTATGCAGATATAGCTGTCAGTCACTCATACCTGTACATGAAGAAATTGTTATCAGTGATTAATAGCATTGTCTATGTAATTGTGTATATAGAGATAGCTGTCAGTCACTGATACCTGTACACGGGGAAGGCGTTATCAGTGATTGATAGCATTTTCTGTGTAAGCATGTGTATACAGAGATATCTCTCAATGATAACACTTCCCCTGTGAACAATGAAATCAGAAATAGCTGAGATTTAAATTTATAAATTCTATTCCCGTTCTATAACATGCTGCCTGTGCAAAGGCCAGCTTCACCCTAGGGCCCTTTAAATCGGCAGCTTTGCCTTTGCATAAACGTTCTCCAAAACGGTTTACAGGCTTTGTCTTGGTTCCAGCAGGCTTTAGCATGAAACTGGCAGGCAAACTCAACTCTGCTATATCTGTTTCTCTCTGACTCTGCTGTACTGACAGGCTGACTATATAACTTGGCTTCTTCTGTATGCCGCACTT
Source organism: Bufotes viridis (assembly GCA_033119425.1). NCBI lineage: Eukaryota > Metazoa > Chordata > Amphibia > Anura > Bufonidae > Bufotes > Bufotes viridis. Next base: position 501,481,709 of record CM065589.1, on the reverse strand, counting down.
CTCTCTTTAGTCTGACTCTAGGTCATGCCAGGAAACTTTCCTCCTGGCTCCTGAGGCTTTAAGCTTTGGCCTCCATGCCCAGCAGAGCTTAAGGTGCTCTGGCTGGTGTGGGCACGGCCAGAAGAGACGTGCCCCTGCACACCCATTCCTTAGCTGGGGGTAAGCTAGACTTGTCCCCACCCTTCCTGCAGGAAGTAGATCTGGCCCACTCCCCTACAAAGGGGGGTTAGAATGGAATGGTAAGTTCTATTCTATCTAAGTACATCTCTGCCATGTTTGCTACCACCCGCCAGTAAACCAGGCACTTTACAATAACAGTTACATAGCATTAGAAATGCACAGTGTGGAGGACCTGGAATAAATACTTAAGATGACATGAGGTTAGACCATTAGAGATAGTCGAAGGGTATAGGAGTGGCAAGACTACTCGGGGGTGGTACACCTGCAAATTACATTGCATTTTCTGGTGACAGCTCCTCTTTTTTGCCAGCGTCTTGATTTAGAATGTTAAAGAACCACTCCCGTGATTCTTTTTGTTAATTTAGGGCAGAATAGGCTAAACAATTATGTAGGGGCTTGTATCTATCCCATTTACATACCCATTTTAGCTGATGTGCCTTTTATGGGTTGTCTGCTACCTTGATTCCTTCATCCCCTCTGATGTGGTTCCTCTTATGATGAAGGTGCATAGTCTCATCACACTGTACTTGCACTGCATCCTATACAAGCACAGTAAGATGAGTCAAATAGATCATCTGTTCCCTCACACTGCAGTTTCTCCTATGTAATGCCTTCTGCTTGTGATAGGCTTCTCCCTGTCAGGTCTTACAAGTAGGAGGCAAGAAGGAGCATTTATGGCCCCTTTACACTACCTGAGCATCAGCCAGATCTTTTCTAACAAGCTATTGTATGAACGTTCGTTAGCGATGTTCTGACGATTTAAAGTTGCCGCCATTACCCAATGAATGAGCGAAATACTTGTTCATCAGGTAATACGATTGTTCATGCGGACACGAAAATCATTGTTTGCTGGCAGGAGATTGTGCCGTCTAAACAGCACTCTGCTAACAGAAAACAGTGATTCTGTATGGGGATGAGCAATGGTATTAGTGATCTCTCCTCCATATACTATGGAGGAGATCACTGCTGTAAATACAGCAGTCTCCTTCAATGATGAGCAGGTGATTGTCGGCAAGGAACGTTTCTTCCCAACAACTGTCTGCTGAATTTAGCCATGTAAAGGGGCCTTTAGAATACACAGGAGACACTGCACACAGTACATACAGACAGGTAGCGTTAGGCATGGGAGTTTTATAATTCCTGAGGCTGTCCGGGAGCACATGAGACAGGAAATTCAGGAAATGCTCCACTTAGGGGTCATAGAAGCATCAGATAGCCCTTGGGCCTCTCCAGTAGTTTTAGTACCAAAACGGGATGGCACAACCCGCTTTTGTGTAGATTTCCGGAGACTTAATGATAAAACAGTCTCTGACGCATACCCTATGCCCAGGATAGACGAGCTCTTAGATAGGATGGCTAGAGGTCAATACCTCACGACCATTGACTTATGTAAGGGCTATTGGCAAATTCCCTTAGTGCCAGATGCCATTCCCAAGTCAGCCTTTGTCACCCCATTTGGCCTCTACCAATTTAAGGTCATACCATTCATTTGGGATGAAAAACGCCCCAGCCTCGTTCCAACATATGGTGGACCAGCTGCTTAATGACTTCCAAGATTATGCATGTGCATACTTGGATGACATTGCTATTTATAGTGAAACCTGGGAAGAGCATCTGAGACATGTAAGTGCCGTGATAGACCGCATCAGAGAGGCTGGCCTAACCCTAAAACCCAGCAAGTGCCATATTGGGATGACAGAAGTACAATACCTAGGACACCGGGTGGGTTGTGGGAAGCAAAAGCCTGAGCCCGCTAAAGTAGAGACAGTAGCCCAGTGGCCAACCCCCCGCACCAAAACTCAGGTGTAAGCCTTCCTAGGGACCGCGGGCTATTATCGGAAATTTGTCCCAAACTATAGTACCCTGGCCAAACCCCTCACTGACCTCACCATAAAGAACCTCCCCTGCCAAGTAGTCTGGACCCCAGAGTGTGAGCAGGCATTCCAACAGCTTAAGCAGGCCCTTGTTTATAGTCCTGTACTCGCTGCTCCCAACTCATCAAAAAGATTCCCCGTTCACACAGATGCGTCAATGTTTGGATTGGGAGCGGTACTGAGCCAAGTTGGAGAAAATGGCGGGGAACATCCCATAGCTTACTTGAGCCGGAAGCTTCTACCCAGGGAAGTGAGCTATGCCGCCATCGAGAAGGAATGCCTGGCTGTGGTGTGGGCCCTAAAGATGCTTCAACCCTACTTGTATGGACAGCAGTTCACATTACTCACTGTCACAACCCGTTAGTATGGCTAAATCGTGTGTCGGGGGACAATGCCCGGTTGTTGCGCTGGAGCTTAGCGTTACAACCATACGATTTTACAATTTACTACCGCCCCGGGGAAACAAAATGGCAATGCTGACGGGTTATCACGACAAACTGAACTGGCAGTACAAACACCTCACATGTGACCCCATTTCAGAAAGAAGACACCCCAAGGTATTCCATGAGGGGTATGGTGAGTTCATGTAAAATTTTATTTTTTGTCACAAGTTGTGGAATATGAGACTTTGTAAAAAAAAAAAAGATATATATATATATATATATATATATATATATATATATATATATATATATATATATATAAATTTCCGCTAACTTGTGCCAAAAAAAAAAATTTCTGTGAACTAGCCATGCCCCTCACGGAATACCTTGGGGTGTCTTCTTTCCAAAATGGGGTCACATGTGGGGTATTTATACTGCCATGGCATTTTAGGGGCCCTAAAGCGTGAGAATCCAAATGTGTAAAAATGCCCGGTGAAATCCTAAAGGTACTCATTGGAATTAGGGCCCCTTTGCGCATCTTGGCTGCAAAAAAGTGGCACACATGTGGTATCGCTGTACTCAAGAGAAGTAGGGCAATGTGTTTTGGGGTGTATTTTTATATATACCCATACTTTGTGTGAGAAATATCTCTGTAAACGACAACTTTTAAAAAAATTTATACAAAGTTGTCAACTTACAGAGATATTTCTCTCACCCAACATGGGTATATGTAAAAATACACCCCAAAACACATTGCCCTACTTCTCCTGAGTACGGCGATACCACATATGTGACACTTTTTTGCAGCCTAGGTGCGCAAAGGGGCGTAAAGGGGCGTAAAGGCTGCTCACAATTTAGCCCCGCCCAAAATGCCAGAACAGTACAAACACCCCACAAATGACCCCATTTTGGAAAGAAGACACCCCAAGGTATTCGCTGAGGGGCATATTCAGTCCATGAAAATTTTTACTTTTTGTCACAGGTTAGCAGAAAAGGAGACTTTGTGAGAAGAAACAATTAAAAATCAATTTCCGCTAACGTGTGCCAAAAAAAAGAATGTTCTATGAAGTCGCCATGCCCCTCACGGAATACCTTGGGGTGTCTCCTTTCCAAAATGGGGTTACATGTGGGGTATTTATACTGCCCCGGCATTTTAGAGGTCCTAAAGCGTGAGAAGAAGTCTGGAATCCAAATGCGTAAAAATGCCCTCCTAAAAGGTACTCATTGGAATTAGGGCCCCTTTGCGCATCTTGGCTGAAAAAAAGTGTCACTCATGTGGTATCGCCGTACTCAGGAGAAGTAGGGCAATGTGTTTTGGAGTGTATTGTAACATATACCCATGGTGGGTGAGAGAAATAAATTGACAACTTTGTTAAAAAAAATTTAAAAAGTTGTCATTTGCAGAGATATTTCTCACATCCAGCATGGATATATGTAAAAATACACCCCAAAACACATTACCCTACTTCTCCTGAGTACGGCGATACCACATGTGTGACCCTTTTTTGCAGCTTGGGTGCGCAAAGGGGCCCAAATTCCAACGAGTACCTTTAGGTTTTACATGGCTGCTCACAATTTAGCCCCTCCCAAAATGCCAGAACAGTAAACACACCCCACAAATGAACCCATTTCGGAAAGTAGATACCCCAAGGTATTCACTGAGGGGAATAGTGAGTCTGTGGGAGATTTTTTTTTTTTGTCAGAAGTTAGCAGAAATGGAAACTTTATTATTTTTTTTTTTCTCAGAAAGTGTAATTTTCCGCTAACTTGTGAAAAAAAATGAAATGATACATGAACTCACCATTCCCCTCCGCGAATACTTTGGGGTGTCTTCTTTCTAAAATGGTGTCATTTGGGGGGTATTTATACTATCCTGGCATTCTAGCACCTGAAGAAACATGACGGGTGCTCAGAAAGTCAGAGCTGCTTCAAAATGCGGAAATTCACTTTTTTGCACCATAGTTGTAAACGCTATAACTTTTACCCAAACCAATAAATATACACTTATTGGATTTTTTTTTATCAAAGACATGTAGAACAATAAAAATTTTACAACAGAAAGTAAAAACTGTCATTTTTTGCAAAAATTTTGGTCATTTTTGATTAATAGCAAAAAAAGTAAAAATGTCAGCAGCAATGAAATACCACCAAATGAAAGCTCTATTAGTGATAAGAAAAGGAGGTAAAATTAATTTGGGTGGTAAGTTGCATGACGGAGCAATAAACGGTGAAAATAGTGTAGTGCAGAATTGTAAAAAGTGGCCTGGTCATTAAGGGTGTTTAAGCTAGGGGGGCTGAGCTGGTTAAATTGGGGTTGAGTTAGCATTATATAAAAAAAATGCTACAATGCTTCTTCAAGTTTTTAATATAGAAGGGATAAAACAGGGATTAAACAGTGAACAATTGATTTATTCATCATTTATTCAAATCATACATAAATAACTTAAAAAGTTATCCAATCTCTTCATCACACTAAACTTAAGGTTTCAAATGACAAAAAAGTTGTTGTGAACAATGGCCCAGATTTAATAATCTATCTGCACCAAAAATCTGTGTATGGGGCACATAATGGTGCCAATTGTCTCAATTTGCAGGGGCAGGGTTTAGCAGAAAGTGGACAGAAGTTTATAGGGAATGGAGCCGGGCCTAAGATGCCCCTTTTTGTGACAACATTTTGGCTCAATTCTGGTATAAAAATCTGACTCAAAATAATCCAACCAACAGAGTGAGTGAAAAGTGTATGTTCCTGTATCAGATTTATCATCCAGCCTGAGTCCCTGCAATAAATCTTACTTAGTAAATGTGGACCAATGTGTGCAACTATGTACAACAAAATTTGCCATGTACAGTAGCTTTAATTTCACAAATACACATTTATTTGAAACAATAAGATGTTAGTAGAATAATGTTATATATGCAAAAGTCACATAGAAATTTAGACAATAGGGGAGATTTTTCAAACTGCCATAAAGGAAAAAATGTACTAGTTGCCCATAGCAATCTATCAAGTTTTAATTTTCATTTTTCAGAGCTTCTTTGGAAAATGAAAAGTGGAATCTGATTGGTTGCTATGCGCAAGTAACTCAGTTTTTCTTTATATCAGTTTTGGTAAATTACCCCCAAAGTTATCCAACTGACTGTATCCTGAACTGTGTAGTGGCTTTAAACAACAAAGCTGTAGTTTTGATATGCCAAATTCAAAAAATCTGAAAGACAGAAAATGTGGCAGCTCATAGAATGGCTGTACTTTCATTCAGATTGACTTTTATTCTTGACCCATTATATTGATTCTTTCCATTAAAAAAAGAATAAAAGTATCTTCCCAATGTGTAGACACTGTGCAGAGCTCAAAGCCATTACAGACATTAAAGGCTTTCTTTCAATATACTAATGTAGCCCAACTTCTCTACCCAGTAGCTCAAGGAACCCAGCTGTCTGATAGTTATAGAATAATGCAACTGTGTCTTTCAAAGTAGACTTATAATAGGGACCCCTATGTAAGCATGAGGTCAAGGCTGCAAATTGAGTTTGAATGGTAGTTTCTTTCTGAGTCTTTTTTTCTTCCTGGCTTTCTGAATTTCATTTTATCATAAGAGGAAGCATTTATTAGAAGAACACTTGCTAAAATAAATTCTCAATAAAGTAATCTTATCTATAAAGGCCAAATTGAACAATTTAAATAGGAAACGATGAAGAACAAATACAGAAAAAAGGAGGAAGGAACCAAATACACATAACTAAAGTAGAGCTCAATTGTAAGCTTAAAACCATTCATCATTCTTGGTTCATTTGATGGTTCAAGTACAGTAGAAAACATTGTTATTTTATTACAATTGTAACTGAATTTGGCAAAATAAATGGTGCACTAAGGCTATTGTTAGAACTAGGAGAAACAACCCCCATCGAATTGTATTCATGGTGAGATTATAGTAGTTGTATTACTGTATTATTAAAGGGTTAGAAGAACATCTGCACAATGACTCATTAAGCAAATGGTCCATATGGTAGACTTGGAATACTGGACCTCCTGCACATTGAGCCAAGAATCATACAGTGGATATAAAAAGTCTACACACCCCTGTTAAAATGTCAGGTTTCTGTGCTGTAAAAAACTTAGACAAAGATAAATCATTTCAGAACTTTTTCCAACTTTAATGTGACCTGTAGGAAACAGGCCGAACTGGATGGACAAATGTCTTTTTTTGGTCTTATATACTATGTTACTATGTATAAACTATGCAACTCAATTGAAAAACAAACTGAAATCTTTTAGGTAGAGGGAAGAAAAAATATTAAAATAATATGGCTGCATATGTGTGCACACCCTTAAGCTAATACTTTGTTGAAGCACCTTTTGATTTTATTACAGCACTCAGTCTTTTTGGGTATGAGTCTATCAGCATGGCACATTTTCACTTGGCAAGATTTGCCCACTCTTCTTTGCAAAAACACTCCAAATCTGTCAGATTGTGAGGGCATCTCCTGTGCACAGCCCTCTTCAGATCATCCCACAGGTTTTCGATTCAGGTCTGGGCTCTGGCTGGGCCATTCCAAAACTTTAATCTTCTTCTGGTGAAGCCATTCCTTTGTTGATTTGGATGTATGCTTTGTTGTCATGCCAAAAGGTGAAGTTCCTTTTCATGTTCAGATTTCAAGCAGAAGCCTGAAGTTTTTGTGCCAATATTGACTGGTATTTGGAACTGTTCATAATTCCCTCTATCTTAACGAAGGGCCCAAGTATCAGCTGAAGAAAAACAGTTTATTGTAGCATATCTGTTATGTGTTTGTTTCTAACATCTTGTTCATTACTTACACTCCTGCATGCTATCTCGGTTACTTTGTTAAATAACACCCCTTTGTGCAATTCCCATTGTACTTGTCAGATTCGCCTGACCTTTTTAGCTTTGTGTACATGTTTCCCTAGTTATGAAACGCCACATCCGGTGACTTGGGTCAGGCGGTCTATTTAAATGTCTGTATGTTTGAATTATACTCACCAGTTTGATAAAGACTCATATCGAGTCAAAACACTTTACTTGTTTCTCTATGTGGCAAGAATAAAAGAAAAAAATACTGCATCCAGCCCAGCAAGTGCCAGTCTCTTCTGAGATCAGAAGAAAGGTCAAATAAATGATGATGTCAGCCACACCGAAAATAGTGGACCAGTCATGAAGTGGGGAAGGTGCAAACAGCATGAGAAGTCCATTGAGTAGACCTATGACATTGTGGTGAGGTGGAAGCAGTATAAGGAGACCACAGAGTGGCACAATGACCGAGTGTGGAAGTGGCAGCAGCATAAGAAGACCCCAGAGCAGCATAATGACTGGAGGTGGCAGTGACTGGAGTCTGGAGGTGGCAGCAGAATCATAAGGCCACAGAGTGGCAAAATAACAATGTGTGGAGGTGGTGGCAGCAGCATGAGTAGGCCACAGAGTGGCATATTGACAAAATCTGGAGGTGGCAGCAGAATCAGGAGACCACAGAGTGGCACAATGACAGAGTGTGGAGGTGACAGCAGCATGAGTAGGAGTGGCATAATGACTGAGTCTGGACGTGGGGCAGCAGTAGCAGCATCAGGATGAGGCCAAAGAGTGGCACAATGACAGAGTCTGGAGGTGGCAGCAGAATCAGGAGACCACAAAATGGCAATGTGACATAGTGTGGAGATGGCAGTAGCAGCAGGAGACCACAAAATGGCAAGGTGACATAGTGGGGAGATGGCAGCAGCAACAGCATCAGGATACCATAGAGTGGCAAGGTGACATTATGTGGAGATGGCAGCAGCAGCATCAGGGAACCACAGAGTGGCAAGGTGACATAGTATGGAGATGGCAGCAGCAAAAGACCACAAAATGGCAAGATGACATAGTGTGGAGATGGCAGCAGCAGGAAACCACAAAATGGCAAGGTGACATAGTGTGGAGATGGCAGCAGCATCATGACACCACAGAGAGTCAAGGTGACAGTGTGAAGATGGCAGCAGCATCAGGAGACCACAAAATAGCAAGGTGACAAAGAGTGGAGATGGCTGCAGCAGCATCAGGATACCAGAAAATGGCAAGGTGACATAGTGTTGAGATGACAGCAGCAGCAGTATAAGCATACCACAGAGAGGCAAGGTGACATAGTGTGGAGTTGGCAGCAGCAGAATCAGGATACCACAAAATGGCAAGGTGACATAGTGTTGAGATGGCAGCAGCAGCCGCATCAGGATACCTCAGAGAGACAAGGTGACATAGTGTGGAGATGGCAGCAGTAGCATCAGAATACCACAGAGTGGCAAGGTAACATAGTGTGGAGATGGCAGCAGCAGCAGCAGCCTCAAGATACCACAAAGTGAACCGATGACAGAGTTGGGGGGTGGGTGGAAATACCAGTACCGGCTGAAGAAGGTGGGTGAAAGAAGGAGTATTTGGCATCAGATGTGTGGCATCGGGTGGGTGGCAGCATCAGAGTAGTAGCTGAGGCAGATAGCCAGAAGAAACCAATCTCTTTTTCAAGGTTTGGCTGAGGCAGCATGGATGATCTAATCAGATATATCAGGAATTGGTGGGTGGAAATTCTGGCTGATCCATGCCTGATTCATCTTGACAAAGGTCAGTCTCTCAACATTTTGGGTGGATAGGCGAGTTCTCCTTGAGGTCACTATGGCCCCCGCCGCACTAAAAACCTGCTCTGATGCCACACAACTGGCCGGGCAGGACAGCTTTTCCAGGGCAAACTCGGCCAGTTGTGGCTACAAATCTAGTTTGGCTGCACAGTAGTCCAGCGGATCTTCAATGTGGGTTGACAGAGTGCTGTCCACGTATGCCACAACCTGCTGGTTCAGGTCCTGCTCCAGGTCTACCTGCTTCTGCTGCTGAGTAGTTTCTTCACTACGCTACTCATTAGCGACTGTAGACTCAAGAAGCTGCTGCTGATGGAGCTGATTCTGCTCCTGCCACCCCACCCCTCCCCAGCAGTCATGGCAGTGGAACGTGAGCACAGAGGGCACCCCTGTTAGACCTGCAAGAGGATGGACGATGGCGAAGATAGGCAGCGGCTAACTGACTACATAGGATATCTCAGTTGTAGTTCAGTTTGTCCTCTCTCTCAGTGGGCAAAAAAGGCCCCCATTCTGGGCGAAAAAAAGGCCTCCATTTCTGGTAGCGAGGGTCCAACAAGGTAGTGAGCCAGAAGTCATCCCTCTGCCGAATGGTGACAATTCGGCTGTCACTACGCAAGCAAGTTAGCATGCAGCGGGACATTTGTGCAAGTGATTCGGAGGTACTCCTTGACTCCATCTCCACTGCATACTGCCACGGTGTTTCTAGGTCCTATGTCTCGTCTTCCTCATCGCCCTGTAGCTCCTCTGGCTGCTACTGCTCCTCCTCTCCTGTCAGCTGAGTAGAAAACCACACATTTCGATACAAATTGCCTGTGCTCCAATGTCCTCCTCCCCCTCCTTCTCCTCTTCCAGTTCAGCCCCTATAGGGCTCATGTGGCCATGAGATCTAGGTGCCATGTCTCCAGTACCCTGACCAGCCATTCTGACCACTGTCTGTTCCAGGACATGAAGCAGTGGAATGACGTTGTTCATCCCGAAGTCCTTGCAACTGACAAATAACATGGCGTCCTTAAAGGTCCTGCGCAAGCGACAGGTGTCACGCATAAGCTACCACTGGCTGACACCAAAGTTACATAGGGGTGTACTCTTATTCGCTTGCATCAGCAAGAAATCGTTGATGTCCTTTCTCTGTTCGTACAGTATAGTCAGTCCAACATATGGAGGGTGGAATTCCAATGGTTGCAAACGTCACATATCAGCCTCTGTTGGGGGATGCAGTTCTGCCGCTGCAACTCAAGGAGGGTGTGCTTTGAGGTGTACGAGTGGCTGAAGTGCAGGCAACGTTTCCTGGCCATTTTTAGGATGTCTTGCAAATGGGTGAAAGACTTTTGGAACCGCTTGACAACCATATTGGACACATGCGCCATGCAGGGCGCATGGCTCAACCTTCCTTGACACAGCACTGACACAATCTTCTTCCCGTTGTCGGTCACCATGTTTCTGATTTTCAGTTGTTGCAGATAAAGCCAGGATTCGAATTCTTGATGAATCACACGGAGCAGTTCCTCCCCCGTGTGACTCCGTTCGCCCAGGGAAATGGGGTGCAGAACAGCGTGACACTGCCATGCCCTTTACATGTGGTATGCTGGAGGTCACTGTGACTTGACCCTGCAGTGGAAGTTGAGGACATTGTGGAGAATGAGGAGGCAGAGGCGGACATTTTCTCTGGACCAATGGTGTGAGAACATGTAGGCTGAAGCGGTGTGTTCTGGCCAAGTTGCTGGTGTGGCTTTTCAAGAACCACATTAACCCAGTGGGCCATAATGGACCTGACCGTAGTTATAGCCCCACACGTTGGCGCAGCCGTGCACTTTGGCAGACACCGAGAGGCTCAAGGACTGGCCCACCTTCTGTTCTACATATTTGTGCAGGGCTGGTACTGCCTTTTTGGCAAAGAAATGATGGCTTGGGACTCTACACCGCAGCTACGCACAAGCCATCAGTTCTCTTAAAGGTGCAGAGTCCACCACTTGGAAAGCAATGGAACAGCAGCACCAGCAACTAGGACAGGAGCACGTTAAGCTTCTGCACCATTGAATGCGTGCACGCATACTGCTGTCTCCTGGCAATCTCTTTGGTGATCGATTGCTGACAGAATGACTGATGAGGAGTAGGATGAGGAGGAGCATCTGAACCAGCAAAAGATGGGAATGACAGATAGCTCCCTTTGGCTGAAGTGGCGGAGCCTTGACTGCCAGGTGCATGCCACTGGGTGATGCATCGGTTGCTGCGGAAGGCTTGACCACCAAATCGGAGCCACGGTTCTTCCAGGCCACTGCATGGCAACGCTACATATGTTTACGCAGGGCAGTAGTGCCACCATTGGCGCCCTGGCCACGCTTCTCTTTCTCCCCACAAATTCGACATATGGCCACGTTGACTTCCTCTGGTGCTTTGAAAAAAAATTGCCACACTGCCCAGTACGTGATTATCCCCCCAACAGTCCGAACTGACTGACTGCCACCGCCTCTGCCTCCGTGAACCCCTGCACCTCTACTTCTCGGGCAGGTAGGCTGCTGCGAAGCAGGTGGTCTACCCCGGGTACGTTTGGCTCCCAACCTTCCACTGCTGCCACCCTGCTGACTCCCAGCCATGCTATTACCTTGCTGGCTCTGCTGCTGCCTCAAGGGCAAGCTCCCACCCTCTTCTCCTGATAATGAGGAAGTCCCTTCTGTACCTGGCTCCCAAGTGCGATCGGCTTCATCATCATCAATTAGTGTCTGCACTTTACTGATGTCCTCCTCAACAATCCCTGGGTCAGGAGCCTGACCGCTCTCAACACCACCTCCCATGCCATTCTTCTCATCACTACTTTCTCACCTAGTGGAGGAAGTGGCGGATGTCTTCCTTCACATCTTGGCTGGGCAATAGCTGCTGACTGTCCTCTAGTTAATTATCCTCACTGTATAGTGGAGCTGAGCCCACAGCATATGATACTTCTGTGGCTGAGGGAATAGCAAAGGATAGAGGCAGGTTGAGGACAGGTGAGGGCACAGGGCCTGCTACAGGGCCATGCCAACTAAGGGTTTTGTCTGACGAACCCACTAACTGTTGGCTGGGGGTGTCTGATGTCACTTGAGATGAAGTGGATGACTGAGTTAACCAATCAAGAACAGCTGGGTTGATGGTCAAGACACGACTTCTAGATGACACCGTGAGCTCAGACCTCTGCTGCTGCTCCTGCTGCCACGCCACCATACTCTGCTCCAACCTCTGCCTGCGCCAGAAATATTTAGGCCTTTGCCACTCCTCTGTGCATGGTCTGACACTTCTCTGTCTGACATACATTTAGATGAAATAAATAAATAAAAAGCAAATTAAAAAAAAACTAAAAGCGACAAATATATTTTCCTTGTACTGAAATAGGCGACTAAACACTTTCACCACAAATAACTGCAACAGTGAAGTGTGTAAATATATTTCTTTCTGTACTGAATGAGGCCACTAAACGCTTTCAACACATATAAATGCAGAAGTGAACTGAGAATATATTTTTCTTTTTGTACTGAAATACGCCCCTAAACGCTTTCACCACATATAACTGCAGAAGTGAACTGCGTATATATTTTTCTTTTAGTACTGAAAAATGTCACTAAATGCTTTTAATGCAAATAACTGCAACAATGAACTGTGTATATATTTTTTTTGTACTTAAATATGTCACTAAACTCTTTTACCACATATAACTGCAGAAGTGAACTGCGTATACATTTTTCTTTTTCTACAGAAATATGCCACTAAACACTTTCATCACATATTTCAGCAGAAGTAAACTTCGTATATATTTTTCTTTTAGCACTAAAATACGTCACTAAATGCTTTTAGAGCAAATAACTGCAACAGTGAACTACGTATATATTTTTCTTTTTGTACTGAAATACGTCACTAAATGTGTTTACCACATTTAACTGCAGAAGTGAAATGCGTATATATATTTTCTTTTTGTACTGAAATACATCACTAAATGCTTCTACCACATATAGCTGCAGAAGTGAACTGCGTATATATATTTTCTTTTTCTACTGAAAAACACCTCTAGACGCTTTCACTACATATAGCTGCAGAAGTGAACTGCGTATATATATTTTCTTTTTGTAATGAAATACACTATTAAATGCTTTCACCACATGTATCTGCAGACGTGAACTGAGAACATATTTTTCTTTTTGTAATGAAATAAGCCCTGTGGCGAAACCAAACTCGCCACTGAGTTTTGGAGGGGACAGATTGCCAGCCTCTTGCCCCAGGATTATGGGCCCTCTCATCAGCCCACGCTAAACTTAAACCCCATGGCGATTTGACTGTGTTTGTGGCATCTGAGCGCTGTTTGGATATATTGAGCGCTCAGATCCAAGCCATCTGGGGATATGTTAAATGTCTGTGTGTACTGTAAAGGGTGGGACATTGTATATTGAATAATGATGTCTGTCCTATTGTCCCCACGTGTGTATTGGCGATTTCCCTTTGTCCTGAGAGATAATTGAATGAGTCCTCGATTGTCTCCAGGACAGAAGACATTGTGTATTCTCCTGCCTGTGATGATTACATTAACCTGTGTAGGGTAATTGTATCACAGGCAGAGGGGAGGGATATGCTGGGGGTGTCTGTATTGTCCCATTGTGTGTGATTGGCTGCTGTATCCCGTGTCGCAGTCTTCCTTCTGGTCCCCTAGGGGAGTGTCGACCAGGTGGGAGACCTGCATAAATACCGGGCAGGTAGCCCTCAATAAAGGGGAATTCCTGTTTAACCATTAATACGGAGCCTCGTCTCGTACTTGGGGGGAATTGCTACGTCAGAACGTTTTCTTGCCTGTTCCAGGAAAGGAGGACTTCGTATGGTTCCAGTTCGGTGGATTCCAGCGGTTGTGGGTTGCTGTGCTCTTCTCCAGGGGAATCGCCCGAACGGTATTAACCCTCACTATACCGGGTTATACCGTAACAAGCCCCTAAACGCTTTCAACACATATAGCTGCAGAAGTAAACTGTGAAAATATTTTTCTTTTGGTACTGAAATACGCCATTAAACACTTTCACCATATACAGCTGCAGAAGAGAACTGCGTATATATTTTTCTTTTTCTACTGTGAATTATCCACTAAATGCTTTCACTACCTAAAGCTGCAGAAGTAAACTGAGAATATATTATATTTTATATATTTTATAAATATATTTATATTTTATATTGAAATAAGCCACAAAACGCTTTCACGGCAAATTATTTCAACAGTGACCAGCATATGTATATATTTTTCTTTTAATACTGAAAAATGTCACTAAATGCTTTTACCACAAATAACTGCAACAGTGAACTGCTTATGTATATTTCTTTTTGGACTGAAAAATGCCACTAAACTCTTTCACCACATATAGCTGCAGAAGTTAACAGCGTACATATTTTTCTTTTAGTACTGAAATATGTCACTAAATGCTTTTACTGCAATTAACTGCAACAATAAACTGTGTATATATTTTTCTTTTTGCATTGAAATACGTCACTAAACGCATTTACCACATATCGCTGCAACAGTGAGCTGCGCATATATTCTTATTGTTGTACTAAAATATGTCTCTAAACTGTTTTACCACCAATAACTGCAACAGTGAACTACGTATATATTTTTCAATTTGTACTGAAATACGCCACTAAACACTTTCACCACATATAGCTGCAGAGGTGAACTTCGTATATATTTTACTTTTTCTACTGAAATATGTCAATAAACACTATTACTGCAAATTACTTCAATAGTGAACTGCGTATATATTTTTCTTTTAGTATTGAAATACGTCACTAAATGCTTTTACTACAAATAAGTGCAAGAGTGAACTGAGAATATAATTTTCTTTTTGTAATGACATACACCACTAAACACTGCAATGACTGCAACAGTGAGCTGCGTATATATTTTCCTTTTTGTAATGAAATACACCACTAAACGCTTTCACCACATATAACTGCAGAAGTGAACTGCATATATATATTTTATAATGAAATAGGCCACTAAACGCTTTCACCACATATAGCTGTAACATTGAACTGCATATATATTTTTCTTTTTGTACTGAAATATGTCACTAAACGCTTTTACCACAAATAACTGCAACAGTGAACTGCGTATATTTTTTGTAAAGAGTGGTTGGGCACACCTAATATGGAAGGGTATATAAATGTGTATCGTAATGCGTTACGATATGCAAATGTATTGTCCGGGGGGATTCTTCTGTGTTGGATGGTGAAGACTGTTTGCTGGAGAAATCCAGGCTTGTAGTTGCGGCGTCCGGAGTGTTTGAGGAGATAGAAATGCCTGCACTTCCCAGTGACTGTTTTCAGGATGGAAGAGAATGCAGGGTCCTAGTGCTGGTTTTGTTTGCTTGGCTGCAACTTTTTTAGAAGGTGCTGTATGTGGCAAAGAATCAGAGCGCTCTGGATGAACTTTGGAGGGTTTGGAGGTGATTGTCAATGATAGCTAGCTGGGGGTCCTCTCTCACCATACGCGTTTCGGAGATCTCAGTCTCCTTCCTCAGTGGTACCACAGCACTGATTGTATAGAATGAGTCTGTGCAGGTACACACACCCCAACTTGTTACCACCCCTCTGTACCCTTACTGCAGACTGCTAGCAATTCATTCATAACTTCTAGTAGAAATAATAAAGAAATGGCACAACATAGAGCCATAAGACTAGATGCTCCAGAATTGTTATTATATGGGGAATGCAAGAAGCTTTTAAAACAGGCATGTCAGAAATAGTGAAAGGACCTCTTTAAGTAAGCCATTATAACATTAAAAAAAAAAAACATAAACAAACAAAAAGAAAAAAAGGAATGAAAAACAAAGCAGCCTTTCTTTGGCTTGAGAACCTAAATGGTAGAGTTATCCTGTAATGTACTAATAATGCTTTCAGTAGTTCTGCCTAGCTTCTAAAGGCATAATATAGAACACTGTACAGTATGTACCATATTATTAATCTTATTAATAACATGAAATATCGCACTTAGTGCAGATTTGCAATGTACATTTAAGCCATTATTCTGTTTAGTATGTTCTATTTTGTGAAGTTTTTTAGTATATTAAACTACAGGAATACACATGGATAATTCTTGTATTCATGTATTTCAGAAATAACTAAAATAATTAAAATGATGACCGCTACTGAAGATAATATTAAGCAATATTTTGACATTACAGATTATCTGTAACTAATTAACTAATTATTATTTTTTTGTTTTTTTATTTCTTGTAAAAATTGTGCATACAGTGCTCTAAGTAAGTATTCCTCCTTGAACTTTTTGGCTTTTTTTTACATCATGCATTTTTACATTATACCCACAAACTTAAATGTATTTTTGGTTGGATTTTATGTATTTACCAACACAAAGTAGCAAGTGTGTGTGAAGTGAAAAGAAAATGATAAATGGCTTTTGCATTTTTTAAATAAAAAAAGAAATCTGAAAAGTGTGGCATGCACTTGTATTCAGCCCCTGAGTCAATACTTTGTAGGACCACCTTTTGCTGAAATTACAGCTGCAAGTTTTTTTGGGTATGTCTCTATTAGCTTTGCACATCTAGAGGCTGACATTTTTCCCATTCTTTGCAAAATAGCTCCAGCTCAATCAGATTGGATGGAGAGAGTCTGTGAACATTAATTTTAAAGTCTTGCCATAAATTGGGAGTTAGGTCTGGACTTTGACTGGGCCATTCTAACAAATGAATACGCTTTGATCTAAACCATTGCATTGTAGCTGTGGCTGTATGTTTACGGTAATTATTCTTGCCACTCTTCCATAAAGGCCAGCTTTGTGACCACCACTAATAGTTGATGCATGATAGAGATGATGAAGCAATTTGGCCGTGGCAGCTTCTTTGGGCTCAAATGGAGTTGAATATGATTTTTTTTTTTACCACCATTGCAGGGAACATTGATTTGTTATCATGAAGCATGGAAATTCGACTTTGCGGCGAATCGAATTTTCCCTGAAATTCAGATCGAAGTCCACTTAGTATACCTTGATTTGCTTAACAATAATAACAAGCATTGCATTTTGCTCTGTTTGCTTTGATATTGTCTTCCTTCTAAAATATTAGCAACTGCTGCTCTCATTTATAGAAATCAAACACTGCCGAGGTTGCGGAATATTTTCATCTTTCTCATCTTTTACATAACAGTGATCTGATAGCAGCAATATCTTGCCATGATAAATTGATCACTATGCGTAATTAGGCAGAAAATCTCAAAACCTTAATTAAACAGAACCGTTTAGTCCCCATTCATTGTCAACATCATGGAAACTGCCTGTATTAATAAATTCCCCCCTATGTAATTATTAACACAAAAGTATTCAAAATCACATAGGGGGTCATTTATTAAGCTAAAATCAGCCTATATTCGGCGTATTTCAGGCGCAGATTGCTGCATTTAGTTGCACCACAATCTTTGACTTCTCCCCACTCACTCCATGTCTAAAATTGTGGGAGGGGAAGGGGACAGGCCGGGAGGCCCATCTTATTTACCATTTTCTACACCTTTACCAAGTCTGGCAATTTCAGTAGCAGTGTATTATTGGCAGTGTATTACACTGGATGTACCATTAAGGCCTTATGCACACAACCATTTGTGTGTTGAGGTTTGCAAACTATGGATTTGCATAATACGGATATCGAGCATCTGCATTCTGCATTTTTTTTTACTAGAACTGGCTATTCTTTACTGCAAAAGGAACAAGAATAGGACATGTCCTATATGTTGCACAGCACACAGATGAAATTGGTAAGTTTTTTTATGGTCACATAGAAACAAATACAGATTGGAGGCAGACCCAAACTACGGTCATGTGCATGGGTCTAAATCATACTGCAGTAAGAATATTGCAATTAGAAAGTAATAGTGCATCCATTTATGGGAGGAGGTTGAGGCAGTAGAAAATTCTGGAAGCTTTAATCCCTGAAGCCAAAATAAGAATGTGGGATATGCAGTGCTGGACTGAAAGTCTGATTGTACACAACATGTAAAGTAACGTGGTTCATACGTTTCCCAACTTGTTATATCCATTGACTCTATACATAAAACGTAAGATAGCTGCTTACAGCTACTAAATCTAAGTTATTGCAGCAAATCGAAAATAAAAAAATGACAAATAGCAGTTTATAAGGAATATTATGTATTTAATAATATACTAAATGTAAGCAATTAGTAGAGCAAGTAGTTATATATGTTTACTGTACTTCCATCTCTCCCCTTGCAGTGCTAAGCTCCATTCTTGTTTTTCATGTATGTCTCTTGGAAGATGAAATGCCAATGGGAAATCATGATTATACATTTAAAATGTCACTGCACTTGAAATATTTTACTTGCAGTAACTATCCAATTTTTCACTCAACACTTCTGCATGTGCAATATGCATAATTAAAAGAACTTAAATTGATTTTACACAAAGTTTAAAATTTATGGATAGCAAGACACTCATCAATCATCACAAAAATAAACGTGGCCTAAATGGGTGGGACTGCTCCAGACCCCAAACACTGTGGCGTGTTTCTAACTGGGGGGGCAGTTCCTCCGCATGTGGTTCGCAGCGAACGGCTATCCCCAGCAAAAATTGCATACAATGGAGGATGCCGGCGCGAACCACAAGCACCACATAAACATCCTACACAAAATAAAACATGTGCGGATGAAAATATATAAACACATAACTCACAGAAAAAAGATGCACCACATGGATAAGCAACTGACAACACTGGCTAATCCCTCACTCTGGTGTTAAAAGCTGAGAGATTCGCCAATATTTCCAATCAGGAACATATCGAGCCCCTTTAGGCACCACTACACGGTATCTCAGCATGACATGGGGTCCTACCACTAGACTACCTATGGTGTGTGAACAAGGTCTGAACAGGTATTAAGTAGCCTACAGCCCCATCCCACTCACCTGCACTGCAGGACCAACAATGCAATGGGGGAACACATGAGGCCGCAAGCTACACCTACAACAGACCATGTGACACAGGCTTCCAGGTGCAACAGAATGTTTACAAGCCATATGCAATGGCACATTCAATACATATAAAACAAGAATCACAAAAATAAACGTGGCCTAAATGGGTGGGACTGCTCCAGACCCCAAACACTGTGGCGTGTTTCTAACTGGGGGCAGTTCCTCCGCATGTGGTTCGCAGCGAACGGCTATCCCCAGCAAAAATTGCATACAATGGAGGATGCCGGCGCGAACCACAAGCACCACATAAACATCCTACACAAAATAAAACATGTGCGGATGAAAATATATAAACACATAACTCACAGAAAAAAGATGCACCACATGGATAAGCAACTGACAACACTGGCTAATCCTCACTCTGGTGTTAAAAGCTGAGAGATTCGCCAATATTTCCAATCAGGAACATATCGGAGCCCCTTTAGGCACCACTACACGGTATCTCAGCATGACATGGGGTCCTACCACTAGACTACCTATGGTGTGTGAACAAGGTCTGAACAGGTATTAAGTAGCCTACAGCCCCATCCCACTCACCTGCACTGCAGGACCAACAATGCAATGGGGAACACATGAGGCCGCAAGCTACACCTACAACAGACCATGTGACACCGGCTTCCAGGTGCAACAGAATGTTTACAAGCCATATGCAATGGCACATTCAATACATATAAAACAAGAATCACAAAAATAAACCATTGCATTGTTGGTCCTGCAGTGCAGGTGAGTGGGATGGGGCTGTAGGCTACTTAATACCTGTTCAGACCTTGTTCACACACCATAGGTAGTCTAGTGGTAGGACCCCATGTCATGCTGAGATACCGTGTAGTGGTGCCTAAAGGGGCTCCGATATGTTCCTGATTGGAAATATTGGCGAATCTCTCAGCTTTTAACACCAGAGTGAGGGATTAGCCAGTGTTGTCAGTTGCTTATCCATGTGGTGCATCTTTTTTCTGTGAGTTATGTGTTTATATATTTTCATCCGCACATGTTTTATTTTGTGTAGGATGTTTGTGTGGTGCTTGTGGTTCGCGCCGGCATCCTCCATTGTATGCAATTTTTGCTGGGGATAGCCGTCGCTGCGAACCACATGCGGAGGAACTGCCCCCCAGTTAGAAACACGCCACAGTGTTTGGGGTCTGGAGCAGTCCCACCCATTTAGGCCACGCTTATTTTTGTGATTCTTGTTTTATATGTATTGAATGTGCCATTGCATATGGCTTGTAAACATTCTGTTGCACCTGGAAGCCGGTGTCACATGGTCTGTTGTAGGTGTAGCTTGCGGCCTCATGTGTTCCCCATTGCATTGTTGGTCCTGCAGTGCAGGTGAGTGGGATGGGGCTGTAGGCTACTTAATACCTGTTCAGACCTTGTTCACACACCATAGGTAGTCTAGTGGTAGGACCCCATGTCATGCTGAGATACCGTGTAGTGGTGCTCTAAAGGGGCTCCGATATGTTCCTGATTGGAAATATTGGCGAATCTCTCAGCTTTTAACACCAGAGTGAGGGATTAGCCAGTGTTGTCAGTTGCTTATCCATGTGGTGCATCTTTTTCTGTGAGTTATGTGTTTATATATTTTCATCCGCACATGTTTTATTTTGTGTAGGATGTTTGTGTGGTGCTTGTGGTTCGCGCCGGCATCCTCCATTGTATGCAATTTTTGCTGGGGATAGCCGTCGCTGCGAACCACATGCGGAGGAACTGCCCCCCAGTTAGAAACACGCCACAGTGTTTGGGGTCTGGAGCAGTCCCACCCATTTAGGCCACGCTTATTTTTGTGATTCTTGTTTTATATGTATTGAATGTGCCATTGCATATGGCTTGTAAACATTCTGTTGCACCTGGAAGCCGGTGTCACATGGTCTGTTGTAGGTGTAGCTTATGGCCTCATGTGTTCCCCATTGCATTGTTGGTCCTGCAGTGCAGGTGAGTGGGATGGGGCTGTAGGCTACTTAATACCTGTTCAGACCTTGTTCACACACCATAGGTAGTCTAGTGGTAGGACCCCATGTCATGCTGAGATACCGTGTAGTGGTGCCTAAAGGGGCTCCGATATGTTCCTGATTGGAAATATTGGCGAATCTCTCAGCTTTTAACACCAGAGTGAGGGATTAGCCAGTGTTGTCAGTTGCTTATCCATGTGGTGCATCTTTTTTCTGTGAGTTATGTGTTTATATATTTTCATCCGCACATGTTTTATTTTGTGTAGGATGTTTGTGTGGTGCTTGTGGTTCGCGCCGGCATCCTCCATTGTATGCAATTTTTGCTGGGGATAGCCGCTCGCTGCGAACCACATGCGGAGGAACTGCCCCCAGTTAGAAACACGCCACAGTGTTTGGGGTCTGGAGCAGTCCCACCCATTTAGGCCACGTTTATTTTTGTGATTCTTGTTTTATATGTATTGAATGTGCCATTGCATATGGCTTGTAAACATTCTGTTGCACCTGGAAGCCGGTGTCACATGGTCTGTTGTAGGTGTAGCTTGCGGCCTCATGTGTTCCCCATTGCATTGTTGGTCCTGCAGTGCAGGTGAGTGGGATGGGGCTGTAGGCTACTTAATACCTGTTCAGACCTTGTTCACACACCATAGGTAGTCTAGTGGTAGGACCCCATGTCATGCTGAGATACCGTGTAGTGGTGCCTAAAGGGGCTCCGATATGTTCCTGATTGGAAATATTGGCGAATCTCTCAGCTTTTAACACCAGAGTGAGGGATTAGCCAGTGTTGTCAGTTGCTTATCCATGTGGTGCATCTTTTTTCTGTGAGTTATGTGTTTATATATTTTCATCCGCACATGTTTTATTTTGTGTAGGATGTTTATGTGGTGCTTGTGGTTCGCGCCGGCATCCTCCATTGTATGCAATTTTTGCTGGGGATAGCCGTTCGCTGCGAACCACATGCGGAGGAACTGCCCCCCAGTTAGAAACACGCCACAGTGTTTGGGGTCTGGAGCAGTCCCACCCATTTAGGCCACGTTTATTTTTGTGATTCTTGTTTTATATGTATTGAATGTGCCATTGCATATGGCTTGTAAACATTCTGTTGCACCTGGAAGCCGGTGTCACATGGTCTGTTGTAGGTGTAGCTTGCGGCCTCATGTGTTCCCCATTGCATTGTTGGTCCTGCAGTGCAGGTGAGTGGGATGGGGCTGTAGGCTACTTAATACCTGTTCAGACCTTGTTCACACACCATAGGTAGTCTAGTGGTAGGACCCCATGTCATGCTGAGATACCGTGTAGTGGTGCCTAAAGGGGCTCCGATATGTTCCTGATTGGAAATATTGGCGAATCTCTCAGCTTTTAACACCAGAGTGAGGGATTAGCCAGTGTTGTCAGTTGCTTATCCATGTGGTGCATCTTTTTCTGTGAGTTATGTGTTTATATATTTTCATCCGCACATGTTTTATTTTGTGTAGGATGTTTATGTGGTGCTTGTGGTTCGCGCCGGCATCCTCCATTGTATGCAATTTTTGCTGGGGATAGCCGTTCGCTGCGAACCACATGCGGAGGAACTGCTCCCCAGTTAGAAACACGCCACAGTGTTTGGGGTCTGGAGCAGTCCCACCCATTTAGGCCACGTTTATTTTTGTGATTCTTGTTTTATATGTATTGAATGTGCCATTGCATATGGCTTGTAAACATTCTGTTGCACCTGGAAGCCGGTGTCACATGGTCTGTTGTAGGTGTAGCTTGCGGCCTCATGTGTTCCCCATTGCATTGTTGGTCCTGCAGTGCAGGTGAGTGGGATGGGGCTGTAGGCTACTTAATACCTGTTCAGACCTTGTTCACACACCATAGGTAGTCTAGTGGTAGGACCCCATGTCATGCTGAGATACCGTGTAGTGGTGCCTAAAGGGGCTCCGATATGTTCCTGATTGGAAATATTGGCGAATCTCTCAGCTTTTAACACCAGAGTGAGGGATTAGCCAGTGTTGTCAGTTGCTTATCCATGTGGTGCATCTTTTTTCTGTGAGTTATAGCAAGACACTCCCAAAATATAAACACAAAGAAATATATTTATAATATACTTTATTATGGGCAATAAATTGAGTAAAAAATACTGTGACAGCAACATCAGACAAGCTTACAAATTTAGCCTTAATAGGCATACTTACTGCATGTTTGCATCTGTGTTGGAGACTCCATTTGGGGCCTCCGTCGCAGATTCTGCCAAAAGACAGGACAAAAAAGGCCTCATGCACACGCCCGTTTTTCCGGGTCTGCATCCGAGCCGCATATTTTGCGGCTCGGCCGCGTACCCATTCACTTCAATGGGGCCGCAAAAGATGCGGACAGCACTCCGTGTGCTGTCCGCATCCGTTGCTCCGTTTCGTACCCCCGCAAAAAAAATATAGCATGTCCTATTCTTGTCCGTTTTGGGGACAAGAATAGGTATTTCTATAATGGGCCGGATCAGCTTCTGTGTTTTGCGGATCCGCGATTTGCGGACCGCAAAACACCAACGGTTGTGGGCATGAGGCCAAAATGTGATCTGTTTCACACTGTTGATTTCCTGCACTTCCGTTATTTTCTTTGCTCTCCTCTTCTAATGGTGTCTTTATGTCAATCGGTAATGATCTGTCTCCAAGCCAAAGATGCTATGACTATGTGCAGGTCATTGTGTTCAAACTTTCTAGATAAATGGGTTTTGATATAATTAGAGATGAACGAAGTTCTCAAAACTTCGATTTGGCTGCTTTACTAAATTTCACAAAGAAATTTGCTTTGTGACAAATTACCATTACCATAACACTACAACCACCATGTTTCACTGTCGATATGATGTCCCTTTACTGAAATGCTGTGCTAGTTTTAAACTAGGTGTAAAAGGACACACACCTTCCTAAAATCTCCCAAGGTTTTGTAACTTTTTCCAGACTGATGAATGTCAATGTCTTTCTTTCTCATCTGTCCGGGAACTTCTTCAAATCAGTGATGTTTTTTAAGATCTTTTAACCTACTTCATGTTGTCAGACAGATTCTACTTATATGATTTCTTGATTGTACAGGTCCGGCAGTAATCAGACCGGAGCATTATCAATCCTGTTACTACTCCGTGTCTCTGCTGTCCAGAAAGGGGCTTGGCACTCTATCATGCAGCCGATTAGACACACGGGATCCGCTCGTGTTAAAGAGCCCTAAGCCTAATGGCTACACTCACCCAGTACTAATAAAATCTGGTCCTACCTCATCCAGGGTGTCGCTGGCATCGGCGTGATGTCTGCTGGATCCAGAACAAAGTCCCTGTGGTGAGAAAAAAAGAATGATCACATAAGGAAGGGATGGTGACTGCCCCTGTGAAATCACCAGCAGGGGGCGCTGTGCTGGCCTGTAAGACTGAGCCATGCCAATGTATAGCAGGCTAATCTAGTGCTACTACACAGTATTAATGCCCACCTTGTGGCCCCTCACAGTACTAATGCCTACATTTGTTCATGTCACAGTAGTTATGGCCAGATGTGTGCCCCCTCACAGCAGTTATGCCAAATATGTGCCCCCTCACAGTAGTTATGCCAAATATGTGCCCCCTCACAGTAGTTATGCCAAATATGTGTCCCCTTACAGTAGTTATGCCAAATATGTGCCCTGTTACAGTAGTTATGCCCAGATATGTGCCTCCCTCACATTAGTAATGCCCAGATATGTGCCTCCCTAAGAGTAGTAATGCCCAGTTATGCGCCCCCTCACAGTAGTAATGCCAAATATGTGCCTCCTCACAGTAGTAATGCCAAATATGTGCCCCCCTCACAGTAGTAATGACCATAATATGTGCCCCTCACAGTAGTAATGCCAGATTATGTGTTGCCTCAAAGTAGTAATGCCATATTATGTGTCCCCTCACAGTAATATGCCCAGATATGTGCCCCCTCACAGTAGTTATGCCAGATTATGTGACCCCTCACAGTAGTTATGCCAGATTATGTGTCCCTTCACAGTAGTTATGCCAGATTATGTGTCTACTCACAGTAGTTATGCCAGATTATGTGCCCCTCACAGCAGTAATGCCAGATTATGTGTCCCTTGCAGTAGTAATGCCAGATTATGTGCCCCTCCCCCTCACAATAGTAATGCCAAATGATGTGTCCTCTCACAGTAGTAATGCCATATTATGTGCCCCTTTACAATATTTATGCCCAGTTATATGCCCCCTTCAAAGTAGATATGCCCAAATATGTGCCTCTTCACAGTATTTATGCCCAGTTATGTGCCCCCTCACATTATATATGCCCACATATGTGCCCCTCACACTGGTTATGCCAGATTACGTGCCCCCTCACAGTATTAATGCCAGATTAGGTGCCCCCTCAGATTAGTTATGGCAGATTAGGTGCCCCTAAGTAGAGATGCCCACTTTTGTGCCCCCTCACTCTAGTTGTGCCCATCAACCCCCCTCCTTTCCCCTTGCCACCTGCCCCCAGACTGCAGCCTTAAAAAAAAAATTTAAAACACATACTTACCTTCTTCACTGACAGGCTCCCACACTCTCATCGTACTGCAGGCTGTGCTGAAGGGAGATTTTCCCGGGCCTTCAGCTCTCCTCCCACAGCCAGCAGCGCGATGTGGGGCCAGTAGGGGGAGCTTCTGAGCTCTGAAGATGAGTGAAGCAGGGAGCAAAGAGGTCTCCCAGCTTTACTATGGAAACGAAATGCCGGCCGGGTGTGTGTGAGCTCCCCCCATATTATAAATGTAATAGAGCGCTCTGATGGGGCCCGAAATTGCCACTGTACTTCATGCCGGGCCCCATCAGAGCGCACAATTACATGTGAGTACAACGGGGCTCCTGCCAGTGGCCGTTTTTAACATGCTTTAGGGTGGCCTGCCGGCCTGGGGGGGGGGGGTCCACAGCCAGCCAGGCCCCCTGGAGTTCCGGGCCCGGTCGCAACTGCGACCACTGCAACCTCTATATGTATGCCAGTGGGCCTGGGTGTAGCTAGTGAAATTGACCTCAGCTTTTAAACAATGGGGGAGGGGGGATGGGATGGATTTTTTCCCTTAATAAATGAAACCATAATTTAAAAACTTATTTTTGTATTTTATTCAGGTTATCTTTTATATTCACATTTTTTGATAATCTGAAACATTTAAGTGTGACAAATGGTCAAGATCAAAAGAAATCTATAAGGGGGCAAATACTTTTTTTTACAATACTGTATACAAAGCAATTACAATAAGCATGAAAAAGATGAGTTACAAGCTGGTACAGAAGGAGAGAGGACCCTGCCCGTGAGGGTTTACAATCTATAATGGATGGGAGAAGGACACAGTAGGTGAGGGTAAAGCTGGTGAAAGGAGTATAGAAGAAGAAGCAGGGTCACTGTAGGTTGTATGAAGAGGTGGGTTTTCAGGTTTCCACTGTTGTTGAGAGTCTGTTATGTTGTGGTAAAACGGTCCTAGTAATAAGAGGAAAGTAGAGAAGGAGATCTTGTGAGGATCAGAAATTACACACAATTATTGGGAAAGTAACTCAGAGATTTATAGAGGGGACATGTTGAGGATAGCCTCATATGTATTTGTTAGTATTTTAAACAGATTTCGCTGGGCAGTAGGGAGCCAGTAAAGGGATTGGCAGAGGGGAGAGGCAGAGGAGTAATGGGAAGAGAGGTGGATTAGTCAGGCAGCAGAGTTGAGGATAGATTGGAGGTGGTGCAAGGGTGCTAGATGGAATGCCACACAGGAAGATGATACAGTAGTTTAGGCAGGAGATGATGAGGGAACATACAAGCATTTTTGGAGACACCTGGTTGAAGAATGTGCAGTTTCATGAAATATTTTTGAGCTGGAGCAGGCAGGTGGTGGAAAGGGCTTGGATGTGCAGTTTGAAGTACAAGGCAGAAAGGTTAATCCAAGACAACTGATAAGACTATGACTTAGGGTACTTTCACACTTGTGTTAGAGGATTCTGGCAGGCAGTTCCGTTGCTGGAACTGCCTGCCGGATCCGGAAATCGGTATGTAAAAGGATAGCATTTGTTTCCAGATCCGGATCTAGTACTGTCTAACAAATGCATTGTAATACCGGATACATTATTTATTTTTTTACAGATTTAAAGGTCTGCGCAGACTGAGATCCGGCATTAATACATTTCAATAGAAATTAATGCCAGATCTGGCATTCTGACAAGTGTTCCGGATTTTTTGCTAAATACCGTAAGGGGACTAAACTGAAGACATCCCGATGCATACTGAATGGAATGCTTTCCATTCAGAATGCATTAGGATAAAACTGAAGCGTATTTTTCCGGTACTGAGCCACTGTGACGGAACTCAATACCAGAAAATTTTAACGGTAGTGTGAAAGTACCATAACATAAGTGTTTATGAGGTCAGGAGATGAAAGATAAGAGCTACACATGAGCTGTCAGATGATGAGATTAAAAAATCAGTCTGTAATAGCTTATAAACATACAGATTTTTAACAAAATTTTAACGGTAGTGTGAAAGTACCATAACATAAGTGTTTATGAGGTCAGGAGATGAAAGATAAGAGCTACACATGAGCTGTCAGATGATGAGATTAAAAAATCAGTCTGTAATAGCTTATAAACATACAGATTTTTAACCCTTGAATCTCCATAATGGCTGAACATTTTTAATAAAGACCAATTTATAAAAAAAAAAAATTGTAGCCCAAAAATAATAAAATTGGCTTTCTTTGTACAAAAATATTGACACAATTTTTGGTGCACATTGATAAACATTTAAAGTGTTTGTCTATTAATGCCAAAATTTTTATTAACTGATGACTGCAGTCTGCCTTTGTTATTGAAAGATTTATACTTAACTGCTGCTTGCTGTTCTGGCCCTGCACCCCGGCTTACACACTTCCAGTTAAGGCTTGTTTACTTCCTTCCCAGCATGGACAGGGTCTCCTGATCTGCTGCAGCCAATGACTGGCTTCAGCAGTGACACGTTCACAAGAGGCATGTCACCTAGTAGAAGCAGGCTGTAGCATCCATGAAAATTTTGTTCCTGGACAACTCTTTTAAGCTGTACTGTAAGTCCTGTTTACAGCAAGCCATGCCTTTTCTAAAACACTAAATTAATGAGGTGTAAGGCATGTACATTCATTTTCCCCACCAGAACACAAAGTTCTGGTGAATTTTTGATGAGTAAATCACCCTTATTGAATTGAAAAGTTTAAAGCTCCCACTAGTAATCATCTTTTAATGATATGTTTAAACAGAAGATATAAAGGTCCAATATAAGCTCAAATGTAATATAAACCCACCTCTTCAGACAAGCCTACAACCAGTGACACCACTGCCTCTATACTGCCATGACCAGCTTCACCCTTGCCTACTGTCTCCTTCTTCCATACCATGTAGATTGTAAGCCCTCACGGGCAGGGTCCTCTGTCCTTCTGTACCAGTCTGTAACTAGTCTCGTTCATGCTTAAGGCAATTGCCTGTATTATGTATGTGCACCGCTTATCATATGTACAGCACTATGGAATGAATTTCGCTCTAATAATAAATAATAATAATAATAATAATAATAATAATAATAAAATGTTGCGCATATACATCAAAATTAAGAAATAAATAAAATAAAAAAATTAAAGCTGCTTTAAAGGGAATCTATCACAGGAACAACAGCATGAGTCCAGGTGCAATGCTCTGTAGGGCTGCTGAGGCTGATTACATTCATATCTGTTTAATCCCAGTCTGTTACGCTGTTCTAGAGATGCATGTTATTTTCTCTTAATATGCATGTTATTTCTCAAGCCACTTAGTGCACCTAATCTCCTCCTCTCGCTTCCCCAGGTACTCCTGCTTCCAAGGTGTCCTAATTAGAGATTAGCAAATTAATTTTCATGAATCAATTTGTCTCATCAACTAGACCTGTCCCTAAAGCTGAAGATGCTTCCCCTGCCCTTTAATCAACAGGTTCGGACTTTTTGACTAGACCTGCATTGCTCTTCTGAGTAGCAGAGCATCAGAGAGTCTCTACTTCCACTTCCAGAGCAGTGGCTATTCACCCACCAGTACCCGTAAGTGTAGGGGTGCATACACAGTTGCTGCTCCAAGAAGAAGAAGTATAACCTCCACGCTTATGCTACTACTCGGAGCAGTAGCACAGGTACAAGGATGTCAGGGTGGGCTGAGATACTGTATCTGGCCCTGTCAATTAAGTGGCAGGAGGAAAGTCTTTAGCTGCGAAGGCAGCATCTTGCAAGTGTAGAACGCTGGTTGATCAGACCAATGAATACGTAAGAATCAATTCACTCATCTCTATTCTTAAGCATTAGTGTTGAGTGAATTGAAGTTCATGAAGTGGACTTTGATCTGAATTTCAGGAAAATTTTGATTTGTGGCGAAGCCGAGTTTTCTCGTGCTTGGTGGTATCGAAGGAATTTACCATGAAATGAGGTAAAAAAATCATACTTTCCTCAGCCATTTGAGCATAAAGAGGCCACTGAGGCCATCTTGCTTGAAGATCCCTTGAGAAATCTGATGCGCAGGATTTCACTCTAGATCTTTATGCAAGACGGCCACAACAGCCTCTTCGCGATTGGATGAGGTCAGTACAATTTTTTTTTTTTCATAATCAACTACTAAATGCTTTAATAAGAATCTCAGATGCTGCGATCAGGGGTTCAATGATAAGGGGGCAATGCAATTCCCTGTCATTGCACCCACTATTTACAAAGAAATGCAAAGCAGCCAAATCGAATTTTTGAGAACTTCCCTCATCTCTATAAATTTCCATCTATCAAGAGTCTGTCAATCAACTGAAGGGAGAAGTGGCTCTTGATGCAGAGATTAAATGCTAGGGTGCTCAAATTGTCTTGGGTCCACCCTGTGTGCACTTTTGACATTATTTGTCTATTAAGAAAAAGTGTTGTATATCCAGAATGTTGCAACGAATTGTGAAAACTAGTATTGATATAATGAGCTGAGACAGTCCCAGTCGGTACAGAGCCTGGTTTCATACTGTTGTTCCTGGTGACGGATAAAGAATTTCTCGATCTGATTTTAAGATAATCTGCAGGGCTAAAACTTGTTAAATTGCATTCATTCACAGTAATCTGAATTCTAACATTGTATGGGGCAATTATTACTTACGCAAACAGATTGCCTAGAGTTTGTAATATGAAGAGTGATTTTTGTATGCACAGAGTAATTGAGGTTAGATCAACAATCTGATTGTTTGGGCCTGTACTTTCTTCATGTTTAATCTGGTCAGGAGGACATCAGCAATGCAGATTGTTGGCACAGATGGAGGAGTGCTATAAATTATTGCCACTGCACCCACTGAAGGGTGACTATCACTTTACTGTGTTAGTTACAGTTGCTGTAATCCTTTCTTCACTTTGATGCATGATTGGAAGAAGTAAAAGGCAAGGAATCATCAGGATTAATTGATAAATAAAAGTGATAGATGAATTCTTATATACTGTTTTTATTAAGCTCTTAGTATAATGTTTATTGTATAGAATGGGAAAGGCAATAAAAGAGAATAATTACAACAGGCAGTGCAGTACATGGTCTTTGGAGAAATTACAAACAATTAGTGGCAGTCATATTGGCATACAGCGAGCTAATAATAATTGTTATTAGTTTATCAGAGAGAAAAGCAACTCAAAGCTGAAGAGTGAAGTACGCCTATTATATGATTGGGTTTAATGGTAAGACATTTTCTGTGGGCAATGAGCATGTAGTTTAGATGAAATCCTGGGAGTAAGGCCAAGATGTAAGATTATAAATCTTGTTTATGGGAACTGCGGTGTGTGGGGTGGAACCAAAAGGAGGATAAGGAAAAAGTATATGTAATAGATATAAACTGCTCTATGTGTTTGATTTTTGAAAAGCTGTCTGTGCCAGATTTTCCATGGATTTGGTCATCTAAGGGTTTGGTTTATGTCTTTGGAAACCTGAAAGAGAACAGGGGCATCTATGAATAATCCCAAACCCATCATTTCTTTCTTATAATGTTTTTAATGGTTAGACTTAAAACCTATATACACACATTTGATAAATGTCAGCCTATCAATCAAATTAATCAGAATCGTTTCCACTTTTATGTGTATGAGGGCAGCCAAACTGGATTTAGATATACTCCTTGTATGCCTTCGCAGAAGAGCATCAGCTTGTTTCCCTCGCTATAATACTAGTGAACGTTTGGTAGTTTAAACATATGGTTGGAGGACATCACTTTCTGCAAAACAAAAGTGAGGCTACGGATTGTACAAAGCAACCACAAACAACCAGATCATTAAGTGATGGCAATTCATGCCAGCCGATTCCAGTAATAACTACCACATCTCTGCAATCTTTTTCTGTGTAGGAGAGCAACAAGCAAGCAGGCATAGTGCAATCATCTCTCAGCTGTTTAATGGCATTTTAAAGGTGTTTATTGATACTCAAAAATGTACAAAGCAATTAAATCAGGTCCTTTCTGAACTTGATCACCCGTCAGCTTTTACTCAAGTTGTATCTTTAGGCTTTATTCACATATCAGTGAATCTCAGACATGTATTGTCTGTATTCTACACTGACAGCAAAAGTACCCATTGATTTTAAAGTTTGTATTCACATATCCATGAATTTACATGGTCTGTGGGTCTGTGGCAAAATCATGCTCCATTTTTGTTTGTGAAAAAAACATGGACAGAACACAGATGGCATCTGTATTTTGTCCATGTTTTACAGATGGCTAGGAAATGCTTTTTAAATTAATTTTCAGCTGAGCATTGTCAGTGGAATACAGATGACACATAGACAGCAAAAAGAGCGGGCACAAGGACTAAAAACAGATCCTTCACGTACATCTGAATAGATGAGCCACTGACTATCTGGTCATGGGTATCATCACGGACATGAAAATGTCAGTGTGGCCTTACTCTGGATGCTTCTAGTGCATTACCTTGGATTTATAATCACAATAATGACAGCATGTTTCAGGGTTCTTATCCCTCATCTGCGTTCAAAATAAGTGGTTCATGATATCTCAGAAGGTGTCAGGGGTCAACTTATACAGCAGCTGTAGGACCATGGTCATTAAGATTTATCACCTTGCAAGCGTTTTATATTCAATTTCTTGGAAAAGGGTGGATAGGGAAGATTGTGAATGAATATAAAACTAATGTTGGGTTGCACTGTTATTTTGTAAGTCTTTATCGTATGTTAAAGAAGTGGGCAGCACAGTGTCTTGTGTTTAAAATTGAAACATTTGAGTCAACAGGACTTTCTTTTCTGTCCTGCATAATGGAAACCAGATAGATCAGTTATGCTTGCCCATAGACCTCTATTATGGCGGATTAAGAATGCCTCTAAAGGTTTCCGTTTTGAATTCTGTTTTACTAATTCCATTATTTTCTATTATAACCATTTTGGAACGGAAAGCATGTAATTCATAATGCTGATGTGAACCCACCCTTATCGTGTGGGTACTCCAGTTTCCTCCTACACTCCAAAAATATAGAGGTATGTTAAATTGGAATCTAAATGGGTGGAGACAAGGAACTAAACTTTGTACAATGTTGCAGAATATGTTGGTGCTATATGAATAATAATTTTGTTCTGATATGCCCACGGTGATGTTTTGAATAATTGTCTCTAAAAAGGAAAGGATCACTCTTCTACATGGTAGAATCTAAGAACATATTTCTTACACAATCACATGATTTGACTTGAATTATGTGACCGCTGCAGCCATTGACTGGCCACAGCAATCCCTTGCCGCCCAGGTTGTATGTCATTGTGTTACGTGCTGCATGGGTGACACATCATTCCTGTGGCCAGTCATTTAATTGGCTGCCTTATTTACCAAAGGTAAATAACCCCTTTAAAGCTTCAAGTATTCATGAGAACTGTTCTTTTCAGAACTAATTATAACAATACACGTAGATACGCTTTAGATATGAAAGTGTCACAAATGCTGTGAAAAGTCTAGGTGATGAAATGTATTCCAATCTCCACAGTTTACTCTGATATACTGAACATGTCATTGGCCTAAATTTATTACTTGTAATATGCTAACCTATTGACAAATTCTGTAGTAGTTTTATGGTGCATTTTATGATCATTTGAGCCTCAATTATAATGTTATGTATTCCAAGTAATAATTAAATATTACATTAGAAAAAACCCTACAAATGATTTATTTCTACTGTTTATGACCCTCAGAATTACTGTTTGGCTATTAAACTTTTCAGACCTACTTATTTGTAAATTATGAGAACATTATGCTGTCAAATAACATTTTGACATCTCAGCTTCTTGTTACCCTTAGAGATGAGTAAATCAATTGTAAAATAACCTAATTAGTTGAGAATTTCCCAAAATGTTGGCTTTCCTGGGAATCAGAATTTTTTCCAATTTATTTAGAATAAATCATTCAAAATGGCATCCTTCATTTTACAGATTAGAATACAGCATAGCAGGGCATAGAAGATGATGAAGGCAGAGGAAGAAGGAAGAACACATGACCCCGGACAATCAATACAGTTTTCTAATTTAAAGGGAATGTGTCACTAGTGACCTCTCAATAAAACTGTTTGCATAGACACGTAACTTAGTTTACCGGATTAAAACTGTTTTCATTTTTCTAAAACTTCTTTTAAATATGCAGATTATGCCTATGGTGCAATGAGAGTGTTGCCATGGCTCTTGTCACACTCAAGCTCCACTCATTTCTGTGGCTAGCTCCTTCCTCATTGCTCTGCCACTGCCTGGCAAGTCAAACAAAGCAGAAAGGTAGGGCCTTCCTAGATACGTTAATTTTAGCCATTTATTTTTTAATGGTAGCCTTGAACTGTGCAATGTTTTGAACAGTTTTTTTCATAATAATATAAAAATCTATATTATATATAATTATATATATATATATAATTTTATCTACATATTTATTTTTTTTTTTTTATCTATTGCCGTGTTTGTGTCCCCACATAATGTTCTCTGGAAAAGAGATGTGCAATCCAGTATTCTTTCTAAAAGGAAAGGAAAACTGAGGGGGTCATTTATTAAACAGGTGTAAAGAGGAACTGCCTTGGTTGCCCATAGCAACCAATCAGATTCCTCCTTTCATTTTCCAAGGGAACTGTCCGAAATGAAAGGAGGAATCTGATTGGTTGCTATTGGCAACTAAGCCAGTTCTACTTTACACCAGTTTGATAAATGATCTCCCGAGTGTATCATATGAAGAATTTGGGTTATTTACTTTAGAAAAAATACGACTGAGGGGAGATCAAATAACTATGTATAAATATATCAGGGGTCAGTACAGAGTTCTCTGCCACCATCTATTTATCCTCAGGACTGTGACGAGAGGACATCCTCTGAGTCTGGAGTGAAGAAGATTTGCACACAAACATAGAAGAGGATTCTTTTCAGTCAGAGCAGTGAGACTATGGAACTCTCTGACTGAGGAGGTGGTGATGGTGAGTACAATAAAGGAATTCAAGAGGGTCTTGGATGTATTTCCGGAGTATAATAATATTACAGGTTAAAGCTACTAGAGATGGGTCGTTGATCCAGGAAGTTATTCTGATTGCCTGATTGGAGTTGGGAAGGAATTTTTTATTCCCCTTAAGTGGGGAAAATTGGTTTCTACCTCACAGGTTTTTTTTTTGCCTTCCTCTGGATCAACTAGCAGGATGACAAGCCGAACTGGATAGACAGATGTCTTTTTTCGGCCTTATGTACTATGTTACTATATTACTATGTTACATATTCATGAATTTTATTTACGGGTCTCCATATTTACTAGTAAAGTGCATGTTTATATACTTGCTATTCAAATGCTCAATAAACCAGTCAACCTTCACAGAAGACCCTGACAAAACCATAAAAACTTTTAGGGGTCATTTACTATCCAGAAATATGCTTTTGATATGTCGTATTTCTGGCACACATTGTGGGGCGACGTTTAGTTGCGCCTTAATCTGCAACTTTCCCCGCTCATGCCAGGTCTAAAAAAGTGAGCGCAGCGTGGGCGGGAAAGGTGATGGGCCGGCAGACCCATCTCATTCATCATTTTCTATGCCTGTCTTAGGCATAGAAAATTGCCGAAATGTAAGCCAGCTAGGAAGCTTACATTTAGACTGGCGCTGGATGCGCTGAAGTTATGTAGAGGCCATCACCTCTTCATAACTTCAGCGGATCCACCGCAAGATAGAGGGGTTATTAAGACCGGTGTCTAAAACGCCGGTCTCAATAAATAACCTCATTGTCTATATTTCTCAAATACAAATTTAAGTGGCTTATAAAGGATTGGTAATAACATACACCATTTTTTCGTCTAATTCAGCTAAAAATACATTTCCAAAAGTTGAGGTCACACAGGCCTGCACTGCAGACTCTGACTTAGGGCTCATTTGTGGATCCGCAATACACGGGCACCGTTCCATGTGCATTCCGCATCATAGTTGCGGACCCATTCACTTCTGTGGGTCTGCAAATCCGGAAATGCGGAACGGAACACTACAGAAGAACCATGGAGTGCTTCCATGGGGTTCTGTTCCATACTTCCATTCCGCAAAAAGATAGAACTTGCTCTATCTTTTTGCGGACCGGGCGAATGTAGACCCATTCAAGTTGAATGGGTCTGGATTCATTCTGGCGGCAGTACAGAGGTTGCCCGTGCATTGGGGACCGCAATGCATGGAACTGTCCACCTACAGCCATATGAATGAGCCCTTACCCTGGGTTCACACCTGAGCGTTTTACAGCGCGTTCAAACGCGCTGTAAAACGCTCAACAGATTAAAACCAATGCATCCCTATGGGAGTGGTTCACACTTGAGCGTTTTACAGCGCGTTTGAACGCGCTGTAAAACGCCCAACGCATAAACAAGTACTTGAGCTTCTTTTGGGGCGTTTGATGCGCGTTTTGTGATTGACACCACAGTAGTCAATCACAAGAACGCGCGTTTTACGCGCATTTACTATTTGCAAAAACGCACTGAAATACGCGCGACAAAAACGCGCGTAAAACGCGCGTTTCAAGAACGCTCAGGTCTGAACCCAGGGTTAAGTACCAGAATGAACTGTAGGTATTCACATAAATAGCTGATCAATCTGTCATTGCCGCATCCTGATATCAACAAATCCACATCAACGAATTTGCATGCTCTGCTAAACGAATTTACTCACAGTAACGACACATGTGCAGGATTATCATGTGCGTCTAAGATGTGCTGCAATGTGAATCTGCCGGCACTTTAGAGAATTGTCTGTAGATAAATTTTCCCTCATAGACGTAGAATTTGTTCACACAAATTAATTCGTATGAATCGACTCACTCATTTTATTCACTTGGCTGGCTGTATTATTACAGTTTTTTCTCTCTCTGTCAAATTTGAAGTCTTCAGATAATCTAAGGATTTATGGGGTCATTCATCAAAGGGTGTAAAGGAGAACTGGCTTAGTTGCCCATAGCAACCAATCAGATTCCACCTTTCATTTTCTAAAGGATCTGTCAAAAATGAAAGGTGGACTCTGATAAGTTTCTATGGGCAACTAAATGAGTTCTACTTTACACCATTTTGATAAATGACCCCATTAAATGTTCCGTATTGCTTGCTTGTAAAAAAAAAAAGGTCCAAAATACCACCAGCAAAGGGGAGATTGGAGGTAGCATCCACTTATTGACAGATTATACGCCTCTCTACATTAGAAAAATTAGAGCTGCAATTAAAATCCAAATTACCACTTGCTGCTGACCTACAGGTAATTCCGACCCCATGTCTTTCCACTAAACAATTGTTGTAAATTCATTTTACGTATTGATTTGCATTGCATCTCAAACCATGAAAAGCGAAAATCTTTGTTAAAAGGGTTGTGCCGTTAATATAAATGGATATCACTGTTAAATCACTTCCCAAATACCACAATTTATCAGCCTACTATTGCACTCTGTGGCAAATCAGTTTTATATTTAATTGCTTAGGTTACATCCTGCATTGGAGCCTTGTAATGTACAGTAGGATGCACAAATGTCACTGGTAAGACCAAGGATTAGTGTCACATGATCTGATGGCAGGACATATCTCACTGTCTTAAGGCATGATGAGATGGATGATAAACCACAAACCAGAAAATAGGATGTAATCATAAGGGCTAAGAGAAAAGTGCAAATGAGGAAAATTTGAAAAAAAAAAAATAAGATCTAAGGAGGAATGGGAGCTGGAGTAATGAAAATATAATTTAGAGTGATAAGTAGTTAATGGCACAACCCCTTTAATTAAAACCTTATGATAACAGTAATATGTAGTCATCAGACAAAATAAAATCTGTCAGATTAACAACATTAATTATATAAAATATAAATATATACTATGGAGGCATAACAAACTGGAATTCCTACCTTGTCCAAGATACCTGGCTGATTAATGCCTCCTCAATTTCTTTTTTGCCCCTGGGTTCCCCTCCACATTCATGTTACAGTACAGGGATAACGGACATAGTGATGTCAGTGTGCAGAGAAAATGCACACAATGATGTCACATTACACAATAATCTACTTGGTAACGTTACAGCTAGAGATGAGTTTTCAAAAACTTGATTCGGCTGCTTCGCTGAATTTTGGCAAGAAGTGTGATTTGCTACAAATTACTTTGTGATGAATCGCATTCCACTGTATGAAGCAGGTGCAATGATGGGGAATGGTGATCGTGCTGCCCCCCCTCATTATTTAGCCCTTTAGATGCCATGTTTAACGCTGATCGCAGCATCTGAGAGTCACATTCAGCCCATGCTGGGGTTAAAAGAAAAAATATATCTACGCTCATCTCATCCATTTGATCGCAGAGAGGCCATCGTGGATATCTTGATTGGAGAAAGCACACCAATTTGGATGCGAGTTGATGTGATGACATTACGCTGGAAGGGCCCTCCCCCGCCCTCCCTACGTGATGAAGTAGTGATGCCACACGTCAGTGTGCGCAAGAATTGGGGTGTTTTCTTCAATCAAGATGGGCGCAACAGCATTTTTTAGCTCAAATGGATGAGGTGAGTATGTATTTTTTTTTAATTGCCATTTCTAGAAAAATTGATTCATTACCAGGAAGCGCCAAAAAATTTGGCTTTGTGTGCGAATCAAAAGTTTCCTGAAATTTAGATTGAATTCCACCTCGTTAACTTAGATTAGCTCAACACTAGCTCGGCACAGGAATTACATAGACAGCTGATGGGCTCCACATCAGCGGTTCTGCTTGCTACTCAGGTGGCTATGATAAGCTTTATATTTTGCTCAGGAAATAATCCAAGGAAAACTGAAAAATTTAGAAGGCCTAAATACATATAATGAACTCATGCGCACTTCTTTATGTTCTATTTTCTTAACTGCATTGCACTGTACCTGACCTAGGACTGGAGTCCTTGAATAATGCAGAAAGGCAATGAAAAAGGCAGCCCTCATTAGAGCTCTGCTGATGATTTTCTGATTGTCATGGTGGAATGATTCCACACAACACATGTTAAGAAGCATCCAATTGGAACACAAATGTCATGTTGATTTTCAACTTAGTTTTGATTTTGTTTGTCACTGCCATTTACATAAACAGTATTTTGAAGAAAACAAGATGCTTCTTGAATTATGCAGGCCCTTTCCAATTTAAAATTATACTGACTTCCTCACACAATACTGACAGTAAGTCTTGTCTCGTACAGCATATGGGCACTATATATGTATCTCTCGATGTGCAATATATGTCTATCAATCTCTCATCCATCTACTAACATATTGGTTTGTCTATCACTGTCTTTAATAAATATATAGTTAAAGCAATATGACCAAATAATTCTGAAGCACTCATAAATCTATAGAACGATCTATCTATCTATCTATCTATCTATCTATCTATCTATCTATCTTTCTATTTTTGTCTCTATCCATCTACACCAATCAGCCATAGCATTAAAAACACTGATGTGATGGTGAAGTGAATAACACTGATAATCTTGCCACAATGGCACTTGTCACGAGGTGGGATATATTAGGTAGTAAGTAAAAAGTCAGTTCTTCAAGTCAGTTCTCCTCAGGAAGAAGGAAAAATTGGCAATTACTGTACAAAGATGTGACTGACATTGGAACACAGTGCATTACAAACAGGCAGATGCAAGGATGATGCACTGGTCATTGATCTCCTGGAAAACTGTGGTCACAACATTCGTTTGTATGCACTTTGACAGATATCACTAACCTAAACATCACTGAAGAGTAACTACAACCCTTCCTACCAACTGTATAATCAAAGTGATCTTTTTCATCATGATGATATACCCCAATACACTGCTTACATTGTCCAGGAATGGTATGAGGAACATGACAAACAGTCCAAGATGTTCACTTGGCCTCCAAATTTTAATACATTTAAGCATCTGTAACAGGCTTGAGCTAATCAAGCTTCAGAAGAACCGAACATTGCCTATTCGGAGCCAATATGCTTTAATGTTGTACAGAAACCAAGCCTGTTTGGGCCTTAATGACCAAGCCAGATTTTAGAAATCTGACATGTGTTACTTTAGCAGAGAATAACTTCGTAAAGGTTTTGCACATCAAAGTTTGCTCGTCACATATTGCACTTTAATTAGGTGGTAAAATATGCGTATACTTATTAAAAAACTTAAATATCTATAATAATTTTAAAAAAGTGCCATATTTTCCTATTTTCAACTGCAATATTTCACATACATACATAAATACTATTTAATATTTTTATCAGAAATATATTTCCACATTTTTACTTTATTTTGGCTGCACTTACAAAAAACTTTTACTTTTCTTTTTTAATTAAGGAGACTTACCATTGTAACTTTAAATTTAAAATTTTTGAAGTACATATTTTTCCTGCAACAAGCCAAGTTTGCAGAGACTTATAAGTGTCAGAATAATATAACCCTCCCCAAAAGTGACCCCATATTGAAAACAAGACCCCTTAACGTATTCATCTATGGGTGTAATGAGTTTTTGACCCCCTAGTTGTTTAAAGGAATTTATGCTAAGGAGGTGAAAAAAAAAAGTTCATTTTTTTTTACATAAAAGTGTCAATTTAAAAAGACAGTTTTTTTTTCTACAGAGCACATGAAAATGAGGAAGTGCACCCCAAAATGTATCACCCCATTTCTCCTGTCTTCAGAAATACCCCCATTGTGGCCCTAATATTATGGCTTGACACATGGCAGGGCCCAAACATAAAGAAGCATCCAGTGGCTTTCAGAACACAAAATTGCTTGAAAATGTTTTAGGCCCCATTGCACACTTGTAATGGTGTTGAACTGCCAAAACAATAGAAACCTCCCATAAATTACCCCATTTTGAAAACTAGACCCCCTAAGGTATTCATCTAGTGGTGTAGTGAGATTTTCAACCCCCTAGTAAGCAGGCAAAAAAAAAATATTTTTCATTTTTTACACAAAAGTGTCAATTTCAAGACAGTTTTCTTCGTACAGAGCATATGAAAATGAAGAAGTACACCCCAAAATGTATCACCCCATTTCTCCTATCTTCAAAAATATCCCCACTGTGGCCATAATCTGAAGTCTTGACACATGGCAGGGTCCAAACATAAAGGAGCACCTGGGCCTTTCAGATAATAAACTAAAAATGGTTCAGGCCCCATTGCACACATATAATGGCGTTGAGCTGCAAAATGATAGAAAACCCTTATAAATGACCCCATTTTAAAAACTAGATCCCTTAAAGCATGCAGCTAGTGATGTAGTGAGCATGCTGAGTGCAAAATTAGTGTAGGATGAAATAATGAGTATATATGGTTTTATTCAAATTGTTAATAACATTTTCATAGGAAACTGGAGAAAAAATATTTTTAGATGGATATCCATGTTACTGTCTTAGAAATATGCCACATCCTAATCTTTGTGGTGCATACAGATGAGAAGTGAAGCTGTGCACTTATAAGGGAGGCAGATTTCTAAAACGGCATTTGCCTGTACATATGACTATATCTTGCCAACAAAGCAGTTGTCCCACATTTCTGTCATTTCTAAAGCTTATTGCATATAGATATAGATATATATATATATATATATATATATATATATATATATATATATATATATATATATATATATATATATATATATATACAATAAGCATTAGAAATACTTATTGCAGAAAAAATAACTAAACTGTAGTGAGAAAAGCAACATGTTCAAGAAAACGGAGCAAATGTCTTCAACTGTGTTGCAAATTCCAGTTTGTTCACAAGATACAAGAACACCTATAGGGCTGTAAAGACAAGCTGGCACTCAAGGACAGTGACTGGTCGTACAACCTCTCTTTAGCCCCATCAATCCCTATATGAGAGACAAACGTGCTAAGTGACGCGATGCACCATAACAGGCCCCTGCCCGACAAGGTAGAAACCGCTATACACACAATCAGCCAGTCACCTAATGAATATATAAAAGGACAGTGTCCAGAACCATCTGTAGGAACAGCAATGGATTACTAATTCCCAAAATCATGTCAGGATTTTTAGACGTGTTGTGGAGTGTAAGAGGTCCACAAAAAATAATAATACAGCTTTTAGTGTACTGGTGAGGAACAACTCAATCATTAGAGAGCCTGCAAATAAAAAAATATTGTGCCAATATCATGATACAGTATTGTGAATGGAATTAACAGCTTTGTGTGGCAGGACATAGTCATAAAAAAATTAAATAATGAAAATGAAGAATACAAATCAGAAAATTGTTCCAATGTATGAAAAATAAAATTAGCTCCACATCCCATCCCCAAAGGATCTCTCCCTCTCTGGAAAGCCCACAATCTAAACAGAATATGAGAAATAATTGACTTCCTGAAAAGACCCCCACCCACCCTTTTTGGTATTAAAAAAAATTATAATTAGCAACCGTATGGTATGTCTCAAAACAGGGGTAATTGCAGAGGCCTGGTTGTGATGGGCAACTGGGGCAGTAAAATCAGATGTCCCTCCTCCTTCCATGTTTGCTACACATCTGGCATCGTTTCTGAGGATATGTCTTACTGGCAGGGGCAGGGGCAGGGTGAGGGAAGTGGTGTTTATAAAGCCTTTGAACATCCTCAGATTCATAGCTTGCCCAGGTGCGGCGGATTCAAACAGGAGACTCTCAACCACCTTCTCCTGGAACTCGAGGAAGTTGAGGGTTCCTTGGGCCTTTTTAAATAAAACACAACTATTATGGGAATCTGAATTAGGTAGATTGCTACCTTTTTATAACAGGCCCGGCTTTTTCACTTCACCAGGTAGGGTTGAAGTGATTGGT
Source organism: Bufotes viridis (assembly GCA_033119425.1). Classification (NCBI taxonomy): domain Eukaryota; kingdom Metazoa; phylum Chordata; class Amphibia; order Anura; family Bufonidae; genus Bufotes; species Bufotes viridis. The sequence goes on along the minus strand of CM065589.1, from coordinate 501,439,455 downwards.
CTGAGAGATCTACACCTCCCATAAATTTATTAGAATCTGTTATACAGACCGGTTTGCGCTTGTCAGCAGTAGCCCCCCTCTCCCTAACTGCTACTGGGGTGTCTGTGTGCACGGTGGTCAGCATGTAGACATCCTTCCTGTCCTTCCACTTCACTGCAAGCAGCTGCTCACTTGCAAGGGCGAAGGATGTTCCTCTCTCCAAATGCTTGGACACCAGTGGTTGTGGGTATCCCACTCTATTTTTACAGACTGTCCCACAAGCCCCTGTGTTTGCAGCATGGAGGGATTTAAAAAGGGGTATGCTGGTATAAAAATGATCTGGAGGAATTGCACCAATAGATCCCACACAATTTTTCCTGATGTCTCAATATTTTTGGGGCAGCCTGGAGGGTTAAGTTGGGAGTCTCTGCCCTCATATACTGACAGACCACAGGTGTAGCCGGTTGTACTCTTTCACACTTTATATAATTTTACCCCATATCTGGCATGCTTGGAGGGAGTAAACTGACGGAAGGAAAGGCGGCCTTTAACACTTAACAGGGATTCATCAACGGATAGATTTTTATCAGGGGTAAATAATTTTAAAAATAAATCCCTAAGGAGGGAAATAAGGGGTCTCAATTTATTTTGGCGGTCATAGGCTGGGTCAGTTCTGGGGGGTTCTTGGGAGTTATCTGAAAAATGCATAAACTGCATAAGGGCTTCATAGCAGTTTTGGGACATAACTGCTCCAAACACAGGGGTTGAATGGACAGTACTCGCAGCCCAATAGGAATAGGATCGGACAGATGTATTTTTTACAATTCCCATGTCCAGGGTAAGCCCCAACATTTTTTAATTTCAGGGGGTCCACCGTCTTATATAAATAGATGTGGGCTTTTGTACAGCAAATTGTGTGGTGTACAGATTAGTCTGTTGCACAATTTATTCCAGGACTTTATCGTCCACAAATAAATAAATAAAATCATAAGGAGTAAAATTGGTGACGGTCACATTCATTTGGGAAAGATAAAAATTGGTATACTTGGGGGGAAAATGATGAAGCTGGAACCCAAGTAGTAGATGGAATGGGACTGCTGGGTGGTGAATGCGATGAGGTGACGACTTCTACCACCATAGGGCTATGGGGTCTGAGGATGGACGCGGGGCTAGAGTCCCTGCTATCAGAAAATATTTCTGCCTCTGAAGCCTTGTCGGATTCAGAGTTTTCGGAGCATAGAAATTCATATGTCTGCTCTGCACTATATAATCATTGACACATTTTTTTTTTACTTAAAAACCCAGAAAGGAAATAAAATTAATATTTATATCTCAAGAATCACAAAAATAAACGTGGCCTAAATGGGTGGGACTGCTCCAGACCCCAAACACTGTGGCGTGTTTCTAACTGGGGGGGCAGTTCCTCCGCATGTGGTTCGCAGCGAACGGCTATCCCCAGCAAAAATTGCATACAATGGAGGATGCCGGCGCGAACCACAAGCACCACACAAACATCCTACACAAAATAAAACATGTGCGGATGAAAATATATAAACACATAACTCACAGAAAAAAGATGCACCACATGGATAAGCAACTGACAACACTGGCTAATCCCTCACTCTGGTGTTAAAAGCTGAGAGATTCGCCAATATTTCCAATCAGGAACATATCGGAGCCCCTTTAGGCACCACTACACGGTATCTCAGCATGACATGGGGTCCTACCACTAGACTACCTATGGTGTGTGAACAAGGTCTGAACAGGTATTAAGTAGCCTACAGCCCCATCCCACTCACCTGCACTGCAGGACCAACAATGCAATGGGGAACACATGAGGCCGCAAGCTACACCTACAACAGACCATGTGACACCGGCTTCCAGGTGCAACAGAATGTTTACAAGCCATATGCAATGGCACATTCAATACATATAAAACAAGAATCACAAAAATAAACGTGGCCTAAATGGGTGGGACTGCTCCAGACCCCAAACACTGTGGCGTGTTTCTAACTGGGGGCAGTTCCTCCGCATGTGGTTCGCAGCGAACGGCTATCCCCAGCAAAAATTGCATACAATGGAGGATGCCGGCGCGAACCACAAGCACCACACAAACATCCTACACAAAATAAAACATGTGCGGATGAAAATATATAAACACATAACTCACAGAAAAAAGATGCACCACATGGATAAGCAACTGACACCACTGGCTAATCCCTCACTCTGATGTTAAAAGCTGAGAGATTCGCCAATATTTCCAATCAGGAACATATCGGAGCCCCTTTAGGCACCACTACACGGTATCTCGGCATGACATGGGGTCCTACCACTAGACTACCTATGGTGTGTGAACAAGGTCTGAACAGGTATTAAGTAGCCTACAGCCCCATCCCACTCACCTGCACTGCAGGACCAACAATGCAATGGGGAACACATGAGGCCGCAAGCTACACCTACAACAGACCATGTGACACCGGCTTCCAGGTGCAACAGAATGTTTACAAGCCATATGCAATGGCACATTCAATACATATAAAACAAGAATCACAAAAATAAACATGGCCTAAATGGGTGGGACTGCTCCAGACCCCAAACACTGTGGCGTGTTTCTAACTGGGGGGGCAGTTCCTCCGCATGTGGTTCGCAGCGAACGGCTATCCCCAGCAAAAATTGCATACAATGGAGGATGCCGGCGCGAACCACAAGCACCACACAAACATCCTACACAAAATAAAACATGTGCGGATGAAAATATATAAACACATAACTCACAGAAAAAAGATGCACCACATGGATAAGCAACTGACAACACTGGCTAATCCCTCACTCTGGTGTTAAAAGCTGAGAGATTCGCCAATATTTCCAATCAGGAACATATCGGAGCCCCTTTAGGCACCACTACACGGTATCTCAGCATGACATGGGGTCCTACCACTAGACTACCTATGGTGTGTGAACAAGGTCTGAACAGGTATTAAGTAGCCTACAGCCCCATCCCACTCACCTGCACTGCAGGACCAACAATGCAATGGGGAACACATGAGGCCGCAAGCTACACCTACAACAGACCATGTGACACCGGCTTCCAGGTGCAACAGAATGTTTACAAGCCATATGCAATGGCACATTCAATACATATAAAACAAGAATCACAAAAATAAACGTGGCCTAAATGGGTGGGACTGCTCCAGACCCCAAACACTGTGGCGTGTTTCTAACTGGGGGCAGTTCCTCCGCATGTGGTTCGCAGCGAACGGCTATCCCCAGCAAAAATTGCATACAATGGAGGATGCCGGCGCGAACCACAAGCACCACACAAACATCCTACACAAAATAAAACATGTGCGGATGAAAATATATAAACACATAACTCACAGAAAAAAGATGCACCACATGGATAAGCAACTGACAACACTGGCTAATCCCTCACTCTGGTGTTAAAAGCTGAGAGATTCGCCAATATTTCCAATCAGGAACATATCGGAGCCCCTTTAGGCACCACTACACGGTATCTCAGCATGACATGGGGTCCTACCACTAGACTACCTATGGTGTGTGAACAAGGTCTGAACAGGTATTAAGTAGCCTACAGCCCCATCCCACTCACCTGCACTGCAGGACCAACAATGCAATGGGGAACACATGAGGCCGCAAGCTACACCTACAACAGACCATGTGACACCGGCTTCCAGGTGCAACAGAATGTTTACAAGCCATATGCAATGGCACATTCAATACATATAAAACAAGAATCACAAAAATAAACGTGGCCTAAATGGGTGGGACTGCTCCAGACCCCAAACACAGTTGCTTATCCATGTGGTGCATCTTTTTTCTGTGAGTTATAATATTTATATCTCACCCTAAAAATTAAAAGTAAATGTTCGCTAGCGTCAGTAGTGGTGCATCCACTAACCGACAACTATGGATGGACTCTAACAGATGCCCACTGACCGACTAACAGATGGACAGTGACAGATGGCCTCTGACCGCCAGTAACAGACGCTTAGTAATGGACACCCACTACCCGCCAGTTTACGAACGAACAGTTTATAAATAGTTTTTTCTTTTTTTCCACAGTAAATCGCACAGCCAGGACAAATGTCTGATTTCTCTCTCTCTCCTCACAGAACAACGGCACTGAGGTGAGAGAGAAGCACAGCCCATGTTTTAGCTGTGTTAGTAAATATAATGGATGTGATATCCATGATAGGTTTATCATGGGTACCACATAATCAGGGACCAAAAGTAATGGTCCCTGATGGTTAATGTGCTGAAGGCAGATCTTCAGCACAGTAACCAGTGCACATGTCTGTGCCATTTTGTTTTTATTTTTTTAAATTCCCTTTTAATTCCCTTTTCCCTTTATTAAAACATTTGGAGGTCATATTGCCCCGATCAGGTTGCTGGGAGACTCAATCGGGGCATAATTCATTACTCTCTCTCCTCTCCTGAGGAAAAAGAACTACTGTAAGGGTGGCGGCAGCCGGCATATAGTCTGAGCAGGCATGGGCCGCCGCCGCCATCTTTGTTAAGGTACTGGGGGGTGTGGTGAGAATCGTGACCCAGCTTTCCCTTATGTGGAAGCTGGAGGACCCTATCCTCACATTGGAGACTTTCTCCTTCCTCTCTTACATGAGATACACTGTATCACATACCACTTGTCACGGTCTCTGATCGCTCTGGTAGCTGCGGGCAAGGAGCTCCTGCATTTTTTTATAGCGCTAGCTTGGGCTGAAGTGCCGCCATAAAAAGGTGGCGCTCCACCCCAAGGCCCCTTAGTGACCGCTACAAAAACACCTATGGGTGGTCACTAAGGGGTTAATAATGAAGGCTTTGAACAATTCAACTTCAGATCTATGATCCAAAGGTCGGTTCACTTATGCCTAATCTGTGAAATGTTCTGGAAAAACAAAGAACAATCCATAAAGGCTTTTAGTATTAGTTTTGCATTAAACAATTATATAACAGCGAAAACTATCAAATCACCTTGAAAGTCATGCTACTGATGATGAATTCACTGTGCAGCTTTAGTCTGTGTGCCCCTTAGAAACAGAAAATAATATTCTCAGTATTTTTAAGGACGGCCATATAGAAATAAAAACTGCATAAGGCCATGGCAAACATTAGAAAATAAGAAGAATGAACATCTAAGGATGGCCTTCCTATTTTTACCAAATCCAAATGCAAATTAACTCCAACTGAAGATAATTCATGTCAGAACTTCCAGGATAAGGGGGAGGCCATGTTAGCAACAGTAAGATTCGCCTTGCCCATAGGTCCATACCAACCAAATCCATTTGACTAGCAATCAGTCCAGAGGCCTTTACTAGCATACTAAATGCCAAAGGCACTGCTGCTAAACAATGGTCTGAGCTTACAGTATTTTGGCTTCTGCTTAGAAAAATACGGGGATAGTAAAAGTTATTCATAAGGTATTATGAAGGCCATCACAATGAATAATAGGAAACAGGAGATTCAGGTTTTGCCACAGTCCCCTTCATTTCATTACAATAATGTCAGTTTTGTGTTTCATGTACTTGTACTTGAAATATATAATGCGCAAAATAATACAATTGAATGCATCATCTGTTCCATGCTATTGTTGAGGACTTTTTTTGAGCTGTTTAGCTTGAAGAAAAATAAGAATTTCAAAAGCAAAGAGGCACATGTGGTGTTTTTGTTCCAAATTGGATAAATACAAGGTTACCAGGTAATAGCATATGTGCATACTGTTCTCCAAACAGCATTTCTTTACACTTACTCATCTCCTTAAAGGCTTTTCCATCAAATGACAGTGAAAGCCATCAAAAATAGAAACTGTGCACCGGCAATTTCGATCAACAATAATAATAATTTAACAATAAGCAGTGTGCCCTAGTGGCTCAGTCATCATTTCTCTCAAGTCTGAAAAGACGGCTATAGCGATACAATAAAAGATGCAGGTGGCCCAGCATAACAGAATCAAGCTATACAAGGTGTGTACAATAGTTCAGAGCTTAAAAAACATGTACGAGCTGCACTGGATCGGAGGAGTCTATTATATGATATAAACATATGGATACATTCAAAATAGTTATCGTTTACTGCACATTATGGATATCAGAATTGATAACAATTTTAATAAAAATTGGGTTGTAATATCTGAGATTTCGTACTCTGGGTTGTTATACAGTATGGGAAATACATATATAAACCTTTATATTTTGTTGTGCAAATTTCTACAACTGCAACAGACACTAAGAAGAAGGGGCATAAAAGATGGTCTTCTATCCTAGTACTGCTTCCTACCACCACATGCCACACCGTCGGGTCTGATAGCCAGTTGGAAGTTTGCCCCCAACCTTACCTTCTCCAGACAAAGGCAGAATGTATCATATAACTGTTTGCCTGTTTCCTCCATAGGCACCTATTGCTTTGGCTATATTTACTAGTTTGTATAATATGTTGATAAAAATCAAGTTACAATATTATCTAATAATTTGCTCTTCTGATTTAAATCAGTACACATTATTCATTGTACTTAAAAGGACTGAGCTAAGCTTATATGTTATCCCCTATTCACAGGATAGGAATAAGCATCTGATCTGTGGAGGTTCAACCACTGGGACCCCTATCGATCACAAGAACAGGAGTTCCATTCCTTCAAATGAGTAAATGAGTAAAGAGGTAGATCACCGTCTGACCATTGGATGACCACTACCATTATATTGGTCATCCAATGGTCAGTACAGCACGTAGCTACCTCTGGCAGTGAAACAGAAAAATAATGGAGTGGTAGCAGTCATGCGCAACCTACTGTTACATTAATTCATGGGAACAGGACCTACAGAGAGTACTCAAGAATGGACCCCACTGTGCCTGGCTGAGTTGCCCCTACAAGTTGGCTGTGCATACATGTGTGGATCTGTCCTTTCACTTTAATAGTACTTCTAAAAATATCCACATATGTATTTTTGCCTATTTTTGGAACTGCTATTGAAAATAACGGAGAGAGCTGTGCATATCTAGGCTCCTCTTCATTCCTGACTGGGCGCAACAGGGCACCATTCTTGAGAAAGAAGTGGGTCTCAGAATTGTGACTCTCACCTATCAGATATGCCATACATATTCCAGATTGGAATACCCCTTTAAAGAACATATGGCTATATACTATGCATGCACAGTGCGAATACCCCAATAAAGCTTGTGATGTACTACTTGGGGCACATACTACAGGTTGTGAACTAGCTTCAATATGATCTAAGTCAGTCAAGATGTTCTTTATTTGCACACTTGTGAAAAGATTCAAAGCTTTCACAAGATGTGCCAAATGTATACCGTACATAACTAACAATATACCATAAGTTTATTCTTTGCAAACAACAAATACAGTTGAAAATAATCATAACATTCCACATTTGACTTGTCATACTTAAGTCTTATATTTACACTAGCAGAAGGACCCAGCTTTGCATGGGTATATTTAATCTATTTCATTTAATGTTTGTGTGTGTCGTTAAAAGATATTGACAGTATACATACACTGTAACAGTGACATCTACAGTACCCCGCCCTTTTAACAGTGACCTTAACAGCAGCCTGCCCCCTTAACGGTAATATCCACACTCCCTCCCCTTTAACAGTGAACTCTACAGCGGCCACCCCATTATTAGTGGCCTCCACAGTACCACGTCTCGTTAACAGTGATTTCCACAATAACCCACTCCCTTAACAGTGACATCTACAGCACCCCACCCTTTAAAACTGACCTCCATAGCGGACTGTTCCCTTAACTGTGACCTCCACCGTTCCCTGCCCCTTTAACAGAGACCTCCACAGCATCCGCTCCTTTAACAGTGACCTCCACAGCATCTCGCCCCCTTAACAGTGACCTCCACAGCATCCCGCCCCTTTAACAGTGAACTCCACAGCATCCCGCCCCTCTATTAGTGACCTGCAAAGTACCCCATCTCCATAAAAGTGATTTCCAAAACACCCCGTCCCCTTAACAATGGCCTCTACAGCAATATGCCCCTTAACTCTGACCTCCATAGCAGACCATCCCTTAACTGTGACCTCCACAGCAGCCTGCCACTAGGGTGGCCAGTAGAGATGAGTGAATCGAAGTTGACGAAGTGGAATTCAATCCGAATTTCAGGAAAAATTTGATTCGCACTGAATACGAAATTCCTCACACTTCATGGAAATGAATCACATTTTTTCCTAAAATGGCTGCTGCACATATTAGGACATGCAGCAAGGAACTCTGGCAATGAGAGATCACCCACAATGCCACGCATGCAGCCAATCAGCAGCCAGCCCTGTGATGTCACAGCCCCATAAATAGCCTCAACCATCTTGGATTCAGCCATTTTCCAGTGTACTTAGTGCAGGTAAATACAAACCAGATTCCAAAAAAGTTGGGACACTAAACAAATTGTGAATAAAAACTGAATGCAATGATGTGGAGATGGCAAATGTCAATATTTTATTTGTAATAGAACGTAGATGACAGATCAAACGTTTAATCCGAGTAAATGTATCATTTTAAAGAAAAAATATGTTGATTCAAAATTTCACGGTGTCAACAAATCCCAAAAAAGTTGGGACAAGTAGCAATAAGAGGCTGGAAAAAGTAAATTTTAGCATAATGAAGAGCTGGAAGACCAATTAACACTAATTAGGTCAATTGGCAACATGATTGGGTAAAAAAAAGAGCTTCTCAGAGTGGCAGCATCTCTCAGAAGCCAAGATGGGTAGAGGATCACCAATTCCCACAATGTTGCGCAGAAAGATAGTGGAGCAATATCAGAAAGATGTTACCCAGCGAAAAATTGCAAAGACTTTGCATCTATCATCATCAACTGTGCATAACATCATCTGAAGATTCAGAGAATCTGGAACAATCTCTGTGCGTAAGGGTCAAGGCCGTAAAACCATACTGGATGCCTGTGATCTCCGGTCCCTTAAACGACACTGCACCACAAACAGGAATGCTACTGTAAAGGAAATCACAGAATGGGCTCAGGAATACTTCCAGAAACCATTGTCAGTGAACACAATCCACCGTGCCATCCGCCGTTGCCAGCTGAAACTCTACAGTGCAAAGAAGAAGCCATTTCTAAGCAAGATCCACAAGCTCAGGCGTTTTCACTGGGCCAGGGATCATTTAAAATGGAAGACTGTTCTGTGGTCAGACGAGTCACAATTCGAAGTTCTTTTTGGAAATCTGGGACACCATGTCTCCCGGACCAAAGAGAACAAGGACAACCCAAGTTGTTATCAACGCTCAGTTCAGAAGCCTGCATCTCTGATGGTATGGGGTTGCATGAGTGCGTGTGGCATGGGCAGCTTGCATGTCTGGAAAGGCACCATCAATGCAGAAAAATATATTCAGGTTCTAGAACAACATATGCTACCATCCAGACGTCATCTCTTTCAGGGAAGACCCTGCATTTTTCAACAAGATAATGCCAGACCACATTCTGCATCAATCACAACATCATGGCTGCATAGGAGAAGGATCCGGGTACTAAAATGGCCAGTCTGGAGTCCAGATCTTTCACCTATAGAGAACATTTGGTGCATCATAAAGAGGAAGGTGCAACAAAGAAGGCTCAAGACGATTGAACAGTTAGATGCCTGTATTAGACAAGAATGGGAGAGCATTCCTATTTCTAAACTTGAGAAACTGGTCTCCTCGGTCCCCAGACGTCTGTTGAGTGTTGTAAGAAGAAGGGGAGATGCCACACAGTGGTGAAAATGGCCTTGTCCCAACTTTTTGGGGATTTGTTGACACCATGAAATTCTGAATCAACATATTTTTCCCTTAAAATGGTACATTTTCTCAGTTTAAACTTTTGTTCCGTGATTTATGTTCTATTCTGAATAAAATATTAGAAGTTGGCACCTCCACATCATTACATTCAGTTTTTATTCACGAGTTGTATAGTGTCCCAACTTTTTTGGAATCCGGTTTGTACATCAGCAGGCACTGGGGACAGTGATAGAAAAGACTTTAAACTTTTATTTTGCTGTATAGAAGTTCAGGGAAAGGCTAGGGAGGAATCATTCCACAGTACTGAAGCAGAACATGGTTCAGTAGGGGAGTTTACAGCTTGGGTAATAGGAACAATCCTATTACACCTTGCTACACTGACTGAGGATCCAAATTGCCATTATCCAGCTCTGTAATTCCTGCAAACTATTCTTGTTATTGGGGTGAAAGTACTGTTTGATACAGCCATTAACAGGGTTTATTACAAGGAAATATTTCTGTCTTATTTGCCCTTGTGCGGTGCAGTTATATGTTCCAAAGCATTTTCTGGCTTGTATTAGTGGGAAAAAAGGGCTTATTAGCCAATGTGTTGTGAAGTGAGAAAGTTATAGCCCGTTTTGGTGTGCATTAGTGGCAAAAAAATATATATTATTTGCCGTTCAGCAGTGCAGTTATATGTTCTAAAGCCCTTTTTGGCATGTATTAGTGGCAAAAATATATATATTATTTGCCGTTAAGCAGTGCAGTTATATGTTCTAAAGCCCTTTTTGGCATGTATTAGTGGCACAAAAAAAGTATTTGCCGTTGTGTGGTGAAGGCAGAAAATTAAAGCCCTTTTTGGCGTGTATTAGTGGCAAAAAAATATATATTTTATTTGCCGTTCAGCAGTGCAGTTATATATTCTAAAGTTTTTTGTGGTGTGTATAAGTTGAAAAAATAAGGGCCTATTTGCCGTTCAGCAGTGCAGTTATATGTTCTAAATCCCTTTTTGGCGTGTATTAGTGGCAAAAAAGTAAGGGCCTATTTGCTGTTCAGAGTTGCAGTTATATGTTCTAAAGCCTTTTGTGGTGTGTATAAGTGAAAAAAGTAAGGGCCTATTTGCCATTCAGCGGTGCAGTTATATGTTCTAAAGCCTTTTTTGGCGTGTATTAGTGGGGAAAAAAGGGCTTATTTGCCGTTGTGTGGTGAAGTGAGAAAATTACAGACTCTTTTAGGGTGTTTTAATTTCCTTTTTATTTATTTATTTATTTGATCTAACAGTATGTCAGACAGAGAAGTGCCAGGCCCTGCACAAGGGAGTGTGAGACACCTAAATGTTTCTGGCATAGGCACAGGTCACAGCAGAGTAAGGGGGCATGGCAGCAGGAGTCGCAGCTCCCGGTATCCTCTAGCGGTCGTGTCTTGACCAGCAACCTAGCAGTTCTTGAACGGTTGACCCTGTGGCCCCTTCCTGATGCTGCTGCCACCACCTCCACACTTTGTCATTGTGCCACTCTATGGCCTCCTGATGCTGCTGCTGACACCTTAACACTGTCATTGTGCCACCCTCTGGCCTCCTCCTGATGCTGTTGCTGCCACCTCCACACTCTGTAATTGTGCCACTCTGTGACCCCCGATGATGCTGCCACCTACACACTGTCATTGTGCCACTCTGTGGCCTCCTCCTGATGCTGCTGCAGCTGCCACCTCCATACTCTGTCATTGTGACACTGTGTGGCCTCCTGATGCTGCTGCTGCCATCTCCCCACTGTCATTGTGCAATTCTGTGGCCTCCGCCTAATGCTACTGCTGCCGCCACCTCCACACTCTGTATTTGTACCTCTCTGGGGCCTCCTAATGCTGCTGCTGCCACCTCCATACTGTCATTGTGCAACTCTGTGGCCTCCTCCTGATGCTGCTGTTGCAGTCACCTCCTCACTGTCATTGGGCCACTCTGTGGCCTCCTCCAGATGCTGCTGCCACCTTCAGACTTTTTCATTGTGCCACTCTAGGGCCTCTTTCTGATGCTGCTGCTGCCACCACCTCCATGATCTCTCACTGTTTCACTCTGTGGCCTCCTAATGCTGCTGCTGCCACCTCCACACTGTCATTGTGCCACCCTGTGGCCTCCTCCTGATGCAGCTGCCTCCACCTCCACACTGTCTTTGTGCCAATCTGTGGCCTCCTGATGCTGCTGCTGCCACCTCCACAATGTCATTGTGCCACTCTGTGGCCTTCTCCTGTTGCTGCTGCAGCCGCCACCTCCACACTCTGTCATTTTGCCATTGTGTGGCCTCCTGAAGCTGCTGCTGCCACCTCCACACTGTCATTGTGCCAACCTGTGGCCTCCACCTGATGCTGCTGCTGCCGCTGCCACCACCACACTCTGTCATTGTGCCACTCTGTGGCCTCCTGATGCTGCTGCTACCTCCACACTGTCATTGTGCCACTCTGCGGCCTACTCCTGATGCTGCTGCCACCTCCAAACTTTGTCATTGGGCCACCCTGTGGCCTCCCCCTGTTGCTGCTGCTGCCCCCACCTCCACACTCTGTCATTGTGCCACTCTGTGGCCTCCTGATGTTGCTGCTGCCACCTCCACACTGTCATTGTGCCACCCTATGGCCTCCTCATGATGCTGCTTCCACCTCACCACTATGTCATAGGGCCACTCTGTGAACTTCTCATGCTGTTACCATCCTCCCCAATTCCTGATTGGTCCACTATTATAGCTTTCGGCCTGACTGACATCATCATTTATTTGAACTTTCTTCTGATCTGCCAGAAGCAAAGAAAAATGAGAAGCACAATGGATCCTGTCTGTGTAGCAGCTGTAAGGCCTGTATGGTCCCATCAGAATTGCTTTATGATTTGGTAGCCAAAAGCAGGAGTGGGTACAAAACACAGAAGTCATGCAAATATTCCATACATATGTCACCTCTGTTTTGGATCCACTCCTGTTGCTTTTTGGCTTTAGCAATGCTGATGGATTACTGACAAAATGCTGACCGATTGAAGGCGGATGCTCCACAGACAGGATCCATTTTTTTAGAATTATTCTGTCGGGGGGCTCTACTTGTATAAGTGTTTAATAGAACAGGTTCTGAAGAAATCTATGTGGAGTCAGTGAAGTGGTGTAAAAGGAGTGCGCTCTTTCACGCTATAGTAGGATCTTGGGCCTCTGCATGGGTCTTTATACCTGGCCCTAACATTGACCTCTTAGGCTGAGTTCACACTTAAGTTATTTGGTCAGTTTTGGCCCTGTAACTGCCCAAATAAGTGAAGTGTGCAGTGATTCTAAGAGTGACGCCTGTCATCTACATGTCGTACTGACTCACAGTATTGTTTCACTACCACAGCAGACTCCGTATGCGTCTTACTGCCAGGCTCAGTGTTCCATGCCACTATAAAGGCTCTCTGCTGCCAGGAAATAGTCATTTAATAACGCAATTCTAAAACATATTTTTTTGGAAAATTTGGCGACCAGGCCAAATGAATTTTTAAGAAATTTGCTTATCTCTACTGGCCAGAGATATGTTTTAAAACAAGACAGTCCAGCTTTCAGACTCCCTGTCCTCTGTCTGGCGCAGGGCCTTGACGGACACAGGGATGTCCTTTTGAACAGCAATTTCTCAGACAGCAGCACTGTTCTGTCTGAGCGTGAGCTGCAGGGAGAAAGTCACCCTCCCTCCCACCTTGCAGCTGGCAGACGTTGATTTTTACCTTCATTTTTTCAATTCCCGTCGTCTGTGGAGTGGGAGGGGGCATGGTATAACCAGGTCAGGGGCATGGTTTAGCGGGGACCTGGGGGTGGGTTTTTTAAGTCTGTCTTTTGAGGGTGGCCTGAATGGCCACCCTACCTGCCACATGAACTGTGACCTCCACAGCACTCCGCTCCCTTAACAGTGTCATCCACAGCGCCCTTCCCCTTTAAAGCTGACCTATAGCAGTGAAGAAAAATGGCTGGGATGTTATGGAAACCTGGTGTAAAACTGTGTGTATATAGAGACTAAGGGCCTGTAAGCTTCTATTGGCTGATAAGGGTCATGTGACCAGGCTAATGCATTTTTTGGGGGATATCTCAGGAACGGTAAGTGCTAGATAGCATAGACCCGAATTAAAATCTTCCTGGACACCTGATGTACCCATGTGCCAAATTTCTTGATTATAAATGTGAAGGGTGAAGACTCCTTTGGCGGAGATACACACATGCACTCAGCTTTATATAGATTGTGTGCATGCGAAAAATATTTAACCTCTGAAAAGGCTAGATCAATGTATTTTTTGATTGAAAGCATGCTTTAATTAAAATTACTGTACATTAAAATTTGCCTGTTCGCTTTATGTCTTCTACATTTACTGCAGCATAGAATTGTAAAGGTTACCATTTACCTCCAAGATTTCTCCCGTGCATCCCCCACCCTCTGGAACTTGCTACCCCAACGTATCAGACTCTCACCTTCAGTGGAGTCCTTCAAAAAAAATAATGAAAAAAACACATCTTCAGACAAACCTACAACTGGTGACACTGCTGCCTCTATACCGCCATGACCAACTTTACCCTCACCTACAACTTTACCCTCCCATACCATGTAGATTGTAAGCCCCCACGGGCAGGGCCCTCTCTCCTTCTGTACCAGTCTGTAACTCATATTTGTTCATGCCTAGTGCAATTGTCTGTATTATGTATGTATACCCCTTTTCATATGTAGAGCGCTATGGAATGAATGGCGCTTTAATAATAAATAATAATAATAATATTCATAATTTACGCTAAGTAAATAGTGATGAGCGGCCGAGGCAATATTCCTTTTCGTGATATTTCACAAATTTTTCGCATAATATTCGCAATTTTCTACAATTCGAGATCTCCTGTAATTATTTTCGCGGTTGTGCAAATTGACACTAATGATGCACATTTTTTTGTGCAATACATGCAAATTTACATTTTATCAGGTCTGAGTAGATATTACTGATTGGTGCACTAAGTATTGTTGTGACATCACAGCACTGTGTCTAACAGAGACTCTAATCCCTATCACAGCACAGTAATTCCTATCACACTACCTAACACCTTGCACTGGAACCTATCAGCTACACTGTATCACTATCTAACCTACACCGACTATCTCCCACTATCTGTATTATATAAATATGATCTAACTATCTAATGTAATTAAATAAGGATCAAGATAACTCAGCAAAGCACAGAGCACAGCAATGGCACTGCTGTCTCTCTCAGAACTGCAAAAAACAGAAGAAAATGGCTGCTCGGGAGTTTCATATATAATAAGGGTTGGCAAATTTCCAATTAGTTGCTAGGGATGTTGCTAAGCTCTGACAAAGATATTGCAGCCTTCTCATTTGCCCACAAGCAAGAAGCAGTAGTACTGATGAAAAAAACAAAAAAAAAAACTAGAATATCCGTGATTACGAATATATAGCACTATATTCTAGATTTTCGCAAATTCTCAAAGTGCTGATATTCGCGATAAAAATTTACAATTAGAATATTCGCGATCAACACTACAAGTAAATACTCTTGGTTTTATAAACCAGAAATAAGTCTGAAAGCATTGGTCACTATGCCAGGAGTAAAAAGCAGATAGAAAAGCAACAGCTGTGGAAACACGAACTTAGCCTCACCTTGACTCATAGAAAGTTTAGTTAAAGCATTCATCTTCATGGAGAAAATGTTTTATTCTGCAGCGCATAAGCAAAAATGACATACATTTACCGTTAAAATCACCATGTAGGCTACAAAAAGATAATTTTCTATAATTAGAATGTCAATCTGTGTTTTCTAGCACCTTCCTGCTCTATTAACACATTGCAGGGAGTGATAGTAATACAAGTATACTATTGGGAAAAAAGTAATAGAACGCCTACACATTAAACCTACAGGAGCTTATATGACACCCTATACGAAGTTCATAAGCATCAATATTGACATGATGCCCCCATGCAGGAAAAAGAGCTTCCACTATTTTAGAATGAATTTTTTTTTTTTTTTTACAGGATTTGGGTTTGTCTATGATAATTCATCCTGAAGACCATTTGTGAGGTCAGACACTGATGATGAAGGAGAGAATTTATAACAAGTAGGTTACATATACACAAGGAGGGAAATTGACCAAATCTAAAAACAGGTCACCTTCATACCCCTCAACAAAGCCAGCTCAGAAAAATATACAAAGGAACCTACAAAGAAGTACTGGGAACAGATAGCTATATTAAAAACAGTCATTTTATTGAAAACATTATTAAAAAGTACACCTAAAAAGAGATGATAAAAATAATCAAGCTAGGTGTGGTATATCACTGGGAGACATATCTCAAATATGGGCATGTAAGCAATTAGAGGGGGAGTCCATAAAGTGCCCGTTGAAGTAAAGAGTTACAAAAGTAAAGTGCCAAATACTACACCAATCATGTATAAGAACGCTACCACATTTAAAGCTAGTAACCACCAAAGTACCCAACAAGTGGTAAAATCGACAAGTATCTACATAACCATATGTCACTAGTTTCTCCACAGGAGGACCGCACACCCCAACGTGTGTTTAGTGTGGTCCTCCTGTGGAGAACTAGGCTAGTTCAGTTGAATATAATGATAGTAATAACTTAGAGATGATCTTGCTTTAATCTGGAAAAAATAACTTTTACTCCTCTAGCTTTCCCCCTTCATCTTGTGTGACAAAAGCAGGCAAGATAACTATGCAGGTTATAGCATTGGAAGCAGGATGTGCAACGGTGCACAGAGTGGATTGGTCCTGCTCTTGGTGCACTTAACTGATTATTTGCATATGGATTAAAAGTACTTTTTCCTCCAGAACAAAGCAAACAATTGCTAAGTAAAAGGTACCATTTCATTCAGATAGCCCTACAAGGAATTGTGCCTGGTGTAACAGTGGATTTTCTGGTGATGGGCTCCCCTAAACTATATATATATATATATATATATATATATATATATATATAATAATAAGAGAAAATGGTGAGCAGCACACTTACAAAAATCTGGTGCAAAAACCGCCCAAAAAGACCCGGACCGCGGTCAATTGAATATAGGAAAAAGAGAGGTCGGCAGCACTCAAAAAATAAAGTGAAAAAATATGGTTTATTACCCAAAAACAGCAACGTTTCAGCTCTCACATTGGAGCCTTTTTCAAGCCATGTTCACATGTGCTCACACAACAAATATATATAGTCATAGTGATTACAATCAAAATTACATCAATTTAGTGCATGATCAAAATATTAGTGATAAAAAAGTAAGTATCGTGTACAGAAACATGATCACCAGCAGTGTATATAATGACAAAATAAATTGCATTTCAATAAAAAATATATATACATATAAATTGTGTATTTCATAGATAATATAGTGCTAATTACTTTAATTAATAATAATAGTGCAGCTGTGATTATTAAAAATTAAATAAAAACATACTTGGAAGATGAGAAGCGCAGGTCCGACATAGCGTTGGGTTATGCAAACTGGACATGTGCCAGCTTAGCAAACCATCGCGATATCGCGATTCTAAACCCCATAGGTTAACCACAGGCAATATGGCCAAAGTAGGCTATTATCCAAGATGCGCATGCTCATGCCCACAGTGACGTGGATCCAAAGAGTGCGTCACCGGCACTGTATCTTAGTAACAGGGACGCTCAGGACACGTCACTGACCTTGTTTCACAGTATCGAAGACACTCAGAGATCGGCATAATATCCAATTACTTTATTCATATTGCTATAGCGCCGGGGGACCTCCCGCCCGACCAGGATCCCTCCCAGTCGAAAACAGATGTCCCTTTAGATAAAGGTGAGACGGTATCATGTTAATGACATCGCTCACATAATCAGTTCCCGGCGTGTTCACATTATACTATGGATAGTTCCTGCCGTATGGTGTCCATAGGAATCAATGAACTCAGAGATAAAGATATCTATTCAATTGCCCGTGGTAACCAGGGGAAACTTAAAGAACAATATATAACACAAAACAAAAACACATCGTCCTGCGATTCATCATATTCCAGGCTCCAAATTTTCTAATAATGGCTTGCAACATCATTTCTTGATAGGATCTTGCGGAACTTTGCTATTTCTGCAAGGTCATATGTACGAGATACTAGCGACTTTTTGACTAAAATTCAGGATTTGACAGTCCCTACTGATGCCTTGTTAGTTTCATTTGACGTATGCAGTTTATATACGTCAATTGAACATAAGGCCGGATTGAATGCTGTTCGTGAGTGATTACTGTCTAGTAATTACTCGCCCAGGTGCCAAAGATTCATTCTGACATTACTGGAATTCATCTTATCGAACAATTATTTTTTGTTCGGGGATGAGTTTTATATGCAGCAACGGGGGACCGCGGTGGGGTCCAACGTGGCGCCCACCTATGCCAACATTTATATGGCCTATTTGGAGGAGACGTTTGTCTATGGGTGCCACCACTTCAGCCATGTGCTGGGTTGGTGGCGCTACATTGACGATGTCTTCTTGGTGTGGGTGGGCGCCGCGGAGGACCTCACGCGATTCCACCAGTACCTAAACCAGGTGGATACCACCGTTAAATTTACGGTGGTTTATTCACGGGAGAAAATTCAGTTCTTGGATGCGGAAGTTTCTATTTGTGGACCTGGACTGAATACAGATTTGTTTGTCAAGTCTACAGATCAAAATACTCTTCTCAGATATGAAAGCCACCATCCGAGACCTATGGTCAAGTCACTTCCTAGGAGCCAGATGTTACGGGTATCCAGGATAGTACAGGACAAGACCATTAGGGAGACAAGATTAAAAGAAATGACACAAAAATTTCGCAGGAGAGGTTATCCTAAAAAACTGTTATCTTTGAGTAAAGAACAAGTTGAAAATGAGACTTCCTCACCTAAAGCGAGTTCTACACCATGCAGGATTCCATTTGTCTCAGACTACAATGTTAATAGCACTCAAATCTCTTCAATCCTAAAAAGACACTGGAGATTGTTAACCAGTGGCTTTGACAGTATTGACGAGTTTAAGCATCCTCCATTGTGTTCTTACCGCAGGAATCTTAATCTAGGTGACAAGTTGGTTAGATCCGATATAGGCCCATCTGAAACCAAACGAGATTTGGAACCTTCCCGTAAAGGATGTTACCCTTGTTACAACTGTATAAATTGCCCACTGATGATCCGTGGGGATACGTTTTCAAACCAAGTCACAGGTGATACTATCAAAATCAAACAATACATGACGTGTGATACGTCTTATGTGGTATATTTGTTATCATGCCCCTGCAACCTGTGGTATGTTGGGGAAACGACTTGGGACGTAAAAACCCGTCTCAATCAACACCGATATTCAATACGTAAAGCAAAAATGGATTTACCAGTGTCTAGACATTTTATAGAAGCCGGACACACAGAACGTGATCTGAGATTCCGGATTCTGGAAAATGTCCCATTATTAAGACGGGGTGGCGATAGGTCTAAAATTCTAAAAAAACGGGAGCTATACTGGATTTTTACTTTACAGACATTAAGACCTAGAGGATTAAACGTGGATTTTAGAGTGACATAACTCTGATGTGCTCTGTGAGGGCTGCCCCATCTAACCCTCGTGTATGAAAATTTACATGTGCTATATTATACTTATATTATTTTCTTTTTTTTCAGATGTTGCAAGCCATTATTAGAAAATTTGGAACCTGGAATATGATGAATCGCAGGACGATGTGTTTTTGTTTTGTGTTATATATTGTTCTTTAAGTTTCCCCTGGTTACCACGGGCAATTGAATAGATATCTTTATCTCTGAGTTCATTGATTCCTATGGACACCATACGGCAGGAACTATCCATAGTATAATGTGAACACGCCGGGAACTGATTATGTGAGCGATGTCATTAACATGATACCGTCTCACCATTATCTAAAGGGACATCTGTTTTCGACTGGGAGGGATCCTGGTCGGGCGGGAGGTCCCCCGGCGCTATAGCAATATGAATAAAGTAATTGGATATTATGCCGATCTCTGAGTGTCTTCAATACTGTGAAACAAGGTCAGTGACGTGTCCTGAGCGTCCCTGTTACTAAGATACAGTGCCGGTGACGCACTCTTTGGATCCACGTCACTGTGGGCATGAGCATGCGCATCTTGGATAATAGCCTACTTTGGCCATATTGCCTGTGGTTAACCTATGGGGTTTAGAATCGTGATATCGCGATGGTTTGCTAAGCTGGCGCATGTCCAGTTTGCATAACCCAACGCTATGTCGGACCTGCGCTTCTCATCTTCCAAGTATGTTTTTAATTAATTTTTAATAATCACAGCTGCACTATTATTATTAATTAAAGTAATTAGCACTATATTATCTATGAAATACACAATTTATATGTATATATATTTTTTATTGAAATGCAATTTATTTTGTCATTATATACACTGCTGGTGATCATGTTTCTGTACACGATACTTACTTTTTTATCACTAATATCTTGATCATGCACTAAATTGATGTAATTTTGATTGTAATCACTATGACTATATATATTTGTTGTGTGAGCACATGTGAACATGGCTTGAAAAAGGCTCCAATGTGAGAGCTGAAACGTTGCTGTTTTTGGGTAATAAACCATATTTTTTCACTTTATTTTTTGAGTGCTGCCGACCTCTCTTTTTATATATATATATATACACACACACACACACACATACACATTACATGATTGCTATTGCAGAATTGCCAAAAACAAGAAATAATTTGGCAATTATTAATGTATGTAGATCTTTTATACACTTTAAAGTAACACCTGGAAGTAGCATTTTAACTGCAAAAACAAACACCATGACAAATGCTAGTTAAAGGAAATGTTATCTACCAGATAAAACCAAATGGTAACACACATCCTTCTTATCTAATCTGATTTTATTTTCTGGTCGCAGATTTATTTCCTCTATTTCCTGAACATGATTATGGGGCGGCCATCTTGCCGGAGCCTTTCTTAACAGCATTTATAAAACATTTCAAAAATTGCTTTATGGCATCCCCATGGTCCATAGACACAATGGTCTAAAGGGGACCTCATTGACTTCTATGGGAGAGTTTTGTAGCCATGCTCTAACCTGTGCAGAGGTCATTGTACAAGGAAAGGATAGATAAGCTCTGCCAATCACCTATTGTGAATGATGGGTCCTGTCTTATCTGTACACAAAGGTGATATCTCCTTATCATTACAGGCATAAAACTGCAATAAAGTAAAGACCAAGAAGTGGCACCTATTATTAGGCTAAGTGGCCAGTGTGAAAACTGTAGGATTTTTTGTTTCTTTTTGTTTAAATATAGATATTGACATGGAAAATTAAAAATGGCATAATTAAAAATTATTTAAAGATATGTTAAACAGAAAAATATGATGTAAACAATGGGTCATTTTCTGATTTCCTTTAACCCCTTTCTCCCTCGGGCCAGTTTCCACTTTCCTGCCCATGCCATTTTTTGCAAATATGACATGTGTCACTTTATGTGGTAAAAGCTTTGGAACACTTTTCCATATCCAAGCCATTCTGAGAATGTTTTCTTGTGACACATGGTACTTCATTATAGTCATAAAATTTGAGTCAATATATTTCACCTTTATTTGTGAAAAAATCCCAAGTTTACCCAAAATTTAGAAGCCCAAACTATGCCCAAACTACAGTGAGCACATGCAATACATATTGGGGCAGAGATAAAGAGGCCAACAATTGAAACCATAAAGGAGTACCCGCTCCCATAACAAACAAAAACCTACAAAAAACTGAAGCGTAGAGATACAGTAACAAAATATATATTTTATTGAATCAAGTAAATACATACATAAAATCGTTGTTTTTTTAAAAGTAGCAGCAAGAAAAACCACCATCCCAGTGGTACACTACATGGTAATGATAGTATAAGGGTCCACTTATGTCCAGGGTGTAACTATGGCTGAGTCTCCAGAATACTATGTGACCAAATATAAATATGTGGGGCAGTGAAACCACTGCCACAACAGGCAGCAACAGTATTCAGTTGTGAGTATCACGCAAACAAGTGAAGCGCAACAGCAGAATATAACCTATAGCAGTGGTGGGCAAACTTATTAGTCAACTGAGCCGAATATCAACAAAACAGCAATTTAATTTTTTCTGAGAGCCAAATTTTTTAAACGTATAGGAAGGTACATTGTTATTAACTTAATAAGGGTATTCCTAACCATCTGAACATACCTTTCTCAATCCTCGACACTACATCTTTCACTCCACAAAGTTTCACCCTATAAGACGCACGTAGGTTTTAGAGGAGGACAATATGAAAAAAAATATTTTTCATTACACCTCAGGTCAAACCACTAATCAGACCCCCAATGTTAATAAGACCTCCCTCAGATCAGACGTCAGCTCAGACCCAAAAGTAAATGACCCCCAATCAGACCTCAGATAAGAGCCCCATGCCTCTCATCATCCATAATGCCTGTTTTATCCCCCATTATGATTCTCATCATCCCCTTTATTATCCATGATGCCTCTCATATCCCCCATTATGATTCTCATCATCCCCTTTATTATCCATGATGCCTCTCATATCCCCCATTATGATTCTCATCACTCCATTGCCTCAGA
This sequence comes from Bufotes viridis, assembly GCA_033119425.1. NCBI lineage: Eukaryota > Metazoa > Chordata > Amphibia > Anura > Bufonidae > Bufotes > Bufotes viridis. Next base: position 501,417,095 of record CM065589.1, on the reverse strand, counting down.
TCAGCCCCAAGTTTCATAAAATAAAAAAGCACTTACCTCTCCTGCTCCTGGATGCCGCTGCTCCTCTCAACCCTCGCTCTGTGTTCCTCCTGCTATCGGCTGTGCTGTGAACTGGCGTGCACAGCGTGACGTCACAGAGCGCCTCACACTGTGCGCAGCCCTGCACAGCCTACAGCCGAGGACCAGGAAGCGGTGATTACAGAGCCTTCACTGCTTCCTGGTCCTCTCCCTCCTGACAATTTTTGCCACGGGCAACGAAAATGCGATAGCACTGTAAATGTGCCCGCACCTGGAAGAGCCACATTCAAGGGGCTAAAGAGTCACATGTGGCTCTAGAGCCGCAGTTTGCTGACCACTTACCTATAGTAAACCGTTGGTCATGGAAAAGTAACTAAATGATAATAATCACCATATACAAAGAGACTCACCTAAGGGTAGTGTAATCAAACCGCAAGGGGTAACGCCATTCCGGTTTGGATACACTACACTTAGGTGAGTCTCCTTGTATATGGTGATTATTATTATCATTTAGTTACTTTTCCATGACCAACGGTTTACTATAGGTTATATTCTGCTGTTGCGGTTCACTTGTTTGCGTGATGCTCACAACTGAATACAGTTGCTGCCAGTTGTGGCAGTGGTTTCACTGCCCCACATATTTATATTTGGTCACACAGTATTCTGGAGACTTGGCCATAGTTACACCCTTGACATAAGTGGACCCTTATACTATCATTACCATGTAGTATACCACTGGGATGGTGGTTTTTCTTGCTGCTACTTATTTAAACACAACGATTTTATGTATGTATTTACTTGATTCAATAAAATATATATTTTGTTACTGTACCTCTACGCTTCAGTTTTTTGTAGTTTTTTTTTATAATAGATAGTGGTACCTCATATAATAGTTATTACTTTAAATTTCCCATATGTCTACTTCATGTTTGGATCATTTTGAAAATGACATTTTATTTTTGGGGACGTTACAAGGCTTAGAAGTTTAGAAGCAAATCTTGAAATGTTTCAGAAAATGCCGAAAACCCACTTTTTAAGGACCAGTTCAGGTCTGAAGTCACTTTCTAGGGCCTACATAATAGAAACCACCCAAAAATCACCCCTTTTTAGAAACTACACCTCTCAAGGTATTCAAAACAGATTTTACAAACTTTGTTAACCCTTTAGGTGTTCCACAAAAATTTATGGAAAATGGAGATGAAATTTCAGAATTTCACTTTTTTGGCAGATTTTCCATTTTAATCCATTTTTTTTCAGTAACAAAGCAAGGGTTAACTGCCAAACAAAACTCAATATTTATTATCCTGATTCTGAAGTTTACAGAAACACCCCACATGTGGTTGTGAACTGCTGTTTGGCCACACGGCAGGGCGCAGAAGGAAAAGGACGCCATATGGTTTTTGTAAGGCTGATTTACAGGCTGTCCCATTTGAAGCCCCCCTGATGCACCCCTACAGTAGAAACTCAAAAAAGTGACCACATTTTGGAAACTACGGGATAAGGTGCCAGTTTTGTTGGTACTATTTGGGGGACATATGATTTTTAATTGCTCTATATTAAGTTTTTTGTAAGGCAAGGTAACCAAAAAATGGATGTTTTGGTATTGGTTTTATTTTTTATTTTTTAAACATTCATCTAACAGGGTAGATCATGTTCTATTTTTATAGAGCAGGTTGTTAAGGATGCAATGATATCAAATATGTCTTCTCTCTATGTTCGTTTGTTTCAGTTTTATATAATAAAGCATTTTTGAAAAAATATATATGTTTTTGTGTCTCCATTTTCTGAACGCCTAATTTTTTTTTATTTTTCTGCCAATCATCTTGTGCAGGGGCTCGTTTTTTGAAGGAAGAGTTGAAGTTTTTATTGGTATCATTTTTGGGTACATATGATTGTTTGATCATTCATTATTACACTTTAGGTGACCAAAAAATTGGTTATTTGGGCACAGTTTTTATTTATTTATTTTTCCAGTGTTCACCTGAGGGGTTAGTTCATGTGATATTTTTATAGAGCAGATAGTTACGGACATGGCAATACTTAATATGTCTACTTTTTCTTATTTATTTAAGTGTTACACAATAATAGCATTTTTGAAACCTAAATAATGATGTTTTAGTGTCTCCGTAGTCTAAGAGCGATAGCTTTTTTCTTTTTCGACCGATTGTCTTAGGCAAGGTCTCATTTTTTGCATGATAAGGTTTGATTGGTACTATTTTGGAAGGTATATGCCTTTTTGATCGCTTGGTGTTCCAATTTTTGTGACGTAAGGTGACAAAAATGACTTTTTTACACAGTTTTTATTTTTATTATTTACAGTGTTCATCTGAGGGGTTAGGTCATGTGATATTTTTTTAAAGCAGGCTGTTACGGATGCGGCGATACATAATATGTCTACTTTTTTTATTTATTTCACTTTAACACAATAATAGCAGTTTTGAAGCAAAAAATTAATCATATTTTAATGTCTTCATTGTCTGAGAGTGATAGATTTTTTTATTTTTTAACTGATTTTCTTAGGGTATAATTTTTTGTGGGATAAAGTGACGGTTTGTTTGGTACTATTTTGGGGGGCATATGCCTTTTTGATCGCTTCCTGTTGCAATTTTTGTGATGTAAGGTGACAAAAAATTGCTTATATTTCCCCTTTTTTTTTTTTTTTGTTTTTACAGTGTTCACCTGAGGGGTTAGGTCATGTTATATTTTTATAGAGCTGGTTGTTACGGACGTGTAGATACTTAATATGTATTTTTTTAATGTATTTCACTTTAGCACAATAATAGCAGTTTTGAAACAAAAAAAATGATGTTTTAGTGTCTCCATGTTCTAAGAGCTATAGTTTTTTCATTTTTTTGGGAGATTGTCTTAGGTAGGGGATCATTTTTTTTATGGTGTTTATCGGATAAGGTGGATCATGTGATATATTTATGGAGCCGGTCATTACGGACGCAGCGATACTTAATGTGTGGGTTTTTTCCCCAGTTTTTTTATTATAAAATATGGGGAAAGGGATGTTTTTTTCTTTTGTTACTTAAAAACTTTATTAATTTTATTAAAAACACTTTATTTTAGGCTACTTTTACACTGGCATTTTGGTTTCCATTTTTGAGATCTGTTCAGGGATCTCACAAACGGTCTAAAATTGATCAGATTTGCCCTTAATGCATTCTGAATGGTTAAGGATCTGCTCAGAATGCATTAGTTTGGCTCCATTCCACCTCCATTCCGCTTAGGAGCAGCGTTTTGGTGTCCATCTGACGAAACTGAGCCAAACGCTCTGACACACAATGTAAGTCAATAGGGACGGATCCGTTTTCACTGACACAATATGGCACAATAGAAAACGGATCCGTCCCCCAATGACTTTCAATGGTGTTCAAGACATTTTGGCTATGATCTGTTTTGGCTATGTTAAAGATAATACAAACGGATCCGTTCTAAACGGATGCATGCGGTTGTATTATCTGAACGGATGCGTTTGTGCAGATCCATGACGGATCTGCACCAAACACGAGTGTAAAAGTAGCCTTACTTTTTTTTCTTAATTTATTTGTGACGTTCACTCCTGGGGGTCTGATCTCCTCTGCAATGCATTACAATACATATGTAATATATTACATATTGTAATGCACTGCCTGTTAGTGTATGACACTGAGTCATACACTAACAGGTTGCCTAGGAGACCCAGCCTGAGGCTTGATCTCTTTGACACCCGTAGAAAGCAGGTCCCAATGCTGAGCAAGGCATTGGGCAGCCTCTGCATGTCATCGGGCTGCCTTCAGACACATCGAGTCCCTGCCACAGCAGCGTGGGGACTTGATGCGCTCCCGCCACAAACCCCTTCTATGTGGCGGTCAGCGAGGACCGCGGCATATAAGACGCTAATCCGCTGGCATTGGCTTTTACAGCTATGCTGGTGAATACAGCAGGAGCCCGGCAACCAAGGACTGCCGAACCCCTGCAGTGATTGGGCACACACCGCTCCAGTGCCAGCTGGATCACCATGACGTACTAATATGTCAAATGGCGGGAACATAGTGTCTTCCATGATGTAATAGTATGTCATGGTTCAGGAAGGGGTTAAATCACAAAACAGCACATTAAAAATGGCTGTGGCTAAAACATGAAACATGCCTGAGAGAATTCAACTGAATTTGACATTTGTTACTTTTCACTTTCACGACTGCTGAATATAGCCTTATAGTAATTCACAAATAACAGATTTTTTGCAAAATTTCAACAACCAAAAACTTATCCTATGCAGTACAGAATGGGACCGATGCTAAAAAATATTGATTCAACCTAGTGGTTTAATGTTGAGAGTTACATTTTTTTGTCTCCTGTTTTATTGCTGAGAACTCTACTTTATGAAAGAGACGTTGTCTGCGATTAAGCTCATGGACATCAAATGGACACAAGATTTTCATAGTTAAAATAGATATATCCAACATGTGTTATAAAGATTTTTTACATAAAATGCACAAGCCAGCAAAGTGATTGGAGTGTGAAAATGAGCATTAAAGAGGTTGTTCCATCTGGACATTTATAGAATATTGATAGTATACACCATCACTATGCGATAGATATGGATGAGGCAAGCAAGCCTCACATGAGTGCTATGGTATGGGTCTTCGGAAAATAGCCAAGGGATTGCCCTGCCATTTTTTGAAGTATAGCAGTGAAAAGAGGGGTAGCTGTGTATGCACTGGGTCCTCTACAAAAAAGAGTGTCCAGATTCTCGCAGGCTCTCTGAGGATCTGAAACAAAGAATTGTTGCTCCACGTAAAGATGGCCTAGGCTAAAAAAAGATTTCCCTGTGAAAGAAGCACTGTGGCCAAGACCAGACAGTGGTTTAGGAAGACAGGTTCCACTCAGAACCAGCCTTGCCATGGTTGAAAAGAAGTTGAGTGCACATGCTCGGCCTCATATCCAGAGGTTGTCTTTTGTCTCAGATCATAAGCCACACACTGCATCAAATTGGTGTGCATGGCTGTCATTGTGTTCACTGTCTGTAAAGATGTTAAAAAGAAAATAATAAATCTTTAATAAGAATTCAAATTAAAATGAAGAGACACCCTAAACAGGCAATAATCTGATATGTAACTCCTCAAAAAATGTATAAAGCTTGTATCCACAATAATGAATGGCTAGGATAAAGCTATGATGAGAATGTAAGATTAATAAATGATAGAATGTGTAGGGGTCTAAGAGAGAGATATGCCCTGTATCTTGAGCTGAGAGAAGACAGAGCAAAAAGGAGGCTGGTATATGTGCCCTTATATGCTTCTGATACTCTAAAAGTCCTGTCACATTCAATCAAAAAGTATGAAAGTGCACCTATGCCATAAACCCACATATTATGCCGCTAATCTGCTACTATAAATATACACTTGAAGCATTCAACTAATAGTATCATCAAGAGTTTTGAAAAAGTAGCGATGCAGAGTAAACATGAAACGGCCACAGTGTAGTTGTGGTGTGGCATTCAGTGCTGGTATGGCCTCTTCTAAAGATGATGTACAAGAAAGCCTGCAACCAGTTTGTTGAAAACAAGCAGACTAAGGACATGGATTACTGGAACCATGTGCTATGGTCTAATGAGACCAGAATAAACCTATTTGGTTCAGATGGTGTCAACCAGGTGAGGAGTACAAAGACAAGTGTGTCTTGCCTACAGTCAAGCATGGTGGCGGGAGTGTCATGGTTTGGGGCTCCATGAGTGCTGCCTGCTGTGGGGAGCTACAGTTCATTGAGGAAACCATGAATTCCAACATGTACTGTGACATACTGGAGCAGAGCATGATCCCCTTCCATTGGAAACTGGGCCGCAGGGCAATATTCCAACATGATAATGATGATTCCCCAAACACACCTACAAGCCACTCAAACCATACTTTTAAGTTTTTCACAGCTATTCAGTGTTTTTCACAGCTATTCAGTGAAAAAAAAATCTTAAAAGGGTAGACTTATTGCAGTATGTGTGAAAAACAGGTAGCAAATGGTTCCTCTTGAACTTGGTTTTGGATAAAATACAGTTGTAGACTCTCTGAATCCTTAGTAACAAAATAGAATAAAAACAGCAGCCTCTCTACAGTATACTATAATAATGTGCTGTACGCAATTCAGTGAATACTACAAGATTCTTTGAGTGGCAAATAAACATATCATCTTGTCCAAAACTGTATTTTTACAAAATGGAAGGCTATTCAGAGAAGTACAATTAGAGGAGCTTTTACAGCAAGATGATTTGTTTCTGCAGAAATAAAAAAAATAAAAAATAAAAAACTTTATGCTCAAGATGCCTTGTATATTTACTGACAGAAAATGGTTTCTTAAATGATTCAGGTCAATAGTATTTTAGTTCTCCCAGACTAGATACAGTTCTATAGATGGTTTTAGTATATGTTAACATTTTATTTTATGACTTTCAGTGTTATTTTTCTAGCACTTTTGTGACCATTTTGTTGTAATAATTTTTTACATGTAGTTTTTACCTTATTTTCTAAGTTAATAGCTTTAAATAAATAATACACTCTTTTAAATCCTATTTATCTCTTGTAGCATATAGCATATGTACCACGGTACAAAGGAAAACCCCTGCTCAAACTGTGAAATTCAACTTCTGTTACTTGCAAAGTTCAAATCTCTTTATTTAGTACATAGCACCAAAAAACATCACCAATTCACTTTCGACATGTCTCTTTCCTCATATTGTGTTGAAAATGTTAATATGTTAACCCTTTCAATACCAAGTTTTTGTTTTGTTTTTTGTTTTAAATACATTTTGCGCCTCTAGTTTCAGGACAATTTTTGCACTGTTAACATATAACAATAAAACCTTAGGGCTTGTTCACATCAACGTTATGTATTCCGTTATGGCTTTTCGTTATAACATGGTTATAACGGAAAATAAGGGAATCCATAAGACGGAAATCAAAGCGGAAACCTTTAGAGGCATTCCGTTTTGATCCATCATAATAGAAGTATATGGGCAAGCATAACAGTTAAGTTTGGTTTCCATTATGCTGGACAGAAAGCCATAACGGAATACGTATTGTTGATGTGAATAAGCCCTTAATTTAATAATAAAAAAAGAATCATACCTACCTACCATACTTATATATTTTTTGAAAAGATACCTGTAACTATGTCAAAATGTCAAAATACAGCCCAGAACTTGATATGCGCAGGAACCTTCATGCAATTTTTCATCAAAGTGTAATTTTCATAAAAATTGCATAATGGTTTATTTCAGTGGTTCAAAGTCTCATCCAAGAAGTAAATTCTACCTACACACCTCCTAAAAATGAATGATTTACACGATCTAAGCAGAGGTAGATTTCCAGCAACAATAATGAAACATAGTTTGGTATTCGACACGCTGTTAAACGCTTCAGCTTTTATTTCAACAGAACATAGGACAAGAACATTTGTTTAGATAGCCTTTTTTAGTGGAAAAAAAGACTTGCATGCTGGATTTTTTTATTCCCTTCTTTTAAGGGAATCTGCAATGGAGGCTCCAACCAATGCAAATATGAACTCAGCCTTAGGCCCCTTTCACACGAGCGAGTTTTCCGTGCGGGTGCAATGCGTGAGGAGGACGCATTGCACCCGCACTGAATCCTGACCCATTCAGTTCTATGGGGCTGTGCACATGAGCGGTGATTTTCACGCATCACTTTTGCGTTGCGTGAAAATCGCAGCATGTTCTATATTCTGCGATTTTCACGCAACGCAGGCCCCATAGAAGTGAATGGGGATGCGGGAAAATCGCAATCATCCGCAATCATGTGCGGATGCGTTGCGATTTTCCCGCATGGTTGCTAGGATACGATCGGGATGGGGACCCGATCGTTATTATTTTCCTTTATAACATAGTTATAAGGGAAAATAATCGCATTCTAATTACAGAATGCAATGTTCCCCGGGCTTTAAAGGGTTAAAAATAATAAAGAGTTAACTTACCTTCTCCCATTGTACGCGCAGAGCCCCAGAACGTCGTCTCTCTTGATAGTTTGGCTGCTTGAGGACCTGTGGTGACGTCACAGGGTCACATGGTCCAATCATAGAAGCATTTGAGTGGACCATGTGACCCATGTGATCCTGTGACATCACGGCAGGTCCTTCATCGATGGCTATACTATTCTGCTACATGTTATGAAAGTAATTAACAGCTTTAGTTTACAGTCCGGTTTTAGAGTCAACTGGGCCAAATCTATGCTGCTGCCCCTAAACCGACCATCTCCTATAGTTATAACAGGGGTTAATATACTCAAAACTACGGATACCTTGACAAATCTAGGGATAGAGCTTAGTTCAGACCTAAGAGAGTTCAATAAAAGGAATTTAGACCCAGTGATTGGTAAAATAAAAAGTAAAATTAGTACTTGGCAAAAATTACTACTGTCTAAAGCTAATAGAATAGCTTTAATTAAAATGATTTTATTACTGCAGATTCTGTATAAAATTATGGCGTGCCCTATTTGGATAAATAAGGACTATTTTAATAAGATCGACAGGCTCTTCAATGACCTTATTTGGGGCCGAAAATGAGTGCGGATTAAGCTCTAGTATTTACAATTGGCAGGGGAAGACGGCAGCTTGTCCCTCCCTTTCCCTATGGGATATTATTTAGCTGCACAGTTACAGTGGATTAATGTAAGATAATTATGTTCACTTTTTCACAAGGGAATATCAAGGAGTAGATAAAAATATATTCTCTATAATGGAGTCCAGAGTATTAGGTAAAAAGGGAAAGCGGTGTTACATTAGTAAAGCTCTGAATTTGGTATGGTTAAAAATAAAACAAATTTTGGGGATCACATATTCACTTAGATTCACCCCTCTTTGGCACAATTAAAATTTTGAAGAATTCTCCTTATTAGATTATAAATTCTGGGAAATTAAAGGGTCTATTTTAGTTTAAATTTTTTTTATAGATGGTCAATTGAAATCAATAGAGGATCTACTAGGGGTAAACGCAGGTGATTTTTTTTATCCACTTTTAAATATCACCAGCTACATCAGGCCTTTATTAAATCACAGGGTAAGGAAAGATTTGCAACAAAAAAGAATGAATTTATGGATTTCTTGTATAACAGTGGTGGAGATAATATCACTATCTCATTGATTTATGGGAGAATTAGGAGAGGTTTAGGGGAAAAAAATTAAGTTTAAGAGTGAGAGTAAATGGGAAAGGGAGGTGGGTTCGCTGGAGAACTTTGAGTGGATGGCTTTATATAAAAATAGCATGAAATCATCTGTTTCAATGAATCATCGACTTATTCAATTCAACATTTTGCACAGGCTATACTATCCTCCCTCCATATTAGGTAAAATATACAATTGAATCATGCACTGTAAGAAATGTCAGGATGGAGGTGCTGACTTCGTCCATATGATATGGGCATATCCCAAGATACAATAATTTTCGCTTGGTATTTTTGATAAACTATGGACGAGGTCCGCACTTAAGCCACCATTAAACATATGGACTGCTGTACTGGGCTACCTACCTACTTCAACTTTGAAAGATCTAAAGGAATACTTTTTTTGGTCAAAGACCTTGTTACTCGCTAGGGTAATTATTGTAAGGAATTGGGGAAATGAGAACCCCCCTGGAATCATAGAATTGAATTGGTAAAAAGAGTAATAGATTATGAAAAAATTGCTATTCAAACCCCAAAACAGAAGGGAAATGTCACGGCCGCTGTTTCCGGCCGTGACCTTCTGTCCATTTGTGTGCTGCAGTTCCTCGCTGCAGCTTTGTTTCTGTGTGTTTGTATGTGGTATTGTATGGGTTAACTCCCATGTGTGTCTGTCAGCTCCATGGGTGTGGCCTCTCAGCTGCACCCATGGTACCTGTATTTAAGGCTGAGGTTTCCTCAGTACTGGGTCAGCTCTCCTGGTGTGTGTTTGTCCTGTCCTGCTCCTGTTGTGTACTTTGTCTCCCATGCTGCTGACCCATGGGATCCGTGTCCGTCTGTTCTCTGTAGGTTCCCCTACTTGTTCATTGTTGTTGCACTGCCTGTCGTCCATTGCTTGATGTGGTTCTTACTCCTGTGTCTCTGTTATTGGTTTGCCTGTTTTGTTATGTCTTGCCTTGCTATGTTTCCTGTCTCCCCCGGAAGGGGGTCTGTCGTTCTTCGGAGGGGGAACATGCTATGCCCTAGCTATGCCCTCGGAGCAGCCTCCTTGCTGCTGGTGCAGCGGGCACTGCCCGTGCAGCACCTCGCATGGTGCTGGTAGCTATGAGCTATGTCTTGTACGTGTCCTGGGTCATGCCCTCTGAGCAGCCTCCTCGCTGCTGGTGCAGCGGGCTTTGGCCGTGCAGCATCTCTCATGGTGCTGGTGACCATAGCCTTGTGTGAGTGTTTGCTCTGTATTCGCTAGCTTGTGCTGCAGCCTTCCTTGCTGCAGAGTGCAATGGCAAGGCCATGCAGTATGTCACTGGTGTAGCAAGATCTTCTTTCCCCTTGCCACTCCTGTGTGCTTGCTGGAACTCCTGCTAGTATGTTTTGCCTATGTTTGCTTTTATGTCTTTTACTATGCACCGTCGGTACCTCCGGTACCTGTGTCCGTTCGCTCCTGTTGTCACTGTCTAGTGGCTGGGGAGATATTTAAAGTTACTTATTATTTAATGTATGATGTAATATGTAAGTTCTACATGTATGGAAATGGATATATTCTTAAGAAAGTGTTATATTTTTATAATGTGGATTGATTTAAATTAAGATTGTAATATGCCAATTGGAAAATAAATATGAATTAAAAAAAAAAAAAAAAAGGATCGGTTGGAGACAACCATTTTGATTCCATTGAAAAAAAAAAAAAAGGTTTGTCTGGGAATGATTAATTAACTGATACTTAACTGCTCCTCACCAAGTCAGTCATCCATGCTGCCACCACTATGCCCATGTTCCAGTCCCTGGAGTGTTTGCATCTGGTGCTGCATGGGCATGGTCACATGCTCCACTGCAGCCAATGACTGGCTTCAGCGGTGATGATTACTGATGCTTTTAAAACAGTATTGTAATCAGCAGTTTACCTATATGAGTTTTCAAGTGTTCAAAGCAAGACAATAAGGAACAATAAAAAAAAAAATGATAAGCAACTCATTGACAAGGCACAACACTTCAGGTACTTATATTAGATTATTAGGAGATCTCCAAAAATGCTTAAGTACAAGTCATTAATGTGAGAGTGGTTGGGTTTTAATGCTTGGAATCCTCACCAATCAGACCATGGGGTTGATCTACAGCATCATCTAGAGTCACAGATGGTTTTTATTATGTTCCTTAAGAGGAACAGGTCATCAGTTGATATTCCAGGAAAATCCAACTGGTCAGAGGTGCTCTACCTTAACCTCTGTACCTTATGTGCAATATTCAAGCTTAAATAACAGTTCAAAGCCACAAACAGGTAAATATAAGTTGAAAGCACAGTTTGATCCTGAGTGCATACATGACAAACAGATAAGAAATGTATTCATAGAACATATCTACAAACATATACATACAGGCAAGGATTATAGAGAGAAAGCATATCCACAGATCAAGAGTGCATATATAGCATGTATACATAGCAAGCATGAAGTGGATACATAGATATATCAACATGGTATATGTGCTACAGTTATAAGTCAACATTACTTTTGATGATGCACTCCTTATAACTCAAGAGCAGTGTTTGTGAAGCCCTGCTCCCTGGGCCATATGTAGGAGGAGATTTATCAAAACTGATGTAAAGGAAAACTGGCTTAGTTACCCATAGCAACCAATCAGATTGAACCTTTCATTTTCTAAAGGAGTTTTGAAAAGTTTTCCCTTACAACGGTTTTGATAAATCTGCCTTTATTGCAATAGGTGAACAGTTAGTGTGTGTGCTAATTGTAATAAGTTATCTTAGTCCCATAAAACCAGTTTAACCCTTTATGTGTCACCTATCATTTATTTCTGCCAGTTAAAACCAGATAGGGACACATATCCTATTTATTCTAACCCGTTTTCTATTTTTTGATAGATTTTTTATTTTATTTCCTAAATATGATTTTGGGGCTGCCATCTTGCCTGAGCAGTTCTTAACGGCATTTAGAGATATGATTTACAGCAGTCACTGTGCAACTGGGCAATAGACACAATGAACAGGAGGGGACTCATTGATTTCTACAGGAGAGTTTTAAAGGCATGCTCCGAACACCTTTTTCACTCGAGCATCGAACTCAAGCTGGAGTCTCCTCCCCACAAGTTTTTTGGCTGTGCTGGGAAGTACTGTCACTCACTGTAATGCGTAGCCATGTTGGTTACTGGCATTACAGTGATTAACTGGCCAGAAAGCGGCATCGGGTGCTATATAGCACCCGATGACATGTGGCTCGGCTCACACTTAGGGTGAGCTACAGCAGAAGGGACAGATAGTTTAGGGAAAGGAATTGTGGGTTTTTTTAGGTAATTTTGATTGTTGAAACGTGTTAGAGACCCAACAGTCCTTTTAAGGACTATTGTTTTATCTGGCTGCTAAATATATTAGTGCAACGTGTGCTAAATTTCATGCAATTGTTTGGCTGCTGGTGACAGTAGCGACATTGCCTGTGCTACATCTCCAGTATAACATTAGCCGCTGGTGACAGCAGCGACATTACTTGCACTACATCTCCTGTATAATGTTAGCCGCTGGTGACAGCAGCGACATTACCTCCGTTATATCTCCTGTATAACCTTTGTGCATCCAAAATAGCTATGACATTCCCTGTAATTTTTTATTAGCCGCTGGTGACAGCAGAGACATTCCCTGCGCTACATCTCCTATATAATGCTTGTGCATCCCAAATAGCTGTGACATTCCCTGTAACTTTTTATTAGCCGCTGGGAACAGCAGCAACATTAATTGCGCTATATCTCCTGTATAACGTTTGTGCATCCCAAATAGCTGTGACAATCACTGTAATTTTTTATTAGCCGCTGGTGACAGCAGGGACATTTCCTTGGCTACATCTCCTGTATAATGTTGGTGAATCCAAAATAGCGGTAACATTCCCTGTAATTTATTATTAGCCACTGGGGACAGCAGCGACTTTACCTGCGCTACATCTCCTGTATAACATTTCTCCATCACAAATAGCTGTGAAATTCCCTGTAATTTTTTATTAGCCGCTGGTGACAGCAGCGACATTACCTGCACTACATCTCCTGTATAACGTTTGAGCATCCAAAATAGCTGTGGCATTCACTCCAATTTTTTATTAGCTGCTGCTGACAGCAGCAACATTACCTGTGCTACATCTCCTGTATAAAGTTTGCACATCCCAAATAGCTGTGACATTCCCTGTAATTTTTTATTAGCCGCTGGTGACAGCAGGGACATTACTTGCGCTACATCTCCTGTATAATGTTTGTGCATCCCAAAAAGGTGTGACATTCCCTGTAATTTTTTATTAGCCGCTGGGGACAGCAGCAATATTACCTGCGCTACATCTCCTGCATAATATTTGCACATCCCAAATAGCTACGACAATCACTGTAATTTTTTATTAGCCGCTGGTGACAGCAGGAACATTACCTGCGTTACATGTCCTGTATAATGTTTGTGCATCCAAAATAGCTGTGACATTCCCTGTGATTTTTTATTAGCCGCTGGTGACAGCAGCAACATTACCTGCGCTACATCTCCTGTATAACGTTTGCACATCCCAAATAGCTGTGGCATTCACTATAATTTTTTATTAGCAGCTGGTGACAGCAGCGACATTACCTGCGCTACACCTCCTGTATAATGTTTGAGCATCCCAAATAGCTGTGACATTCACTCTAATTCTTTATTAGCTGCTGGTGACAGCAGGAACATTACCTGCGTTACATGTCCTGTATAATGTTTGTGCATCCAAAATAGCTGTGACATTCCCTGTGATTTTTTATTAGCCGCTGGTGACAGCAGCAACATTACCTGCGCTACATCTCCTGTATTATGTTTGCACATCCCAAATAGCTGTGACACTCCCTGTAATTTTTTTATTAGCCGCTGGTGACAGCAGCGGCATTGCCTGCGCTACCTCTCCTGTATAACGTTTGCGCATCCCAAATAGCTGTGACATTCCCTGTGATTTTTTATTAGCCGCTGGTGACAGCAGCGAAATTATCTGTGCTACATCTCCTGTATAAAGTTTGCACATCCCAAATAGCTGTGGCATTCACTATAATTTTTTATTAGCCGCTGGTGACAGCAGCGACATTACCTGCGCTACACCTCCTGTATAATGTTTGAGCATCCCAAATAGCTGTGACATTCACTCTAATTTTTTTGCGTATACACTTACAAAACCTGCACTACTGTACGTGAGACATACTTTAAAGCATATTTACCATTTAAAATGATGAAGAAGAGGAGTAAGGGACGGGGAAGTGGCTTTGCTGCTGATGGTACACACAAAGGCCGTGTCCCTGGGCGCGGGGAAACAGTGCCTGCTGCCAGAGCACAAGAAACACACTTATCTATGATACCTAGCTTCATGTCCCAGTTTGCAGTGCGGTGCAGGACAAGACTCTCAAAGTCAGACTAGTGCGACCAGGTGGTCGATTGGATTGCAGCAGATAATGCAGCAGATAATTCGGTTAAGCATCACCCTGTCTTCCACAAAGTCCAGTCTCTGTAGCCAAGAATCTGGTCAACAGAATCCTCACCCTGATCCTCCTTCCACCAACCATGGATAGTCTTGGTAAACAAGTGATCCCACACTCGGATATTCCGAGAAGCTCTTTTCATCGACATTCCTTGATTTGGCCTTCTTGACAAACCCTCTTGAAGAGGTACATGAGGAGATCTTGTGCACTGATTCCCAAACTCTTGAGCATCCACAGTCAGAAAAAGATGACGGTGGATGATGATGATGAGACACAGTTGCCAATAAGTGAACCGCAATTAGTGTCTCAAGAGGTTGATGATGAGGATGAGACACACATGTCAATAAATGAGGTTCTTGTTAGGTCAACAAGTCAGGAGGATGACCAGAGTGAGAAAGTGGAAGAGGAGGTGGTAGACGATGAAATCACTGACCCAACCTGGGAAGTTGGCAAGCCGAGCGAGGACAGCAATACAGAGGGGGAGGGATCCACAGCACCACAACAGGTTGGAAGAGGCAGTGGGGTGGCAAAAGGGAGAAGGCAGGCCACACCAAACAGGCCCGCAATTGTTCCCCGGAGCACCCCCTTGCAGCAATCTTCCTTGCCAAGGGGTAGGTGTTTTGCAGTCTGGCGCTTTTTTGAGGAAAGTGAGGACGATAAAAAATTGTCATTTGCAACCTGTGCCGTACCAAAATGAGCAGGGGCTTGGACACTAGGAACCTTACCACCACCAGCATGATCTGCCACATGGCATCAAAGCACCCTAATAGGAGCAAATGCCTGGGTCCACAATCAGTGTCTGCGGGTAACACCACTGCCTCTTTTTCCCCTGTATTACATGCTGGCCAATTCCCGGTCCAAGACTCAGACCCAGATGCCTCCCGGCCTGCACCTGACCCTTTGCATGCACCATCATCTAGCACATTCACATCCATGTCCACACCACAGGCCTTTGAACGAAAGTGCAAATACTCAGCCACCTACCCACAGGACCTCACTGAGCTGTGGCCCTCGCCACTTAACCTACAACCAGGCATGGTTGTGTCTAATAATGGCCGTAACTTGGTGGCGGAAGCTCATACACATACCATGCCTAGGCCACGTGTTCAACTTAGTGGTTCAGCGGTTTCTCAAAACATACCCCAATTTGTCTAAGCTACTGGTGAAGGTGAGCCGCGTATGTGCCCATTTCTGAAAGTCATCTACAGCTGCCGCCGGTCTGGAAACGCTGCAGCAACGCTTGCAATTCCCAGCTCACCGACTGTTGTGCGACGTGAGCATGTGCTGGAACTCCACGTTCTACATGTTGGCCAGGCTTTGTGAGCAGCAGAGGGCAATAATGGAATACAAGCTGCAACATGGTCGTCGCCAGTCAGCATAATCATCCCACTTGTGTGTCTACTGAAACACTCGCTGTTCACAATGAAGGCGGACACTTTTCATGTGGAAGAGGTGGAAATGGGAGAAGACAGTACTAAGGGTGAAAGCCAGACCACCCTCAGTTCGTCTTCTCTGCGCGAATTGGATGATGATGAGAAGGAGGAGCGGGACACCATTGCCTCGCTACAGAGGGTAATATCCATTCCAGGTTTATTCCATCTGTTCAACGTGGGCCGAAGAGGAGGAAGAGGATGAGGAGATTAAGAGTCATCCTCCTGATGAGGACAGTGAAGTCTTGTCTGTTGGGACTTTATGTTATGCTGCCTTTCCCGTGACCCTCGCGTTATATGCATTTTGGCCAACACCGATTACTGGTTGTTCACCCTTCTCGACCACTGCTACAGAGAGAACTTCTCATCTTTCATTCCTGTGGGGGAGAGGACTAGCAAAATGGTGCAATACCACAAGGTCCTTGTGGAAAAATTGCTCCAAAAATTTACAGCTGACAATGCTGTTGGAAGAGTACGTAGTTCCTTGGGCAACTGTGGAGGGGAGACGAGTGGAACACACAGCAGTTCCAACAGAGGGAGGGCAACACTCTCCAAGGCCTGGGACAATTTCATGACACCCCGCCAGCACCCTCACCCTGATATGCGGCCTAGTGTCAGAAGGAGGGAAGATGGTGAAGGAGTACGTAGCAGACCGTGTCTCAGTAATCCCTTTGTGCCTTACAACTATTGGGTGTCCAAGCTTGACACGTGGCACAAACTGGTGCTCTACTCCTTGGAGGTGCAGGCTTGGCCTGCCCTGCCGCCAGCGGTTTGTCAGAGTGGGTATTTAGTGCTGCTGGGGACATAATAACTGATAAGCGCATCCGCCTGTCAACTGAAAATGCTGACCGGTTGACTCATCAAAATTAACAAGGCCTGGATTGCCACTGACTCCTCTACTCCACCAGAGGAAAGCGGTGTATTGAATACACTATATTCCCATGCATGTATTCCCGCTTCAACCACATAAAAGGGTATATGGATCAATCTTCCTTTTCTCGCCCTCCTCCTCCATCATATCAACATGCTTATTAGACTGTCCTCACTCCTAATGTTTTAGAGGGTCAGCTCAGTAGCAGACCCTCACCCCTAATATTTTAGAAAGTCACCAGCAGACCCTCACCCCTAATGTTTTAAATGGTCAGATCAGCAGCAAGCCCTCGCCCCTAATGTTTTAGAGGGTCACATCACCAGCAGGCCCTTGCTCCTAATGTTTCAGAGGGTCAACTTAGCAGCAGACCGTCACCCCTAATGTTTTAGAGGGCAACCAGCAGACCCCAACCCCTAATGTTTTAGATGGTCAGATCAGCAGTAGGTCCTCGCCCCTAATGTTTTAGAGGGTCACCAGCAGGACCTTGCTCCTAATGTTTTAGAGGGTCAGCTTAGCAGCAAACCCTCACCCCAAATGTTTTAGAGGGTCACCAGCAGGCCCTCACCCATAATATTTTAGATGGTCAAATCAGCAGCAGGCGCCCTCTTCGCCTCTAATGTTCTAAAGGGTAAGATCAGCAGCAGGCCCTTGCACCTAATGTGTTTGAGGGTCACCAGCAGGCCATCAATCAAACTTTTTCAAGGTATTATTATACCTTCCTTTATGTGTAATAAAGCGTGTTTCTCCATGCGACCATCGGTGAAGTGATAGTTTGTGCCACCAATCTCTGGACTCTATATTATTGTTAATAAAGCGTGTGCTAGAGTGCCAGTTCCTTGTAATTTTTGGCAGCCCTTTCACACAGTGCATAGGCTTTATGAGTGTAGGGGTCCCACTACCTGAACAATTGAACCAGAATGTGAATGAGGCCCTCCTTTATGTTATATACAGGTAGTATTGGAGTGCCTCTTCCTTGCAATTTTTGGCAGCACTTGCACTTTATATACAAGTAAATATACAGGAAAGAATGTTTCCTAACAATTTTTCTTCTAAAATCGATTTTATCTTCGGTTTTGTGCATATTATTGTCAGTCTGTAAAATTGGTGTACTACTCGGACAACAACGTTCCCAGCAGCGACCTGGGAGTCCAAGATGCATCCAGACATCCTCCCCATGCTGATCCTGAACCATTTCAGTGGTGTTTTCATCAGTTTATGACCTTTTCCTGTGAACCATACACCCTCCCCTCTTCAGAGCAGGCAGTGCCTTGTTTAATGCTCTGTCGAGCACCCGAACAACCCAATATGTTCTTCTCAAGCACCAGAGCACCCAAGCACTTTGGTGCTCAATCAACACTATCTGTGACCCTTGCAGAGGTCAGCCAGGAATACATAAGCTGTAACAATCACCCATTGTGAATGGTGGATCATATCTATCATTATCTATCTATCTAACTAACTATCTATCGATCTATCTATTATCTATCATCATTCTAATCCTGCCTGAAATGATAAGCAAATTACTGCAGTAAAGTGATCTATACAAACTAGGGGGTACTGGTTATTAGGCTTAATGGAATGTGTCCGAAAACCGCAGGATTTTAGGATTTTTTTATATACAGTGATATGGAAAATTACAAATATCAACAAAAAAAATCATTAAAATTATGTTTAAAGGGGTTTTCCAATACCTTTCTGATTGGTGGGCGTCTGACACCTGGGATTAGTGTTGAGCGAATTAAAGTAAAACTAATTGAGTTTGATTCAAATTTCAGAAAAAAATTGATTTGCCATGAATCCCAATTTCCTGGTGCTTTGTGGTAACAAATCTTTTTTTTTCAGAAATGAAGTTTAAAAAAACAAAGACTCACCTCCATTTGCTGGCGGAGAGGCTGCTTATTGATTGAAGAAAATGCGCCAAGTCTTAAGCGTGCTGTGTGACGTCACCACATCATCACACTGCTCAGGCATGGTGACATGATGACGTCACCGCGTCCAGCCAGCATGATGACATGATAACGTTATCACATCAGCACGCACAAGATTTGAAACGTTTTATTCCATCAAGAGGGCTGCAATGACTTCTCCGCAAGCAAATGAATGAGGTGTGCATGCACTGTTAACCCCTGATTAACCCCTAAAAGGCTTCAATGTGACTGTGTCTCTATGACTTACCTTGTTGGACATGACTAGGCTGCCATAACACTAGGCTTACTCCACAGACAGCTCTTGTGTCCTTCATCGGTCCTCAGGGCTGAATGAGGACCTCTCCCCTGCTTCGATCACAGGGAGAAGCCCTTTTGATCTTGCCATAGTATGGACTGCGGTTAACAACTGGGATTGGAGCTTCCTACAACTCTGATTGTGAAGTGAATCTGAGTTTAGAACCCAGGCTGTTACTATCAACCAGTACTTAGCACTAGAGTGGTCTGGGAGAATTTAACCCCCATCAACTGCAGCAGCACCAAAAGAGTTTGTTGCAGCCTGAGGACCTGCACTGCCCCTAGTCAAAATAGGTGGGTGGTGATTAAAGGGTTAAGAAAAGATAGCCATATTTAGCTTCTTTATTCTTATGAGCACATTCAAGTGTTGATGTGCTGTACATATGATTAACTGTACATAAAAATGCATTTCTAAAGCCTTAATTCTCCCATTGTTCAATTAATTCCCAACTTTCTTACAAATACAATGCATCCAGTGGATGTGAGATGCCTGCCAAGCCTCCATTATTTCTTCTGTCAATCGAACATGAATTATTTTGAATCAAAGAAAAAAGAAAATGGATTTTTTTTCATTAAAAAGGTGACATTAAAACAAAATTTACCCTACAAACTTCAGCAGTAAAATAGCTCTGTATACTTCCATGACAGCAGAGCACATTTTACATTTGCACCTTACGATTCCAATCAATCCAGGATAATTGGGGTTTTATTTAATTTCAATGAGTGATATATATTAAAGCCTACTTTCCAGGCATCTAACACTAATTGCATAGTACAATGCAATGAATACAATAAAACAGCTAATGAACCCAGCAGTCACGTGGAACTAATGAAATGCATGACTAAAGAGATTAAAAAAATGATTGCTCATTTAATTCAAATCACAGATGTAGCAAAATACACAACTTGACTTCTCTTAGATAATAGTAATCACGCTTATTTTTCTCTGTATAATTACTATGATTACTTTCTTTGTTGCTTTATCTACAGCTATGCATTATAGAGAGAATATGGGGGTAAATAACACTCATATAGATGTAAATATCCTACTTAAAGTTATATATTTTTTTGTAAAATACAGACATTTGCCATTGTAAGTTTCTTCTAATGTAAATATAGGAGCTGTTAATTAACCTATATTACAAACAAAATGTGAAATATGGTAATAACATTATATCCTATGCGCCATAAAATATTTAGATTTCCACCATTTATAGACAATGCACAAAATTCTAATAACAATAAATGTAAAATATTGTAAAATTATTAGATAAAAGACGAAATAAAATGTCAAATGCACAGTGAGTTATTATACGTTTGTATTATTGGTTCACACTGCTGCCGGCACTCGGTTTGGATAGATAGGTGTGCCCCCTGATACTACATTTCTGTAAAAGTAATATTGCAATCATAATGTAATAAAATTATAAAATTCCTTTAGCTGTGGACAGTGCAAATAAGCTCTCTTTAGTGAACAATTTCAAAACAAAGAGTCCTTAAAGGGGTTGTTCCATCTTAGACATATTGCTAGGATATGCCACCAATGTCAGGAAGTTGCGGGTGCTACCTTTGGCACGCTAGATCAGCTATTTTCGGAACTCCCATAGAAATGAACAGAGTGCACCCCATACATGCACTGTGAGCTCTCCTTCACTTGCAGGGGCCCATTTTTACTTTGATGACCAATCCTAGTGGTCTGCCATCAAAGTCTTAGTTGACACTGCAGTACCCCAGACCCGGGGGTACTACAATTGGTTTTTAATGTAATGTTTTGTAATAATGGGACTTACCACTTCATTTATCCTCTGGCTGGTCCAACTTCTTGCCAGAGGGGGGGGGGGGTAGGGGGTTGGGGCTTGGAGGCTAAACGAGTTAGGGTCAGTTTGTCAGTTTAGAGTAGTAACTGAGGACTGAGGAGGGAGCATGTGATCCATCTCCTGGTCCTCCTGGACAGGTGGACTACTACAAAGGTGGCTCATCAAGAAGGACATCATTGCCTCAAAAAGACTGTAGGGTCCTAGGCCACATGACATTTTTAAACTATGGCGTGTTTTAGTCAATATAGTGATCAAGGTGGTGGCAGTATGTTAAAGACACCATTAACCTTAATTTAGGACAGGCATAGCTAAAAGCAGTGGATGTCTACAGCCCCATGTGCCAGAGTGAAGCCATAAGGAAGGGAATCCATGGAGAAACAATGTGAGCTAGCAAGTTTCTGAGTGTTATCTTTTGACACATTGCCAGCCACCATACCCCATTGTCAAGGATGGAGGACAGTTAGCAGGAACTGATAAATAACGACAGACTGGCTTGATCCCAAACTAAGGAAAACATCGGAGGGCCCTATAAATCTCTAAGAACTCTCCCAAACTACTGTGCACATGTACAAGTCCCGGTAGTAGACAGATACATGCCCTCGTACCTATAACTGAGTGACACCTGAATTCCCTATAGTAGTGAGGGGAACGGCCACCGGCTCCCTGCACTGAATGCGGAGGGAGTCAGGGTCACCTAGAATCAAGCCAGCAAACAAAACACAAAGTAAACGGAAGGCACTTATCTTAGAGCAAAGCAACTGCAGCCTCCAGCAGCACAAACTTCATCCAGGAAGTAATATAAACCGCAAGGAGGAGCAGTAAGGGAGAGAATATAAATCAAACCAATTAATCAAAGATAAGAGGCAGCTGAGGGAGAGAAAGGAACTGAGCAAAGTCAAACCAAAACAAAGAACGTCATATACAAAAGACAAGGAGGAACCTCTGACCGACCGTCTCCCAGAACCAGCAGTGACAGTACCCCCCCCCCTTCTACGGGTGGACTCTGGACACTCAGGACCGACCTTCTCAGGATGAGACCGATGGAAAGCCCTGATGAGACGAGTGGCCTTAATGTCCGCCAGTGGGATCCACATCCTTTCCTCAGGACCATAACCTTCCCAATAAACAAGGTACTGAAGAGAACCGCGGATAATGCGGGAATCCACAATCCTCGAGACCTGAAATTCAAGATTACCATCAACTAAAATCGGGGGAGGAGGCAAAGAGGAAGGAACAGTGGGTTGGACATAAGGTTTCAGTAGGGACTTGTGAAAAACATTATGGATCTTCCAAGTCTGAGGAAGATCAAGACAGAAAGCAACAGGATTGATGACGGATAAGATCTTGTAAGGCCCAATAAACCTAGGACCCAACTTCCAGGAGGGAACCTTCAGTTTGATATTCTTTGTAGACAACCACACCAGATCACCCACATTCAGGCACACGTCTCTCATCTGCCACACGCTTATATCTCTCACTCATCTTCTTTAGATTACTCTGAATCTTTTGCCAAATAAGAGACAAGGACAAGGAAAATCTCTCCTCATCAGGTAAACCAGAAGAGCCCTTTTCAGAGAATGTCCCAAACTGTGGATGAAACCCATATGCACCAAAAAATGGTGACTTATCAGAGGAGTCCTGGCGACGGTTATTTAAAGCAAACTCTGCAAGAGACAAAAAAGAACACCAATTCTCCTGATTCTCCGCAACAAAACAGCACAGATATGTCTCCAGATTCTGATTCACGTGTTCGGTCTGACCATTCGACTGCGGATGAAAAGCAGAAGAAAAAGACAACCAAACCCCCAAGCGAGAACAGAAAGCCTTTCCAGAATCTGGAAACTATCAGAAACGATGTCAGAAGGAATGCCATGTAATTTAACAATATGATTAACAAACGCTTGTGCCAGCGTCTTAGCATTGGGTAACCCAGTAAAAGGAATAAAATGCGCCATTTTGCTAAAACGGTCCACTACCACCAGAATCACAGTCTTCCCTGAGGAGCAAGGCAAGTCGGTAATGAAGTCCATGGACAGATGCGTCCAAGGACGGGAAGGTATGGGTAACGGGAGGAGAGATACCGATGGCCGTGAATAAGGGACCTTGGCACGAGCGCAGGTCTCGCAGGCTGCCACAAACCCCTCAACCGTCTTACGAAGAGCTGGCCACCAGAATCTGCGAGCAATGAGATCCACTGTGGCTCTACTCCCGGGTGCCCAGCAAGAACACTGTCATGGTGCTCCTTAAAAACTTTGTGTCGCAAAGCGAGCAGAACAAATAACCTCCCAGGAGGACAAAGATTAGGTTCCTCTGCCTGGGCTGCCTGAACCTCTGCCTCCAAATCAGGATAAAGAGCAGAGACGACCACCCCATCAGCCAAAATGGGCCCTGGGTCCTCAAAGTTCCCCCCTCCCGGAAAACAACGTGACAGGGCATCCGCCTTCACATTTTTAAACCCAGGGCGAAACGTAACAACAAAATTAAACCTAGAAAAGAACAAGGACCATCTGGCCTGTCTCGGGTTCAGATGCTTGGCTGATTCCAAATAGGCCAGATTCTTATGGTCGGTAAGCACGGTAATTGGGTGTCTGGCTCCCTCCAACCAATGACGCCATTCCTCAAAAGCCAATTTGATGGCCAACAACTCCCTATTTCCCACATAGTAATTTCTCTCTGCGGCTGAGAGCTTTTTTGAGAAAAAGGCACACGGTCGGCAATTAGCAGGAGAGGGACCCTGAGATAAGACCGCGCCAACCCCCACCTTAGAGGCATCCACCTCAACAATAAAAGGTAGAGAGACATCAGGTTGTGCCAAAATGGGAGCGGAAGTAAAACGCTCTTTAATACTAGAAAAGGCTTGAAGCGCCTCTTCCGACCATGAGGAAAAATCCACCCCCTTTTTAGGCATATCAGTGAGTGGCTTAACAACAGAGGAATAATTCAAAATGAACTTTCTGTAATAATTAGCAAAACCCAAAAAGCACATCAGCGCCTTCTGATTTTCAGGAAGTTCCCAATCAAGCACGGCACGGAGCTTCTCCGGGTCCATCCGAAAACCAGAAGCGGAGAGAAGAAAACCAAGAAATTGAATCTCTGGAACCGCAAACAGTTTAGTGTACCATTTATTCTCCCGCAGAATCATCAAGACCTGACATAGGTGGTCCCGATGAGTCTTGAAATCAGGAGAAAAAAAATCTAAATGTCATCTAGATACACCAGTACAAATTTTGCTGTTCACAAAATGTTGGAAGACGGCCGGAGCATTCATCAAACCAAAGGGCATAACCAAGTTCTCAAAATGACCCTCCGGGGTATTGAAGGCCATCTTCCCCCTTCCCCCATCGTCCCCCTTCCTGACCCTGACAAGGTTGTATGCCCCTCTTAAATCCAACTTAGAAAAAACTTTAGCCCCCACAATCTGGTTAAACAAATCCGGGATCAGAAGAAGCGGATATGGGTCACGAATCGTGATACGGTTAAGCTCCCTGAAATCCAGACAAGGTCTTAAGGAACCATCTTTTTTTTTAACAAAGAAAAAACCAGCGGCAACAGGTGACTTCGAGGGTCTGATATGTCCCTTTCTCAGGCTCTCAGAGATACAAGTACGTATGGCGGGGCTCTCTCAGGTTGAGAGAGATTGTATAATCGTGATTTAGGCAGCTTGGCGCCTGGAATGAGATTAATTGGACAATCATACTCCCGGTGAGGGGGCAACTCCTGGACACCACTCTCAGAAAACACATCAGAAAATTCAGAGAGAAAAGAAGGTACGGTCTTGGTAGAAACCTCTGCGAGAGTTGCCGTAAGGCAATTCTCTCTGCAAAACTCACTCCAACCATTTATTTGCCTTGCTTGCCAATCAATGGTGGGGTTATGTTTAGTGAGCCAGGGTAGCCCCAACACTAGAGGAGTAGGTAATCCACTTAAGACAAAACATGACACATCCTCAACATGAGTGTCACCCACAGACAAACAGATATTGTGAACTATGCCCTTTAATGATTTTTGAGAAAGTGGAGCGGAATCGATAGCAAAAACAGGTATAGCTTTTTCTAAAGTGCACACCTGGAAACCATATGTTGTAGCAAATTGACTATCAATGAGATTGACAGCTGCTCCAATATCAAAAAAATCTCACAAACAAAGTTCTTGCTGTCTAGCGCCACCCTGGCAGGTAGGAGAAAACGGGAACTACCAGCAAACGGCAAATCTTTAATTTCTGCATTAACCTTGCCAATTGTAGCAAATGGAAAGTTAATAGAGGGTTTATTCATCTTTTTCTTTTTATTACCCTCAGGAAACCCCATGAACCTCCTAGAAGGGCAAACATTAGCTAAATGGTTAATACCTCCACAACAGAAACATACCCTTCTCTGAGGGCTGAATCCTCTAGTATCAGAGCCAACTAAACCCAGCTCCACAGAGGGTATAGAGACAGAGTGAGACCCCTGCACACTGCATGAGACAACTCCAGTGTCCTTGGGCTGAATATGACAGGAAAGAGTAGTCTCCTCTCACTCTCTCAGACGCCTGTCAATACGAACAGCTAGAGACATGGCAGACTCCAAAGACACTGGCCTCTCATGAAACGCAAATGCATCTTTTAATCTCTCAGAAAGACCATGACAAAATTGACTTCGGAGTGCAGTGTCATTTCAACCAGTATCAGCTGCCCACCTCCGAAATTCAGAACAATATATCTCTGCAGACTGTTTACCCTGGCATAAAAGACGAAATTTAGATTCAGCCAGAGCAATACGATCCCGGTCATCATATATCTGACCCAGGGCTATAAAAAATTCCTCTACCGATCGGAGGGAGCGTGCCCCCGCCGGCAGCGAAAAGGCCCAAGACTGAGCGTTATCCCTGAGCAGCGAGATGATGATCCACACCCTCTGCTCCTCATCACCAGAGGAATGGGGACTTAAGCAAAAATGGAGTTTGCAAGCCTCTCTAAAGTGAACAAAATTCTCACTACCCCCGGAAAACGTATCTGGAAGAGAGATTTTAGGCTCGGAACAAACTCCATGAATGACAGCAGAACCGGTCACCTGAAGCTGAGAAACAGTTTCACGGAGATCTGCTACCTCCAGAGAAAGACCTTGCATGCGGTCAATCAAGACTGAAACCGGATCCATGCTTGAGACGGTTATGGCGGTTTATAATGTCAAGGATGGAGGACAGTTAGCAGGAACTGATAAATAACGACAGACTGGCTTGATCCCAAACTAAAGAAAACATTGGAGGGCCCTATAAATCTCTAAGAACTCTCCCAAACTACTGTGTACATGTACAATTCCCGGTGGTAGACAGATACATGCCCTCGTACCTATAACTGAGTGACACCTGAATTCCCTATAGTAGTGAGGGGAACGGCCACCGGCTCCCTGCACTAAATACGGAGGGAATCAAGCCAGCAAACAAAACACAAAGAAAACGGAAGGCACTTATCTTAGAGCAAAAAAAATGCAGCCTCCAGCAGCACACACTTCATCCAGGAAGCAATATAAACCGCAAGGAGGAGCAGTAAGGGAGAAAATATAAAGCAAACCAATTAATCAAAGATAAGAGGCACTCCCTGGATTTTGCAGCTGAGGGAGAGAAAGGAACTGAGCAAAGTGAAACCAAAACAAAGAACGTCATACACAAGACAGGGAGGAACCTCTGACCGACCGTCTCCCAGAACCGGCGGTGACACCCATCAACTGGGAGGGGAAAAAATGCACTTTGTACGAACTGCTGCTAAATGTGCTACTATTAGTTTTTTTGCATACAGCAAGGGAAAACTTACTACCATCTCTGCCTGGTTCCTTTCATCATCAGCTCTTTCACTGCATCAAAATCCAGGGAGTGACAGTCTAAGGTGGGGCACCTTGACATGACAACATCCACTCCCATCCTCTGCATCTGCTCCTCAGGGGCTCGTTGCAACACAACTCCTTTAAACAGATGTTAACATCTAAGACCTCCTGTCTTTACATATAGGTATATCTTAAATAGGTCCATACTATAGCTCTATATGCATCAGATTTCATATAAGTTTTTAGGGTTTAAAGGGTTTTTTCTGGGATTTACATATGGATGACCTTTCCACAGGAGGATCATGGTCCAACTCACAGCACCCCCGCCAATCAGCTGTTTGAGGAGACCGTAGGGCTCTTGTGAGAGCTGTGGCCTCCTTGCAGCTTACCAAGCACTGCACCGTACATCCCATAGGGGCTGTTCTTGGTATTGCAGCCCAGTCCTAGGCCAGAGCTGCGCCTAGGCCAGTGGTTTCAAACCTATGGCACGGGTGACAGAGGCGGCACTCAGAGCCGGCACCCTGGAAAAAGTCTATGGTGTACCAATATGGGCTGGGAGCCGAAGGTTGCTGATGCCTGACCTATACCAAGGATAGGTCATCAATATGTAAGTCTGGAAAAAACCCTTTAAAGTTCATAGAGGTATCATACAGAGTGCCTATGGATATTTTTTTTAATATGGAAACACAGGATGTCCTTATGACACCACACATTCACTGAGCTTTGCTATTGCCTGGGGCCTAACAACATGCTCCAAACAACTAAAAACAATTAAAAGTAAAATAAAATAAAAACTGTAATTTAATTATAATTGTAATTTAATAATTTAATCATATAAATACATTTCTATACTGTATCATCTGCCATGTGTTGAGATGACATACTGTGCATGGATACACAAGGCTTGGCAGGCAATTCCTGCCTGCAGCAATGACATAATTAAAGAGGTTGTGCATGCCATATATATCGATAACCTATCGTCAGGATAAGTCATCAATATTTGATTGGTGGGGTTCCAACAGCCAGAAACCACACTGATCTGCCATTTGAAGAAGAGGCAGCGCTCCATGCAAGCGCTACTTCCTGTTCATTACACTGTCTGTCATATCAGAAGTTTAACTTTAATGGAACTATTACTTGTACTTATACTATGCCACTGCTTAAGGAGGAGAGGACAGGCAGGTAATAAACAGGAAGCAGCATTCACATGAAGCGCATCCTCTTTTTAAAACAGTTGCTAGGTGTGCTGGGTGTTGGATTCCCATCGGTCAGATATTGATGACCTATCCTGACAATAGGTCATCAATATATATGGACTGCACAACCCTTGGAGTATGCATCTTAGAAATTTGTGTCATTAGAAGTACGCCATTGCAGATTTTAGATTCTGGTTACACCAAACCTTGTGATACTTGTGATATACTTTTTTTCTTTACATTATTTTATTTATTATTTTGTCATGTCACTCTTTAACCGCTTCAACCCCCCTAGCTTAAACACCCTTAATGACCAGGCCACTTTTTACAATTCCGCACTACACTACTTTCACCGTTTATTGCTCCGTCATACAACTTACCACCCAAATGAATTTTACCTACTTTTCTTCTCACTAATAGAGCTTTCATTTGGTGGTATTTCATTCTTGCTGACATTGTTGCTTTTTTTGCCATTAATACAAATTTAACGACATGTCTGAGTGTGGTGTGAAGCTGCTTACCTAGAAAGTTAAGTGCTTGCAGTTTAGTTCTGCCATTTAAAACCGCTTTTTTCTCTCTGCTGTGTAGTGTCATTTAAAGCAGTTTTTTTTCTCTGCTTGGTGAGGGGGAGTGGCTTGGCCTAACAGGTGCTATAAATTAGACCACTCAACTCTTCCAGAGCCTGCTCTACCTGAGGCCTGCATTACTAAGTGGCTGCTTTCATAAGTGGAGTTGAAGAAACCGGAGTTTAGGAAAAGGAGCAAGAAACAGAGATTCATTAGATCATCCTTGTATACAGTTGGTTTGATTCTAGCTAGTCTTCCTACTGCTGTAAGGGACCACAGTAAGTAAGAATCTTGTTATCACTGCTCTATATTGTATTTATTTATTTTTCCCTCTCTTTTCCTGTGTAATCCCCATTTAGTATGACTTCCATTATTGACAGCGCCGTCCAGTGCACATCTTGTATGATGTATGCAGTCCTGGAACAGCCGTTCGAGGGTGTATATGTTTGTTCAAAATGTGAGCAAATTACCCGTTTGGAATCGCACATCGAGTCTCTAAACAGGAGAGTTGCAACACTGAAAGCCACTGACAATTTGGAAAAGAGTTTGCTGCTCACTGAGCAAGCACTCTATGGGGTAGATGTGGGGAGGGTGGTAGCGAGGAGGCTGATGAGAGTGAGGTAGTTAGCTGGGTAACAGTAAGAAAGCGGGGTAGAGGGAAGAGTGCCAGGGAGGCTAGCCCTGATCTGACACACCCCAACAAGTTTGCACGGTTGGCAGATGAGGGGGATGACAGTTCAGGGACGGCACCGCTGCAGCCAGACACTTCCTCTGCCAGTCAGGGGAATGTCAGCTCCAGTAAGCAGGGGACCAGGAGAGCAGGGCAGGCCAGACAGGTGCTGGTAGTGGGAGACTCAATTATTAGGGGTACAGATAGGGCAATCTGTCACAAAGATCGTGATCGCCGAACAGTGTGCTGTCTTCCTGGCGCTAGAGTTCGACACATCGCGGATCGGGTTGACAGATTACTGGGAGGGGCTGGAGAAGATCCAGCGGTCATGGTCCATATCGGAACCAATGACAAAGTTAGAGGAAGGTGGAGAGTCCTTAAAAATGATTTCAGGGATTTAGGTCAAAAGCTTAGGGCAAGGACCTCAAAAGTAGTATTTTCTGAAATACTGCCTGTACCACTGAGCCACACAAGAAAGGCAGCGGGAGATTAGGGAGGTTAACAAGTGGCTCAAGAACTGGTGTAGGAAGGAGGGGTTCGGGTTCATGGAGAACTGGGCCGACTTCTCTGTTGGCTACAGGCTCTACCGTAGGGACGGGCTGCACCTCAATGGGGAAGGGGCAGCTGTGTTGGGGAGAAAGATGGCTAGAAGGTTGGAGGAGTGTTTAAACTAGGGACTGGGGGAGGGTAATTACGTTATAGGAGGGAAGATAGTGCAGATAGAGACCAGGGGCGAAGTAGTGTGTTTGGGGAGGAATGGAAGGGGGACTAGAACAGCTCAGAATGAAAGGTGTAGGGTAAAAAATACACATAAACCTCTCAAATGTATGTATACTAATGCCAGAAGCCTGACTAACAAGACTGGTGAACTGGAATTAGTGATGTGTGAGGAGGACTATGACATAGTGGGAATAACTGAGACATGGCTGGATGATAGCTATGACTGGGCAGTTAATATAAAGGTTACAATCTGTTTAGAAAGGATCGTCAAAACCGGAGAGGTGGAGGGTCTGCCTCTACGTGAAGTCGTGTCTAAATCCCGTAATTCGAGAATACATCTCTGAGGGACATGAACATGTGGAGTCACTGTGGGTAGAAATACATGGAGCAAAAACAATAATAAAATACTAATAGGAGTGTATTATAAACCACCTAATATACCAGAGTCCACAGAAAATCTATTACTAAACGAGATAGACGAGGCGGCAAATCATAATGAAGTCGTTATCATGGGGGACTTCAACTACCCAGATATAGACTGGGAAACTGAAAGCTGTACATCCCATAAAGGAAACTGGTTCTTGGCAATAGCCAAAGACAATTTCCTTTCCCAACTGGTTCAGGACCCAACTAGAGGGACGGCCATACTGGACTTAGTATTAACCAATAGACCTGATAGAACAACAGACGTGCAGGTCGGGGACACCTGGGAAATAGTGACCATAAAGTTATAACCTTCCAATTATCCTTCAAACGAGAGTTTCTAAAGGGAGGAACAAAAATACCAAACTTCAAAAAAGCTAAATTTAGCCAACTAAGCGAGGCCATAGGCCTAACTAACTGGGACAAAGTCCTCAAAAATAAAAATACAACCATAAAATGGGAGATTTTTAAAAGCATTGTAACATCTAATTGTGAGAGGTACATACCTTATAGGAATAAAAGGCTAAGGAACAATAAGAGACCAATGTGGATAAATGGAACCGTAAAGAAGGCAATAAATGACAAAAGAAAGCATATAAATCGCTAAAACAGGAGGGGAGTCAGGAAGCACTGATAAACTATAAGGAAAAAAATAGAATATGTAAAAACGAATAAAATTTGCCAAACTAGAGACCGAGAGATTAATTGCCAAAGAGAGTAAAACTAACCCTAAAATGTTCTTCAATTATATAAATAGTAAAAAATATAAATCTGAAGGAGTCGGCCCTCTACATAGCAATGAGGGGGTGTTGCAGAGAGCGACGAGGATAAAGCAAAACTATTAAATATTTTTTTCTCCACTATATTCACTGAGGAAAATAAACTGTCAGATGAAATGCAGAATGTAAAAGTAAATCCCCATTAAAAGTGCCCTGTCTGACCCAGGAAGAAGTACAACAGCGACTTAAAAAGATTAAAATAGACAAATCGCCAGGACCGGATGGCATACACCCCGTATCCTAAGGGAATTAAGTGATGTCATAGCCAGACCATTATTTCTGATATTTACGGACTCTATAATAACAGGGAATGTTCCACAGGATTGGCGCATAGCAAATGTGGTGCCAATATTCAAAAAGGGTCCAAAAACAGAGCCTGGAAATTATAGACCGGTAAGTTTAACATCTATTGTTGGTAAACTGTTTGAAGGGTTTCTAAGAGATGCTATTTTGGAGTATCTCAATGAAAATAAGCAAATAACGCCATATCAGCATGGCTTCATGAGGGATCGGTCATGCCAAACTAATTTAATTAGCTTCTATGAGGAGGTAAGTTCTAGACTTGACAGCGGCGAATCAATGGATGTCGTATATCTGGACTTCTCCAAAGCATTTGACACCGTACCTCATAAAAGGTTAGTATATAAAATGAGGATGCTCGGACTGGGAGAAAATGTCTGTATGTGGGTAAGTAACTGGCTGAGTGACAGAAAACAGAGGGTGGTTATTAACGGTAGATACTCAGATTGGGTCACTGTCACTAGTGGGGTACCTCAGGGGTCAGTACTGGGACCTATTCTCTTCAATATATTTATTAATGATCTTGTAGAAGGCTTGCACAGTAAAATATCTATTTTTGCAGATGACACTAAACTGTGTAAAGTAATTAACACTGAAGAGGACAGTTTTCTGCTACAGAGGGATCTGGATAGATTGGAGGCTTGGGCAGAAAAATGGCAGATGAGGTTTAACACTGACAAATGTAAAGTTATGCACATGGGAAGGAATAATGCAAGTCACCCGTACATATTAAATGGTAAAACACTCGGTAACACTGACATGGAAAAGGATCTAGGAATTTTAATAAACAGCAAATTAAGCTGCAAAAACCAGTGTCAGGCAGCTACTGCCAAGGCCAATAAGATAATGGGTTGCATCAAAGGGGCATAGACGCCCGTGATGAGAACATAGTCCTACCACTTTACAAATCACTGGTTAGACCACACATGGAGTACTGTGTACAGTTCTGGGCTCCTGTGAACAAGACAGACATAGCAGAGCTAGAGAGGGTTCAGAGGAGGGCAACTAAAGTAATAACTGGAATGAGGGATCTACAGTACCCTGAAAGGTTATCAAAATTAGGGTTATTCACTTTAGAAAAAGACGACTGAGGGGAGATCTAATAACTATGTATAAATATATCAGGGGTCAGTACAGAGATCTGTCCCATCATCTATTTATCCCCAGGACTGTGACTGTGACAAGGGGACATCCTCTGCGTCTGGAGGAAAGAAGGTTTGTACACAAACATAGAAAAGGATTCTTCACTGTAAGAGCAGTGAGACTATGGAACTCTCTGCCTGAGGAGGTGGTGATGGTGAGTACAATAAAGGAATTCAAGAGGGACTGGATTTATTTCTGGAGTGTAATAATATTACAGGCTATAGCTACTAGAGAGGGGTTGTTGATCCAGGGAGTTATTCTGATTGCCTGATTGGAGTCGGGAAGGAATTTTTTTTCCCCTTAAGTGAGGAAAATTGGCTTCTGCCTCACAGGGGTTTTTTGACTTCCTCTGGATCAACTTGTAGGAAACAGGCCGAACTGGATGGACAAATGTCTTTTTTCGGTCTTATATACTATGTTACTATGTTACTATTTTTGCAAAAAAATGACATTTTTCACTTTCTGTTGTAAAATAAAAAAAAAAAAAAACTACATTTCTATATAAATTTTTCTCTAAATTTATTGTTCTACATGTCTTTGATAAAAAAAAGTCCAATAAGTGTATATTTATTGGTTTGGGTAAAAGTTATAGCGTTTACAAACTATGGTGCAAAAAAGTGAATTTCGGCATTTTGAAGCAGCTCTGACTTTCTGAGCGCCTGTCATGTTTCTTCAGGTGCTAGAATGCCAGAAAAGTATAAATACCCCCCAAATGACACCATTTTAGAAAGAAGACACCCCGAAGTATTCGCGGAGGGGCATGGTGAGTTCATGTATCATTTCATTTTTTTCACAAGTTAGCGGAAAATGACACTTTCTGAGAAAAAAAAAGTTTCAATTTCTGCTAACTTCTGGCAAAAAAATAAAAAATCTCAGACGGACTCACTATGCCCCTCAGTGAATACCTCAGGGTGTCTACTTTCCGAAATGGGGTCATTTGTGGGGTGTGTTTACTGTTCTGGCATTTTGGGCGGGGCTAAATTGTAAGCCGCCATGTAAAACCTAAAGGTACTCGTTGGAATTTGGGCCCCTTTGCGCACCCAGGCTGCAAAAAAGTGTCACTTATGTGGTATCGCCGTACTCAGGAGAAGTAGGGCAATGTGTTTTGGGGTGTATTTTTACATATACCCATGTTGGGTGAGAGAAATATCTCTGGAAATTGTCAACTTTGTATAAAAATGTTTAAAAGTTTTCGTTTACAGAGATATTTTTCACACAAAGTATGGGTATATATAAAAATACACCCCAAAACACATTGCCCTACTTCTCCTGAGTACGGCGATACCACATGTGTGCCACTTTTTTGCAGCCTGGGTGCACAAAGGGGCCCAAAAACCAATGAGTACCTTTAGGATTTCACAGGGCATTTTTACGCATTTGGATTCCAGACTTCTTCTCACGCTTTAGGGGCCCCTAAAATGCCAGGACAGTATAAATACCCCACATGTGACCCCATTTTGGAAAGAAGACACCCCAAGGTATTCCCTGAGGGGTATGGTGAGTTCATGTAAAATTTTATTTTTTGTCACAAGTTAGTGGAATATGAGACTTTGTAAAAAACTAAATTAAAAAAAAAATATATCAATTTCCGCTAACTTGTGCCAAAAAATAAAAATTCTGTGAACTCGCCATGCCCCTCACGGAATACCTTGGGGTGTCTTCTTTCCAAAATGGGGTCACATGTGGGGTATTTATACTGACCTGGCATTTTAGGGGCCCCTAAAGCGTGAGAATCCAAATGCGTAAAAATGGCCAGTGAAATCTTAAAGGTACTCATTGGTTTTAGAGCCCCTTACGCACTCAGGCTGCAAAAAGTGTCACTCATGTGGTATCGCCGTACTCAGGAGAAGTAGGGCAATGTGTTTTGGGGTGTATTTTTACATATACCCATGCTGCGTGTGAGAAATATCGCTGTAAACCACAACTTTTTAAAAAATTTTATTCAAAGTTGTCAATTTACAGAGATATTTCTCTCACCCAGCATGGGTATATGTAAAAATACACCCCAAAACACATTGCCCTACTTCTCCTGAGTACGGCGATACCACATGAGTGACACTTTTTTGCAGCCCAGATGCGCAAAGGGGCCCAAATTCCAATGAGTACCTTTTAGGAGGGCATTTTTACGCATTTTTCTTCTCTCGCTTTAGGGCCCCTAAAATGCCAGGGCAGTAGAAATACCCCACATGTGACCCCATTTTGGAAAGAAGACACCCCAAGGTATTCCATGAGGGGCATGGCGAGTTCATAGAAGATTTTTTTTTTTGTCACAAGTTAGTGGAAATTGATTTTTTATTGTTTTTTCTCACAAAGTCTCCCTTTCCGCTAACTTTTGACAAAAAGTTTAATTTTTCATGGACTCATTATGCCCCTCAGCGAATACCTTGGGGTGTCTTCTTTCCAAAATGGGGTCACATGTGGGGTATTTATACTGCCCCGGCATTTTAGGGGCCCTAAAGCGTGAGAAGAAAAATGCGTAAAAATGCCCTCCTAAAAGGTACTCATGGGAATTTGGGCCCCTTTGCGCATCTTGGCTGCAAAAAAGTGTCACTCATGTGGTATCGCCTTACTCAGGAGAAGTAGGGCAATGTGTTTTGGGGTGTATTTTTACATATACCCATGCTGGGTGAGAGAAATATCTCTGTAAATTGACAACTTTGAATAAAAAATTTTAAAAAGTTGTCGTTTACAGCGATATTTCTCACACACAGTATGGGTATATGTAAAAATACACCCCAAAACACATTGCCCTACTTCTTCTGAGTACGGCGATACCACATGAGTGACACTTTTTTTCAGCCAAGATGCGCAAAGGGGCCCTAAAACCAATGAGTACCTTTAGGATTTCGCAGGCCATTTTTACGCATTTGGATTCTCACGCTTTAGGGCCCCTAAAATGCCAGAACAGTATAAATCCCCCACATGTGACCCCATTGTGGAAAGAAGACACCCCAAGGTATTCTGTGAGGGGTATGGCGAGTTCAAAGAAAAAAAAAAATTTGGCACAAGTTAGCGGAAATAGATTTTTTTTTTTTTTTTTTTTACAGTCTCATATTCCACTAACTTGTGACAAAAAATTTTTTTTTGCATGAACTCACCATACCCCTCACGGAATACCTTGGGGTGTCTTCTTTCCAAAATGGGGTCACATGTGGGGTATTTATACTGCTCTGGCATTTGAAGGTCTCCGCAATCATTACACTTATGGCCAGCATTAGGAGTTTCTGCGATTCTCCTTATATTGAGCATACGGGTAATGAGATTTTTTTTTTCCGTTCAGCCTCTGCGCTTAAAAAAAAAAAAATGAACGGCACAGATTTTTTCATTCGCATCGATCAATGTGGATGAAAAAATCTCTGCCAAAATCAGTGACTGCGGTGCGGTGGGCTGGGCGCTAGCAAGTAACTAACTAGTAGCTAACAAGTAGCTAACTAACTGGCGGTGATAAGAGACCCTTATGCCCCATTCACACGTCCGAAATTCTGTTTGCGGAATGGAATTGTGGACCCATTCATTTCTATGGGGACAGACTTTGTCCCGCTCGGATCCGGAATTACGGATCTGCGTTTCCGGGTCTGCACTTCCGTTCCGCAAAAATATAGAACTTGTCCTATTCTTGTCCGCAATTGCGGACAAGAATAAGCATTTTCTATATAGTTCTGGCAATGTGCGAATCTGCAAAATGCGAAAAGCACATTGCCGGTGTCCGTGTTTTGAGGATCCGCGGATCCGATCCGCGGATCCATGAATCCACGGATCCGCAAAACACATATGGACGTCTGAATGGAGCCTTACAAGGGGTGTGATCAATGACAGGGGGGTGATCAGGGGGTCTAGATGGGGTGATCAAGGGGTTAATAGGTGAAGGGGGGTGGGGGTGGGGTTAGTGTAGTGTTTGGTGCAACTTTACAGTGTTACCTGGTCCTCTGGTGTTCGATCCCAGCAAATGGGACCACCAGAGGACCAGGTAGCAGCTATATCAGACGCTGTTCACAAAACAGCGTCTGATATAGCTGTTTGATGCGATTTAATTCGCATCTACAGCCATGGATCATCGCTGGCAGGCTGTAGCTCAACTGCCGAGACGCGCTTCACTGTGAACGCGCGCGCGCGCGTTCACAGGAAGTCACGGCTCTCGCGAGATGACGCGCCGATGCGTCGTCTCAGAGCTACAGGACCGCCCGCAGGACGCATCCCTGCGTTAGGCGGTCCTGTAGTGGTTAAGACCAGTTGCATGCTTTTAAGCAGCAGTGTACCTTAAAGGAAATGTGCTACCAAAAATTGTATCTTCCAGTAATAACTCTTTTTATTTTCTGATTATAGATTTTTTATTCTATTTCCTGAACATGATTATAGGGGCTTTCCTGAGCTGTCCTTAACAGCATTTAGAAAGCATTAAGAAAATTGCTTTGCGGCAGCCCAATGAATCATAGACAAAATGGTCAGGAAGAGACCTCATTGACTTCTATGGAAGAGTTTTCTATGCATGCTCTGTGACCTATGCAGAGAGGTTATTGTACAAGGAAAGATAAGATAGATAAGCTTTGACAATCACCTATCGTGAATAGTGGATCTGTCATTCTAATCCTGCCTATAATTATATCACCTCTGTGTAAAGATAAGCAGTAACTGCACAGTGATCTGTACAGACAAAGAAGTGGTGCCTATAATTAGGCTTAGTGGCCAGTTCGAAAACTGCAAGATTTTATGGTTTTTGTTTAAATATAGATATTAACACGGAAAATTAAAAATAACATCAGCAAAAAATATTTTTAAATATGTTAAACATACAATTGTGATTAAAACAATAGGTCACTTTCTGATGACACAGTTTGCCCATTACATATCCTTGGACTTCCAGCTCTATCTTTTTTATCCTTTTCTGGAGTAATATATTCTGTAGATAGTTCTCTTTTCTGTAGATGGTTCATGCAGAGATGGTTAGTCTTTGTTTCTTGAGGACTAGTATTGAGGAGTGAGGCAAAACATAACCTCTCACCTCCTCTGCAAAATAGAAACAAACTAGACTGAGCTAGCGGTGGAGCTAACCAGCCAACCTCCAACCTTCCACTAGGGACTGTCTCAGAGTTGATACCCAATAGGACCCATACAAAAACCATGATGGGTATATATAGCATTAAATGACATAACAAACACTAAATAACAAACAATTTGCATGTACCCAGCTCTGGGGTACTGCACAAATAGATTCTTTGTTTCTGTGTAGCAGATAGATGTTTACACAGCACAACCTGTTTCCAGAAATGATGATTTAAGTAATTGCATCAGATATGATTTCACCCAATGAATAATTTGCTTGTTTATTGTTAGATCGGCAGCACCTTAACGCAGGGCAATTATCAGGAATAAGCTTTCCTAGGAACACTATTTCCTGATAATTGATCCATTTAAACAGGCCGTTAGCCAGACATTATGGCCCAATGTCTCTTTAGTATTCTACCTCAGTGCTTCTTAAGCTGTGAGTTGTCTCCTAATTGTTGTTGAGGTGGAGCTGGAGAAGCAGTTTTGACAGATGTGTACATATACTGCCCAGACTTTTATGATTTAATACCAATCTGTCTTAGCAACATAACTGACGTATATTGTGCTTATTTTGATGTTCTACTTGGTTCAGGACTCAGGAGATACTTTTTAACATAGATTGAGGTAATTTTTAATAATGTAGAAATGAACCAATAGTAAGGACAAGATTTCACTATGTTCTGCCTGGTAAAAAAAAAAAAGCTTGAGCTCTACTCTAGATATTTCATTTACGCAACGAAAATGTCCATCTTGTAAAATCTATTGCCAGCATCCCACACAGAAGGCAGGGAGTATAGGAGTGGCAGTGCTGGTGGGAGGTGATGTTACTCAAGGTGGCATTGGTCCTTTTCCGACACTCCCTGAGCCTCACACCCTGAATATGCAGTCTTCTGCCTGGTGGAGGATGTGCCTTTGGTGTTGACTGATTGTAGGAGTGCAAGTTGGAAGGCATATAAAAAATTAAATGCAAGAGATGGTGTGTAGAAGTAGTGCAGTCATCAAATAATGACTTTAGAAGTAGTAAAGTGGAACAATGAGAATAAACTTTACTTTAAACTCAGGAACATTTACATACATCCACAATGGTGTGAAGGCACAGTACCTGAACATGACTAAACAGTTCCAGAGGCTGCATATATGACCCACAGTACAGGTGTTCCATGAGTCGCTTTCCAAGGTACCAGTGCTGTCTTTCTAATGCAGTAGAGGGATGCTCTTCTCTCTCTCTCCCTCTCTTTGTATGTGGTTCTACAATGCCCACTGCGGAGTATAGATTATTTAACAGCTAAATGCTGTGAAGTCCATAAGCCAGAATATGTTCATTACCTTCACAGTCTTGTTTCATGCACTGTTCCTCCTTGTGGCTGCTGTACCATCTTGCACTATGGGCAAATTTCTCAAAATTTGTATTGTGTCTGATTTAGTGTTTGATTGAGGTCCAAATTGATTCTACTGGAGTCAAATATGCCCTTATTACACTGAAAATTGGTATAAAACAGTTGATGTTATCCTAGGACTCTTTTCTGAAAATATTCAGAGAATAAATATATAAAAAGTCCCAGAAAGAGACACAGAGAGAGGCTAGTATGCTACTCCGGGAATTTGTTTGTTATGTTGTTTGGTGGGTACTCTCTCATTATGGAGAGCGCCTAGTATGTGTAAGGAGTATTGTAGGCCAGGCAGCGCTGCACCGGGTTTCTTGGAAATATATGTGCAAATTAGCATTTCTTACTTCTGCTCGCATCAGACAGGCTTACCTTTCTTTCTTCATGTAAATGCAGCGGTCTCCTCCACTGACGAGCAGGTGCTCGCTGGAAAGGAATGCCTCCTTCCTGACAATCGCCTGCTAAATTATCCAGTGTAAAGGGACTTTAAGTTATTCTTTGTGGCCTTTTAAAGGCTTAACTTTGTATGGCAACATTATAGCTGGCGGTGTGAAATGGTTCATTTTAATTTTTTTGGAATTCGTTCTAAATTTCTTGTGACTCATTTCAGACGAATCTGAGAGAAGCCAATATGTAATACTCCAATACTGGAGTAATACTGGAAAAGAGACATACAATCCAGTTTTCCTTCTGAAAAGACAAGAGTAATGTCCCTTTATTGTGTTTCTCTGCAGGAGGCATGCAAGCCAGCTCTCTTTCTAAATGGACAAGGAAACTGAATGTCTCAAGAGAAAATTGACCTGGTTAGCTATCTTAGTTCTGCTGGCTTCAGATAGGCTTAATGTTCTCTCCCTCTCACCTCTCCCTCTCTAAACAAACCAGAAGAAATTTGGGTTAGTTATAATCCACATTTTTAGGGAAATTGGGGACAAATTAAATCCAGGGCTCCTCTCTCTGCTGCTTCTGCTTGCTCTTCCCTTACATTATATCTAATTCTAACTGACTAGAGAGAAGAAGCCATTGTGAGGGGTGGAGAGAAGAACCGATCCTGAATGTGGAGAGAAGAGCCCATCCTGAGGGTGGAGAGAAGAGCCCATCATGAGGGGTGGGTGGCTCCCACTGGGCCCCACCCATGGGTCCCACCTGCTGCCCACCTAGAAACTGTTGCCAGGAAGGGATAATTAGCCACCAGGATAGGAACACATGAAGCAGCAGTTTACAATGATAATATGTCAAAAATACATACAATAGATTTTCAATTCCTTTAGCAGTGAACCACTGGTTCACTGCATACTGGACAGCCTTCAAGAAGAGTGATAGGTGCTACAGCAAAAGAGGGAAAGCTAGCACCATATGTTAATGTCCACAGTCTTAAATGAGATGTTCAACAAGAACATATGGATATGATATCTATATTTTTCTTTATTGATTTAAATATATCATCATGGAGTTGAATTTTTATTGCATTATAAGTTAATTTTTGGATATCATTTCATAAAATAAACGAATTAATAAAGATAAAAAGATTATTCAGTTATTTGGTATCTTCCTGGTTTGCATTGTATATTTTTCATTTCTGCTTTTTACTAATAGATATGCAAATGTGCTATGAACCAGAACAAATATTAATTGATTAACTCAACTGCATATTGTACTTGTTTTGGAAATGCCTCCTTTAAATCTGACAAATGCCATAATATTTTATAATATGTTTTTTTTTTTTCTAGCAATAAATATTTATATTTCTAGCCTAATATAAAATCAAAGCAATCCTTTTAGCTGGGTCATTAAATCTTCAATATATAGCACACTACAATTCTGACACAATGTTTATCTAAAGAGATTAAAATGGGATAACTAAACTAGTATAATTCATAACAAACAGACAATGAGGTCTACCATCAAATAAACCTTAATTTACTCTGGTATGCCATGTAATACTGAAGTCTTAAATTAGAATATATATATATTTTTTAAATGCTCTTATATCTAGAATGTTTCTTGCAAGCTTTTAATGATACCTCCGGTTTTATTTTGATTCGTGTCTCTTGAATGCAGACAGTAGAGTGATTCCTGCTAATGTTCTCACCAGTTGCTATTGCTGTTTTTATCACCAGTATTCAACACACTAATTTAATGGTTTCAGAGTAAGGCCACTTTCAAACGAGTGAGTATTCAGCACGAGTGAAATGCGTGATGCAAACACATTGCGCCCGTATGGAATCCTGACCCATTCATTTAAATGGTTCTGTGTACATGAGCGATGTTTTTCACGCATCACTTTTTCGTTGCATGAAAATTGTAGCATGTTATATATTCTGCTATTTTCAAGCAACGCTGGCCCCATAGAAGTGAATGGGGCAAACAAAACTGAATGTACTCGCTTGCGAGTTTTCACTGAACGCATCCGCAACGCATCCGGACCTAATACGCTCACGCTCGTCTGCAAGGGGCCTAAATCGAAAGAACACCAGAAGGCAGCATAATAAGCATAATAAACAGCCCTATCAAGACACAAAATCATTGAATATTTCTTGTGATTTGAATAATCTAACAGAGACATGTGATATATGATAGTGGCCTTAAAAGACTTTTCTAGGATTATGGTCCTTCTTAACTAGCCCCTGAATCATGTGTTACCTGCTCCCTGCCTCTCTGTTACAGCACAAAAAAAACTCCTTTTCTATCAGTGCTTTAGTGCATTTCTTCACTTTAGTTGGAGTATGGACATGGTCATGTGTGTCCCAAGTGGAGCATCACTGCTATGTCATGTGCCGCTTGAGAGGCATATGTCTGCGGAGGCCAGTCATTGACTGCAGTAATGCATGTTACTCATAAATACTCTGGCTGGAAGAAAACAGGCCAGAGCAAGGGCACCATAACAGAGTAGCAGGGAGCAAGTGAGTACGATTTTTTTATTTGGTACCATATGCTCTAGGGGCAAGTTAAAAAGGGCCATAATCCTAAAAAAAGCAATTTAAGGGTATTCTGGTGGGTTTGTGTTTAAACAAAGCATAAAAAACAGAGCAACAGATTAAAACATGGGGAAAAACTGTCTGGGGACTGGAAGATTGCTAAAAAAAAGATAATTGGTGAAAGCCTCTCCAATTATTAGAAATGAGACAGAGGGTGGACAATTTAGGAGTACACTACTGTAAGCAGTTTAGCTGAGCTAGAGACACTGAT
Organism: Bufotes viridis; assembly: GCA_033119425.1. NCBI lineage: Eukaryota > Metazoa > Chordata > Amphibia > Anura > Bufonidae > Bufotes > Bufotes viridis. The sequence goes on along the minus strand of CM065589.1, from coordinate 501,374,910 downwards.
AATTTAGGTCTGCAGTACTATAAAGCAAAGAATGAAACATATACAAAAGGGTGCCATCAGGTTATCTATGTTATCCAATATTAGGGCAGTTTGGGACAGAATTGGGGGTGCTGGATCTACTGACAAGCAGTGATCCCTCTGCCACTGTTAAGGATGAAGTGAAGAGAGAAACAAACTGAGCATGTAGGTCTATCAATACATAGAAAAAGGTGGGGTCACTGGGTAAGGACACTAGGAGGAGACACTGTAACAATGTAGTAATGAGTATATCTCAGAACAGCAACTTTTTTTTAGATTTTTTATTATATAAAATGCACATGCTTGCATTTCCTGATATCCTAATCTGATGGATAACCTATGTAGTAGTATTTACTGTAGGAAATTATCATTAAAAAAAACTGTCAATCAACCTGCAAAGATTGAAGTACATGTATCTGCGAATATGAGCACATTATTCTCCAGTGTATTCTTTAAGCTAGATATTAGACCTTCTGAAATATTTGCCGCTCTTCTACAAGGACCTGGTTTATTGACTATTGCAACATGTATATTATGCTTAGAAAAGTCCAAAGAAACAATTGTAAGCAGGATCAATGATATGATAAAAAAAGCAAAACAGAACTAAATCCAGATCACAAACATCCCAGTTAGGGCTATATACTAACATATCATGCTTCACATAGTATAAAAGAATAATTTATAAGCCTTTGGACACTACAGAATTTTTCTTTTTTCACTTCTTCTTCAGGGGAATGTCCAGAGTAAGCTATTTCGATATGTGCATGACATGACAACACACAGTAGGTATAAGACATGAAAGGATAACATGAACATCTGATCCATGTGATATACAGAATAATACATTACTATATTCAACCCAATGACAAATATGGCAAGTATACTACTGAAGTTAGAAAGCCAATATTACTGAAGAAATGTCTTCAACATTTTCAAAAAAAAAAAGTCATCTATGAGTGCCAAATGCTTCCTTAAAGGTGTTCTCCGGGAATTAAGAAAATGAAAATACCTAAATATTAGTTTATCATAAATATATTCCAAAATACCTTTCATTAGTTATAATGGTTTATTTTGTCTAGGGAACAATCATTAGGAGAAATAAAATGGCCGCCGTCCTAATAGTACATACAAACATTTCTAACATCTATTAGTTACAAATACTGCTGAAGCAGATCTGGCTTCATCAGCAATATGTGCAGTAGTGGAATATTATAAACAGTATAAAATATGGATGCATTAAAAAGAAATGTACTAAAATGACAGTAAAGACAGGAGTATACAAAATTATAATAAAACAAATGCCCCAACAATAATTATTGGTCATATAATGCCTGTACAAATGCTGCCTTTAGGCTTGTGACTGCATTGTACTCCTGAGACTTGGAATAGTCTCTTATCTCTGATGGGTAAAATTGTTGTATGGAAGTAAAGTTAAAGAACAAGCTTAGTCATTTCTCTTTGAGTATGACTGTTCGACATACCAATAACTTGAACAAACGACTATAAAGAAAATGCAGTCAAGTTCAGCACTCTGTGTAATAAATGTGAAGACCTGATAACAAAAAATAAAACCTCATTATAGTTCACTTATCAGTGATTTCCTAACTGCAAAATGGATATAGCTGGTGATAACTTTTATTATACCAATATATTGTATTTCTCAGATATAAGACTGCTGATCTGAACAACAGTGGGTAAAGGCACAGTTAATTCAAGACACACTTATAATAGAGGATTTGGAATATTGAACTTTGAACCTATTACTTTGATTTTATCTCACTTGAAAATATGCATTTTATCTTAATTTCCCATTACATCCAAATATCATATAACATTTAGATTGTCAGACACTTTACATCAAAATAGAAGCTATTTGCTGTGTTTTTTTTCCCTCAGAATAAGAAAACCCATTTGAAGTGTCTAAGGAATCGTCACATGGCGCCTTTTGCAGATAGAATTTGGCTAAGATTCCACTCCAAAAAAGTCATCAGCTGGCTGTGCAGACTCCACCATGTGAACACAGTTTATGCCTTCTCTTGACATGGTCACAGCCTTAAACCAAGGCCTCCCACTGAAAGGATGGATTCCAAGCAGCTTTGTGAACAGTTCCTAAACCAATCTACAGCCAGCACAAATATTAAACTATTCATACATCTACTGTACCCCTGTGAAGTACTAACCTCTCTGGATGGTTCCTCCCTGCTCATAAGTGTTTCTGTATCATTTGTGCTTGTCTGTTACTATGTTTATTATTTTCTTCCCGGCTACTAATTCTCTTTTAGGTCCCAACATCTAGTTAGGAATGGACGGTCCTCCAATTGTGGGCCATCGTCTAGGATGGATATAGGTATAGACAGTGGTGTGGGTGGAATTCATGGCTTCACTGTTTCCTACAGTGACAACTCCATAAGTTTTCTTTTGTTTACTATAAGAATACAAATAATCACTTTAACGTAACACTTAATACAACAAAAACTATTGTAGTTCAAGTTTAAAAGTGTGGTAACTGTATTAAATATGTCTACCCTCTTGCTACATCTGTACTCAAGGTGATTCTCCAAAATAAGCGTTCAAGAAGACCTCAGATTTTCATGTGATCATTTAGTGAGCTTGGAAATGTAATTATGCATGTTTTCCTTCACTCACAGCAAAGATAAAGTATGTTTTAATCCACTTTACTAGTGTTGAGCGAACCAAAGCCAAATGAATCGACTTTGATCCAAATTTCAGGAAAAATGTGATTTGCCACAAAGCCAAATTTCCTTGTGCTTTATGGTAAAGAATGTATTTTTCCTGAAATAGTGGCAAAACATACATACTCAGCTCATCCATTTGCTCATGGAGAGATCGTCGCAGCCATCGTGATGACATCATCATGTCACCACTCGTGCAGCGTCTTCAATAAAGATGGTCGCCACGGCCTCTTGAAAGCTTACAATTGTAGCATCAGATGCCATGATCATCGATGAACGCGGCATGCAAGTGGTTCAATGATGTGAGGTGGCATAATCACTGTTCCCTGTCATTGCACCCACTACATACAAAAGTGTTTCGTAACAAATTCATTACTAAACTAATTTATTTGTGAAAGTCGGCAAAGCAGCCAAATCAAAATTGTCATTAAATGGCAAGAAAAAACAGACTGGATCGCACATCCACAATGCTTAACCCTTGATATACGCTCTTCAGCTAAATACTATGATACTAACCCCCCATATCGCATGCAGATAATGGAGACATTAGTTTACATTTTGATCAAAAGGTAGTAAGCCCACTCACCAACGTCACGGTTGTCTCCTAGAGCGGGTATCTACTCTGTCCATAATCTGACGAAGGCGCTATGCTGCATGGTGGCCTCTGTTGTCGTGGTGCTTTTCTGGCTGGCCTGCGTAGCTGCGGCCTGCTAGGATGGTGCCACGTGTCGCCATGCAGCATGGCGCCTTCGTCAGATTATGGACAGAGTAGATACCCGCTCTAGGAGACAACCGTGACGTTGGTGAGTGGGCTTACTACCTTTTGATCAAAATGTAAACTAATGTCTCCATTATCTGCATGCGATATGGGGGGTTAGTATCATAGTATTTAGCTGAAGAGCGTATATCAAGGGTTAAGCATTGTGGATGTGCGATCCAGTCTGTTTCTTCTTGCCATTTGATCAAAATTGTCATTACTTTGCTCATGACTACCCATTATGTAAATACTCTGACAAAGAGTGGTACCACAACTGTGGCATCAGAAAGTCAGAAATTATGGTGCATTAGCGGAAGGTACATAGCCTATCATAGCCCACCAGATTTACTATAACTTGCACCCAATTTGAGTTTCTGGTGCACAGAGGTTCAGAGATGCACCCAATCATATCTGCCTTTTAATACATTAGGGGCATCTTTCTCCAGCACAGGGGCTTTAAGACTAGCATATCGAAACACGAGTCTTGATAAATGTCCCCCAGAGTGTTTTATTGGAGCTATCTATGCTCCTTCCCCATTGGGCTTACCAGCTTTGTGATAAACTTTGTGTAAGCTATTAAAAATTAAATAAGGAAACTACGACTCTCAGCACATTTCTGGCCCAAAAATATTAGTGCTATTTTCCAGACCCATTCAGACCTTAAAGGGGTTGTCCCGCTTAAGCGAATGGCATTTCTCATATGTTAATAGAAGGCACTTACTAATGTATTGTGATTGTCTTTATTGCTTCCTTTGCTGGATTGATTCATTTTTCCATCACATTGTACACTGCTTGTTTCCAGGGGTTACTACCACATTGCAATCCAGCAGCAGTGGCTGTTCTTGCACACTGTAGGAAAAGGCTCCAGCCTCTCTGGTGGACAGGACCGTAGGAATGCACATAGGGTAGCCCTTTTTTTCCCCATCACATTACACACTGTTTGTTTCCAAGGTTACGACCACTCTTCAATCCAGCAGCGGTGGCTGTGCTTGCACACTATAGGAAACATCACTGTCCTATGCACACTACCACGGTCGTAGTCTCCATAGAGGACAGCGTTTTTTACGTTAGTGTGCAAGTACGGCCACTATTGAAGGATTGCAGGGTGGTCATAACCATAGGAACGAGAGGTGTATAATGTGATGGAAAAATGAGTCTAGCCAGCAAAGGAAGCAATGTAGACAATCACAATACATTAGAAAGTGCCTTGTATTAACTTTCTCTACATGATAAAGGCCCTTTGCTGCAGTGAGACAACCCCTTTAACTGACAATGACAAACCAAAGTAAAAATCAAATCTTCACCCTGCCAACACTTACTATAATACCAAATGCAAGAATGGAAAAGTGTATAAGATAGAGCTACAAGATTAATTGTAAGAAATCATATATAAATGATTCAAAAGAAGTTAATGGAAATAAAAAGACTACGGACAATGGGGATAATCTCCAATCATTTTGTGCATTGTGAGGAAATTACTTATTCTCTTCTCCGCTTCACGGTAAATTTAATTAATGATACTGTAGCTCAAAAATATTTCACAATGAGGATCTGCTGATCAAAATGTACAATGGAACAATAATCAAGTGACATACATATGCTAAAAGTGCTTTTTAGATCTTTTGAAAATATCTTTTCAACTACACCTCCCACTGGTTAAATTTCACAATTTACTTTAAAAATACCTACAGTAAGTTATCTATGGACAGGATGTTACATAGTGAGAGGAGTAGAGCAGAATGATATACAGTTTTGTGGAAAATGATTCAGTATTAGAAATGTGTGAATTGATTTGAACATTTCTATTTGTCTCATCAAGCAAAGTTCTGCACCTGCAACGGAGTCTCCCGAAAGTTGAAGATGCCAACTCCGCTTGATTAACAGGGCCAGAAATGTCGGCCAGCCTTGACCATCTTGTGCATGCGTTGCTTCTCCAAGTAGTGGTGCAAGCACAGAAGCTATGCTATGCAGAAGTGTAGCAGCACATGCTAAGTAGCTGCTCCAGTAGCAGAAGCAGAGCAGAAGCAGTGCTACTCAGAGAAGCAGCGCAGGAGCTAGATTGTCAGGGCTAGTTGAGATGTCCAGCCCTGTCAAACAAATAGCAGGGGAGCATCCAAAGCTGCTGAGACACCCCATTGCAGGTGCAGAACTCTGCTTGATGAGAAAAAATATTACAAATCGAATCCCTCATCTCTATTCAGTATATTTGGTATTTTATTCCAAGTTTGTTCAAGTTATTAAAAAGTCATTGACTGTAATAGCATAAAAAATAAATAAAAAAATCCCCACTCAACTATGAGACACACACTGCTTCCAGTGCCGTCACCCTGCTGCTTCCCACTGGTCTTTGTTTACCTGGCGGAATCACTGACAAGCCCGTATACATATGTGATCACTCTAACCAATCACTAGTCTCACCGTTCCTGTGCCGCAAAGAAGCAGAAGTGCTGTAAGGTTCCTGGGTCCAACAGATGAATATTGTTTTATGTATTATGTTATTAAAGTGTTTTTATACTGACTAACAACAGTAACTGATTACTGGGGGTCCAACACCCATCCATTTGTGATAACTGCCTGCATAGTCATTCTGTGTAAAGAGGCCTTTATATTGAATTTTGGGAGATTTCCATTTCAGCTTCCTCAGTATTTTTGTTGGAAATTAAAGCACTGCAGAATGCATTATTCTTGCAATCAAAAACATAGACAATGGCCCTGGAAAGGAAAAAAAGACCTATGTTTAAGAGACTAATCCCTTTCCCTTGTTATATGTAATACTTATTATTTGCTTCTTGTTTTACATAATAAAATTCTGTTTTTAAAATCAACATCGCAGTCATGCCAAGATTCTCATTCATCCCTTGATCATTGTTGTTTTCTTTCTGTCCCCCCTCCCATTCTGTAGTTATGCTTCTCAATATTTTAAGGTAATTTATATGCTTTTAGACTTTTCCTTGCCCCTGATAATATATAAGGACTGATTCTTTGATAATACATGAGGACTTACTGCTTAGTACATATACTGCATTTTGAGTAGAGGGTTCCCATATGTAGCGTCATCTGTTAACATGGTGGCAATGTAATGTCAGGAAGTGAAGTGCGGTCATATGACTGCAATCTGACATGTGACTTCACCCAAGAGTACTGTCTAGTCTCGCGCGATCTGCTTCCCATCTTGGAGAAGCAGTTCCGGCGGACGTCATTCCCACAGAGTCTTGCAAGATGACGCTCTTATCCCTGATTTGGCAGGGTGCCGTGATATCTAGATTGGGGAGCAACCATAGGTTTACGCACAGGTGAAGGCTACATAATATTAATTACTTGGGGTATATAGGATGGTCCGGTGGTATAGTCAGATATGCCCCTTGAAAAAGACCGAGCGAAACGGTCATTGGGGTGCGCTCCCTGCTGGTCTGCGGTCCGATTCTTCCACCTGTTCTACTCTTTTGAGGTACTCTTACATTCCTTGTTGCCTCTTTTGCTTATAGGAGTTCCTATTAGTGTGCTTACTGTTTGACCCTTTATTGGGCAAATGGTATGTGGCATTGTACATTGTTCCCTTTGAGTGATCTTATTTGAGCTTTCCCTTATGAGGATTGGGTTTTCCTGTAGTTTAGTAGGTGAGATGCTTGTCGCAGCGCCAGCCTGCATTGCTGCTGTATTTATTATTACTTTTGTATTATATGTTTTGTCTGTAATGGTTATTACTTAATAACCTATGTGATAATTTTGTATGTGTGTCCCTAGAGTTCTTTTGGTGTTGTAGTAATTAATCGTCATTCGTCACACATTGTTTCATCTAAATTCATGGTTAATTAGGCTGTACTATATGCTTTTAGAGAGCAAAGGTTCACAGGGGAGTAGACAAGCTCTTTGAAAGCTGCTGAACACCTGATTTTGTTCTTTTCACTGTTCTAGCAATGTTCTGGAGGAGCATTACATATTGGCACTACTGGGGGGATCACTATGACCACCTCTACTGGGACGTGGAAACACAGAATGGGGGAATGGGAGTGAGGTAAGTGGAGGTTTTTTGTTTACATGAAAGGTCACTGCTACTGGGAGCACCGGGGGGAAGGGGAGCATGGTATATACAAGGCAGTACAGAGCGGGGCACCAAGGGGGAGGGCATTATATATGTGGCAATAAAGAGGGTGCCATCATTTACTTGGGGCACAAAGGGTAAGAGAATTATATTAAAATGAGTTTAAAGAGGGGGGCATCATCTATTGGGGCTTTGGGGAGAGCACTACAGGGGACATGCAGGAGCATTATATACTGGCACTACAGGTGGGCATTATACATATATACTGGCACTACGGCGCTACAAGGGGAACATTGTATATATCATGGGGGCAGTAGAACTACATGGGGAACTGCAGGAGGAGGTTTATAAATGCTTGGGGCATTATGGTTATGTTATTACTACAGGGGGTACTGTAGAGGAATTATTATTATTAGGCACAATATGTACTACTAATGGGGGCGCTCTTGGAGAGTATTATCATTATTGGGAACACTGTTACTAGTGAGGGCAGTCTGGGAACACTATATGGCGGGACTATATGGCACTGTTATTTTTGACAATATAGTGTCTGTGGGCATGGGGGAGTATAGTGGATGCAGTATTGGAAGAAGCATCAGGATGACACAAAACGGAAGTAAAGAACTCAAATCAGTGGAGAAGTGACCTGTAAGTCACTGTATCTGCCCCTGCCTGCTTTCAAATGGGTTTTAATATCTTTATTTGGAAGTAAGGTGAAAGGTCACTTTAAATTTATTTTTAATGGGATGGGGGGGTGGGAGGGGGAGGTGTGATCCTTGGCCTCAGCAGTATATGGCATTGGCTGCTGTGGCTATAAGCACTTTACAGCATGTGATGGCTACAGACATGAAAAAAAGCCCTGCAGGCAAGAAGTGAAGAGGCAGTGGTGAAAAAGATAGAGTTCATAATTATGAGTATTTTATTATTTTTATAGTTTGCTTGCATTACAAAAAAAAAAAAAAGTAATTACTAATTTTTTACTAGATGGAAGTAGTATACATATAGGGCTTCAAATTATAAACCTAGGACTGGGTGTAAATTCAGGCTTGAAAAGGGCGTTTTTTGGCTGTAACGTTGTCTTTGTTTTGCTTTAGAACTACTACGTTCCAATTATCTCTAATTATACATCTTGGGTTGCATTTCAGAATTTCATTATTTGGGCACTGCAGTGGTCCGGTGTTATACCTCTGCAGTGGTCCGGTGTCAATCCTCCTGTGTTTGTTCATTCTTCTCATTTTTGCTTTAGTTTCCTACATGTTCCACAGTTTCCCCACTACCCTCCAAAGACATACTGATAGGTTAATATAGCTTGGTTGTAAAGTATTCAATTGCAAGCTCCCTGATGTATCTGGGTACTTCTGCTTTAGAGTATAAGTGCTTTCTCCTTTAGTAGACTTCAAGTGGGACACTGAAGACACAAGCATGGCTACCATCAGACATATCTTTGCCCCTGAATTCTCTAATATGACCCTGAATCTCTGTTTGGTACTATATTGTGCACATTTTGTGGGCATTTTAAAAAGACTGTAATACTTCTTAAATCTGTAATACTTCTCACAGTGCCCTATCCAGTTTCACTTCAAGGAAGATATTATGATTGTTATGCAGTCTCCTAAGCTTATAATCTTAGTGGAGGAGGAGGGTAAGTACACCCATGACGTAATTGGCGCAGGCGCACTGAGGACGGAGCTGGCGTCCTTCACTCAGTACGCCTGAGCCAATTGAAGAATGTTACGGCGCAGGTGCGGGACTTAATGAGAAGACAGGGCCAGCGGCAGGAGAGCACTCGCTGGCCCTTTTTATCAAGAGAAGAGGGGGCGTGTCGGCAACTGGAAGATGCGGCAGCTACCAAAAAAGTTACCGCCCAACTTGCTGGTAATGAAGATATTTGCATATAATAAAAGTAAGAACTTTAAATGAACGAAATCACAGGGGAATGTAAGAAAAGTATGTTTGAGATCAGCTGACATTAGCAAATAGCTAATGTCAGCTGATAAAAAATGCATTTTGGGGGTGACAGAAGCCCTTTAACACTTATATGAAACCATTTAGGAAAAGAAAATATAGGCTGAGCCGCCCTAGACCACAGGCAGATCGGGCAGCATCACTGACACAGCATATCTTCCTTTCTAGGGCCATTTTATCTGGATGCCCTTACTATCAGTTTTTTGAGCTGTTAATACATTAGAAACCGCAAGTATTATCTAAATTTCAATTCTTTGTATGTTCCCCCTGATGAACCAATAAGATTTTCTTGGGGAAACGCGTCGGGGTACGGTTGCCAGGTTTACCATACATGATTCTACCTGGTAACCTGTTTAGAAGTTATTTTATGGTGGAGGGCCTACTAGGGTCTGACTAGGCCTAGGCACGAGGAAGGTGGGTCCCCACCATTAGGAGTCTCCTCCGGGCTGAGATATAGAAGTAGGGGTCTTTCAGGATTAGTATAGAAACAAAGTATACACTCCCTGAGGTTTCCCATTTCATCCGGCTGAGAATCTCCTGGGTGTCTAATGCTATGTGATTGGGGCACCTTATTAATTTAAGTGGTCAATTATATACGCTATTGTGAACTCCTTGGAGCTCAGTTTTAATTATTGAAGTAAAAGTTATTTTTTAGAGCCTATATTTTCTTTTCCGAAATTATTTCTATGATATAGGACGATTACATATCATTGTATATCCGCTAATTGATTGAACTTATATGAAACCACATCATATCCAAAAACAGGTTTGCACATGATTGTCTATTAAAAAGACCCTTTCATTTTATAAGTGAAAATGTAAAGCTCCCATGCAGTGGCTGGTGAGTAATTTGTAAACAACTGAGTTTGGGTCCCATATTTGCCTTGCCTTGACAAGGGTATCATCTGCACTAACTCTAATGATACCTCAAAGGCACGAGACTATGTCACAGGCTAAAAATTTAGCTCTACTGCGTCAGGTGACAAAAGATAACTAAAATAAGAACATGCTTGAGAGGCTATAGAATTATCACTTATAGAGTATTTGAAACATACATTTACTTTATTTTATAATGTTCTCAATGTTGGGAGGCCCCATTTAGGAAAGCTGACCGAGAGATTTAGCTGCAGTAAGAGGAAGCTTCATGTATTGTTACTATTCCAATTTAAACGGGGAGTCTAAGAATTAAATACTGGTGACCTATCCTCAGCATAGGTCATTAATATCTTATTAGTGAGGTCTTAGTCTTTTCAACCCTACTAATCAGCTGTGTTACGGGGCTGAAACACTTGCAAAAGTGCTGCATTATATTCTGTAAACATGACACCTGTAAAACAATGGAAGAGACGTATTTTTTGCAATTCCATACAATTAATAAATTGTAATAGCTTCCCAATACCATATTTGAAATACTGAATGGTGTTATTAGAAATTGCAGCAAGTCCAGAAAAAAAAAAAAAAATCTCTAAACTCCTATGTGAACATAAATAGTTTATTAACATTTAAAGTTATTGTTAACTTCTATTTTAGGACAATACAAAGATCACCCTGTTTCCCATAAACAGCCCAATATAAAATAAACTCCCTAACTGAAACCTGAATTATGGGAAGTGAGGCTGCTGTCCCTATATAGTATGCATTGTTGCTGAAACTGCTGAAAAGTTATCTCTGTCTTTTTCATGTGTTGATCACTATGGAATTTGCAACATATATCCAAGCAGGTACTATGGGATGTGGTGAGAAACACCACGGTGTAAACTCTGCCTAGATTGTCCTTACCAGTAAGCAGAGTATTCACCCTGAAAAGACTGGCTGGTCACAATGGATCCTTTCCCTGCTGATGTGTGTGTAAAAAAAAAAAAAAATCTTAAATTTAAGATTGCATTTGAGAACAGAGAATTACTGATTGGGATGATTTCTGGGCAACTAGAAACCTCACTAAGTGTACCCCTGCAGGCAAACTATTTAGTCTTCCTAATAGCCACCAGGAGGTTTAGCCTTCTTCATAGTTTGCTGAACTGGGAAGAAGCAATGTCCTGATCCATTCCTTTAAAATTGGCATGCTGCTTACATACACCAAATGACAGCTACATGTCATAATGTTTTGGAGCTTATCTCCTGCTGGAGTCTATCCCTGCATTGTACTCATCCTGTGGTCACCACAATTCCTCTAATTGACTGAAGGCAGGAGACAGTCTACATGACATTCAGTAAATAGGCTGCCTACTATTCTTCCAATGTCTTCCTGTGATTACAGTAATGGAGAATATGCCAGTACTGGCTTTGTTAGTCTTTTATTGGCTGATTTATGAAGTTTATAATGCCATAATCTGTCAGTCAAGAAAAGTGAATGAATACGGAGTAAACTTTATATTTTGTGGACATTACATATGATATCACTATTTTAAGCAGGAGGAGGGGTATGAGATGTTTAATAGGCAGCACTTTTATTATAAATGACACTACAATTTTTGGGAGACACTATGGGAGGTTTTCAGGGGTGCTTTAGGAAGAACTTTTATTATCATGGGCTACAATTTGAGGCTGTATAATATTACTGTATATTCATGGGAGAAATGTGTGGCACTATTATTTTCAGCAGTAACAGTGTGTAATACTGTCAGGACTTTGGTAGGTATACAGTACGGGGATGTGCTACAATAATAAGTAGCCAAAATTTCAGCAGAAAGTATGCATGACTGAAGTGGCGGTCAGGCCAGATGGAGAAGAAAAGGAACAAGAAACAACTTCAATAAGTGAAGACATCACCTGTAAAGGTAATATTATTTCAGTTTGCAAAAACAACTCCCAGCATACCCTAATAATTGTTCAGGTTATATTGGAAGGTACTAGCTTATATGATAGGGCGTAAAGGCTATGTATACCATCAGGGCATTTTTTATGATTGTAGTTTACTCATTTTGGACTACAAATCATTTTATCCTATTGTTTTTTTTTTTATTTAAAATGTCCAGTTCAGTCTGTATGCAAGCTGTCAAGCTGTGTTTCCTTTGAATCCTGTCATCTGATGGTTCATGTGTAGCTCTTATCCCTGATCTGACTTCCCAAATACTTATTATAGCTCAAGTTTTATCAAATTGAGAAGAATATGGCTCAAATTAGTGTTTATAAGGTCAAGAGATCAGAGATAAGAACTACAGTGCACATGAGCCAACAGATGACAAAGAAAGCAGACTGTGACAGCTTGCAAACACACTGAATTTTAACTCTTTTATCCCAGAAACATTTATCATTTTTAATAAAGATCAACTGAAAAAAATTATAATTAGCCCAAAATGAGTAAAATCCAATAATAAAAAGTTACCCTGAAGTTGACCATAGCCTTTAATTTTGCAAGTTATCCTTGTACTGAGCTTGGTTCTGTTACTCAATGTATATAATGAACTTGGTTCTGGCACTGTATTTATATACTAAGCTTCTCTCTGGTGCATTTTTATATATTAGGCTTGGTTTTGGTACTTTTGATCTTGGAAGACTTAAAGGGAATTAAAATACAGCTTGGGATCTTGATACAAACTGATATACCCCTAAAGTTGACTGCCTTTAGTTTTATCAAGAGAGTTGAATTTGATAGAAAGAAAACAGTGAAAAGTTTTTTTTTTTTCCCCTAGTACCATAATAAACATTTTATATACTGAATTCAGACATTGATGTAACATTAATGCTACAAGACAGTGAATATAATAAAACATTTTAAAGTGTAGCCTCCCCTGCAGGTGTCCTAAAATGTATATCGAAAACATGAGTTCAAATGAAAGGAGCCTGAGAAGACAGGTTTTCAACAGATTTTTCATTTCCTGGATAATGAATAAAGAGAAAACAAAGTCTCCTAAGAGACATCAGGGAAAAGCAAGATATCTAAGATATCTAATATAAAACTGCATCACTATATATTGAAGCATAATGAATACAAAGTGTTAAAAGTCATGGAAGAAATGTCACTTGAGACTTCATTTTATTCCTTGTGAAATAATTTTAAAGTGGCCAAGATTTTAAATGGAAATGTTTATGAAAAAAGGACAAAATGTATATATTTTCATCATTTCATTAATACTAGACTCCACAAAAATGTATCTGTGTGTAAATGAATCTGAAATGTCGAAATATCTATTTATGTTGATTCCTTCCTACACAAAAAAGTAAAACAACTTGATGTTTGATAGATACAACCAACTAACTAGAAAAAGAAAAAAGTGAACAAGTTACATACTTATGTACATTGGATGTACAAAGTCTGTATACTAAAATCTCTTAACATGAAGGATTTTAATGTGTGAGGGAGATACTCATGCAGGATGCCACTTTGGACAACTGCTTGATCGCCTTCCTCATGCTTACCAGGAATTACGTTCTGCTTGACAAAGATTACTACTGTAAGCTGTGAGGGACTTTAATGGGGTCCAATGGGGGGGGCAGCATAAAGTTTTGCCAATATTTTTATAGCAGCATTCGAGGATAATTATATTTTTAAAACTGAAAAACTCAAAATGTCATCCACGCGGCTTCGCTACGTGGATGACATTTTTCTATTATGGAAAGATACTGAAAAATCATTAAAAGAGTTCATGAATTACCTCAATTCCTGCCATGAAACTATTAAGTTTAAAATACCTTATAATCCTACAACTATACAATTTTTAGATGTGGATATTGCAAAAAATTTAAATGGAGGGTTTGACACCATTTTATATTCAAAACCAACAGAGCGGAAATATATATTGATGTATTCCAGTCATCATGCCCCACATATATTTAAAAGTATACCGAAAACACATCAGAAAAATAAATTTTGAGTATGAGACACAGAAAAAAACATTAACTAAAAAATTTGTAGGCCGAGGCTACCCACAGGTTAGTCAAAAACATTAGTAATGAAGTGGACAAAATCTCAAGAAAAGACCTACTAGATAAGAAAACAGAAGAAATACGCAAATTGCTGTATGTATAAAGGGACCTATGACAGAAAAGCTCCTGTTTTAAAAAACACTATATGTAAATATTACGATTTAATACAATATGGCAAGATGTATAGTAGATTATTTAAACAAAAAAACTCATTTTGCATATCGCAAAGGTAAGATCAACAGACAAACTTTTCTAGCAGTTAAAAAAGAGCTACCTTTCCATGCTTGTCATGTACAAACTGTAATTTGATCATAAAACGTGACACAATAAATGACCCAAGACCTAGATATATAATTCCAATGTACCACTTTGCTACATGTATGACTAAAAATATCATGGCATTAGATGCCATGTGGTACATTGGACAAACGAAAAGAGAAATACGAACACGGTTAAACGAACATAAAACTACATTGTTACAACACTGTTATGAAATGAGGCATAAATTAAAATGGATATTGTTGGCATGTATCAATCTAGGTACTACACCAGATGAGAATAATCGTAAATTATTGCAACACAAAACTAAATGGATTACAAAAGTGGAAACAATGAGCCACACAGGGGTTAAATGAAATTAGCAACTTCAGGGTATTTCTATGAATCAGTATCTAACTGTTTTTTAAATGCCTAATAAGGCTTTTTATATATTTTAATATATAATTTGTGTAAAAACTGTTGCATCTACTATGACATAAAAGGGTGTATTTAAAAAGCTTGGATACATCCCATAGTAATACATGAGTAGAGGGCATGACCCCCGAAACGTTGCGCAATATGGGATAGCATTCAGCTCAGCGTTCTCATGGAAAAGAAGGCGTAAAAGCCAAGAATCATAAGAAAAATAGTGAAAGTGCAGTTAGCGCTTCTAAAGAGTTAGTATTATTTATTCCTCACCAAATACTGCTAACCAAAGGATACGGCCAAGTGAACTACACTTTGAATATTATTCATTTTAATTTCTTAGCAGCATGTTTATCCTATTTTTTTTGTGACAGACAATACACAGTAGAAAAAGTGAAAGAAGATCACTTCACTTTGTGTACAGGAAGACATTGGGGGCCACTTGGGGGGCATTTTAGATGCCAGTCTTAATAATCCCTGTACTGGCAGTGGATCCGCCGAAGTTATATAGAGGCGCCGCCCTTTACTTAACTTTGGCGCATTCACCGCCAGTCTAAATCTATGCCTGCTTCATTGTTGCCATAGATTTAGAGCATTTTCTATGCAAAAAAAAAAAGATAAATGAGATGATCTTTTCGGGCAGCCCCCTTCCCTGCCCACACCATTCCACCTTTTTTAGACCTGGCGTGAGCAGGGAAAAGTCACAGATTGAAGATCAAATAACCTTAGCGCCACAATCAGAAAACTGTCATGTATCTGATGATAAATGACCCTCAATGTGTTTCTGAAGTGGAACATTTCCTTCATCAGGTCTCACCAAATATTTGTCATATGTTATTTCATCAGTGAGACCTGATGAAGGGAGTATTCTGCTCCAAAAATGCATCATCTTAATAAACTGGAAATAATGAAGAAAAGCTAACATTGTCATCCATTGTTAGCACAATCCAGATGAACAGTATACTACCTCTATCGATACTCCACACTCAACAGATCGTTCAGTTTGAGAATCCAGGGATATGCAGCAGCCTCTAATAACGTACTATAGGTGAGCACCTAGATACTGTTTGTGTATTCATAACCTTTGTGTCAAATTCTGCAAAAGATATATGCCAGAAAACTAATAGTAAATGACCACCATTATCTTGGTAGGCTTCAGAAGGTATTTTTTCATTGTTTTCTGCAAAACGTCTCCAATGTCTGTAGGAAAACTTAAATTAGTTTATATGAACACCAGTATAATATGAAACCCACTATTTCCTTTTCATAAGCAGTAAGTGAGATGTATTTAGCAAGAAAAATAAAATTCCTTGGAGAAAAACCTGCTGCAGTCTGCAAGACAACTGCAACTTGGAAGAAGATTGATTTCCAACAAGACAGCAACTCCTCGGTCAGAATGCCTTCAAACAATTATGCTAGTTGCTAAGGGACATGTGAACTCTCTTCTCAGTTAATAATTTGATAGACATAAAAACAGATGTTCACTCCTGGTCTCCAATTAACATAACAGATACTCAACAGCCTTGTGAAGCTTCTACTTGTGCAAAATTGATATATATGTTGTGTCAAAATTGATATATGTATTTAGCTATTTTACATTTATTAAATATAATAGACAATGAAAAAAAGAATAAAGAGCATGAAAACTCCCTATATATGATACATAAAGATAACATGACCAATTGTGCTTTCTGCCATCTACAGTATTGCCATGGACAATAGTTGTGTGGCTCCAAATCACAAAATACAGCATAACTTTACTGACCTGGTTTGAATTCCTACCTAATTGAAAAATATTTTTCTTACTTTTTTACTTACTCTTAAAGGCTCTTTACATTTAAAACCAGTTGGCTACATCTACTTACCCTTAAAGGCTCTTTACATTTAAAACCAGTTGGCTACATCATCTTAATTGTCTATATGTTGGTATTAAAGGGGTTGTCTGAGATAATTAAATATCTCGGACATGCTCTGGAATAGCTTAAGATTGAAAATCATTGTATTTTCATCCTCATCTCTATCACCATTCTCAGTAACATGTCAGTATACAGCACGTGACTGCTGCAGCCAATCATAATGCTGAGTGGTCTAATGCAAAGGACAGTGTTTGGTTGCAGCTTTGATGTTTCATATATCTGCAAGTTACTATGCATGTCACCAAGACTGTGACATGCATAGTGATGTGCAGGTATACATAATGCAGCCTCTCACTGTCCTCATCATTTGACCTTTGAGTGCACTGATTTGCTGCAGCAGTCACCAGGTATATACAGATTTAGTAGAGTTAACACAAATGCTTTATGAGATGTGTTATCTAAACTAAATGTGTTAAGCAAACACCTTCACTCGCTTATCGATGGCTTTTGTTTAAAGATAACATGATGAGTTAATACATTTGAGTTAAAGGGGTTCTCTGGGAATTAAGAAAATGAAAATAGTTAAATATTACTTTATTATAAATATATTCCCAAATACCTTACATTAGTTATAATGGCTTGTTTTGCCCGGGGAGCAATCATTAGGAAAAACAAAATGCCCACTGTCCAATTAATACACACAAAACCTGTACTAATCACATAATCACACAAGAGGACAAGTTACTTCACAACGCTGAGCTAAAGAGCTGCCTCATCCTCCTCTCTGCTCTGCTTGTCAGGGATTATGATCATGAATACAGTTTAATATGGTCATCAGCTGAATCTCTGTAGGAATGGAGTTTATGAGGAGGTGTGGCTAATGAGCAGCAGCCCTTGTATGCAGACTCCATTACCACAGCACCACATTACCACAGTCTGTCCTGTGCCTTCTCTCTGCATTTCATGTCTCCTCATGAACTCCATTCCTACAGAGATTCAGCTGAAGATCTTCTCATCTGTATTCAGGATCATAATCCCGGACAAGTAGGAGAGGAGGATGAGGCAGCTCTTTACCTCAGTGCTGTGAAGTAACTTGTCCTGCTGTTTGATTAGGACAGGCTTTGTGTGCACTAATAGGACAGCGACCATTTTGTTTCTCCTAATCATTGCTCCCTAGACAAAACGAGAAATTATAACTAATGAAAGGTATTTGGGAATATATTTATAATAAAGTAATATTTACTTATTTTCATTTTCTTAATTCCCGGAGAACCCTTTTAAGAGTTGTGTGTTAACCCTGCTATATTTGTATTGGTACATCCCTGCTGCAGTTTGTAATCAAGCAGGGAAATGAGAAAGCTGTAAATGTACAATGGGTTTGTCTGACAATCCCTTTAAAGAAATGGGACTATTGCTTTGGTTAACAGAACCAAGTTAACTTAATTAACTGATATGTTAAATAAGAAAAGATCAGGAAATAGTTCAAATAAATGTTCCAGCTAAAATTATAGTACTATGTCAATTAAATCAAGTGGTCATGTACAAATGGTACTGGTATAAATAATTCACAATCTTTTTCCAGCCTTTGAGTTAGAATCTCTGCAAGATTCAAATCTACAAAATAAATTAAAGCATAAAAAATCACTAAAAGAGTCAGAGGTCAGCTTTACATTATGATTCTTGAAGCTGGACTAAGGATTGAATGCTTGTGGTGGGGTCGGCAATGACAGACTCTCAGGCTTCAGGGTTAAAAGTCCAAATAGGGCTTTATTTTCCATTCAGTATAGCACAATACAGTGATTTAACACTCACTTGAATGAAGCCACAATGCATAACATACAAAACATCAGATAAACAACTCTTATTCAATGAAGTCTCGAAACATAATGAAATGCACCTCCAAGAAGCTTATACATTTGAGTGTTGTACAGAGACGCATCTCTGTACAGCACTCAAACATAGTTTTAAACAAAGTGATTTCGGATCTATATATATTCGCTCAACACTACTTACTAATATAGACACTGGATATAGACACAGCTCCATCTTTTCACAAACTAATTTTTAGTGTGAAAGATGCAAAAGTTTTTGGGAAGTAGGAACATTTTATTTTTTCCCTCGTATTGCTACTTGTCACAAACAGAGACGGATAAAAATCTTAAACTGAGAGACCTTGGTTTATCACTGCAGATCTCTATGTGCCTAGAATAGGGTTGATCGCGACTATTCTAATTGCGAATTTTTATCACGAATATCGGAATTCGTGAAGATGTAGAATATAGTGCTATATATTCGTGATCGTGAATATTCTAGATTTTGTTTTCATCACTCACCTCCCTTTTTACGTGTGGGCCAGAAGGCTGCAATATCTTTGTCAGGGCTTAGAAACATCCCTAGCAATCAATAGGAAAGTTGTCTACCCCTTTACTATATAAGAAACTCCTCAGCAGCCATTTTCTGCAGTTTTTTTTTTTTGCAGTTCTGAGAGAGAGAGAGAGAGAGAGAGCAGTGACATTGCTGTGCTCTGTGCTTTTATCTGGATCCTATTCCTTATATAATTACATTAGATAGTTAGTTAGCTCAGATATATAATACAGATAGTTAGTGCGAGATAATCAGTGTAGGTTAGATAGTGATATAGTGTAGCTGATAGGTTCCAGTGCAGGGTGTTAGGTGGTGTGATACGAATTAATGTTTCTCTACTGTACATACATGCATGCTACAGACATAGTGCCGTGATGTCACAACAATACTTAGTGCACCAGTCAGTAATATCTACTCAGACCTGATAAAATGTGAAGTTGCATGTATTGCACAAAAAATATGCGCATCATTAGTGCCAATTTGCGCAATCGCAAAAATAATGACTAGAGATCACAAATTCTAGAATTCGAGAATTTATTGCGAATATTATGCGGAAAATTTGAAACGAATATTGCATATGCCGCTCATCACTAGTATAGAACAAGATGTCAGGACTATTTAAGGTTGTGTGTCCCATAGTGTTAATTGTGAATATTCTATTCATGAATATTGCCACTTTGAAAATTTGCGAATATCTAGAATTCGCCCAAAAATTGGTGAAATATCGCAAATTCGAATATTGCCCATGCCGCTCATCACTAGTGTCCCAGTGGTGGAGAGAACAAAGAGAACTGTCAAGAGGTGCATGGAGGCGAGCCTCTGCATGGATGGATTGTCTGATTAGAAGAATGCAAATGTTATTATATGTCACATCCCAAGCCTAGGATGGCAAACAGTGTCTTCGCACACCATCAGAAGGCATTTGCATAACATGACCAGGCTACGAGCCAGACATCCAACTACAGGTGTTCCATTGTCCTCATGCCACCACTCTTAAAGACTATCATGTTGCACAGCAAGACAGCAATGGAGTCTGGAAAGGAGGTCTATCTTCTTCAGTGATCATTCCCACTTTTGTCTTGGATGCAATGATAGCTAGAAATTTTTCTGGAGATTAAGTTGGAGAAGCCATTAAAGGGGTTTTCTTGGAGTTTTATACTGATGACCTATCCTCTGGATTGGGGGAGGTCCGACACCTGAGACCCCTGCCGATCAGCTGCTTGAAAAGGCATCAGCATTTTCAGGGCAACCATGGACTTCTCTCGGCATACCAAGCATAGCACTATACATTGTATAGCAGCTCTGCTTGGTATCACAGCTCTGCCCCATTCACTTCAATGGGGCGGAGCTGCACCTAGGCCATGTGACTGATGAATATGTTTTCACATGGCCTAGGAAAAGCTGAGTTAAGGCTGCATACTATTCTGAGTGCTGCTACCTTTCCAATCAGCTGATCTGCAGGGCTTCCTGGTGTTGGATTCTTACCGATCAGATACTGATGACCTATCCAAAGGATAGGTCATCAGTTCAAAACTCCTAGAAAACCCCTTTATAATCCTTCACAAGGCCTTTTGTTTTTAAATGGGCCATAAATAAATTATATTTAAAGATATGAAGTAAGTAGAAATAAACTGTAGCAAAGGGTCCCTTATGAGAAAACACATTAAACTACCCATCTTCTATTGTAATATTGATCGTTTTTGTTGTCACTGTCTTCTTGGGATCGCTGGATAATTAAGTTCCAAGGAAGACCCTAGTTGGAAAACTGATGTAGGCAGATGGATCATATTTAGTGGATAATGGAATACATTCCTCTAGCCTCTTTTTTCAACTTTTTTTTTTTTTACTTCTTTCTATTGTACCATATTTTGGATAGTTTTTTTTTTATTCCTTTATGCAAGGTACACTAAAAAAGGACCGACAAAAAATAGCTTTCGTAGACTGCAAAGATAAACTCTTTGTCTTATAATTTATTACATCAGCAAAATGCTAAGTGATAATCAATGGTCAACAAGGCTCAAGGATGCATTTTTACAGTGACAAATATAACAGATTACTTAATGATTGTGGGTGGGTTCATCTCTCACTGAGTATAATAGGCTGATCATTGTATAAAACAAAGCTAGAAGTAAAGGTTATAAAAATTAATGTCTTATAGAAGCAAAATCTGTATTTATTAAATCATTTTAACCAACTGCCCATTTTTTTCCTTGTACTGGCTGTCTTAGGACTAAATAAGGACAACTAAATTAATTGTCCTTTGCAGAGTTCATATGCATACAGACACTTAATAAATAACACCTATTTTAATTATATTATAGATGCATAAAAATGATTTTCATCATGCTTGTCCTATGTTACTGTCCATTCATATTTTTTCAGTGACCTGCCTGTTGTCAAAGGCATTTTTACTGAGATTATAATAGTTTTATAACTTTAACATAGTTTAATCTACATGCTCATGCGTAAGAGGACAGCTACGTATGTGGTTAACGCCATCCATTTTGATTTGTTTTTGCATCTTCTAAATACAAAAGCCAGAAAAACTGTGCCCTGGGTTGCAATGGCATCATCACACCTGCCTGCGCTGAGGCTGTAACAGAGCAAGCCACAGGATAGAAGAGCCCTGTAACCTTGAGCTGCATTCACCGTGTTACTGGCTTTAGGTGATTACCCATATTAATACTTTTCAAGGGTATTTTTACCATGTGGGGGCACTAAGGAGGCATTCTGAAAGTTTAAAGGGCACTATTATTTTCAGGAAGGCAGAAAAGGGACCTCTTTACTCTGCAAGGAGGACTGAATGGGATGAAGGTTTTTCTGTGTTGGGTACTATTACCGTAAAGAAGGCACTACAAATACACTATTACTCTGTGAGGGACAATAATAGGGCACTATTAATGTTTTAATACCACTAATAAAACACTATTACTGTATGTGAAACAATGGAGAACATTATTACAGTGCTGCACTGAAAGGAGAGCACTATTATTCTGTGAGACACCAAGAGCACACTATTACTGTGTGTGGACACAAAAAGACTATTACTGTGTTAAGTAAGAAGGGTGCACTATTAATGTGTGGCGCACTACTACCATCTGGGAAATCTGTATAGCTGCTGGGTAACCTAGGGCAGCAATGCAATATTGGGGGAAACAGCAACATAATACTGGGGCAGGAGGATCAGGAAGTTTGTGTAGAAGGTAAGAATAGATGGGAAAGATACCGGAAAAGCAAGGATCCAAAGATGTAGGAGCAGCAAATTCTGTGGGGATCAGCCATGAATGGAAGATGTCACCATGTCAGTCAGACTGGGCAAGTTTGAAAAGAAATGGTACACTCTAATCAGAGAAGATGTCACATATGCGTCACTGGATTTAACTGTACTGTATTCACTTATATGGTCTGTAGAGTGCTTGTGTAGAACTGACAGTTCTTATTATATATTATTATGTATATTATTATACTGGTCTCTTTATGATGGTATTATTCAGGTATTATATGGCAGTATTGTGTGATCATAGTGTGTAATGGACAATTGCTGACTACTGTTACTGCTATAAAGTCTTCTCTCCAGGCACAGTATGAGCAGGAAAGGGTGGACAATACATCAGACCTTGCTGAGGATGTGGCTGGATCCCAGTGTCCTCTTTAAAATGATACTAGGAATTTTTCTCCCAAATCCCCAGCAGCCATATCCTTTGAACATTCACCTGTAGTAGAAGCTATGGAATGGGGGAGGAGTGCAGGTTACTTCATGATTATTTAATCCTTTAACCCCTTGCAAAAAGTGTGTGCATGCTACTGGTAAACCAACCTTAAAGGGGTTGGCCGGTTTCCAATATTGACAACTTATCCTCAGATTAGCACTATATTCTCTTCATTGTTTACTTGCTCATCATTGACATTGGAGCAGTAAGCAGATGAAATTACAGATACTCCATCTCATTCACTTCAACGGGAAAGAGAAGTTATACTCTGTCTGCTCCTTCCCATTGATGTGAATGGGATGGAGGAGCTGCGATTACACCTGCTCCCCACTGCGATGTTGACAGTGAGTAGGTAAACAGTGAAGAGAATGTGGCACTCGGAAGAGTTCTGCGTTGGCTTCAAACAGCTGATTGGTGGCGAAGCTGGGAGTCAGACCCCAGCCAATCTGTTATTGATGACCTATCCCAAAGATATAGGAAATCGGCTAACCCCTTCAACAGGTTCTCTTTTTATTGCATTTATCTATGAAATTATGTAAACCTTAAATACAATAAATAATTAATGTTTTTCACAATATATTCCATTTAAAAATTAATCATCATTTTTAAGTAAAAGCACATTTAAATTATGAAATATTTAAATTTTTAAACATAGCTGAATAATGAATTGCTTTTAATGTTCTTTTTTTCTGTTGCTCCCAATACTAATGCATTCCTGTTAATACACAATATATGTTGTGGTCTAGATGGCACTTTGTACTAACAGGAAGAAGCCATTCCTCCAGGCTTTTTGGAATGCCACAAGCTGAAGAAACTCCAAGGCAAATCAGCATATTTTAATTAACAAATGCACAGTAAAAAAATAAAAAATCTTAAGTTTGACTGGCAACACATAAAATTACTGCCAGTGCATAAACCAATGTCATGGTATGCTTAATGCTTAGAAAGTGGAAAGGAATGTGTCACATGCAATGTAAATAAGTATTTGTTTAAAAAATGTAAAAATCTGTCATTTGTTTAAGCTCAAGCACAACTAAATGTCAGCTCACATGACAAATGAAGGCTTAACGCTACATGAAACATTATAACATTTATTTAATGGTGATTTATTGCAGTTATCTTTGCCTGATTTTAAATGCATATCTTGCCTCTCTGATTTAATAGATGTTAACTTGTTTTTTGTCCTCTGACTGTTTCCAGTCACAATATATTTATTCACTACCAAAGATTTGAAATTCACAGTATGGCATCAGTGAACATTGGCCACTTGAATTCAAATCCTATTCCTATATGACTATGATGGCTTGCCTAAACTAGACATGGATCTTGAGACATTGTGCCATTTATTGCAGCCTGAAAAGAGCACAGGGCTGTCACAATGTGCTGACAGATATCACAACAATCCCTTATAATCTACAGAATACAGCCCACCATTAACAGTTTGAGTACTGGCCATTTTCTGACTTTCCTATACTCTACTACATGGGTAAGCGACTACAACTCCAAGCATACAAACATGCTTAGCTGTTCTTCTAACTCCCAGGTAGGAATGGAACATTTTGGCAGCTGTAGTTTCAGAGCAGCTAGACTGATGGAGGTTGCTGATTCCTGCTCTAAGGCGTGGTTGCAACACGGCATCCAAAGGAGGGTTGTGTGGCATGTGACAAAACTGCAGTGACTTGCTGCAAATTAACATGGTTCCTTATAACTACAGATGGACCACCTGTTTTTAATGCCTGTGCTTGCTTAGAGCTTATCAAAAAAATAAGTGTGCACTGCAAAATAACCAGGGTGTTCAACACATATAAGGGAGAGTTCATATCTCTGTTCCATTCTCATTTCTCCTGAACCATCAGAAGAAGAGAAAAAAAATAAAAATAAAACAGGATCCTGTAAATAAAATGGATCCTGTGCATCCAGTTATGCACATGATCCATTTTATTGCAGGATCCTGTAAAAAAGAAACAGACCATGTTGTATGTTTTGCATCCCTATGAGCCATTTCTGTCTTGCATCCATTTTTTTTAAGACGGAAAAAACAGTACTGCATGCAGGAATTCTTTTTTTCCAGAAGAGCAGAAAATGAAATGAGGATGTGACCTCTCCTTAAAAAAGGCTGTGGAGAGACAGCATTTGAAGCCGAAGGGCCTGCCTGAAGTTTGAAAATTTATATTTATTTTTTATTGAGTCCTTCTTAAATATGCAAGAAAAAAAACTGAGAAGAATAAAAACACTTAAAAACAAGTAAGGTCTCTGAGACATGATGCCAGTGAAATCATCAAATAAAACAACGCACCCTTCCAAAACAGCATAGACCCCAGATAGGGTCAGTACAGTGGTATGCCTGCTAAAGATATCGTTTGCCCAAAACTAGCTAACAATATAACAAAATCTAATTCCATATCATAAGAAAAATTAATAAAGGCAAAGAGGAGTATAAGCACAAAAAATGCAACTACAAAAAATATATATACAAATATTATTGTAATGCTAATAATAACATAGCATCAAGATATGAGTTTAATCCTAAAAAAGCTTGCAAAGTGCAAAGGAAAATGAAAAATAAAGATGTCCCGAACTATTCGCCGGCGAACATCGCTTGTTCGCGTTCGCCGCGGCGGGCGAACATATGCGATGTTCGGTCCGCCTCCTATACATCATCATTGAGCAAACTTTGACCCTGTACCTCACAGTCAGCAGACACATTCCAGCCAATCAGCATACCCTCCCTCCCATACTCTCCCACCTCCTATCAAAAAGCAAGGACAGCATCCATCTTAGATTCATTCTGAAGCTGCTGTGTTAGCAGGGAGAGTGCTGCTGCTGTATTAATATAGGGAAAGCGTTAGCTAGGCCAGTGTTCTGTGTCCACTCCAGTCCTCAAAGACTCATCTGCTGTAAGGACAGCGACCTGACAGCACCCCAAAAATTCCCTTTTTAGGGCTGGTACATTAGTCTGCTTTTATTTATTTTTTCTATATATATTGCAGTTGCCTGCACGTGTGTGAGAGGCCGCAGGCCCACAGAGTGTACTGTGTACGCACCACTCATATAGGGTGGTACAGTACCTTGCAGATAAAAAAGTCATTTCATTTTTACCCTTTAATATAATTGCAGTTGCCTGCCAGTGTGTGTCAGGCCCACAGACTGTACTGTGCCCACTGCCAGTGCCCACCACTCATATAGGGTGGCACAGTACCTTGCAGATAAAAAAGTCATTTAATTTTTACCCTTTAATATAATTGCAGTTGCCTGCCAGTGTGTGTCAGGCCCACAGACTGTACTGTGCCCACTTCCCACCACTCATTTAGGGTGGCACAGTACATTGCATGGCGCACGCGTAGTGACCAAAAATTCAAACGAAGCGGATCGAACATGGGTCTTTTTCTATCTCCCAGTTCCAAAAATCTATTCACTACACCGGCCCTGGCCCTGATAAGGGAAAAAACAGAGATTAAACTGATAGGAATAGTACTTAGTTAACACTAGTTGCATTGGTGGCAAATTCCATTGCAAGTGCCCAAAATTAGAAGGAAGCGGACAGAGCAAGCTTTTTTCTCTATCTCCCCATGCAAGGATTAAATTCAATACACGTCCCCTGATGTGGGACTTAACAAAGATTAAATTGGTAAGAATAGAAGTTCACACTATTTGTATTGGTGGCACAGTACATTGCGCGGCGCACGCGCAGTTCCCCAAATTGGAAGCAAGAGGACAGACCAATCATCTTTTTCCATCTCCCGGTTCCTAAAATCTATTCGATACACGTCTCCTGATAGGGGAGGTAACAGGGATTAATCTGATAGGAATAGTACTACTTAACACACCACTCAGATAGGGTGGCACAGTACATTGGAAGGAAGAGGACCGACCAACAATCTTTTTCCATCTCTCGGTTCCTAAAATCTATTCCATACACCGGCCTCTGATAGGGCACAAAACAGGACAGCCTTTGCGAAGCTGGGTATTTTTTGGCCGTGTTACTGAATGCTTATGCACAATGGCTGTCGGCTCATGCGTCCTTTTGCGGAGGTGACAAACCTGGTCAGTCAAACCCAAGGCAACATCATCAACCTCATCCCATATGCGCTTTTTATGGAGCGTGCCCTGCGAAGAGTGCTGGATCAGGCCGTAGATGAGCATGAAGAGGAAGAGTTGTGGGCACCATCACCACCAGAAGCAGCCTTTGTCGTCATCGATTGCCTGACCTGCGGCAATGCAGAGAGAGAAGTCTGAAGAAGAGGAGTCAGAGGAGGAAGGTGTCTTTGAGGAGGTGGAAGACCAACCACAGCAGGCATCCCAGGGGGCTTGTTGTCACCTTTCGGGGACCCTTGGTGTTATACGTGGATGGGTGGAGGAGGAGACCTTCAATGACGTCAGTGAGGACAAGGAACGGGACATGGCTAGCTTGGTATTCAACCTTGTGCAAATGGGGAGTTTGCGGTTGTGCAAATGGACTTTTTGCGGTTGTTTGCGGTGCGTTAAATGGGGAGTTTGGTCTGTCACTGTGAAGCGGGCGTAACCCTTACACTACCTGATCGATACAACATCATACCTGATCGTATACACACACTGGATGTTTTAAAGCACGTTATTCCAAACAATTTAGGAAAGTTAGGTGATTTATGCCCTTTATGCAATTAAAACCTGACTCTGTGTCAACTACGTAATTTTCCATGAGAGTTTTGCCATGGATTAAATGGATTTAATCTTTGTTAAGTCCCACATCAGGGGACGTGTATTGAATTTAATCCAGCACGCCGCAGTCCAGGTGTTAGTCCCCTTGAAACAACTTTTCCAACACTATTGTGGCCAGAAAGAGTCCCTGTGGGTTTTAAAATTCGCCTGTCTATTGAAGTCTATGGCGGTTCGCCCGGTTCGCCCGCTCGCGAACATTTGCGGAAGTTCGCGTTCGTCGTTCATGAACAGAAAATGTTATGTTCGCGACATTTCTAATGAAAAACAAGACTAGAAATAAGAACATGTGAAAGAATCAGGGGTGGCATGATGCTAGCTGCTTTGTGCTAGGACCCTATGCATATCACTGCATGAGGGTGACACCTGAGGAAGCTGAAATGTGGCTTAATACACTTTTTTGGAATTTTATTTTAGTCCCACTAGCAGACTTGACTATGTTACAGTTTGGTTAATGGCATAGTAAACAGCAATACTTGGTGTGGCATCTAAAGGATTACATTTGACATCCACTGATGATGGCATTGGCTCAGCTCCTAAGCTTGTGCCATCTCCATGCCACACAAGTATGACAGTTTGCGATAATTACTTTCCAACAGTCCAGGATATATATACTGTATGGTTGATGTTGGAAAGCTTTATTGATTCATATAGTTTTGTCAAAAGCGCCACAGGCCTTTCATACAGCCAATCAGAGAGAAGACAAGAGTCAGGTCAATATATGATGACTTATCCATAGACCTATACTTAGTCTAGTTGTGAATAGGGTTGAGTGAACACCTGGATGTTCGGGTTCGAGAAGTTCGGCCGAACTTCCCGAAAATGTTTGGGTTCGGGATCTGAACTTGACCCGAACTCCACCCCGAACCCGAACTCCATTGAAGTGAATGGGGACCCGAACTTTTGGGCACTAAAAAGGCTGTAAAATAGCCCAGGAAAGGGTTAGAGGGCTGAAAAAGTTTAAAAAAAATAAAAAATTAAACAAATATCAATTGGAGAGAGGTCCCATAGCAGAGAATCAGGCTTCATGTCACCCACCAATGAAGGAGGCCACTTTTACTTATTCAGGCCCCAGCACCCAGACAAAGGAGAGAGGTCCCATAGCAGAGAATCAGGCTTCATGTCACACACCAATGGAACAGGCCACTTTCAGATATTTAGGCCCTGGCACCAAGACAGAGGAGAGAGATCACATGGCAGAGAATCAGGCTTCATGTCACCCAACATTGGAACAGGCCACTTAACGATATTTAGGCCCCTTGCACCCAGGCAGGCCAGAACCTCCAAGGCATAAAAGGCTAGCTCTGGCCACGTGGACAGTTTGGAGACCCAGAAGTTGAATGGGGCCGAACCATCAGTCAGTACATGGAGGGGTGTGCACACGTACTGTTCCGCCATGTTAGCGAATTGCTGCCTCCTGCTAACATGTTCCGTATCAGGTGGTGGTGCAGTTAGCTGTGGCGTGGTGACAAAACCTTTCCACATCTCTGCCATGCTAACCCTGCCCTCAGAGGAGCTGGCCATGACACAGCTGTGTTGGCGACCTCTCGCTCCTCCTCTGCCTTCGCCTTGGGCTTCCACTTATTCCCCTGTGACATTTGGGAATGCTCTCAGTAGCACGTCTACCAACGTGCGCTTGTACTCGCACATCTTCCTATCATGCTCCAGTGCAGGAAGTAAGGTGGGCACATTGTATTTGTATAATACCATTATATTAATGGTATTACCATTAATACCATTGTATTAAAATGTGGGCAACTCTGCTGTCGTTGTGCAGGCACTGCAGCATGTAGTCGCTCATGTGTGCCAGGCTGCCCAGAGGTAAGGACAAGCTGTCCTCTGTGGGAGACGTATCGTCATCGTCCTCCGTTTCCCCCCAGCCACGCACCAGTGATGGACCAGAGCTGCGTTGAGTGCCACCCCGCTGTGAACATGCTTGATCCTCATCCTCCTCCACCTCCTCCTCATCCTTGTCCTCCTCGTCCTCATTGTCCTCCAGTAGTAGGCCCTGGCTGGACACATTTGCACCTGGCTTCTGCTCTTCAAAAAATCTCCCTCTGAGCCACTTCTAAGAGACTGGCCTGAAAGTGCTAAAAATGGCCCCTCTTCCTCCTCCTCCTCCTACTGGGCCACCTCCTCTTCCATCATCTCCATAAGTGTTTTCTCAAGGAGAGATAGAAGTGGTATTGTAACGCTGATAATGGCGTCATCGCCACTGGCCGTGTTGGTGTAGTACTCGAAACAGCGCAACAGGGCACACAGGTCTCGCATGGAGGCCCAGTCATTGGTGGTGAAGTGGTGCTGTTCCGCAGTGAGACTGACCCGTGCGAGCTGCAGCTGAAACTTCACTATGGCCTGCTGCTGCTCGCACAGTCTCTCCAGCATGTGCAAGGTGGAGTTCCACCTAGTGGGCACATCGCATATGAGGCGGTGAGCGGGAATGCTGAAGTTACGCTGTAGCGCAGACAGGCAAGCAGCGGCAGGATGCTGCACTTTATGCAGCAGCTTTGATATGTCGGGGTAGTTGTGAATGAACCTTTGCACCACCAAATTCAGCACATGCACCAAGCAAGGGATATGCGTCAAACCGGCTAGTCCCAGAGCTGCGACGAGATTTCGCCCATTATCGCACACCACCAGGCCGGGATTGAGGCCCACCGGCAGCAAACACTCGTCGGTCTGTTGTTCAATACCCCGCCACAACTCCTGCGCAGTGTGGGGCCTGTCCCCCAAACACATGAGTTTCAGAACGGCCTGCTGGAGTTTACCCCGGGCTGTGCTGAAGTTGGTGGTGAAGGTGTGTGGCTGACTGGATGAGCTGGTGGAAGAAGAGAAGGAGGAAGCCGAGTAGGAGGAGGAAGCTACAGGAGGCAAGGAATGATGCCCTGCGATCCTTGGCGGCGGAAGGACGTGCGCCAAAGAACTCTCTGCCTGGGGCCCAGACGCCACTACATTTACCCAGTGTGCAGTTAGGGAGATATAGCGTCCCTGGCGTGCTTACTGGTCCACGTATCTGTGGTTAGGTGGACCTTGCCACAGATGGCGTTGCGCAGTGCACACTTGATTTTATTGGATACTTGGTTGTGTAGGGAAGGCACGGCTGTCTTGGAGAAGTAGTGGGGGCTGGGAACAACATACTGTGGGACAGCCATCGCCATCAGCTGTTTGAAGCTGTCTGTGTCCACCAGCCTGAATGACAGCATTTCAAAGTCCAGTAGTTTAGAAATGCTGGCATTCAGGCCCAGGGCTCGAGGGTAGGTAGGTGGGAATTTACACTTTCTCTCCAAGGTTTGTGAGATGGAGAGCTGAACGCTGCCGTGTGACATGGTGGAGATGCTTGGTGACGGAGGTGGTGGTGTTGGTGGCACATCCTCTGTTTGGTAGGCGGCAGGTGCCAACATTCCTCCCGAGGCGGAGGAAGAGGTCGAGGCAGCAGCAGAAGAGGGAGCAGGGGGAGCCAGAGTGAGTTCCATGTTTTTAAGGTGTTTACTCCACTGCAGTTCATGCTTTGCATGTAGATGCCTGGTTATGCAGGTTGTGCTATGGTTCAGAACGTTAATGCCTCGCTTCAGGCTCTGATGGCACAGCGTGCAAACCACTCGGGTCTTGTCGTCAGCACATTGTTTAAAGAAGTGCCATGCCAGGGAACTCCTTGAAGCTCCCTTTGGGGTGCTTGGTCCCTGGTGGCGGTGGCCAGTAGCAGACGAACTCTCTTGGCAGCGGCTGTTCTGCTTTTGCCCCCTGCTCCCTCTTTTGCTATGCTGTTGGTTAGGTCTCACCAGTGCCTCTTCCTCTGAACTATGAAAGTTAGTGGCATGACATTCATTCCAGGTGGGGTCTAGGACCTCATCGTCCCCTGCATCGTCTTCCACACAGTCTTCCTCCTTACCTCCTGTTCGGTCTGCATACTGCAAAAAGAAGCAGCAGTTGGCACCTGTGTTTCGTCATCATCAGAGACGTGCGGACTCTGATGAGGTGGTATTCCCATGTCCTCATCATCAGGAAACATAAGTGGTTGTCCATCAGTGCATTATATGTCTTCCACCACTGGGGAAGGGCTAGGTGGATTCCCTTGGGAAACCCTGCCAGCAGAATCTTCAAACAGAGACTGCTGCATAACTTGAGGCTCAGACAGTTTCCCTGATATGCATGGGGGTAATGTGACAGACTGATGGGCTTGGTTTTCAGGCGCCACCTGTGTGCTTTCTACAGAAGAATGTGTGGGAGATAATGTTGTGAACGTGCTGGATCCACTGTCAGCCACCCAATTGATGAGCGCCTGTACTTGCTCAGGCCTTACCATCCTTAGAACAGCATTGGCCCCACCAAATATCGCTAAAAAATTCTGGCGGGTACTGGAACCTAAGGTAGTTGGTTCACTAGGACATGTGGCTGTGGCAGAACGCCCACTTCCTCTCCCAGCACCAGAGGGTCCACTAACTTCACCACGACCATGTCTGCGTCCCTTACTAGAAGTTTTCCTCATTGTTACCGTTCTCCACAATAAGAAAAAAATTATTTGGCCCAATGTATTGAATTCAAATTCAGGCCTTTTTTTACAGGCACCTAACACTATCTGGCTATCTATTTATGTAGAGGATTATGCGGTATTTTAACACTTACTGTAATATACCCTTTAAAGGGAAGAAATACACTTGGAGATGCACGCTGAGTGTAATATACCCTTTAACGGACAGATTTACACTTGGCATTCAACAGCTGGAACACCAGATTTTGGGTATTGCTATTTTGGCAATTGAATTTCACCCCAGAACAAAATATATCCATTGACGGATACTATTAAACTACTTGTCCAGCCACAGCTAGAACACCAGGAATTACTGTATTTCTATTTTTGCAACTGAATTTCACCCCAAAAAATAATATATCCTTTGATGGACACTATGAAACTTGTCCAGTCACAGCTGGAACACCAGATTTACGGTATTTCTTTATTTGCAACTGAATTTCACCCCAGAAAATAATATATCCTTTGACGAACACTATGAAATTTGTCTAGTCACAGCTGGAACACCAGATTTCGGTATTTCTATTTTTGCAACTGAATTTCACCCCAGAAAATAATATATCCTTTGATGGACACTATGAAACTTGTCCAGTCACAGCTGGAACACCAGATTTACGGTATTTCTTTATTTGCAACTGAATTTCACCCCAGAAAATAATATATCCTTTGACGAACACTATGAAATTTGTCTAGTCACAGCTGGAACACCAGATTTCGGTATTTCTATTTTTGCAACTGAATTTCACCCCAGAAAATAATATATCCTTTGACGGACACCATAAAACTTGTCTAGTCACAGATGGAACACCAGATTTACGGTATTTCTATATTTACAACTGAATTTCACCCCAGAAAATAATATATCCTTTAACGAACACTATGAAACTTGTCTAGTCACAGCTGGAACACCAGATTTATGGTATTTCTATTTTTGCAACTGAATTTCACCCCAGAAAATAATATATCCTTTGACAGACACTAAGAAACTTGTCCAGTCACAGCTGTAACACCAGATTTATGGTATTTCTATTTTTGCAACTGAATTTTACCCCAGAAAATAATATATCCTTTGACAGACACTATGAAACTTGTCCAGTCACAGCTGGAACACCAGATTTATCTCTGGTTCTGTGTTTGTTCTGAATTCTTGCCACATCCACATAAATTTCATCTTATGTAGGATGTCCATTGTGGTACTTGTAGTCCGTTGCTGGCATCATCCATTGTATGCATTTTTTGCTGGTGATTGCCATTAGCAACGGACTACAAGTGCAGGATGTGCTCCCCTGTAGAAATGCACAACTGCATATGGGTATGAGCGCATCCTGCTTTCTTATCACCACATTTTTTGATGGTTTATATATATATATATATATATACGGAGGTGTATAAACTCCAATTTAAATGTGCCTGTTTTTCATCTTCAGGTCACATTTGGGTGCACCTGCTAGGCCTTGGGCTATATCAGTCAGTCTTGAGTAGGGCTCATAGACACCTCCCACCTCCCATTGCAAGCATGGCTACATGCTGGAGGTAACAGAGGAGATGTTTGTGAGTCGTCCTAATGCTCCTGTAATTGCCCACTGGACCCTGATATCGCCCATATGGCGCAGGTAGGTGAGTGTTAGGGCCCTCGGGCTACTTGAGAGACCTTGACGCTGGTGCCCGAGGCTTAAGACATGTCCTCCTAGTAGGATATGTCGAACTAACTCTCAATTTTTAACATCAGTGTGAGGGTTTAGTGTGACGGCAGTGTGCACCTATCTCTGGTTCTGTGTTTGTTCTGAATTCTTGCCACATCCACATAAATTTCATCTTATGTAGGATGTCCATTGTGGTACTTGTAGTCCGTTGCTGGCATCATCCATTGTATGCATTTTTTGCTGGTGATTGCCATTAGCAACGGACTACAAGTGCAGGATGTGCTCCCCTGTAGAAATGCACAACTGCATATGGGTATGAGCGCATCCTGCTTTCTTATCACCACATTTTTTGATGGTTTATTTCTATTTTTGCAACTGAATTTCACCCCAGAAAATAATATATCTTTTGACGGACACTATGAAACTTGTCCAGTCACAGCTGGAACACCAGATTTACGGAATTGTTATTTTGGTAATTGAATTTTACCCCAGAACAAAATATATCCTGTGACTGATACTATTAAACTACTTGTCCAGCCACAGCTAGAACATCAGATGTACTGTATTTCTATTCTTGCAACTGAATTTCACCACAGAAAATAATATATCCTTTGACGGACACTATGAAACTTGTCCAGTCACAGCTGAAACACCAGATTTACGATATTTCTATTTTTGCAACTGAATTTCACCCTAGAAAATAATACATCCTCTGACGGACACTAAGAAATGTGTCCAGTAAAAGCTGGAACACCAGATTTATGGTATTTCTACTTTTGCAACTGAATTTCACCCCAGAAAATAATATATCCTTTGACGGACACTATGAAACTTGTCCAGTCACAGCTGGAACACCAGATTTACGGTATTACTATATTTGCAACTGACTTTCACCTCAGAAAATTATATATCCTTTGAAGGACACTATGAAACTTGTCCAGTCACAGCTGGAACACCAGATTTACTGTATTTCTATTTTTGCAACTGAATTTCACCCCATCCCAGAAAATAATATATCCTTTGATGGACACTATGAAACTTGTCCAGTCACATCTGGAACACCAGATTTACGGTATTTCTATATTTACAACTGAATTTCACCCCAGAAAATAATATATCCTTTGACGAACACTATGAAACTTGTCCAGTCACAGCTGGAACACCAGATTTACGGTATTTCTATTTTTGCAACTGAATTTCACCCCAGAAAATAATATATCCTTTGACGGACACCATGAAACTTGTCCAGTCACAGATGGAACACCAGATTTTCGGTATTTCCATTTTTGCAACTGAATTTTACCCCAGAAAATAATATATCCTTTGACGAACACTATGAAACTTGTCCAGTCATAGCTGGAACACCAGATTTACGGTATTTCTATTTTTGCAATTGAATTTCACCCCAGAAAATAATATATCCTTTGACGGACACTATGAAACTTGTCCGGTCACAGCTGGAACACCAGATTTACGGTATTTCTATTTTTGCAACTGAATTTCACCCCAGAAAATAATATATCCTTTGACTGACACAATAAACCTGTCCAGTCACATCTGGAACACCAGATTTAGGTTATTGCTATTTCGGTAATTGAATTTCACCCCAGAACAAAAGCAATCCTTTGATTGACACTATAAAACTTGTCCTGCCACCGCAGAAATCACTGATTTAGGGTATTGCTATTTTAGAAATTGAATTTCACCCCATAAAAAAAAAAATATATTCTTTGCCAGACAGTTTTACACTTGGCTAGACACAGATGGAACACGAGATTTAGGGGATTGCTATTTTTTTAAGTGAATTTCACCTCTCAATTAAATATAGAAAATTCTATCCTGAGTTTCTAGGGGTGACAAAAAGCACAGCCAAGCCCCTGATGTAGGATATTGCTAAAAAATTGATGGATTCATGGACTTGGGGGCAGCTTGTGCTGGCGCACCACAAGACACAAAATGGCCGCCGGTCACCCCAGAAAAAAGTGACAGAAAAATGCTCTGGGCAGCCTGAAAACAGTGAGCAATTAACTAGCAGAAGTTGAATGATTCACAGCTGTAGATCGATCACTTTAAGTGTTTTTGCTGAGTTAATCCCTGCCTAATCTCATCCCTAACAGCAGCTGCATCTTATTGCTACACTAATCAGAGCAGAGTGACATGCGGCGCGACGTGACTCCAGCTTAAATAGAGGCTGGGTCACATGCTGCACTTGGCCAATCACAGCCATGCCAATAGTAGGCATGGCTGTGATTGCCTCTTGGGGCAAGTAGTATGACGCCTGTTGATTGGCTGCTTTGCAGGCTTTCAAAATGCGCCATATAAATAGTTGAACAACGAACCCGAACTCGAACTTTTACGTAAATATTCGGGTTCGGGTCCGTGTCACGAACACCCCAAAATTCGATATGAACCGGAACTATGCAGTTCGGGTTCGCTCATCCCTTTTTGTGAACATTTTAATAGTACTGTTAGGTTTTTAAACAATCATCTGAATATATACACTGTAATTACCCTTTACCTACCAAGGATGTATTTTACACGTCCTTATAGCGTAGCACTTAATTAAACAAGGAATTATCTCGAATCTGAATAAGGAATCTGCTTGAGTACGCATTTAATTGCAAATTTAAATTTTCATAAAATTTTTCCCTCCTAATTTCTGTTTGCTGTAAAGTTGCATGAAGGCGATTGTGTGTATTATTTTGTTATATTTTGACACAGTATCCTGTGCAGATTGGTAACATATCAGCTGTTTACAGTATACATTTTTAAACGCATTCATAAATGACTTCCAAATATTGCATGGCCTCTGTTTCAGTGTTTTTAAGATTACAAGCTGTTGTTGATGTGATAGATTTGAGCTTTGCATATATATATATATATATATATATATATATATATATATATATATATGTATATATATATATATATTATAAATATGTATATATATATATATATATATATATAAATATGTATATATATATATATATATATATATATATAATATGTATATATATATATATATATATATAATTTTGTTGCTTTTTTAAAATAATTCCTGTTTGTCACAAAGCTTACAAGAAGTGGACATAAAGTCAACAGTTTGTAAACAAGGCTGTTGCTTTAGGTTTTTGGGATGCAATTACTTTTCAAAGGGCGCAATCCCCGTATTTTATAGGTTGTTACATTTTTAAAATTCACAGTTTACAACCAATTTCCAATTCTGGTAATATTATGAAGATATGTGCATATAACTTTCTGATTGGGTCACACTTTTACTCACTTATATCAACTTTTGTGAAAAATTTGATTTTGACACAAACATGTCTAAAAGTATTGTATCTGTGTGCATAAAGTGCTGTGTGGCATTTTAACAATGAGCCAGGTGTCCACTCTCAGAAAATATATGGGTATATGGATTTAGTATGATTTTTATTTTTCAGTTTTCCTTTTATTTGTATGTGTCAAAATTGTGAAAATTGGCATGGCTTCTAGAGGTTCAAAATTTCTAAAGACTCCTGCCAGTGAAAGGATTAAAGGGGTTCTCCAGGACTGATCCTTCAGATCAGTCATGCATATCAAATTGGAGGGGTTCTGACTCCTGGCCATCAACAGTTTTGAAGAACCCATTTAAAACTTTTGCTGAACCTTTTGTAGTTACTGTAGTTGTAGTTATAGAAAGTTTAAGTCTTCAACTGAGTTAGTAAAGATGTGACCAACATACTGTAAATTATGAGGGTATTTAAAAGTTACAAAAATGTATCAGTATGAAGAAAATAATGACATGACTAAAGTGTCATGTATCAGGTATATATTCCCGAAAATATACACACTAGTTGTTATGGTTCTCACCTTGGTGTCAATTTATTTTTATACTTTGGTGTACAAAGAGCACCAGAAGTATGGATGTACTTGCAAAAGTTTCAGTCCCACCATGCCAGAAAGCTGTGGCACAAAAGGTACATATGCCTTATATGGAACATATTGTAAACAAAGTGTGATAGCTGGAGATCTTGTAGAAAATGTCACACTATGGCCCAGAAGCCCAGGAGCAGTGGCGTGCCTTGGGGGGGGGGGGGCTTCCGACCCAGGTGTCAGGCTGTTAGCCATACAGGGGAGTTCTGCTTGTCTCTGGCTCGGCCCAATGTCTATGGAAGGAAGGAGAGCTGTTATTCTCTTAGGCGAAAAGACCTTTCATGACATCATCACCACGTGACCAGTAACATATCGATATTACATGGCTATGAGGTAATCAAAAGTCCTTTCTCTCTACCAGGAGTGTTGCTGCAGGAGAAGTTTTCCATAATTGTGGAGGTTTTTTTGTGAAGATTACATCAGGAAAAGGTGACAGGGGCTCTTATGCTATTATACTGTAAGCTACTGTATAGTGTGGGGTGCGGTATACTGTTGGGTCCTATACTGCTCTATTGTATTCTATTGGGTGCTGTATATTGTGGAGTGCTATACTGCTCTCCTGTACACTGTGGGGTGCTGTATACTGTATACTGTGGGGTGCTGTATACTGTCGGGTGCTATAATGCTCTACTGTATACTGTGGGATGCTCTATATTGTGGAGTGCTATATTGCTCTATTGTACACAAAAGCACCTGGCTGTACAGGTGTAGGAGGCACATCCAAACATCCAAAATAAAGCGCAGGAGGTCCAGCTTCCAAAAAACCATGACAACTTTTATTGTTTCAGTGCATTAAAAACCAGAAAAACAGTCCATGTATACGTGTTTCGGATCTAGTAATATTGATCCTTATTCATGACCATGAATAAGGATCAATATTACTAGACTCGAAAAGGAGGATACAGCGCTGCAGGATGTGATTTGAGTCCCAGCACTGTACAGGTATGGCAGGCTGATCAGCGGCACGTGTCCTGCTGTCATTGACAGCTGAGCCCCTGCTATCAGGGCAGGGTGTGCTGGCATCAGTAAAAACTCCAGCCCGCTCTATAAAAATATAACATAATCCGCCCTGTCAGGTGAACCTGTAAAAAAAAATATAAAAGCTATGCAAAAACAGCTGTTTTTTCTTCACCTTCCCTCATAAAATGTGTAATTCCAAGCTTACATTTTATTTTTTATGGTGACAGATTCCCTTAACATTTTCATTTACCAGTAATTTTCTCTTTACTAGCAATAAAAAATGTTATTTTAAACAAAATAAATATTTCTGTATATTTAAATATAAAAATAAAGTTTCTTATGGTTTCGGCAGGGGAGAAGGGGGGGGGGGAGAAAGTACCCGCCCCGGGTGCCAAATACCCTAGGCACGCCACTGCCCAGGACAGAATTCCAGGTGGTTACATGTGTTTTTGGACAGTGAATTCTGCATGTTATTAAATAAGTTTGATTGGTCAAAACAAGAATTTTCACTGGTAAATGGTTGGAAAGAAATGTTCAGGTCATCCTCTTTAAATTTTCAGCAAATATCATACAGTGGAAATCATATTGCTCCAAATTGTACCAAAATCACACTAAATTGCACTTCTTGTTAGATTCTAGGTGCAGACACATTAGTAAATCTGGGTCAGTGTTTCTACAGAAGTTGTATTACTCCTTGTTTTCCTATTCTACTGATAGCTGCACAAATCTACAGAATGCAGACAGATTAACCAGTTTAAGACTAGATAATTCTCCCCTGTTAAAAACGAGTTGCATTTTGTTAGTATGAGGGTTAGAAAGTTATACTCATTCAGTGATTTTTTATATTAGTATGTTTTATTTGTTTATCAGAAAATTAAAATGTGCCACTAAAATATATATTTAAATGGTACTTTCAGACAACTTTGCATACCCCTATAGTACAGGTGAATATAACAACTTTGTAATATATGATATCGGAAAAATATACCTTGTTCTAGAGTTATTAGCCATTCCTTTACCATCCCCCTTTCTAACCTTTCTCTCTAAAATGTATATGAGAATTTCTTCTTGTGAGACTGAAATGGACTGCCTGTTCACTGAAATATCCAATTACTGAAATCCATGGAGAAGGGAGAGGAGAGGAGAAGAAAGGAAGAGTACAGAGACTAGAAAGCACAGGAATGATTCAGCAGCTGATAGTAAGTTTTCTATCTCACCCCAACTGCTTATTCACATCAATATCACTCAGTATTTCTTTATAATACCCTATATGCTGCTTCTCTCTGATTCTTAATGACCTAGACAGAGAGAGAGAGAATAAGAGAGAAAGATCAAAATCTGCTGCCTCCATGTGTATTCCTAGGAGTAGAAAGCTTACAATCTAGTATCTAGTCACTAGCTCAAGGACAAGTGAGAATTGTAGATAGAGACCGCAAGAGAAAAAACTGCTAAAAATGCCAGATACATATCATATAATGGCTAGATATGGTTAATCACGTATATATACACAGCTTAAAAGTCATTTGAAAGTTTAGGTACACTTTACATTGTGTCTCCTTTTCAGTTACCATTATTTTTATACCAGGGATATACAAATTTGAGTCCAGGGGTGCTTTTTTATTTTTTATTCAAATTTTTTTTTTCATTTGAATCATTTATTTTGCATTTCTTTAATTTGTTTTTGTGTGTCTCTGATCAAAAAATTAGCAAATGTTATTTTTGACAGGCAGAGCTGCAGAAGTAAACAGCATTGTTGTGTCATGTTTTTTTTACATGGCACTTGATTGAGCGCAGGAAGGGATGGACATCACTTTGTCTCTGCCTTCACTACGGATGAGGGGGTATGGATGCTCTGATAACTGGCTTGCCTCTCTAGCAGCTACACAATTTCCATGTGGCTCCAGACACTGTGCAGATATTTTGAAATGTATTTGCAGTCATCTGCAGACCAACCAGGAGTTTTAAGATGTTTGATCTTGTGCAAGTAGTTAAAATGGATAATCATTTAAAATAGAAAGGATTTGTATTAATTTGAAATTATATCAGAACAGGGTACATAGCCATTCTACACACAGATTTATTTTTTCAGAAAATTTACTTAGTAACTTTATCTACATAGCACCGAGTGAAACTACATTCAGAAAAACACAT
This sequence comes from Bufotes viridis, assembly GCA_033119425.1. Classification (NCBI taxonomy): domain Eukaryota; kingdom Metazoa; phylum Chordata; class Amphibia; order Anura; family Bufonidae; genus Bufotes; species Bufotes viridis. Next base: position 501,334,063 of record CM065589.1, on the reverse strand, counting down.
TATCAAACTACTAGCAGAACTTGTCAAATAGAGCGCAATGTATTACTTTACAAATGAAGAACATTCTCATCTAAACAAAGGCTCTTGATCAATGTTACATTGCAGTACCAAATTGGATTCAAACAAATCAAGTTCTAATGATACAGAGACAAGAACATAGAATTTGATGTCAAAAACAAAATACTTAATCAAACTTGTCTCCATGCTGCTGATTTCTTAAAGATTATTTCTGTCTATTGATTTTGTTTTATATTCAAGAACACATGCTCTATATAACGCATTTCTCTGTCTGTGGCCAAGGAATCATGAGCATCAAAATGCTCAGCAGCTAATTCACTTTTGAGATAAAATATAACCAGTTTCTTATGCACAGAGATGGTTCAGAATATATCACAAGCACATCTCCAGTTATTGTGTTGACAGAGTGCAGTATTAATATATTATGGTCTAATGACAACATATGTTTTAACTTTCACCCTCTTAGATCAAACAGTACTTTGTATTCAGCAGAAATCCTAATCAGAGTTTCCATGGAGGGAGGAGAGGAAAGAGTAAGGGTCAAGCACTGCAGGGCGTTGCATGGAGGTTGTTAGTAATCGTTCCTTTGTATAGTCACAGAGACTTGCCGTATCATCTCTAGTGGGTTCTAAATATACAAATCAGGCAGTGATACTAGGGGGAAAGCCTGTGTACTAGAGACAAGCAAATGAACTCTAATGAATCAATTCTTATCAGCAGGAATTTTTCCACCAGTGGTGGGCTGATCCACAGGTGAAGAAGCACCCACCTATTTCTAGATTGACATAGTCACACATTTAGCCTGGCCCTGACAATTCCCCATTGCTCTGGTTATCAGAGCAAGAGGAGAGGCTCTGCTTTGTCATTGCAGCAGTGGAGCAGGCAGGAAATTGTAAGGGCCAGGCTAAGTTTCCCGCTCTGTCAATCTAGCAGCAAGTGGGCACTTCTTCACCTGAAGTGACAGAACCCCCCCCCCCACCCCACCCACAGGGGAGATCAATTTATTAATATATATCAGCACCACTGTGGTATAGCCATATATGGCCTATTTTAATTGTCATTAGTGTCTTGACTGCAAGGGCCCTGTACCAAATACTCTCCTGTCTACTGGATCAGGATTATGCATTTTGTAACTATTTATTTTAATATTTTCAATAATCTTTTTTTTACCTTTACATGGTCACATGACTATGTCCATGCAACTCTTTCTTATTTCCTGTGAGGTTATGTCCATGGGTATGCCAAAGCAGCAGTGGGGCAGTGATAAGAACATGTCTTTGTAACTAGCTGGGAGAGAGGAGCGAAAAACTAGCTGGATGTTGATATTAATATATATTTTCCTTTTACAAGAAAACTTTGTTCTTTATAAGGATACTTGAGAGCCAGTCTTTCTGCCATGTTAGGTATGGAATAGTGCACCATTCACACCACTAGCCTTACCTACTTGGATAATCTGTCCTAAATGATGGCCCTCAACTGATCAACGGTCTGTAACTTTACGAAGTACAGAAGCCTAAACAAAAAACTACAAATACTGGCTGTCAAAGCCCTAACAGGCAGGGTCAATGCCAGTAGGTAACATTAGAAAATAAATCAGTATTCAGAGGCAAGGTCTATTAATAGGCAAGGTTTGCCTCTACCCGTTTAAATGAATTAAAAATAAGTGTTGCTTCGCTATTTTTAGTGCATCAATAAAAGTCTATATTAATCTAATTTTATGGGATTTGTCAGCAAATACAGTTTTATATATGGGGATTAATCTCAGTACAGTCCTTGATTATTCTGTCACGTGGGCTAAAATCCTGATGGGAATCCTGTATATATTAATCAATAGACATTTGAAGAGAATAAGTACTTTGATCACAATACTAAGGAATACATGCAAGCAAACAGCTTTTGAGATCAGTATGTGAAACTGAATATAGGGTATATATAATGACATTGTTTATTTCTATGTGTCTATATTCACTATTTGTTAAAAGTGCTATAAACCTTTTTTATTTTCAACAGACCAATGTATAATCTAAAATAACACTAGAAAAATCTGTACAAAATATGAGCACTGTGTGAAACTTGAATTTACTAGAAAATTGTATTGTCAATTTTATGCACTAGATAAGTGTAAGATAGAATAAACTGTTATTGCTTTTTTCATTTACAGTAAGAGAATAGGTTTACTCTAAAAATAAATATAATATGTGTCCGACAATGTCACAGCCAATGGAGAGAAACTGATGAGTGCTCTTGAACAGGAGTTTTTAATGAACTCTCATCTCTTCTGATTCAGTGCAAGTATCATTTATATTTAAAGCAATTGGTCACTGCTTTTTGTCAAATAATGGACTCTTGATTGATTCCACAAAGAATAGAACAATGAGGAATTATATTTTGTCTGAACATCAAGCATGTAGTCAGCAAAAGAGATGGAAAAATGAAAGATCTACATAAGTTATGTTAAGCTATTTCTAATTTTTGTTTATCTCGATAAGTTTAATTGTTAATTCTGAAAGCTAGCTGTTTCCTTTTATAGAAATAATTTAAAATGCTAAAACAAAACATTTTAAAGTCATATCTACCTTTATTACCAATTTCTATGGCTTTAATATAGTTAAAAAATAATAAAGCAATATTAGAAATAATCTTGATTACAAAATAACCTACTATCTGTCTAAGCTCACATTATCTGTCGAAGCTCCCAATTAGACCTATGTGACTTGTCTAGGTTATAGACTACAGGAAAACCGCACAGGGCACATTTATGATGACTGGAGTTTTATATTCCAGACTTAATCTCCATGCCTCTTGAAAACTGTGGAGCATCTACACTAGCAAGAGAGTTGTTGTAGATTTCGTGTATAATCTATGATAGTCTCTTGGCGTAGATTGTAATAAATAGGGCGGGCCATGCTCCACAACAATTCTCACCCTACTTTGCCCACTCAGTGGGCAGTGGGGCTAAAAACTCCTGCACAAATGGGTTGTATGCTAAACTATGTAATTTTTGACACCAGTTTTCTGGCATACAGAGCATGACAAATGTTCCTTTACATGTAGTTGATCCTGCAGTCATGTGTTACTCCCTTCCATCGGTATCCTGTTCAACTGTCTGTAGGTTATAAAGAAAAAGAGAATATTATAACTACAAAGATACCAACCAGTAGAATATTTAGCAATCACGATGCTTCATTTTTATTTTAGATACAATAAAGTAATAAAAGAGTTAGAATGACTCTAACATATTGTATTTAAACTTGTCCATTAGCTTTCAGTAAGTTTAGAACAAATACCCTGCAATAAGCTGATTTTTATTTTCTCTATGTTCACCTCTCCATCTCCTCCAAGTGACTTCTGTATTGGTGACCTTTATAACTGTATCTATTAAAAATACACAGTAGTATAACCCAGTAGTTGTAGAAATATTACACAGGACTACCCATTGTATAGACTGGATTTTTAGAAAACTGGAAATTCAACTGCAGAGGTTTGGGAAGAAAGAAAAGAATAGATTAGATTAGAAAATACAGGTTTGGAGTTAGAGGTTTTCCCACTTTCAAAGTTTATTCCAAAATGTATTCCTCCCCCAGAGGGGGCTTCCCAGAGAAGAGTGGTGTTACAAAAGCAGTGATCCAAGGGTTCTGGGCAGATCCTTGGTGCTCAAACCAGCTCATTTGCATATAAGTAAAAACACAGATGTCTCTGCAACTATCATGGTGCACTCTCTATGCATTGCTAAAACTGTTATTGGAAGTCCTATAGGAGTGAATAGAGATCACAGCCTGAAAAAGACATTAAAGGCTGAAAATAATAAATAACTTTATTTCTATTGAATTGAAATGTAAACTATGGAACTTAAGTTCCAATTCAATTGAAATAAAGTTATTTATTATTTTCAGCTTTTTAATGTCTTTTTCAGATAGTAAAGTATATTTAGTTCGGACGATTGCAAGGTAGATAGATCAGCCGCACTCACCATCCGTGTTCACATCTTTATTGCAGGGTGCGTTACAGGGGTGGACTCACATGGAGCATAATAAACAGTTGTAATGCAATCGTTTGAAGTTCTATTTAGCCTGCACCCCATTTCTCGGAGGGTCGGAAGAGGCCAGGACTGGGTTCCCCTATAACTCCAGGTGTGATAACGGTGCCCTCAATATCTCTTGCTATATTTATATTTAGTTCAGGTTTCTACATTGTAGTCTATTCTTTGTGAATTAAAAGATCACATCACGAAAGTGTGTCCACCACTCCATTCACTGCTATGGGACTGCTGGAAATTGCCGAGCTAGCACTCTACAATTTTCAAAACTCCCATAGGGGTAACCGCACTGTATAATAGTGAAGACTGCATGGTATAGGGGCTGTTGCTGGTATAGGGTTTGGCTGGTTAGGTGGGGGCACAATATGCATATTATTGTTATTCTTCACTGCAATCTGCTGCAGGTTATTTGACAGCTTTATTAGTTGATAAAAAGACCAACAACAAATATATACATAATCTCAATATCATAGAATATATGGCGGCAGTACAAACAGTAGCCAAGACATGTGACTCCCCTCCCATGCACAGAAGGCCCCGATTATCTCTCCCATACAGGGTAAGTAAAAACCCTATCACAGTGCTGATAAAAATAATACCCCCAATATAGAATATAAAGGTGGAACAGTGCCTAACTGAACTAGCCTTATGGGCAATTATGCATATACAATACAGCAACAAGGCACATATATTCCACAATAAGTATACCTGCGGGACACTTGAAGAGGAGGACACGGGCTTCTAGCTGAGAGGAGAGCCCACCCCGACATAAGTTTCGCTCCGCTTTCTCAAGGGGCATCTGTGCATGGGAGGGGAGTCACATGTCTTGGCTACCATTTGTACTGCCGCCATATATTCTATGATATTGACATTATGTATATATCTGTTGTTGGTCTTTTTATAAACTAATAAAGCTGTCAAATAACCTAATAAAGCTTTGAAATTTTTATTGCGTGTCCCTTTATGGTTATTCGGTGATATATTGTATAGTCACGCATTGCATTGTGATTGAGTTGCGTTGGCATTACTAGGTGTTTTGACAGTAAACACTGAATGTTATTCAGCTCTGACATACCCACTACTCCAACCCCAGCGCTCTCCAGCGCTACAGATGGGAGCCCTTCTTCTGCCATCTGCTTTTCCTCCTTTTCCACATCATCTAATATTGATGAGAAAGAATATATCATCAGTAAATTCCAGCTCCTCCTCTCTCTGCATCTTGCTGACTTTTCTAGGACATGGAGACTTTGAAGGATGATTTGGAAGAAGTAAAGTCAGCAAACGATGAGGATCGTCATCATTAGGACCTGACCCACCCTAAGGGGTGCAGACTGGATGGTATTGATTGGCATGCTGGCACTGGAATAATAAAGACTTCCATATGATTGGTATTGAATTACATTTATGGCTGATGTAGGAATAAGTAAATGTAGGAATAAATAAATTAAACTGATGCAGCATAAGTCTTCCTCCACTCTCACTGCTCTCTCCCTGCACTCTTCCTGCTGTCTCTGTATTCAATATTCTTCTATTAATCATTTTCAGCAACACTGTCCCTAGCGCATGAGCGCATGCCACGTCTCTCCCTATGCTCAGCTCACAGGACAATGGCAGAGACAGTGCGGGATGAGGGTTTTAAAGGGCTTTTACATCTCACAGGGAAGGCTATTTTCAGATTGCAGGCTGCACAGCTTTATGGGTGATCTCGTGTTTCTGGACTTCTTACTTTCCCTTTGTAACACATGTAGCCACCGATAGCACAAAATGATTTGTTACCACAAAGCACGAGGAAACTCAGATTCGGAATTAATTTGCTTCGCTCAATACTAATTAAGATATTAAAATTGTCAAAACAAAAGAATCCAGTTCCATGTCTTGATGCAACTTTCTTAGAAATAATAACTATGTTATTTATAAACAAAGTTACATGTGAAGATTTGGAAGAAACACAATAGAAGCATAAAAAGACAGGATAGTATTTTCCTAGAATCATGGAAAAAAATGTCCTGGAACTCCTGGAGCTGTTTTTTATTCTAAGATATATTTTATTTTTTTTCTTAAATGTAAAAATGCATTATTTTCCTTTAATATACTATAACAATGACATCATTATTAATATTTATATATATATATATATATATATATATATATATACATCGTATATATATATATATATATACATACGTATATATATATATATATATATATATATATATATATACACGTATATATATATAGATATATATATATATATATATATAAACGAAAAGACTGGTGAACCGCACCGCTTGTAAATCGCTTGGTGTGCCTGTGGTGCAGAGAGGGACTTCAACTCTCTGAATACATAGAAGAAAAGCAGAGTCCACGGCACCACTATAGTAATCTGTGTCTTTATTTCAACAAGGGCAGCGTTTGGTTTTCCCATGAAACCGTCCTCAAGCCAGGCTTGAGGACGGTTTCATTGGGAAAACCGAAACGTTGCCCTTGGTGAAATAAAGACACAGATTACTATAGGTGGTGCCGTGACTCTGCTTTTCTTCTATATATATATATATATATATATATATATATACGTATATATATATATACATATATATATACGTATATATATATATATATATATTGTATATATATATATATATATATATATATATATATATATAGTATATATATATATATATATATATATATATATATATATATACGTATATATATATATATATATATATATATATATATATATATATAAAGATTAGAGATAAGCGAATTTCTCAAAAGTTCGATTTGGCCGGTTCGCCGAATTCTCTGAAAAGATTTGATTTGATCTGAATTTATTTGTGGCGAATTGTGTTAAAAAATAGCAATTTCCTTGCTGCAAAGAGCCTGTATAGTAGTGTAGAACACTGTGCCTTGCAGTAACACACATAGGGAGTCTGCTTTGGTAGTGAAACAATACTGTGAGTCAGTATGACACACACATGACCGGCTTCGCTCTTAGAATCACTGCACACTTCACTTATTTGGGCAGTTACGGGACAAAAATGACCAAATAACTCAAGTGTAAAGTCAGCCTTGCATGTCGATGATAGCGCCAGGTATAAAGAACCGTACAGAGGCCCAAGATCTTAGCGTGAAAGAGTGCACTCCTTTAACATCATCGTCAGCTGATTCCACATAGATGTGTACAGAACCTGTTCTATTAAACAATATACAAGTAGAGCTACCCTGAGAGAGTGGATAAGGTGTCAGCAGCAAGTTTGTATTGATGTTGCAGATTATTTTGCCATTCCTCTGATCCCCCAAAACAGCAATAACCCCCAAAAACCTGATCCTGTTTGTTGAGCATCCGCCTTAACCCGGTCAGCATTTGGTCAGTAATCCATCAGTATTGCTAAAGCCTAAAAAAAGTGGAGTGGATCCAAAACAGAGATGACACGTGAATGAAATATTTGCATGTCTTCTGTATTTTGTACCCACTCCTGCTTTTAACAACCAAGTCATAAGCTAATTCTGATGGGACAATACAGGCCTTGCAGCTGCTAAACAGACAGGATCCGTTGTGCGTCTCATTTTTCCTTCCTTTTGACAGATCATAAGAAGGGTCAAATAAATGATTATGTCAACCAGGCCAAAAAGGCAAAATAGTGGCCCAGTCATGGAGTGGGGAAGGTGGGAGAACAGCTTGGGAAGTTCACAGAGTGGCCCAATGACATAGTGTTGCGGTAGCAGCAGCATGAGGAGACCACAGAGTTGCAAAGTGATATATTGTGGAGGTGGCAGCAGCAGCATGAGGAGGCCACACAGTGGCCCAGTGACATAATGTTGAGTTAGCAGCATCATGAGGAGGCCACAGACTGACAAGGTGACATAGTGTGGAGGTGGCAGCAGCAGCAGCATGAGGAGGCCACAGAGGGGAATAATGACAGACTGTAGGTGGCAACAGCATGAGGAGACCACAGAGTGGCACAATGAAAGAATGTGGAGGTGGCAGCAGCAGCATAAGGAGGCCACAGACTGGCAAGGGGACATAGTGTGGAGGTGGCAGCAGTAGCAGCATAAGGAGACCTGAGTGGTGAGGTGGCAGTAGCATCAGGAGACCACAGAATGACCCGGTAACAGAGTGGGGAGGTGGGTGGCAATAACAGTACCCACTGACGATGGTGGGTATAAGAAGGAGCACTTGGCATCAGATGTGTGGCATCAGGCGAGTGGCAGCATAAAAAAAGTAGCTGAGGCAGGTAGCCAGAAGAGACCAGTCTCTTTTGTCAAGGTTTAAATAAGGCAGCGTGGATGATCTAATCTGATAAATCAGGCATTGGTGGGTGTAAATCCTGGCTGATCCATGCCTGATTCATCTTGACAAAGGTCAGTCTCTCCACATTTTGGGTGGACAGGCGAGTTCTCCTTGGTGAAATATGGCTCCTTTTTATACATATGAAAAAAAAACGGAGAAAGAGAAATAGGTAGAATCGCACATCCACAAGCTCAGCTTCTGATTTGTAACTGCTTCTAAGCAAAATTAATATCGCCTCTCGGCGCAATATTTACTGTACTGCCCCCTATACTATGAAAGAGGCATTAGTGTACATTTTGATCAAAAGGCATAAGCCCACTCACCGCGCCAAGGTTGCCTCTCAGAGTGGGTCCTACTCTAAATTTGGTGCAGCACAGTCCGGCGACCGCCGCCGCCGCAGCACCGCACCAACGGGCGCCGGGATCCAGCCGCCAAACAGCACCTCTGCTGTCCGGCATTGCCACCATGGCACCGGGTCCCGCCAACCCCCCAGCGCCACGCTGCAGAAAACAATGGCCGCCACGCAGTACTGCACCATGTGAACAGTTTGCAAAGCTCACCTATCACATGCTCTCTACCTATTTCTCTTTCTCCGTTTTTTTTCATATAAATATGGCTCCCGTCGCATTAAACACGCGCTCTGTTTCCCCATTCCTGGCGGAGCAGGACAGCTTTTTCAGGGCAGACTCTGCTAGTTGCGGTTACAAATCCAGCTTGGCTACCCAATAGTCCAGCGGATCTTCAATGTGGGTTGGCAGGGTGCTGTTCAAGTATGCCACCACCTGCTTGATTCTGGTCCTGCTCCAGGTCTACCTGCTGCTGGTGAGTAGTTTCTTCAATAGGTGGGTTAAAAAAGCTGCTAATCATCGACTCTAGACTCAAGCTGCTGCTGATAGAGCTGGAACTGCTTCTACCTCTCCTTGTCACAGCAGCCATGGCAGTGGAACGAGAGCGCAGAGGGCCCCACCTGTGAGAGGATGGGCGATGGCACATATAGTCAGCGGCCAAATGACTACTTAGAATGTGTCTAAAGTAGTTCAGTTTGTTCTCCCTCTCAGCAGGTGTTAAAAAGGCCCCCATTTTGGACCAGTAACCAGTAAGGCTTGACTGCCTTAAAACGGGTGTGTGCCACTGAGTGATGCAGCAGTTGCTGGACCGCCACATTGGATTCATGGTTCTCCCAGGCCACTTTGTGGTGACGCTGCATAGGTGATTTTACCCCCAACACTCCGCACTGACTGACGGCTACCACCGCTGCCTACGTGAACCACTGGGCAGGTAGGCTCATGCGAAGTGGGTGGTATACCCTGGGCATGTTTGGCTTCTGACCTCCCACTGTTGCCACTTTGCTGACTCCCTGCCACGCCACTAACGTGCTGGCTCCGCTGTTGGCTCACGCGCAAGCTGCCATTCCCTTCTCCCAATGATGATGATAAAGCCCTTTCCTCACCCGGCTACCAATTGCAATCAGCTACATTATCATCGAGTACTGTCTGCACATCACTGATGTCTTCCTCAACGGTCTCTGAGCCAAGAGCCTGATTGCTCGCAACACCAGCTCCCATGCCACTCTCCTCATCACTACTCGCCTGCCTACCGGAGAAAGCGGCGGATATCTACTCCAGATCTTGGCTGCGCAGTAGCTGCTGACTGTTCTCTAGTAGCTCGTGCTTGCTGTATAGTGGATCTGAGCCCAAAGCATATAATACTACTCTGGGTGAGGGAACAGAAATGGAAAGAGGAAGGTTGAGGTTAGGTTAAGGGACATAGCATGCTCCCGGCCCATGCCAACTATGGGTTGTGTCTGACGAGCCCACTGACTCTTGGATGGGGGTGTCTGATGTCACTTGGGATGAAGTGGATGATCGAGTCAACAATTCAAGAGCCGCTGGGTTGCTGGTCAAGACCCGACTGCTAGATGACACCGGGAGCTCAGGCCTCTCAAAGTGACCCATGCTGCCCCGCCACCTTACTCTGTAGCAACCTGTGCTAAGTAAATAAAAATGAAATTAATACACCCCAAAAAAGGCAATAATTTTGTCATTTCACCACACAACGGCAAATAATACTTTTTTTTGCCACTAATACAGACCAAAAAAGGCTTTAGAATATATAACTGCACCGCTGAACGGCAAATAATATATTTTTTCCCACAAATACATGCCAAAAAGGGCTGTCATTTTCTCACTTCACTACACAATGGCTAATGAGCCCTTTTTTCCCCCACTTATACGCTGCAAAAAAAGGCTTTAGAACATATAACTGCACAGCTGAAGGGCAAATAATACTTTTTTGCCACTTATACACCCCAAAAAGGGCTGTAATTTTCTCACTTTACCACACAATGGCTAATAAGCCCTTCCCCCCGCCCCCCTACTTATACACGCCCAAAAAGGCTTTAGAACATATAACTGCACAGCTGAATGGCAACTAATACTTTTTTTTCCCCAATAATACACACAAAACGCTTTGGAATATATAACTGCACCGATGAATGGCAAATAAAACTTTGTTTTGCCACTAATACACCCCAAAAAGGGCTGTAATTTTCTCTTTTCACCACATAACGGCTAATAAGCCCTTTTTTCCCCACTTATACACACCAAAAAAGGCTTTAGAAAATATAACTGCACAGCTGAACGGCAAATAATACTTTTTTTGTCCCACTTATACACGCCAAAAAAGGCTTTAGAACATATAACTGAACCACACAAGGGCCAATAAGACATAGAAATATTTCCTAGTAATACCCTCATGTTAATGGCTATATCACACAGCATTTACACCCCAATTAAAATAACTGTTTGCTGGAATTACAGAGGTATCATCTATTGCAAACCTGAAAGCAAAAGTATATTGGCAATTTGGATCCCCAGTCAGTGCAGCAAGGTGTAATAGGATTGTTTCTATTACCCAGGCTGTAAACTCCCCTATTGGACCCTGTTCTGCTTCTGTGTGAAAATAATTCATCCCTAGCGTTTTTCTAATGCTCTTTCCCTGAACTTTTTCAAGTTTTTTCCAGCAATGTCCCTAGCGCCTGCTGATGTCTCTCCCTGCACTAAGTACACTGGAAAATGGCTAAATCCAAGTTGGCTGAGGCTATTTATAGGGCTTTGATATCAAAGGGCTGGGTGCTGATTGGCTGCATGCATGGCATTGTGGGTGATCCCTCCTTCCCAGAATTCTTTGCTCCATGTGCTAACATGTGCAGCAGCCATTTTAGGAAAAAATACGATTCGTTACCACGAAGCGTGAGGAAATTTGGATTCGGTGCAAATCGAATTTTTCCTGAAATTCAGATCGAATTCCACTTCGTTAACTTCAACATAGATATACAGTATCTCACAAAAGTGAGCACACCACTCACATTTTTGTAAATATTTTATTAGATCTTTTCATGGGACAACACTGAAGATATAACACTTTGATACAATGTAACGTAGTCAGTGTACAGTTTGTGTAGCAGTGTATTTTTGGTGTGCCCTCAAAAAAAACTCAACACATAGCCATTAATGTCTAAGCTGCTGGAAACAAAAGTGAGTACACCCCTAAGTGAAGAGGCACATCAAATTTAGGGCTCATGCACACAAATGTATTTTCCCTCCATTTCTGTTCCGTTTTATTTGCGGACCGTATGCGGAAGCATTCATTTCTATGGATCCGCAAAAAAAAAAAAACAGAAGTTACTCTATATGCATTCGGTTTCTGTATGTCCATATTTTTCTTAATATATTTTATCTGCATGGTGTATATCTTATAAAAATTGTATACCACCCCCACCCCCAAATAAAAAGCATTAAAACACACTAAAACTATTTAAAAAAAACTTATCGAGGGAGGTTCCAGGCTTCGGACCCCAACGATCAGATACTAATGACCTGTAAACTCCTTTAAATATTTATTTTAGACAATATTTGCAGTCTGCTGCTACCTAGTATATATATAGTAAAGGAAGTTTCATACAAGCCAGCTTGCCAACAGGTTAGTCTATATACGAATTAAGTAATAACTATAATATAGCTTTTACAATCTTGACTACTAGTAATAATAATTGACTAGTAGTAACCACAACATTTTGCTTAGTCTTTTTCTTTGCTCATCCAAGTTGCAATTTAATTGTAATCCTGACTACTAAAACAATAATGCGTTTTGCATTAGTTAATGACTTGTATCAAAAATTTGATATGAAGCCCACTATAAATAAAATAACCATAAAGTTGCCATGGTTACTGTGTATTAGTTTTCTTATTTTGAGTTCATACGTTTTCACAAAATGCATTTCCCCATTCAGTTATTTTGAATGAGAAATGATTTAATATAATTGAAGCCCAATTCTATATTCCACTGTACAGAGCAATAATGGTGCCTTGCCTAATGGAGTAAACATTTTATGATCTACAGAAAGAAGGTTTTTTTAAATGCTTGTATCTTTAGGTACTAGAATTAGCACAGCATTAAGTGCATTTATAGTAATTATAAGGTACTTTCAGGTCATGGTTTGAACTAACAACAGACATAAATGTTATTGCCTTTTGCCTGTATTGTTCACATGGAATGGATTGATGTCTCCAAAACTTTTTTTTGTTTTGTTTTGTTTTCCACATCCCATATCACATAATAATGGAGATATGGATAATAGATATTTATCAGAATGATGACAAAGATATTTTAAAATAATCGTATGCATTGTAGCCATGGAGCAATTTTATGGATGCAAAGGATAAACACCTATGAGGTTCATTGCTGTTCAATATTGGTTTAGCTGTGATCAATGTCCTCCCTGTTGACCAGATAGTTCTCCACTGACTGAATTGTTCTGCCTACTGATCCAAACTCCTGCCTCATCAAATCTAAAATATTAAAATACACTCCTCAACATTAAAATTCCAACACCAAGAAGGAAAAGTTGCAAAATTATGAAAATAACAGAATCAATAGACATGCTAATGATATGCAAATGCTAAAAATGGAAACCAAATATTCTAAACATCTCGATTTATTTAGTATCCAGTTTGAACACCACGCACACATATACACACAATTACACCTTGGAATGCTATCAATGAGGTTATTAATGGTTGTGGAATGGTCTGCCAAATATGTAAATTATCAAGATCTGCTGGCAGCTCCCTTTGAATTTGGCAACTTTTGACGTCTAAGATGTGTTTGATGTAAAAAAAAAAAAAAGGGACCAGTCACTACAAGATAGAAATCATAAGGGTGCTACCTACGTGGAAAAGACAAATTAAACAAAGGACCAAAATACAGATGCACAAAGAATTGAGGCCATCTACATAAGACAATTACTTGATTTCTATTAGTATCCACAATCACATGATCACAAACGATTAAAAACAATTAAAAACTAATTTCATTTCTACATCGGGAGTGTGCATGATGGGCCAACTCTCATATCACAACACCAGCCCCTGATAAGGCAAAATTCAAATATGAGATTTCCAACCCCCAAGATATTATGAAAACATCTCTAATGCGATAACAGATAGAAAGAAAAATTATAAAGTGTTTCTGTAGGAAAACAACAAATAACCCTGATAAGCATGCTGAAATAATAATAAAACAATAAAATACAAAAGAAATATGAAGGGTTGAACATTTTCAAATAGGAGGTTTTGTGGGAACAAAGCACTAAAGAGTCAAAATCCCAGATTCAGTCATTCTAAAGATTGTAGTCAAGACCTGCACCAGTGGCTCAGGCTGGATGTTAAATCTGGTGCAAAGTTAAACACTTTCTCTGACTATATACAAACTATTGGTCGGCTTACATTGAGATATATTTTTGTGGCTAGTGTTCATTTCGGTGTAAAATGGTGCATCCCTTTCCACATGAGTGCCACCTCTTTTCACTAAGTCCCACCCCTTGCCAAGTATGTCAGAAAAACATGTAGAAAACCTAAATGTGCCAAACTGCACAAATTTGCACCACTTTTTTAGACATATTTTTGGTGAAGCAGACATGAGTAAATCTGGTTCAAAGAGTGAAAAAAATTAAAAACAACACTGTCTACTGGCACAAGAACATTTATTATTTAACATATATACAGTGTAAGGTCACAATTTTAACAATAAGCTAAATATGGGAGACTGACCGGTAGTTATTCGGTGATTTTGTTCTCCAACCTAATGTCTCCTCCAATAACAATCCCTATGGTTAGTGAGTACAACCTTAGATGTAGGCTACCAAAATAAACCTCTTGACAAACTTGCCTGAGATAGTGATTTTAGATATACGGTGTATTCATTGTTAATATCTAACTATCTAGCTAATATTAGTAGGGGGTCTTTCGTAACACATATTTTAATGTATTCAATAAAAGGTATGTTTTAATAAGGGAGGTAAATACTTTAGTTTTTGTGCATAATATACTGCACTACAAAACAGTCAAACAACTGCATGTCAACGAAAAAATAAATGCAATAAAACCCTCCACATAATTGGTATTTTCACATCTGTACCAACCTGAACTATAGAATTACCAAATGGTTTATCCCTCACAGTGAATTCTATAAAAAAATAAAATAAACATGCCAGAATGTTTGCTTATCAGCAGTTCAAAAGGGTAAAAACTACAAGTGGTTCTGCAAAAATCAAGTCCTCATACTGCTCTATTCAAAAAGAAATTAAAAAGCTATAGGTCTTAGATTTTTTTTTAAAGGGTTCTTTGTGCAAAAGTAGTAACACTTAAAAATACTATATAAATGTAACATTGCTGTACACTGAACCAGCGAATAAAGTTATCAAGTTATCATATATGTTGCACAATGAATGTAGTACGACTATAGGTAGAGACAGACAAGTACTGTGACCTCTAAGGCTAGAACCCAGCCCGCTTTCCCTACCTACTTGTAGTACAAGCCCTAGATAGCTAGACCGCAACTGTTCGACGGTCCCTATGCCATTTAAGTGCAGAGACGGACTACCTAACAAAGAAAGACAAACAAAATACCAGAACCAGACAAGGGTCAGAACCAGACAAGCTATACAGTACCAAACAAGAGACAGAAAGTGGTCAGAAGACAAGTCAAGATTAAAACCAGATGGCCAACGCAGTACCAAACAAGAGACAGATAGTGTTTAGATGACAAGCTGGTTACAAGGAACAAGCAATCAAATAAGCAAAGGAACAAAGAACCAGGAACATAGCTAGTGAGAGAGACACTATCAATGGCACTGGTACATCGCAAGGAAGGTGTTTAAATCATAGTCTCTGGATCAGAAGCACACAGTAATAGAGCAGCTAAGCAATCAGCACACTGCTAATCTCCTCCAGCACACGCCTGCTGTAGGGAAAACATAGCATTGCATCCTGTTGCTAAGAATGCTGTCTAGTGTTGAGCGAACCTGAACTGAAAAGTTCAGGTCCGAAAAGAACTTTACGATTTTGGTTACTCAGACCCGAACCCGAACATTGACGGAAAAGTTTGGGTTCGTTGTTCGGGCATTTAATAAATCTTGTTGAAAGGCTGCAGGGCAGCCAATCAATAAGCTTTTAAGCTGTGAGCACTTAGAAGCCATCACAGCCATGCCTACTAATGGCATTGCTGTGATTGGCCGGTGCATCATGTGACCCAGCCTCTATTAAAGCTGGATCACGTGTAGTACCACCCATCAGCTCTGAGTAGTGCAGTAGCAAGCAGGCAGCTGAAGTGAGGGACAGTGTTAGAAATCTCATCTGGCTATTTGTTCTGTTGCTGACCTATATTGAATTTCTTGTGGGTGCTATACACCAGCTTTCCACCCCTGACAAAGAAATATAATAATTAATCTGGCTGTTAATTCTGTGGGTGACTTATAGCGATCTTTTGTGGATGCAAAGCACCATCTTTGCACCCCTGAAACAGAAATATAATAAATCACCTGGCTGTTTACTCTGTGGGTGGCCTATAGCGATTTTTTTGGGGGAGCAATACACCATCTTTGTACCCCTGACACAAAAATATAATAGTTAATCTGTCTGTTAGTTCAGTGGGTGACACATTCCCATTTTTTGTGTGAGGAACACCTGCACTGCATACATGACAGGGAAATTAATATAGTTAATCCTTCTGTAGTTTGGTGGATGACATATACCCATTTTTTTGTGTGAGGTACACCTGAACTGCATACATGACAGGGAAATTAATATAGTTAATCCATCTGTTAGTTCGGTGGGTGACATATAACCAATTTTTGTGTGAGGTACATCTACACTGCATACCTGACAGGGAAATAAATATAGTTAATCTGTCTGTTAGTTCAGTGGGTGAAATATACCCAAGTTTTGTGTGAGGTACACCTGCATTGCATACATGACAGGGAAATAAATATATTTAATCCATCTGTTAGATTGGAGGGTGACATATTCCCATTTTTGTTGTAAGGTACACCTGCACTGCATACCTAACAGGGAAATAAATATAATTAATCCGTCTGTTAGTTCGGTGGATGAAATATACCCAATTTTTGTGTGAGGTACACCTGCATTGTATACGTGACAGGGAAATTAATATAGTTTTTTTTGTTTTTTGTTTTTTTCCATATTACAATCATATATTTAATCAAACATGGACCTAGAAAAGAGTGCGTTTTTTTGCTTCTAATACCAGCCAAATCCATGCACTATACAATATTTATATTTATAATCTAAGCTGTTAAGACCATGACATCCATGTTTTTTCCCAATTTTCTTTCTGTTTCAAGCTGTGGATTGCGATTTTTTCATATTCTATTACTCGTTTTACCAGTTTTGACCATTCTAAAATTCCTGGGGAATGCTCATTTCCCCAGTGCCTTGCGATAATTACTCTGGCGAGTAACAATGCTTTCGACCAAAATATACGTTCCTGTGGATTTTTAGAGGCTGAGGAGGGTAAAAGCCCCAAGATAGCGGTGGTGATTTCTAATGGGGGTTTAAGAACGGACTTCGTCCCAAGTCTATCAAAGACTCTAAACCAAAAAGATTGAATCTTGGGACAAGCCCATACCATATGGATAAAGTCGACTCTCTCCCCCTGGCATTTCCTACAATCCGTTGTTCTGTTCTTATATATTCGACCTAGCAGTGATGGTGGATAATATATCGATGTATAATATTGAATTGGATAAGCCGATGATTCATTGAAACGGATGCATTTTTACAGTTTTTATATACGTCCCGCCACTCAAGATCCGAAGGCACTCCCACCTCCCTTTCGCATTTACCTTCACTCTTAAACTAAATTTTTTCCCATATATCTGTGAGATAGAGATATTCCCTTCTTTATAATTATACAAAAAATTCATTATTTCGTGATTTTTAATTTCAAACCTATTTTTACACTGTGATATAAGTGTGATATAACTAGTGATACTTTAATTTAACTGAGAAGTCACCTACATTTTCCCCTAGTAGGTCCTCTATTTTCTTTAAGTGTCCTTTTATAAAAAATTGTGCTACCATAGTGGAACCTTTTTTTTCCCAAAATTTATAGTTTATCGAGGAGAATTCCAGGAAATTTATATTGTGCCAATGCGGAGTATTTTTAAGAGAGTATGTTATCCCCAAAATTTGTTTTGTTTTTTCCCATACAAGGTTAAGAGCTTTACTAACATAACACTTCAATCCCATTTTTCCCAGGACCCCGGACTCAATTATAGAAAATATATTTTTATCTGCTCCTTGATATTCCTTCGTGAAATAGTGACCATACTTATTTTGGCCTCTTTTCAGCCACTGTAGCTGTGAAGCTAAATAATACCCCAAGGGAAAGGGAAGAGATAAGCCTCTATCCTCCTCTACCAGTTGAAGAAACCGGAGCTTGATCCGTACCCTCTTCCGTCCCCAAATAAGATCATTGAAGAGCCGGTCGATCCTATTGAAATAATCCTTTTCTATTCAAATTGGACAGGCGGTTATTTTATACAGAATCTGAGGTAGCAGAATCATTTTAATTAGGGCAATTCTGTTGGCTTTTGACAAAGGTAGCTTTTGCCATATATTAATTTTATTTTTAATTCTCCCAATCACTGGATCTAGATTCCTCTTATTATATTCTCTTAAGTCTGAGCTAAGATCAATCCCTAAATATGTCCGGGAGTCAGAGACCGGTAATATTTTAACCCCGGATGTACCTAAGGGGGAGGTCTTTTTAGAGGCAGTAACATAGATTTGGCCCAATTGACTCTAAAACCAGAGGGTAGGCTAAAATTATTGATGATTTTCATAACCTGTGGCAAAATAGTATGGCCATCCCTCAAGAATAATAGCACGTCATCCGCGTACAAGCTTATTTTATCTGCTGTCTCTAGACCCCCAAATCCCTATATCTGGTTATCATCCCTGATCTTTTGGGCCAGGGGTTCCATAAAGATAGCAAATAATAAAGGGGTTAGGGGACATCCCTGTCTGGTCCCCCGAGAGAGGGAGAACGATTGGGATAGCTCACCGTTAACACTAACCCGCGCCGTCGGTTGATTATAAAGGAGCTTAACCCAATCAATAAAGTTCTGAGTGGATCGGTTGGAGCGGTCCCCTCCCCTCACCTAAATGTATGTTCATCAGTGATTTACGTATGTTAATCTGAGCCTGTCGCTTTATGATGAACCCACTTTGATCTGGATGAACGACCTTTCCTATAACCCCCCTAAGTCTGTTTGCCAACACTTTGGAGTAAATTTTACAATCTGTATTTAGGAGGGATATAGGACGGTAGGCATCCATATCTTGTTCATCTTTTCCTTTCTTAGGTATTAACGTTATTATAGCTTCTCGGAGTGACGGAGGGAGTAAACCCGTTTCCATGGAGTCATTAATCACCTGCCCCAGATATGTCACTAGTAGCTGATTATACATCCTATATATCTCAAACGGCAAACCGTCTGAGCCTGGAGCTGAGTTCCCACGGATATTGGCCTATCCAAGGCCAATTTCCTCCAATTGGATAGGACTATCCAAGGCCAATTTATCCTCCTCCAACATCCTCATCAATTGTATTCCTTCCAGGAAGCACCCCTGGTCCTCTAAGGGACCACATTTATCTGCTTCATATAAATTAGAAAAGAGAAGTCTAAATTTGCTTTTTATCTCTTCAGGCTCTTGAATTATTTTACCGGTGATTAGTCTAATCCTGTTTATTTTTTTAATAGGTCTCTAGATTTTTAACAATTAGTGCTAGTAGTTTCCCTGGTTTACCGCCCTCGCTAAAGGATTTTTGCCCTGCGCTGTTGGTTTTTGAGAGCTAAATAATCTTTAAGCTCTTCATTAGCCCCCCTAAATTCTTCCTGAGTTTTGGCTGAGGTTGACTCACTGTGATTTTTTTGCAGATGATGATTTACTTTCTCTACTAGCTCTTTCTCTTTTTCGGCAAATTTCTTCTTGTAATATTTTATTCTGCTAAATAAATTTCCCCGTATAAGTGCCTTTAGGGAATCCCAGACAAAATGAAGATGTGTGGAACCTAGATTAATATGCCAAAATCCTTCAATTTCCTTGCCTAGGTTATCTTGATCCTGTATCAATTTTAACCAATGTGGATTTATCCTAATTTTTTTTTCCTTAGTTTTATCATTCCCCATGGTTACCGGGATTAGAATTGGGGTATGGTCTGATACCGATAACGCTTCGTACTTTATTTTATCAATCTGTCCTATAAAATCTGAAGTCGTCAGGGCCAAATCTATCCTTGACATAACTGCACAAGAGCGACTATAACATGAAAAAGCCAACTCATCTCTATATAAATAACGCCATATGTCTATTAACCCTAATTCCCGACAACTGCTAGAGAGACTCGAGTGTATGGGAGTTTTTTTTTTAGGTTTCTGCCCTATCGATTTCCCATCCAGCCGTGGACACATCACATTGTTTAGGTTCCCCATTACTAAAATAGGGCATTTTTCTCTTTGCGCCACAAATTCAACCAATTGTGTTAGCACCTGCAGGGAGAATGGTGGGGGGATATAAACAAATGCAAGGATACACGTTACCTTGTTCCATCTGCAATGTAAAAAAAATACCTCCCTTCGGTGTCTATTCTTTGATCTAATAATTCGTAAGGGACTTTATGGTGAATATACACACTTACTCCTCTAGAATAGGACGAGAAGCAGGAGGGTATTCAGTTTGCACCTAGCCTTTATGCATGTATTCAACGCTGTCTTCTGAGAAGTGTGTTTCTATCAAAGCAATAATGGCCGGCAAGTGTCTATTAACTTGGTCAAACACTATTGTTATCTTAACTTTTTCTGCTAACCCACGGACATTCCATGAAAAAATCCTGTAAGACATTTTTAATTTGGTTTAATTTTCGGCCACTAATGGGCTTAATAAATGTCGTCTGACTACCCCTATATCCCCAGTGAAAGGTGCGGGACCTCTCCTTTTTTTTGGGGTAATCACAGAAAAGTCAGGATATATGCTTATCCTCGAGCCATTGTACATTAGATCTAAATTGTCACGCTTTTTTTTCATTATGGTATACCGGTCCGATTGCAACAGCAATTTAGCAATAATAACCCTAGGAGGGCTGCCGGGGGGAGGAGAGGATCTTGAGATTCTATGAGCCCTTTCAATCATGAAAAAGGAAGATAAGTTCTCTCTTCCGAAAACCTTCAGAAGCCATTCTTGAATACAGCCTGCAAGGTCCTCCTTTTCACTGCCCTCTGGCAACTCCACAATTCTAAGATTAGACCTCCTCGAACTGTTCTCCATCTCAGCTATCTTATCTTTCAAGAAGTTTTGATCCATTTTTAGGGCATCGGTTTTCTTAAAACCCTGCTCGATCTTTTTTTTTATTTTCCTGAGAGACCTCTTGCAGGTCTTTGACCTTATCTCTTTCTTATCAAAATCGTCCCTCAGAAGCGAAATATCCGTCTGGACAGTTGCCACTTTGACAGATAGCTCCTTGAGCGGCGTGTTTGACAACTGGACCGCTAGTAAAATATTCTCCAATTTCTTATCTATTGCATCGTTCCAATTTATGGTAGGGGGACCTGTCCCAAGATCATCTGTAGAAAGGGGATCTATCTCTTTCTCTCAATTCAATGTACTACCACCCTTTATCCTCTCATTGAATCTAGTTTTAGGGGTAGGGGATTTTAAAAACTTGTCTATCTTGTTTTTTGGACTACTAGGTCCAGTTCCTTTCGAGGATGATAAACCTGTGGATCTCTTATTTTGTGCTTTTGGAGGCATTCCCTATGATTTTTATTCACTTTGTTCACTTTAACAGTTATTCACTTAAAGCTCTCTTTTTTCCTTTCCCCCCTCCTATCCCTTCTTCCCTCTCCATTCTTTTTCCCACCTTTTCCCCCTTTTCCTCCCTTTTCCTCCCCTGTTATCATAATGTTATATGAGACCCAATCACAAATTTTCCTTTTCTTTTTTTTTTTTCTTCCCTTCCCCTCCCCCAAAAGTCATCAACTGGTAGTCCAAACTGACGGGATATATATAGTTTTAAAAATAACTTAGCAATCCAGGGAACCCAAAGGAACCATTATAAGGGATTCATTTCTTTCCAGAAAATACCAGATAGTCCATATGCACCCGACCGTTTCCCCTTTCTGGGGTAATAAACCAGGCAAGTCCAGTCCTAGTCCGCAGAGGCAAATGGTGGAGAAAAAATAAAGACCTAATCGAAGAAGGTCATTACCCAACAGGCAAACATCCAATTTCTTGTTGAATATGGGTAGTCAGAGAAGTTAGTGTGCGTTAGTATAACAAATATGTGTTATTCGACAGAGCCACAGTTAGTTATTTCGTTAGTATAATATTACAATACAATACTCAGTCTTTTCCTTACTCACGGCCCGTGATATAATCACCACAGCTTCTTCAGAGCTCACCGATGGGTCCAGAGATTCCCAGGAATTCCCAGGATTCCCAGGAGATTCTCCAGCCAGGTCTGCTCGCTTTTATACCAGCCAGGAAAAAGCACTTCAAACCGGATCAGATTCAAAAAAGGACCCGAGCAACCCTTTATTCGGGAGGCTCCTGGATAGGGACGATAGTACTCCCATGACCGGCTTCCTCAGGTCGGTATGGTGTAATGAAGACCACGGGTTAACCCTGGAGACTTCGGACCACAAGATACAACGATGGAGCGGTGGGTGAGAGCAAGCGATGTCCTAGAGCCTCTCTGTCCTGACGCACCTTAAGCCAGTCTTCCTCCCACTCCACTCCACTCTGAAGAGTTAGGGCTGAAGCTGGCTCCTCTAAAGCGCTGCGCTTCCAGCACGTATTCAAGGTAGGTAGGGGAGCTCAACACAGTCCCATCAGGCACATCTCCTGCCGAGTTCCTGGGTAGGACCGCATCGGTCAGCCAACGTGAGACGCCGTCTCAAAGCAGAGGTGGAAGAGAGGGAGGGCAGGGGGAGCTGCACCTAGACCCTGCTTACGTCATGCAGTCTGATGAATTAATATAGTTAATCCGTCTGCTAGATTGGTGGGTGAAATATTCCCGTTCTGTTGTGAGGTGCACCTACACTGCATAGCTGACAGATAAATAAATATAGTTAATCTGTCTGTTAGTTCGGTGGGTGAAATATACCCAATTTTTGTGTGAGGTACACCTGCATTGCATATATGACAGGGAAATTAATATAGTTAATCCGTCTTCTAGATTGGTGGGTGACATATTCCCGTTCTTGTTGTGAGGTACACCTACACTGCATACCTGACAGGGAAATAAATATAGTTAATCCGTTTGTTAGTTCGGTGGGTGACATACACCCAATTTTTGTGTGAGTTACACCTGCATTGCAAACCCGACAGGGAAATTAATATAGTTAATCTGTCTGTTCGATTGGTGGGTGACATATTCCCATTCTTGGTGTGAGATACACCTACGCTGCATACCTGATAGGGAAATAAATATAGTTAATCTGTCTGTTAGTTCGGTGGGTGAAACATACCAAATTTTTGTGTGAGTTACACCTGCATTGCATACATGACAGGGAAATTACTATAGTTAATCTGTCTGTTAGATTGGTGGGTGACATATACCCGTTCTTGTTGTGAGGTACACCTACACTGCATACCTGACAGGGAAATAAATATAGTTAATCAGTTTGTTAGATCAGTGAGTGACATACACCCAATTTTTGTGTGAGGTACACCTGCATTACATACATGACAGGGAAATTAATATAGTTAATCTGTCTGTTAGATTGGTGGGTGACATAATCCCATTCTTGGTGTGAGGTACACCTGTACTTTATACCTGACAGTGAAATAAATATAGTTAACCCGTCTGTTAGTTCGGTGGGTGACCTCAAATAATGAGGAGAGCATCAAACAAGGGACATGGCCCTAGTCGTGGTGCTGCTGGTGTTGGTGGAGCTCCTGTTGCAGGGAAAAGACTTGGTCGATCTGTGCCAGCTACAAACCCAAATAAAAACACTTTCCTCAGGTACACATAGGCGATATTCAGCGTTATTTTGTAGGCCCGAATACCGGTTTATGAATGGTGAGGCCAGAACAAGTAGAGGCGGTAGTAGTTCGGGTAGCTGACAGTGCCTTCAGTTCCTTCACATTGTCTCCCACCCGCTCCCCACCCGGGAATCTGTCTTTCACTTCACCCTCTTGCAAATCAGCCAAGCAATCTGAGCCCCAAGTCATGCAGCAGTCTCTTATGCTTTTTGATGACTCTTCTGGCAGGGTTTCCATGGGCCGTCTACATAGCCCTGCCCCAGAAGTGGAAGAGACAGAGTGCACCGATGCCCAACCACTTATATTTCAGGATGTGGACATGGGAGGACCACCGTAGCACGTCTCTAATGATGACAAAACACAGGTGCCAACTGCTGTCGCTTTCTGCAGTGTGCTGACCGGCAAGGAGGGCAGGGGTTAATAGTGGGTGGAAGATGATGTGGAGGATGATGAGGTCCTAGACCTCACATCTAGGTCATGCGAGTTACATGTGCAGTTCAGAGGAAGAGGTGGTGGTTGCACAGCGCCAGCCACACAGCAAAAGAGGGAGCAGGGTACAAAAGCAGAGTGGCTGTCCCCTAACCAGTATGCCTGCTACTGCCCACTGCACCCAGGGACTGAGCACACCAAAGCCAGCTCCAAGGAGTTCCCTGGCGTGGCAGTTCTTCAGATTTGCATACTGTGCAATCAGAGCCTGAAGTTCTAAATGTTCTAAACCTGGGCCTGACCTGCATGACCAGGCATCTAAATGCAAAGCACGGGCTGCAGTGGAGTAAACACCAATGCCTGGACCAGTAAGCACCGGCAGGGATGTTTTTTTTTCGCCTAACTGCACACTGGGTAAATGCAGTGGTGGCTGGGCCTGAGGCGGATAGCAGTTTGGCGCATGTCCTTCCACCACTGAGTTATTGCAGGACGTTTCTCTTTGCCTCCTGTTGCCTCCTCCTCCTACTCCGCTTCCTCCTCTACCACCTCCTCATCTGGTCAGTGTAACACATTCACCACCAACTTCAGCACAGCAAGGGGGAAACGGCAGCAGGTTGTTTTGAAACTAATCTGTTTGGGGGAAAACTCCACACCGCGCAGGAGCTGTGTACGGGCATGGAACAACAGACAAATGAGTGGTTGGTGCCACTGAGCCTCAAGCCCGGCCTGGTGGTGTGCGATAATGGGCGAAATCTCATAGCAGCTCTGGACCTAGCCGGTTTGACACACATCCCATGCCTGGCGCATGTGCTGAATTTGGTGGTGCAGAGGTTCCTTAAAAATTACCCCGATATGTCAGAGCTGCTGCAGAAAGTGTGGGCCGTCTATGCACGCTTTTGGCGTTCTTATCCTGCTGCTGCTCGCCTGTCTGCGCTGCAGCATAACTTCGGCCTTACCTGCTCACCGCCTCATATGCGACTTACTGCACTCGAACTGCACCATGCACATGCTGGAGAGACAGTGCGAGCAGTAGCAGGCGATAGTGGAGTTTCAGCTGCAGCACTCACGGGAACAGCACCACTTCACTACCAACGGGTGGGCCTCCATGCGGGAAATGTATGGGGCGTGTTGCGCTGTTTCGAGTACTCCTCCAACATGGCCATTGCCGATGACGTCGTCCTCAGCGTTACTATCCCACTTCTATCTGTGGCACTGCCAGCACCTCAGAAGGGAGGCTTAGCATGGCCGAAATGTGGAAAAGCTTTGTCAGCATGCCACAACAACCAGCACCACCAGCTGATACGGAACGTCTTAGCAGGAGGCAGAATTTCAGCAACATGGTGGAACAGTACATGTGCCCACGCCTACACGTACTGAGTGATGAGTCTGCCCCATTCAACGTCTGTGTCTCTAAATAGGCACATGGTCTGAGCTTGCCCTTTACACCTTGGAGGTGCTGGCCTGCTCTGCGCCCAAGTATTGTCCGGATGTGTATTTAGCATGGCGGGGGTGATCACAGACAAGTGCAGCCACCTGTTCATAGCCAACATGGTCAAGCTCACGTTCATTAAAATGAACCAGGCATGGATCCCACAGGACTTGTCCGTACCTTGTGCTGAATAGACAAGTATACCTGCCGCACCCAGCCATTGTTATACTCCAGCACACTTTCCCTTTGCATTTTTTATTTCCCAATGTTTTGGGGTCTTCCCAAATTTATAAAAAAAAAAAACTACACTGCCACGTCCATGGCATCCACAACCTTCTTCTCCACTTTGACCCCCACCTCCTATTTCAAGATTATTATTTTTTTATTTTTTTAAATTCTACGTTATGTTATGTCATTTCCCTATCCACATTTGTTTCAGGGCAATTATTCTGCTCTTACCCCCATTTTGCCTGCCAAAGTTCAGCCGAACCCGGCGAACCCGAACTTCTTGGTGTTCGCTCATCCCTAATGCTGTTGCATCAGCAGGGGGCATGGCTCAGCAGCACATCTCTTCCGATACGGCCATGCCAAAGCTAAATATCGTGGCGCTGGATGCAAGACAGATACGTTTCTTACAGAATATCGTCAAAGTTATAATGTAAAAAGACAGTGGCAAAATTGCTGACCTTCTATTCCTCCATTCCCAACAGGAAAAGAATTAGGAAAAGTTAATTATTCAATTTTAAACAATATGTATACAGCAACAATGTGCCATCAATCCCTTCAGGACCCTGCCATTTTTCACTTTCCTGAACCTGTCTAAGTTTCCAAATCGGTCATGTGTCACTTTATGAGCTAATAACAGCAGAGAAGACTTCAATATTTCTTAGTTTGATTCTGCCATTAAAGGAACACTCCATATATAGTCATAAACTGCTGTTTAGGCACAAGGCAGGCCTCAGAAAGGAAGGAGCGCCATATAGTTTTTATACATTTTGCTGAGACCTTGAGACACCGCTACAGTGAAAACCCAAAAAAGAGACCCGTTTTGGAAACTATAAACCTCAAGAAGGAATTTATTGATGGCTGTAATCAGCCCTTTGAACCCACTTGCATTTCACAAAATTTACACTTGGCTGTGAAAATAAAAAAATCATAAGGGTATCATGTGCATTTGAGGTCTAGTTTGGTGATTTATACTGCACTAGTCAACAAATGCAGAGGTATTGCTGTTAAATAAAAAAGAAACCCCCAAGAAGTGACCCTTTTTGGTAACCATATCCCTCATAAAATTTACCAAGGGGTTTGGCATTTTGACCACACAGATGTTTTGCAAAGATAAATGCACCACAGGAGGAAAGTGAACATTGCAGTATTTCCACTGCTCAATATATTGTGCCCATCGTGTACCAGTGTAAAAAGTCAGCCCTCTTATTAGTATTATGCTGTGTTTCCTGGTTTTTTAAACACCCTACTTGTGGCCCTCTTCTTTTGCCTGAATATGCTGTATGAGAGAGCTTAGGAGTAAAAGAGTACCATGTGTATTTGAGGCCAAAAATGGTGATTTACATGTCTTAAGTCTCATTCACATGTCAGTGTTTTGGTCAGTGATTTCCATCAGTGACTGTGAGCCAAAGCAAGGATTGGAGCCTCCACAGACATAAGGTATAAGTTAAAGATCTGCACCTGTTCTGTGTTTAGAGCCACACCTGGTTTTGACTCAAAATCACTGATGGAAATCACTGACTAAAACATTGACGTGTGAATGAAGCATGAGGCTGACAACTGTGGAGGTTCTGAAGTGAAATAACAAAGACCATGTAAAGTGAAAATTGCACGTTTTCCAGAAATAAGGCATTTCAGTGCCCAAGGTGTTGTGCCCAGATGGTTCCATCTGAGTTTCACACCATACTTTTTGAATTATTAGGTAATGCCATAAATTTGGAGATGCCATAAATGTGGACATAAATTACTGTATGGACACATGGCAGGGCTCAGAGGGAAGTAGTGCCTTTTGGCTTTTGGAGCACAAATTTAGCTGAAATGGTTTTCAGGTGCTACATCACATTTGCAGAGCCCTTCAGGAACTCATACAGTGGGAATCCTGAATAAGTAACCCCATTGTGGAAACTATACCCCGTCAAGGTTTTTATCAAGGGGTGGAGTGAGCATTTTGACACCATAGGTGTTTTGCAGAAATTAATGGGCAGGTGACTATGCATAATGTAAAAATGGCAAATTTTCCACATATATAGCATTTCAGTGCTCAATATGTTGTGTCCAGCTGGTAATTAGTGTTGATCACGAATATTCGAATTGCGAATTTTTATCGCAAATACTGGCACTTCGAGAATTTGCGAATATTTAGAATATAGTGATATATATTCGTAATTTAAAATATTAGAGATTTTTTTTTAAACAGTACACATGATCCCTCCCTGCTTCTAGCTTGTATGGCAATGAGAAGGCTGCAATATCTTTGATTTTAGGAGTAGTGTTGAATGTGAATTTTCGTAATGCGAATTTTTAAATTGCCAATTTCTGCAATCTAGAAAATAAAGACTGGAGATAATGAATTTTCGAATTCACAAATATATGGCGAATATTCACCCAAATATTTGCGGAATATCACAAATTCGAATATTGCCCCTGCTGCTCATCACTACTGGTAATAATAATAATAACAATAATAATAATAGGCTTTTTTGATATAGCACCAACATATTCTTTAGCGCTTTACAATCAGTAGGTTCATGTACAAAGTCATAAATTATATTGCAACCGTCAGTCAACAATTAGTAACATAGTAACATAGTACTGCAGATATATGAAACACTTTCCAGCTCACCCACATGAAGATTCCAGCGTGCACGGCACCTCAGGCAAGTTCCTGGATAATGACTTCAGATGAGAAACAACACTTCCAGCACTGAATGGATTTTTGTGCAAAATTTCTTCCATTTATTTCAAAGTGACAAGATGAGTACAGGAACACACCACAGGCAGTAAAAGATTTACGCGTTTCGGACCCTGGGGTCCGAAACGCGTAAATCTTTTACTGCCTATGGTGTGTTCCTGTACTCATCTTGTCACTTTGAAATAAATGGAAGAAATTTTGCACAAAAATCCTTGCAGTGCTGGACGTGTTGTTTCTCATCTAAAGTAACATATTACATAAGGCCAAAAAAAGACATCTGTCCATCCAGCCTGTCATCCTGCTAGTTGATCCAGAGGAAGGCAAAAAAAAAAAACTGTGAGGTAGAAGCCAATTTTCCCCACTTAAGGGGAATAAAAAATTCCTTCCCAACTCTAATCAGACACAATAACTCCCTGGATCAACGACCCATCTCTAGTAACAATAGCCTGTAATATTATTATACTCCAGAAATATATCCAAGCCACTCTTGAATTCCTTTATTGTACTCACCATCACCACCTGCTCAGGCAGAGAGTTCCATAGTCTCGTACAGTAAAGAATCCTCTTCTATGTTTGTGTACAAACCTTCTTTCCTCCATAAACAGCAAACTAAGCTGCAGAAACCAGCGTCAGGCAGCTGCTGCAAAGCCCAATAAGATAACGGGTCGCATCAAAAGGGGCATAGACGCCCGTGATGAGAACATAGTCCTACCACTTTACAAATCACTGGTCAGACCACACATGGAGTACTGTGTACAGTTGACTGTGACGAGGGGACATCCTCTGAGTCTGGAGGAAAGAACAGAGCCCCACAAGTGAAGGATGGCGCACTGCGCATGCGCAGCCACCCTCCATTCATTTTATATGAGACCAGCGAAAATAGGTGAAAATAGGCTTGGCTATTTCCGTAAGCCCCATAGAAATAAATGGTAGCAGAGGTCGCGCATGCGCAGTACACTCCCATTCACTTCTATGGGGAGCCGGCTTGGTGGTGACCGGACCGGAGTCTTCCAGCAGTGCACCCTCCTTCACTTGCGGGGCTTCGTTCTCGATATAGGTGCGGTTCCCAGCGAGGTGACCCACACCTATAAGATAATGGGGGGCATATCCTAGCGATATGCCCCCATTGTCTGTGATGAGAAAACCCCTTTAAAAAAATAGGGAAATGTATATATAGAGCTTCATACGGATATATTGGCGGAAAAATAAAAAAGTTATAAATTTTGCAACATAACGATGAGAAAATGAAAACAAATTGCCTTATTGCTAAGGTCCAAAACAGGCTGGTCACTCAAGGGTTAGTGATAGAGATGCAGAAATCAATTCATTAGAATCGAAAATTCAACCTAAATACATTTATGAAATAATGCTGGTTCGGTAGTTTGGGCTGAAATTTTTCAGAGAGTGAAAGAGAAAATATAGATTTATGCAAATCAGAACAAAACAAATTTTGGAGATTTGCTCATCTCTAATTAAAGGAGTTGTCTCAGAAGATGGCATTTTTCATGTAGAGAAAGTTAATACAAGGCACTTACTAATGTATTGTGATTGTCCATATTGCCTCCTTTGCCAGTTTGATTAATTTTTCCATCACATTATACACTGCTCATATCCAGGGGTTACAGCCACCACTGGATGCAAGGTGGCCAGGACAAGATCTGCTCACAGGGGGGTCATGACCCGTAGAAACAAGTTATAACTTGTTCATTAGGTGCTAAGGGAAATTTAGTACGACCCCATTCTAAGTTTTAATATGGTGAGTCAGGGATACTTCTGCTGTTTGTGTTATCCCTTCTGCTCGAGTTTTTGCATTTGTCTTGTGATTTAACATCTCTACATTATTATGGTACTGTGACATCATACAGATATGTGCATTATACTTGCATGTGGCATCACTGTTTATATAATTCCACGCTGTAGAACCACGGAGTACATTATTCCTGTACCGTTACATCATTGTCTTTTTTATCTTCTATTGTGACATCACTGTGTGTATTACGTCAATACTGCAACTTCAATCTGTACACTATCCCTATGCTGTGATGTCACTGTGTACATTATTACACTGTTTTACATCATTGTGCACAATATCCCTGGACTGTGACATCAATGTCTGCCTTAACCTTGTGCATTAGGGAGACTAATCATAAGCTTTCATGAACTTGTTGCTGAAAGTGGTCTTTGTGGAATGGGACCCCATTTCAAGTTTTACTATGGGGCCCCATGGTTACTTGTTGCTCCCCTGGTATCAACCAATGGCAGGACGATCCAAAAGCACTGGTATACCTACCTCTATCAATAATGATTATGAATCATTACAAAAAGGCTAAGAAATATAGCATTATTTAGAATAAACATGAAATAATTCTGTAGAGGTATATCAGGGTTAGTTCCCCAAAAATACATAATTTTCTAAAGTTTCCTTACGTCAAGAAAACTTGTGAAGCTCGCAAAATGTTAAGTCCCATCTGTGGATCCCCTGGTAGTATAAATGGCCAGTTCAGCTTAATGCTCTTAACCCTGTGCAGACTTTGGCTGGGATAAGTGGTTTGTTATTTTCATACAGCACTTATTCAGTACCTTCCTGCTCTAAAAGTTTACTATGTATTTTTGGTGACGGAAACTGACTGGAAAATTGGATTATTTTCTGGAAAAAAAGCTTAAATAGGTTTCTGAACAATGTCCCTATTGAAGTGAAAGTCACTGGATGTGTTACTACCTACTGTGTCACAAGCTTTCCCACTGGTATTTGAATCTCTTAAAGCACAGGCTTAACACAAATGATCCAGGTTGTTTCATGCCAGACTGCTTCAGAAACCTGAAGGTGATTGGTCAAATTATTGAGAACCATGACAAACTGGCAATCTAGCCTGACCTAAGCCAACTACAATTTTCTAATGTTATGTTACTGCTACAAAGTGCAATGTATTTTAAGCTTGGCTACCTGTGGTTTATATGTACTCTTTTTACTGTATCTATTGATCTTACTATTGTACTTTATATTTTTTCAACATTTACTACAAGATTTATGTAGTTTACTACATTTCTAACAAATGCAGATTGATGCTATCAGTTATTTCATGATGATGTTACGTTACTTGAAAGCTACCATTTTCCCAACTAAGGCCTCATTCACACTTACGTTGACCACGGTCCGTGAAATCCCGGTCTGCCGCCCTGCTGAGTGCAGTGACTGCTGGTTGCTATGACGCTGTACATTTCGTGCTGCCGCCGCTGTACAGTAATACACTCGTATAGATCATAAGAGTGCATTACTGTACAGCGGCGGCGGCACAAAGCACACAGCATCATAGCAACCAATGAGGCTATGCGCTCATGCACTCAGCAGGAGGGTATGCTGGGTTTTCACGGACCGTGGTCCATGTATGTGTGAATGAGGCCTAACTATGTTCATGCAAACTATTGCTACCATAACTATTTTTTTCATAAATGCCAGTATTATGTAGATAAAATAACAATGTGGCTCTCCCGTTCTCCAATATGGAAATGGTGAACAGATCGTAAT
Source organism: Bufotes viridis (assembly GCA_033119425.1). Taxonomy (NCBI): domain Eukaryota; kingdom Metazoa; phylum Chordata; class Amphibia; order Anura; family Bufonidae; genus Bufotes; species Bufotes viridis. The sequence continues at coordinate 501,302,010 of CM065589.1, read as the reverse complement.
GACTCACCTAATCACCATATATCAACACTTATCTATTTCAAAAGATCGGCACTCAACACCTGGGATCACTCTAGATAAGCTTTTTATTCCGGGGGTGTGTCTGGAGTGCACCACACAAATGTCATGTTGAAGTTGATGTTTGTCGAAGCCCTCCTTTTCATTGACGTAAGGCTTGCTATTTTAGTGACGTGTAGCTGGTAGGAGTGTTGATGCACATATCCCCGCCCCTGTCGGAGCGTGATTGGTGGATAGAAGTCATAAAGATCGAAATGTTGTGGCTGATTTGAGGGGGATCGTAACCTCGTTGTCTATCCCAGGAGTAATAATGCTTCTATATTGCGCTCAGCTGTCTAATTAAGAGTATCCTTGCCCCAAGCAAACTAAGACAGCATAACAAAACTATGACTAAGAAAAATCAAAGTCTATTACAAACTGGACCACTAAAAGCAGGAGCTTTTAGGTGCACAGCAAATAGGTGTCTATGTTGTAAGATCATTACACACAAACAGACTACATTTAAGTCTAAGCATAACGGGGCAATATTCCCCATAAAAACCCGTTTGACATGCCACAGTGACTATGTCATATATCTTATTGAATGCCAGTGCGGCCTACAATATGTAGGACGTACCACACAGCCCCTACACTGTCGCATTAATCAACATCGCTACAACATCCAGAGACTATACCCTAAGCACAGTCTATCCAGACACTGCAGTATAACCAAAGAAAAAGAAAAACACCACTTCCTAGTGACACCTATAGAACAGGTCCCGGAAAATCCGTACAATAGGTTTGACAATCTGCAGAAGAGGGAAGTTTTTTGGATCCATCAGTTGGACACGCTATCCCCGCATGGATTAAATGAAATGAATGAGACCATACTGTAATGGACCCCCACTTGTCTCCAATCACTAAAAACCTTGATCTATGCTATTTAATATACAGTAAAATACATAGTATATAGATAATAGATATATAGATAATAATTATAATGTGTCTTATCATTGGCCTACATACATCGTTACCTAACACATACCATATAGGCCACAGATATTATGTATATAAAACTGAGCAAGAAGTACAAGTTTTACCAATTTTACTATATCCTTTTTTTATTATTATATTTTATTCACTAAGAAATCTAACTATATAGATGTTGTTTTTTGAATATATATATTTTTTCGATTTATAAAAAAAAAATTTTTTCTTTTTCTTTTTTTGATTATTATATATTTCTCTGACCATTATTATTGCTTTTAACCATACTATATGTCCCACACACCCCTTTATCCCATGCACCCTACCAGCGGACCTTATCAACATCCCACCAGCAGATCTTGGAGCACTACTGCTCCCATATATAACATGAAGCTGTGATATAATAGCGCTGTCATTTGCATACATCTAACTACAGTATAACTTTGATATGCAACTAAACCTAGACTTAATTAGACAGCTGAGCGCAATATAGAAGCATTATTACTCCTGGGATAGACAACATGGTTACGATCCCCCTCAAATCAGCCACAACATTTCGATCTTTATGACTACTATCCACCAATCACGCTCTGACAGGGGCGGGGATATGTGCATCAACACTCCTACCAGCTACACGTCACTAAAATAGCAAGCCTTACGTCAATGAAAAGGAGGGCTTCGACAAACATCAACTTCAACATGACATTTGTGTGGTGCACTCCAGACACACCCCCAGGAACCCTAACTCCCCCCCCTCCGCCCCTCCCCTCACTTCTCCCAGTTTGAGCGCCAAACCACTCAACACATGTCGATATAAATGTTTGCAGTGCATTTTATTATGTATGTATTACTGTCCTGAAGATGGGGGTCTTTCACCCCTGAAACGCGTAGACGAATAAATTACTTCTTATAAAGACATCGCATCCTTCCGTGACCCTTGGCAGCACCAGAAAAAAGGTTCTTATTTCCACTTTTTCTGCTATGATCTACCTCAACTCCAGCACTCGCATTTTCTGAGTACAGGAAGGAACCCAGGCTGCAGCCAAGCCCCCGTGTGCTGGTCGGGATAATATACCAGCAGGAGCTCATATAGCTGTTGTGACTCATTCACAACAGCTTCTGGTAAGCAGTTTTTTATATCTCTTGTGTCACCATTGGCAACAACACCACACATGAGGCGCGGTCCTCTCTCTCTGTTTTTATCTTACATATAATTCCATAAGAGGATACTTATAAATAAGATATCCTGCAGCCTCAGATGATCTCTACTTTAAAATTACAAATTGATCAACTTTATGGACATTTTCTTTTTTAGGAACAATTTGTTGGACATTATCAGGATTATGGGATGCTGGATTTCTGCCAGGCAGTGAAATGTCACCAATGAGCTTTAGCACTACAAAATATTATGTAGTTTTTCCCTTTAATAGATATCACTTTGCAGCACATATTTCTGACCTTTCATTGTAAAAGTTTATTTTAAGATTTCAATCTCTCCTATGCTGGACTGCCTGTAATCTCATCCTGACAATATGAATGTCTGCCCAGGAATCAATTTCTTTTTGTATGGCATTAAAGAGCTAATCCTACTTTTAATGCCTTTTTTCTGGCAGATTGCAGAGTGTATAGATAGTATAAAAGGAATCCATATATCGGAGACTGGGACAATATTTACTGTAATTCCACAATAACGTTTTATTTGTAGATTACGGACGCTTAAGGACGCTTTACTATTTCTCTTTGGCCCAAGTCAGAATTTATCATTCTAGGTAAAATGTTGATACTGCATCTAGACAGCCACGCCTGCTGCAGTATTCAACTGCATTGCCATTCTGAGGATGGTAATAAAGTTGAATTCAGGAGTGCATTTGAAGCCACCAGCAAGGTCTATAAGTGACTGATGCTAACATTTGTAGAGACACGAGGGTCAGTAGGTGCTCTTGTCCACTGGCCTGGCTATCTTTATAAAGACCGCGCAGGGCCTGGACAATACAGGGTGAGGGTACAACGCTCCAGGAAGACTTGGATAACGAACAGTCAGTAGCATATAGTAGAGTCCCAGCAAGGGCACAGGATGGCACAAGTGACAGTGATTCACCCTTCCTCTCTACTCACCAGGGATTAAACCTCTGCAACTTCCAGGGAAACCATGACCAACTACCCTTAAAATCAGTTAAAGTGAGTTTAGGGTAACAGGTTACAAAATGTTTTTGGATTTTGAATAAAGCAGACCACATTTGTGGACTTGTGAATATGAGTCATAATGACTGTAGGTAGGGACAGACAAGGACAGTGCAGTGAGCCATAAGGCTAGAATCCAGACCGCTTTCCCTACCTACTTGCAGTACAAGCCCTAGATAGCTAGGCCACAACTGGGCGACGGGCCCTATGCTATTTAAGTGCAGAGATGGACAAATAATAAGGACAGGCAAACACAATGCCAGAGTTGCACGTATATGAGTCAGAACCAGACAAGTTATGCAGTACAAAACGAGAGACAGAGAGTGGTCAGAGAAAAAGCCGAGATTAGAACCAGATGGACAATGCAGTACCAAACGAGAGACAGAGAGTGGTCAAAAACAAGCCGGGGTCAGAGGAATAAGCAAATCCAAAAACATAGGAACAAGAAACCATCACTGGTACTGGTGTATGGCCAGGAAGGGGTATAAATAGAGCGCCAAATCCCTGGATCAGAACATGATTGGTCATGACTATGTGCTTCCTTAGTCAAAAATACTAGCACATAGTAATAGAGCAACCAGCCCACTGTGAATCTCCACCATTACACACCTGCTGTGCGGAGAAAGAGTATTGCATCCTGTTGCTAACAATGGGGGCGTTGCTTAGCAGTGCGTCTCTCCTGGAGTGGCCATGCTGAGGCTGAGGATCGTGTCACTGGTGCCCGGACAGGTAAGTATGTTACATAAGTGGTGTCATACAGTTTCATTGATTCAACATTTGTTGTTACACATGCCCCAGAAATGAGTAAACTATCCAGAAAAATAATTGCATTTACTTAATCTAGTTTCCATGGTGTCAAGAGGGCAGTGTGCTGCCTGTAGGCACAGTACATTGCTTGGGGTATGTCACCACAAGGCATGTTCCGATGATCTTTTTTTCCTATCTCAAATAAAAGATCAATCATTGGACTATGAATCTGGATTTTTAAACCGAATATAACTAAAATTATAATAGTGAAACCGAACATAAAATGATACGCTTAATTAAAATTCTTGCACGGCATTGCAAGTGCAGTATAATGTGAACATTATAAACTTAGCAAACTTAAAGAGATAAGTCAAATGTAATCTTATGTATGTATGAGGACTATGAATATGGCAGTACAAACTTTTATGATCCCTAAAACATTGTCCTGCTAGCGATCACTTTGATAATACCATAAAAATGTACTGTAACATTGCACTGGTAGCTCCTTGTAAATCAACCACACACAAGAAATGCTTTTTACTTCAGGGCTGGCATCATCAGGAAATATTTTATTGCATATTAGGAATCTGGGCTTAGAAGCCCACAGCTTTGATAGGATACTAAAAAAAATATTTAATAAAAAAGTATTTTTAAAGGAGAATTAAAGCAATTTGCATCATAGACTATTACCCAAAATGTTTCTTTCACATCCTCGGTTGACTGGAAATACATAAACTTTTGCAAATACTTGAAAATCTGATGAAATAATGCCTTTAATCATAGGAATAAAAATTAAAGGGGTATTATCAACTGACATATTGTATTCATGGTATATTGAACATACGGTATATACTATCAATGTCTAGTTACACTTCCAGGACTCCCATTTTATGGGAGAATACATAAAAGATACATGTGAGCAGACACAAGACATACCAAAGGAAAAAGATTGCGGCACTCCTTCGTCTGTAGAAGATATTCTTTATTCCACCTTAAAGTGCGACGTTTCGACTTTAATCAAGTCTTTATCTTGATGGAACATAAGAGAATCAGGGTTAAGTCCAACCAAGTTGCAGATGCCTGATGTAAATATCGCCGCGTTGCGAATTTCGTCTATCGAGATAACTACAACTTGGTTTGACTTAACCCTGATTCTCTTATGTTCCACACATGTATATTTTTTGCACTATATTCTATTTTTTACTCGATGATGTCACAGGAAGAGGGAGGGCGTGACCCTTCCACTGACCAATGATGTCTGGGGATGGGGTATATATATCTGTCACTTACTTAATTGTATATGCTTGATAAAGTCTTGATTAAAGTCGAAACGTCGCACTTTAAGGTGGAATAAAGAATATCTTCTACAGATGAAGGAGTGCCACGATCTTTTTCCTTTGGTATTGTATCGGGGACTAAAGGTCAGGTCCTAACATCGAGGGCACCGCCACTAAATGGACTTTGGTTATTGACCTACAATGGTGCTGTCACCTCGTGTTTTTTTGCTTCAGACACAAGACATAGACATACATGTCTGTTACCAGATGGTTGGGGGCCGCAAAAAATAGTATAGAGGGCCACATGTGGCCCTAGATGCATACTCTAGATGCTCGAGATGCATATTTAACCACATTATCATGAAGGAACAATTCAAGTATCCATTTAGAATTCTTAAATGATGATTTTACCGTACTGATATGATTCAAGTAATCAGTGTATATACTACTGTATACTCTTTGGAAAACCGTACTGTGCTTAAATCTGCTCAGCTCCTCCTACTCTAAAACATGCTGCCTGCAGACTGCATTGCATTTTGTGTTGACAGTTCCCCTCTACATGCCTGATACATTGTCTGAATGCAAAGATCTCCATCAGCTAAAATCCGAAGTAGCTAAAACCACATATTAAACCTGAAGTTAGAGATTAGGAGTATGGGCCAGACAAATTATTTGTATCTAGACTAAACTTTACTGAACAGTTTAAGCAAGGATTAAGGAATACTGGTTATAATTATAAGGCAGAGCAACTATTTTAATTGAAAATGCCTAGCAAGTCGCTGTTTCAGTATCCACCAGAAAAGACAAAACTTCTGATGTCTATTCTGTTAGTTGACTCTTCAAGCTGTTATCCAGTAAAGCCAGTAATAGTTTGAAAGAGACTTAGCATTTATGTAAGAGTCCCAATAATCTACACATAAGCCTCTAACAACTAAGTCTACATACAGCCAAAGCCAAAGCAATGACGTTTATTCTGCTGAATTTCTCTTTTTTTTTTTAACCATGATTCCATATTGACACAGATGAGATTTACCAAAAGGGTGTCACAGATGGCAGGGCTAAAGCAGACCATAATGCATCTTCTTGAACTAAAGATTATAAAAATAAATGAAGGATAAAACTAAACTCAATCTGCTATTATACTTTTCATGACCCATATGTTAAAAACTGTTGTATAGTCCACTTAACAAAATAATAGTCCAAGGTAGGACTCAAAGGGGTTGTGCGCTGTAATGATATTGAGGGTCTATCTTCTGGATAGGTCATCACTACCAGATCTGTAGGAATCCAACTTCTGGCACCACCTCCAAATGGCTATTTCAAGTTTATATTGTGTGAGGCCTTGTCGTTGGTTAAAGGGGTTGTCCCACAAAAATATTCAGCAGTTTTCAAACTAGAGCCACTAAGTTACTCAATAAAGCGTATGTGAATAGCACCACCTGTTTTTTTTTTTTTTTCTTATTTCTCTGTCCACCTTGCTGAGGTGGACACACATGTTCAGTTCCATCATTTAGCTGCCTCACGCGTTGTAATATAGACAAAACATGCCCCTTGAGCTGCGGCACAATAGACACACCTCCTAAGAAAAGGGAGATCTCTTGACCCATGTGAGGTATAGGCTTTTTCTAGCTTTGTTTGTTAGAAATACATTGTCATGAACTATAAGAAGTCTGATTTTCATTTTTTACATTGATCATGGCATAACTGACATAACCGCCATCTAGATTATAGCAGCAGCGTGGTGTAATTACAACTGTGACCCTTTCAAACTGCTGATCGGTGGGGGTTCCGAGAGTCAAACCCCTGCCAATCTGATATTGATGACCTATTCTCAACATCTTTACAGCACACAACCACTTAAATAAACTGACAGCTCTGAACACCACTGAAAACTGGCATACCTGGTATGCAGTATTTTCATGTGTTTAAGGCATTTTGTTTACCTCTTTCAACAAGAGGGTATTGCTCAGCTGGAAAGGACCTGGTTCAGTGGTAAAGTATTATGGCTTAAAGGGGTTCTCCAGGCTGTTAATATTGATGACATCAGCTGTATAAAAGAAAGGCACATGTCGTGCGCGAATGCCATCTCCTTTTCTCTTTTCCTGCTCACTGCTGCTATCTCTAAGATGAGTAGGAAGAGAGAAGGGAGATGGCACCCTTACACGGGGCGCACCTTCCCTTCATACGGCTGATCTACTGGGGTGCCAGGTGTCGGACCCCCACTGATCTGATATTGATGACTTATCCTGAGGATAGGTCATCAATATTAAAAGCCTGAAGAACCCATTTATGAAAACTGCACCAGAAAATTTTGATGTAAAGTAAAAAGTGCCTGAGATGCACCAAGTTTATCTTACAGCATGAGTCGTCTTTAGAATATCTACTCTATGTGTACACTGGAGGATGCATCAGGATTCAGTACAGGACCGGAACGTTTTTTGGCCAGAGAAAATAAATACCGCAGCATGCTGCGCTTTTTGCTCCGGACAAAAATCCTGAACACTTGCCACAAGGCCGGATCCGGAATTAATGCCCATTGAAAGGCATTAATCCGGATCCGGCCTTAAGCTAAACGTCATTTCAGCGAATCGCCGGATCCAACGTTTAGCTTTTTCTGAATAGTTACCATGGCAGCCAGGACGCTTAAGTCCTGGTTACCATGGTCAAGTGTAGTGGGGAGCGGGGGAGCAGTATACTTACCACCCGTGCGGCTCCCGGGGCGCTCCAGAGTGACGTCAGGGAGCCCCACGCGCATGGATCACGTGATCCCTGTGCACGGGGCGCTCTGACGTCATTCTGGAGCGTCCCGGGAGCCGCACGGGCGGTAAGTATACTGCTCTAATGCTCCCCACTACTACTATGGCAACCAGGACTTTAATTGCGTCCTGGCTGCCATAGTAACACTGAAAGCATTTTGAAGACTGATTAGTCTTCAAATGCTTTCAGTTCACTTGCGTTGTTACGGATCCGGCGGGTATTTCTGGCGGCTGAAGTGCATGCCGGATCCTAACAACGCAAGTGTGAAAGAGGCCTAAAAGTTTAAAAAAATGTAAAAAAAATAAGAAAAAAATATAAAAAATCAAATAACCTCCTTTCCACCCCAAATAAAAATAAAAATGAGCAATCAACAAATAAACATCAGCATTTTTGCATCCCTAAATGCCCGTACTATTAAAATATAAAAATATTTATCCCATACGGTGAATGGCATAGCAGAAAAAAAAAACAATATAGCTGAATCAATGTTTGTTTCATCACTTCACCTCCCCTTGAAAATTGAATAAAACGTGATCAAAAAGTCATACACACCTCAAAATTGGATCAATAAAAACTAAACACTGTCCCACAAAAAAATGAGCTCTCACACAGCTCTGTATATGTAACTACAAAAAGTTATGGGTGCCAGAATATGGCAATGAAAATAAAAAAAAACACTTTTCCCAAAGTTTTTTTTTTTTTCAATATTATAACACAACAAAACTATACAATTCTGGTATCGCCATAATGATACTGACCCAGAGAATTAAGAGAACAGGTAATTTTTACCACAAAGTGAACACCATAACCCTCAGTTCACACATTCGCGTAAAACGCCGCTTTCGAACGCGCAAAAAAACGCACAACAGTACAGGAACCATGCATTCCAATGGAGGTGGTTCACACTTGCGCGTTTTAATGCGCGTTCGTAGGCGCCTAAAAACGTCAGACGCATAGGCAAGTATGTTCGCGTTAATTTGGGCGTTGAACCAGCGTTTGGTTCCAATAGACTTCAATGGGAAACGCCATAGGCGTGTTGTTCGGGCGTTTGTGCCGCGAAAAACGCGCCTATGGACGCTACTTTGCAACATGCTGTTGAAAAAGGCCAAAGCAACATGTGCAAAGCACCCAGAGTTTTGCAGGAGAGCAGACATGGAGGAGGCCTGTGATTCTGAAAACATTATCAGGCTAGTGCAGGCCAAACGGTGCCTATATGACACCCAAGACCCCTATTATAAAAATCGCAGGGTCCGACTACAAGCCTGGGAGGACATTTGCAAATCCATCTGGCCAGAGTGGCCGCAGTTTACCAAGACTGGCCGACAAGGCAAAGGTATGTGTGATTTAGTTTCTGACCTCAAAATCTAGTGTGCACTGGTGTTGAAAATATTATATGTAATAGCTCCGGCCATCTCTGGCAGTACGGCTTGAGGTGATGTCCTAATGCAGCTTCCAAAATGGTGGGCTGTCTTGTACTTGATGGAGCCTTGCAGGCATGGATGTAGCTGTATTTGGACATCACCTACAGTGCCGCACCATCCTCAAACTTAATAATATAGTATATAGCCACTCTTTTAGCATAGTTCGCCTTGTCTCATGGGCACATAATTTGGATCCAGTACCCTCTGGCCTGTAGTAATTGCCTGCTGCTGTGTGTCACCTGTTTAAATAGCTGTAAATATGCTAGCATACGCCACAAACTGTGGGTGCTTTCAGAATGGTTATTTTCTCCTGCTACATGTTTTATGTCTCCCTTCTAGTGAGGTCTGTGTTGGAGTTGTATGTGGGATGTGTCAGTTGTTATGTGTCCAGTTGGTATTTGCCCCTGCGCACATTATGCGTCAGTGCAATGGGCCAGTACTATGATTGACGTGTAAATGGTGCAGCTGAATAGTGTTTGTATGCGCTGTGTATGAAAGCTCATGTTGTCCAATGCAGATATTTAGCTCTATTTGTGGCCTGGTTATGCGGATTAGTATATTGCTAGTGAGGTGACGTATGGAAAACAATAGTACGGATAGTGGCCTATGTATTTACGGACACATTTCAGTGGTGTATACGTCAGGTCAGTCGAATGTCGGCCCTCCAGCCGTTTCATACATGCTACTGTGATCATGCTCTACCATAGCTTCACACAATGTTAGCATGGTATTTGTTGTGAGTTATATTCAGCTGAAGGCTCACCTTTGTTGTGGGAAACTTTTTTCGTACATTCGCATTTATAGGCACCTGCATGGACACATTAATTGCTCCATCATTAGGAATAAATATAATGGTGGAGTAGTTACCCCCAAAAGCGGTTACGTAATTTCGCCCACCATATGCTTTGTACCACACGTGATTGGAATATGGCCTCATAAAGGCCACTCTCCATGGCCCATCATATATATAAAAACAAGATGAGACAAAATGGGTCAAACAGAATTTATATGTGTGAAAATAAACGGCAAACATTACAGTAAAAATAAATTAGGACGCATATTAACAACAAATAATCATGGCAAATAAATTTAAATCGAGTCTAACTGCCATGGTAAGGCCCTTGTGGCGACATAAAGTACGCTGTGAACTGTTCCCGCACTGCTGCACCCTGTCTGTGGCCACGCACAACACTCGGCCGATGACTGTGCAGGGAATGGGTGAGGGAATCCTCAAAATTAAATCCGTCTCTAGCCCGGACAAAATTATGTAGGACGCAGGCTGCTTTTACGGCCGAGATTGCAGTCTCCAATTTGAGGTGGATGGGGGTGTGGAGAAATCGCCATTTGTTGGCGAGGATGCCAAAAGCGCACTCCACAACCCTGCGCGCTCTAGTCAGCCTATAATTAAATACTCGTCTGGCTACAGACAGTCCCCTGCTAGAATAGGGCCTCATTAGGTTTTCGCCCAGGGCAAAGGCCTCGTCGGCCACAAACACAAATGGCATCGCTGGTGAAGTGGTGCCAGGCAGTGCGGTGTTCTCAGGGAGATCCAGAGCCTTGTCATGGAGCAGTTTGCCAAACTCCGAATGGGCAAAGACCGCCGAGTCGGACCTACTGCCATATGAGCCCACGTCAATGTACCGGAAGCTATAGTTGGCATCACACATCGCAAATAATACAAAAGAAAAATATTTTTTGTAATTGTAAAATTGGCTTCCAGTTCTCACCGGCTTCTTAATGCGGATGTGCTTGCCATCTATAGCTCCGGCACAGTTGGGGAATTGGCAGGTTTGCATGAACACATCCGCAATTTCCTGCCACTGCTCCTTCTGCGGTTGGCCCATCACTGCTGCATGGAGTGCATTCCAGATTGCCACGCAGGTCTCACGGATGATGACACTTGCCGTGGATTTGCCGATCAAAAACGAGAAATGCAGACTCGCCAACGACTGGCCTGTACCTAGGTACCTGAAAATAGAATAAGAAATTATGCTCATTAACTTTAATTTTAATATTTGTAGTCAACACCATCAAAAAAAATGGAAAAGTATCAAGGACGCATTCATACGACATCGCCGCCTAGAGAGGGAGCAGAGGAGCGGCTCTTCACCCACACGCTCTTGTTATGTGCATGCGGAGCAAATGGCCTTCTTGATTCCCTGCACTGAAATGAGGAGGTGAGACATTGTAGTCCTCATTGGGGAGAGGATGTGGCATTACATAATGTCACATATATTCACAATGATATGCTTTAAATATTTAACAAAATATTTATCTTTAACAGCACAGAGAGCAGCTGGGAACACAGTCAGGCTGCAGATGAGGCGGAAGAGGACTCTGGCCACACTCGGGACAGCGAGCCAGGACCATCTTCAGCGCCAACCAGTCCACCAGGGACAGAGGGCCCTCCGGCGCTTACAAGCCCCACACAGCCAGGGCCATCTGGGGCAGAAGCAACTCGCCAGCTAAGGGCAAAAAGGCGGAGAGGTGAATGGCAGGAGGACCGACTGATAGCCAGCCTGGATGCCCTGGCACATCCGGTACCAAAAATGACCAGCAACGGGTATTTCCTTCTCAGTCTGGAGGACAGATTGCAAAATGTCCCCAGACCGCAACTCACCACTGTCCAAGAGATGCTGACCCGTACGCTGGACACTTTTGCATCACCATTCCAGGAAACCCAGCCGGGACCCCTGCAGGCCACACAACTGGCCTCACAAATGGCCACCCAACTGGCCACTCAACTGGCCACTCAACTGGCCACTCAACTGGTCATACATCTAGAACCAGTAATGGCCCAACATCAGGCCCCGCAGCTGTCACCACACCAGGCCACAAAGATTGCTCATCAAGTGGCCACTGAAATGGCCACAGAAGTTGCCTCTGAAATGAGCACCAAAGTGGCCACAAAAATCGCTTCTTTGCATGGCCCGATGCCGGCTCCTATGCAGCCTCCTCTCCCGGCTCCTAGGCAGCCTCCCATCCCCGCTCCTAGGCAGCCTCCCATCCCCGCTCCTAGGCAGCCTCCTAGGCAGCATACAATTCCGGATCCTAGGCAGCATCCCATTCAGGATCCAATGCAGCCTACTATGCAGGCCCCTATACAGGACCCCCATTATGGGCAACAATATGGCCACCCACATGGTCCCCAATTTAGCCAACATGGGCCCACAAATCCAACAACATATGGCCCAATATATCCCCAGCAGTATGCGCCACAGGGATCAACATATGCAGAACAATATTCACAACCGGGGGAACCGGTGCAACAATATAGCCGATACTATGGACCACATTACGACCAACATGGCCCCCAAGAAGGTCCACATTATGGGCACCAGTATGGCCTGACCACATCCACAAGCACCACCACCAGCACACAGGCCAATGCCGAGCTTCTAACGCGGCCAAACATTCCTACAAGCCGGGATCCGGAACCAGAAATAACCCGCCCCGATTATGAGGACCTGTGAGAGATGTTAATGCGAAATAAAGTGCCGGTATTTGAGTTGGCCACTACGTTATTTATTTTTAATTAAAAGGAAGAACATTTTGTTTGCGTATTGCACAAAAGTTATGTGCATTTTTGGGTACTCCGTATAAACATGTTGGGGAATGTACTGAGTTTCTTTATTGCATTAAACATAAAACAATTACTAACTATATGTTTGGAGTCTTTTTTCCATGGAAAGGGTTACACCTTGCAAAGGTGGCTACATGATGCATCTGCTGAATATTTATGGTAACAGGCATACCACAGAAACCACACGAGTACTAAAATGCAAAAACAATCATAATCAGTCGCTACACAATAGACATGTTTTAGAAGGACACGAGGTATATAAAACTTACCGCAAAGTTATCACCAGTCTTTCCACAGGTGGAATGCTGTCCCGCATGAAGGTGTCCTGGTGCATCAACCTACTCTCCAACAGCCCCAGGAGCTCATCAAAGCTGGAGACAAATTAAATTAAATAAAATTAACATTACGACATTACTACACTTTCTGAAAAACCAAACAAAACATTAAAAAACACGTATACATACTAACCTTGAAATGGACATTCGCATGTAGGCAAAAAAATGGTCCTCATGGGCACGCAGGTTCTGGTAGAGCGCCCAGAACTGGCCCCTCTCCTGCCGCTGTGCAATCACCGGATGGACCCAGAACCGGCGCCTGCTGGCCCTCCTTCTCCTCAAACGCTCCAGTTGGATGGCTGTCACAACAACAGCAACATGTCGCCTCCTGTAGCAGTCCATTTTGGCCAACACACACACAATATCAGCCACCATGGAATTTCACACCTCAAAATCACTCTGATTGGTCAAACTATATATAGCGAGGGCTGTTTGGTCATTGGTCCACTATGCAGTCAATCACATAAACGCGCGTTAAACGCGCCTACACTATTTACAAAAACGCTTGAAAAAAACGCGCCTAAACGCCTGTCTTGAACGCGCATAAAACGCTAGGCTTCAAAACGCTCAGGTCTGAACCCAGTGTAAAGCTGTGGCCACTACATTTGGAATTTTTTTTTCCAGCTTCCCACTAAATTTTATGCAATATTAAATGGTGACAATAGAAATTACAACTTGTCCTGCAAAAAACAAGCGCTCATAAGGCTATGTGAATGGAAAAATAAAAGAGCTATGGCTCTGGGAAGACAGGGAGTAAAAAACAAAAATGCAAAAATGGACACTCGCCATGTCAGTAAGGGGATAAGAAGAATGCGTCTCTTAATAACTGTGGTACATCTGATATCAGCAGATGAGAGATAAAGACCGGTATATAAAACACTGGCATTAATAAATGTCTTGCATAGTCCCAGGTTTACCATCCTGCAATCCAAATGTGCTTGGACTGCTGCTTACTGCATCAGTAGAAATTGCAGCTGGAGATTCACACCTTCCAATTTCTATGCTACTAAGAGGATTATCTGTTGGCATTCACATACTATAAGGTCTGGTAATGCATGGTCAAGTACCTACCTGCAAATCTGATTCCGACAGCTAAAATGCAGAAGATGGCAGGCTGGACAACCATGTACAACCATGGATCAATCTGCATGGCGTTTTTTTTTTTTTAGGTGTTGATTCAAAGGGGCCAGAGCTGGGGATCTTTGTTTACTCTCTTAAAGAGTACCTTTCACCACTCCTGACCTGCCTATTTTAATAGCCACATGCATTCCCCACGTGCTAACATTTCTGGAACATCTATTCTTATGGCTCTATGTTGTGCCATTGCTTTATTATTTCTACTAGAAGTTATGAATGAATTGCTAGCTGTCTGCAGAAAGGGTACAGAGGGGAGGTAACCAGTTGGGGGTGTGTACCTTCTATCCAATCAGTGCTGCCATTTTCAGCCTGTGCAGGTACCCCCCCCCCCCCCAAACTGGTTACCACCCCTCTGCACCCTTACTGAAAGCTAATAGTAATTCATTCATAAATTCTAGTTGGGAATAATACAGGAATGCCACAACATAGAACCATAAGAATACATGCTCCAGAATTGTTATTACATGAGGAATGCATGTAGCTAATAAAACAGACATGTCAGGAGTGGTGAAAGGTCCTCTTTAAACAAGAAAATTGATAGTGTGGTTATCTTTCAATTACTCAGCCATGGACATAAAGATCTTACTGCAGTAGTTGGTTGTGTTAAACATTTCCATGACTGTCAGAAAGCAGCTGTTAAATCGGATTACTTTCATTTTATTGCTAAAGCAAATGTATGCTCTTATTGCTACAGTGATCCAAAACATGCACATTCTGCAATTTTTAGCGAATTATTATTTTTCTTCATTCTCATAATCTCGTAATCATAAACTATTGTAAAAGAACAATGTACCCTATATTTTACCAGATCACTGTGAACATGATCTTAGAGGAACAATGCTATTATACTCTACAGGTTACAGCTCTGAACCCTAACATAACCCCATTTTCACCCAACCGGTCCCCCTGATATGAGCATTGGAGCATTTTATGCTCCGATGCTATCCATTGCCCTGCGTTGGATCGCTGCTAGACGGAGGCTTTCGCCTAGCAGTGTTGCCGGTGATGCCTCCGGGACTGATGGGCGGGCTTTATTGCTGCCCTAGCCATTTTAGAGGCTAGGGAAACGATAAAGCTTGCCCATTAGTGCTGCTGACATCACTGTTCTCACTGCTAGGTTGAAGTCTCTGCCTAGCTTTCCCTATGGAGAGCCCGGTACACCACCGGAACTCCTAAAAAAAAAGGAAATGCACCAATACTCATATCAGACAGGCTGGCTGGGTGAAAATAGGGGTATGTCTGGTTCAGCTCGGAACGTGGACATCCCCTTTAATAGAATGCACATATTTACATCATAAAACGAAAGAGAAAACACACAGCCGGCACTGTCATTTTATAAGAGAAAACACACACTAGCAATTGGTGTCATAATGATGTGGTGCTCAGTGCAGCAGTGTTAATCCAATATGAGTCCAGAACAAGAGGGTGTGGCATGATGACAAAGAGGAGTTGCTGGATATGCACCAAAAGTGTGCCCAAATTTAGGGGCATGGCACTAAGTAAGAAATCTAATAGTGGGTAAAAACAGACTAGACAGGCTAAAGGTACACCAAATTTATTATCCAGCATCAGCCACCATGATAAATCTGGTGCATTTCTAGAAGTTCTAGTCAAGGTTTGTACTTGGACATTATTAGTAAATCTACTTCTTAGTCTGCTGCTCTCTGAGCTGTTATTTACAGAGCCTACATTTCAGTGGGACAGACAGATTTGTCAGTAAATTGACATCCTTTAACAGTGTCATGTTTGATTCCAAAAATCCAACCTCTCATGTGCAGGGCCCTCACTCCTATTGTTTGAGCTGTTAACAAAAAACATGTCTCCTATAAAACAGCTTATAACTTTTAAACTATATAACTACATTTTCAGGGTATTGTATTCATTTCTATGGTCTGCTTTTCTATAAGCTCATGAAAAACCAGCTTGCACTGACATAGTTGACAAGCCCTCCATCATCTAGTTGACAAGGCCTCCATCATCTTCAGGACCAAGATTACTTTGCCCACCCATGATATTAGTTGATTGTTTATTTTATCCAGCTGAGAGGAGGTGGAGAGGTGGCCATTAGGCTTCAGCAAATTGACCTTCGGATCATAGATCCGAAGTTGATTAGTTCAAAAACCTTGTTTTTTAATGCTGTTTCCGTAGAGCATTAAAATGTATTGGCTCAGTGGGGTCCAACTTCTTCTCGGCCGAAGTCTCCAACGACTTCAATGAATTACTACTGTATTCATATCTGAGTATTTAAAAACATTTTAAAATATTTTAAAATAGGAATCTGAAGTGGGCTTTGGTACTGGCTGGTACAGCGGTACCAAAGGTCACTTCGGATTCCTATTTTAGAAAAAAATTTAATACGCAGATATGAATACAGTAGTAATTCACTGAAGTCTCACGCAACTTCGGGCTCCACGGAACCAATACATTTTAATGCTGTATGGAAACAGCATTAAAAACAAAGTTTTTGAATGAATCGACTTTGGATCTATGATCCGAAGGTCGATTCGCTCAAGCCTAGTGGTCATGTATGTTTTCGAAGTCGCTGGCTTAGCTGTCTATATTACACCCATGCAGGGGAATTTTTTCTTTCTTTTTTCTTTCTTTTTTCTTTCTTTTTTCTAACACTTTTTTTTCTAGAAAAGCTACTCCAGTTTCCCTACTCCACCCTCGACTAAAGGTCTCAGTGATAAATCTGGACTGAAACTCATTAACATAAGGGATAAGCAAATCAGCTTCGGATGAAACATCCGAAGTCAATTCGCTCAACTCTAATTAACATAGATAACCACACTGACTTTCTTTTAGTGCTGTAAAAATGCAAAAAGTCGTAAAAATTTGGTCCAAAAAGTCACAAAAATCCCATTTTGCAATTTTTAAAGCCAGAATTCTGGAGTAAAGGCTTGATAGACCAATACACTTACCAATAAACTTTAGTGATAAGGGCCAAGCAAGCTAAAACCATCTGACTTCATACCAGTGCAATTGTCATAACCTGGGTATATCACTGACAAATTCCACATTATTTTTTTTTCACTACCAAGTTTTATTTGCGGTAAAATATATTTAATTTGCAGTTATGAAACTTGAACAATGTGTCCTACTTCACGGTGGTAAGCTCCATGGACAGAGCAGGTCACCGTAGAGCTTAAGCGCTGAAGGTTATTATTATAGAACAAGGACATGTTTGCCGCTAAGGAAAGCAATCTATTAAAGGATAATATGAAGGCTGGTGCTCTGCTTTACATACTTTATATTAAAGGTGTGACTGGAGCTTCTCAGAACTTCAGAGGTTAAGGTTACTTTATTATAAAATATATATTTGCTTATAAATGACACCTCATTCTCTCAAGCCAAATAATGGTGGAAAGTAAAAGTATACTTTCTCATTCCAATGTAAAAAACTGAAATGCTTCACACTGTAATAGCCAAATGGAAATACCAACATGTCTGCAATCTATATCATGGTACTTCATGATTATGCAAATGTAGTCCTGGTTGAATGGCTTCTGTAGTTTTCAGAGGTAAAAGAAAGGTCAGTACTTGGAGCAGTTCTTGTCTTGAGTACACATATTCATTTAGCACGTCTTGCTTTGGTGAGTAGCTTATTTAACCTTAAACCTTTCATGCATTTCACTGTTATACTGTAATACTGTTTACCCACATTGGTTCTGATATCATTTTAATGGACATGTACTTTACCGTATGAAAAGACACGTTTAGTTTGCTATGGCTCTGTTTACACTAGTGTTTTTCTTTTCAATATTGTATTTCATAGTTTTTATTGAAAAAAATAAGTAGACATTGCGTCCGAGATCTCTTCCTGTGGCTATCTTGTCAATTAGTTATTTGTCTATGTTTTGAGTATGGACATGTCAAAAACCTCTATTTACCAAAGGTATTCCAATTGGCACAGACCAGGGTTGTCAACCCTCTAGAAATTATTTTTACAGTCAGTAAAAATATGTGATTTTTGTCTGTGGGCATGAAATAAAAATAGATGCAATTTTTTGTGGCTGGTGGTGCTTGACTAGAATATTTTAGTTGTAATTATCATAGTAAATGCTGGTAATGAGATCTTATCAGTATATTGAGTTATAGACATGTATTGCCTATACTATTTATCATTCATTATTGTTTTGCAGAGGCATCCCATAAAGACATGCATGAAGAATGATATATTTTTACTTTGCGAGTCAGGAAATGCACTGTTAAACAAGCAAAATGCCTTGTTGGGCTGCTCAACTTTAATGTAACAATACCTTGCACTTAGCAATTCATTGCATCATTCGTGTGAAAAAGTACTTTTATTCCATATGCAAATGAGCAGTTAAGTGCACTGGGGGTGGGCCTAAGCCACTCCTTACACCCTTGCTCCTCTGGTTTCCTCTGCCAGCTCCTCCTTGATTGACAGGGCAAGATGAGATGACTAGGCAGGAACCTGTTTTTGTCAATCAAAAAGGAAAGGGAGGGGCTAGTAGTGGAAAAATAAGGAGCAAGGGGGCAAAAACTAACTTGGGCCTGCCCTTTGTGCACTTAACTGCTTATTTGCATATGAATTAAAAGTACTTTTTCCCAGAATGAAGCAAAGTTAAAGGTATCAGTACATTCCGCTGGGATACCCCTATAGGACAATGTGTTTGGTTTAACAGTCCAATTCTTGGTGGCATATTCCTTTTAAGGGTAACAAATGCAACTGCACCTGTATTTTGTAGCAACAGGTATTTTCCCATATTAAGATACTCTATACTGCATATGCAGCGATTCACGATTTTGCACACAGCAAATACCAGATATTTACCAAGCCTTTCTCTTGCATCTGCTCGGATTGTGATTACTCTGTCTGGCAAAATGAGACATCAGTATCGATGGAGAACATGGATTTGTAATCTCAGGGATATAAAAAGTGGATAGGCATGATAAAATGTATCAGCAACTGTTCACATATAGTACGAGCTGTTTGAATGAATATATTGTACACATACAGTATGCTGTGTGAATATACAGGGCATTTATAGAGAGATCCCTCATATCTAATAATAAAGTGTCATTCTTATTATTTATGGTGATTCAGTCTACAGTAAGGGTCCTTTTACAAAGTCATAAAACTTGCCCAAAACAAGCACCAATTGATGATACAGCACATTAATAAGCGCTCATTCAAGGGGCTTTTACGATGGACAATTATTTATAATGAACATTCAGACAAATGGACGTTCATTTCAAACACAGGCAAGAGCATGTCCCTTGTTTACTTGAGGGGACACGTTGCCGACATGAAATCATTTTTATGCCTTCATAGATGCAACTGATGACGAACAAAAAAATTATCATTCATTTTTTTTATAATTTTTGGACATGTTTACATTAGACAATTACTCAGAACTGGAGTTTGTATGAACAATTGCTTGGAACATATTTGTAAACATCCATTCAATCTAACCATATTTGTGATAGGCATCATACAATCAGGACCAAGGTAGCATCCCTATACTGTATTTCTCTTATTAATCCATAGGGACATAATACAGGCAGGCAAAATCCTGAAAAGCTGTAATATTTATGCTTAAGTAGTTTATAGGAGTCCGACCCTTCGCACCCCCACTGATCAGCTGTAGCTCTGATGCTGGAACTAGACGCTGGAACTACACAGCTTCCTCTATTCATATAATAGAATAATATAATCCATCTCTATGTGGTAGTTTGGTGCTATAGTGGTCTATCCTGTAGCTCCCTTTATTGTGTAATGGACAGAGATGGCTGCTCACAGTAAACTGAATGGGTGCAGTACTGCAGTACAGCTCCATCACCTACACAATAGATGGAGCTGTGTTGTTCTGGTGCCTAATTGTGCCTGCATTGAACCTACTCTGATAAGCTGATTGGCAGGGGTACAGGTTGTCGGACTCTGATCTTGATGGCCTGTCCTATGAATAGAAGGTCCTGGTAAACCCCTTTAATAAAGATAATCAAAGCATATCTCAGTGTCTTGACAAGTTTTCTGACATACCTCCACATTCCAAACAGGATTCACATTTACAGCAGAGCAATGGACTCTAGATTTTGCAAAACAATCAGGAATAGGCACTCTGCAGAAATGTTTAGTTCCTTATTATATATGCAGTACAAATATGGATAACACATACATTAGGATTAGCTATCGAGTGAGTTTATATCTCTCCTCTGTTAATACAGGTCGCTTACAGTATATGTTATTCATGCTGTTATAATTAATGTTAAAATCTACACTTACTCTTTATTAATAGATTAGATGTCAGTTCATCCACCAT
This sequence comes from Bufotes viridis, assembly GCA_033119425.1. NCBI lineage: Eukaryota > Metazoa > Chordata > Amphibia > Anura > Bufonidae > Bufotes > Bufotes viridis. The sequence continues at coordinate 501,281,304 of CM065589.1, read as the reverse complement.
ATATTAGTACTGCAAGCAGTTCAAGTCTCTATTAGATCATACCAGGTATGAACCTGCTGGACCTCTGTTACCTTGGCAACCAAACAAGGCATCTCCAATTGATACTTACACGGATGTGACTGATGTATACCAGCGCTTATATGCCATTTACGTTGATATACTTGATAATAAAGACTGTTTGATATATTTACTAGAAACCTGCTTCCATGTACCTCAATACCCGGCCGTAACATCATACTTGGCAACTTTAGTTGGAAGTTCTACAGGAGATGGGAAGTTTCAGCACATGAAAGATGCCTCCCAATTTTTTTCAGATATTGACATGCCCTTTTGTTACTTCATGCCCGCATTAATGAAACAGCACACTACTATTCTTGCGACACCATTCCCTCCTTTCATGTGGTACCCAACAACCTCAATGTACATGTGGATGCTCAGACTGTGTCTAATGATGCACATTCTGGTGCCACATACCACTGAAGTTCATACAGGCCTGCTTTCCAGGAGAAAGCAACCCTCCATATGGAGCCCAGGAGATTTTGACTGCAATTTCTGGAGAATAGAAGGTCTCCTATTATTCCAGGAGTTGGCAAGCATGTGTAACATATACCTACAAAACACGGTCATTATAACATCAATCTATATCTATTTAGAGGCAATTCTTAGATGCATTACTTGGAAAGTTTTGACATCTTCTCTAAATGGAATTCATTTTTCCTTTACTTCTCTGTCTGGTCATGATAACCACCATGATAACATCTTTTAGCCATGACTCGTCTCTACAGAATTTGAAGCCCAAACATCTTTAGCTACTCGCTTTTCCAGCACCCTCTACACCTGTACCCCACTCACTACACATACTCTGCCTCTTATTGTTACCCTCATTGTTGTATCTAATACTGTCCCATTACTGCACCTGCTGTGTTGGAAAATTACCCTAAATACTGCACTTCATAAATGAATAACATTCCCACACAGATAGTGAGACCCAAACATTAGTGCAAGATGGAAAAGATAGTAACCTAGACAGTTATAGTGTCCAAAATTCTGCCCCTATCGGTAATAGTACCTAAACTGTTCCTTTCTTTGTCTTCCACACCAGTGTTGGATTGGGGTGCTTAGGGCCCATCAATAAAATTTATACTTGGGGCCCAATGTACAGTACAGCTACATGCAACAATTACATTCTTAATTGCCTAAAACTGCACCAACATACATTTATTTTCAGGAGTAACTCACTGCCTATTCTGTGCATCAGACCGTTCTGACCTGGAGACCCTGCCTCTGTGCTTAGAAGTCATCTCAGCCACCCAATGCAACTATGATAGTGAACGGGTTATTAGTTTGTTAAATAATAAGATCAGATAGGCTGTTTATGGTGCTGTACACCGAATATCTGTATGTAGTCAGTGAACTGTTCCATGTACCAACTGTGCACTGGGTGGGGAGACTAGGGGCCCACACCTGGCTCTGCGACCCACAGGGGGATTCACCTGCTCTACTGTGGGACAGTCTGACCCTGCCCTATAGGCTCTATACTATAGGAGTGCTTGTGGACCTCATAACAAATTCAGACCCCAGTTCAGAATCCTACAATACCTTAAACCAGACCACCCTCTAAATAATAGAGACCTCCTCATTACAGACCCCCAGACAAAGTAGTATAAAGAGTATTTCTGTTTTCTCTTCCTCAAAATAACTGCCCAGAGTTTCAAACCTCTTCTGGCATTAACATCTGCACAAGAACTATGTTCTGGGAACTTTGTGGCATGAGCTTTCATAGTCGAGTAGCAGCATGCAAGCCTTATATCACAAGCACAATGCCAAGTGTTGGGTGGAGTGATGTAAAGCAAGCTGCCGCTGGACTCTGGAGCAATGGAAACAATCTATGGAGTGATAAACATTGTATGCAACATTAGATGGTGCCATTATTAAGTACAACTTGTCCTGCAAAAAACAAGCCCTCATATGGCTATGTTGAAGGAAAAATAAAGAAGTTATGGCTACGAGAGTAAAAAACTGAAAATGCAAAAATGTAAAATTGCAAGGCCCTGAAGGGGTTAAATAAATTTTAGTTACCATGACAAAAGATTGTATTCAAAGAGAAAAGGAACAACAGATAGATTTAGAAGATCAAGGGTTCTTACAGCGTCTTGTCAGTGGAAAATCAACACTTTAAGTGTAAGAAGATCTCTGGTCATAAAAATACAAAGAAGTAATCAACACTGTATCTTCTTTCTGTTTTACAAAGAACAGGTAGCTACTAGCAAACAGTGTCCATCCAGCGCTTTCTGGGCTCTGGAACTATCTGAAAGTTAATGGCAAAATATGAGAACAATGGATGTTTACTGAGGATTTTTATTCTTTACAACTGGTTGAGAACCCAAAAAATCACTAGAGACTGACTATAAATTTACTGATAGCACAGTATATATATATATATATATATATATATATATATATATATATATTAAGAAAATATTCTCCTGCTTCTGATGGACAGAAATACCGATCACACTTTAGAAGAGAAACAGAAATATGATAATGCAGTTCTATCCCTCTGCAGCTGATGTAACAATGTAGGACACAGTGCCATCTACTGTAGATTCTGGTACAAAGGTCTTGCAATCAGATTTGCCTTATAGGTTCTGCATAAAACATATTGTTTTTTATAATATATAGGTATATATTTTTCATGCACTAATCAACTGAACATAATGCTATGATGCTACCTTCTTTTCTACCACTTTTCATCATCAGTAAAAAATTAGAACAGCTACTTCCATGAAAATACGTAGAGATACTTTATGATGGAATTGAAATGATGCCAAAGTATTGTAACACCTTACACTGCCTCCCAATTATATGCCAATCTCACAAAAAACGTAAAGCATCTTCTATATTCTGCTGTCCACGGGTCTAAGTGTGAAGCTATTTTTGCACAGATTCCAATGGTGATAAAAATAGGGTTTGAGACAGAACAGAAATGTTTTAATGTATATTATTTTTTATTTTTCATTCCACACACACATTATGTCCAACTGCCATTTTTCAAACCTAATCGCCATAGATCTGACAACTTCATCTTATGTGGAGGATGGAAAGTGACTATTGCCCTACTTATCTGTCCACATCTCAAGCCTTAAAACATTAAAATGTGAAAACAAAAATGATATAAATGGATTTAAGATTTATGGAGCTCTAACCATCAAGATCCAGCTCCAGTAGAAAGTCTGCAAAGGAATGGTGAGATAGTATGTGTCATTTCAAATTGTGAAATGAATGACAGGTTAGGGTACTCAGAAGCCATGTTTACTTTTTGTACACATTATTTAACATTATTGTCAAATTGCTAAATAGTTCCATACATAAAAATATCATTTTTACTTATATGATATAGCACACATAACCTACCGTATATATCAAACAACCATAAAGTTAAAACCACTGACAGATAAAGTAAATAACACTGATTATGTTGATACAATTGACCCTGTGGCATATATTAGGCAAGAAGTTAACATCAGTTCTTCAAGTTGATGTGTTGAAAGCTGGAAAAAAGTTAAATGGGTTGTCTGAGTAATTTTTTTGTTCTTTTTTTTTTTTAACTAATCAAATGTAACAGCTTTACCATGCACTTACTGCATCTGTAGTTGCTCCTTTCTCAGATTTCACTGAGGGTCACATGACCTGTGATGTCAGCTTCTCTCCCTGATCTGATATATATAAAGGTTGTCCTTCATTTGACAACTGTTGGTAGGTACTAACCCCAGGAACATCTCACAAGACCTGGAAATGTTCTGACCTGTCATCTAATCATCACAATCTGGCCAGTAAAATGGACAGGGTCTTTAACACCCAAAGATTATTGAATTGCATGGAAAGCAAAGGCTAGCCTGTCTGGTCTGATATCTTAGAAGAGCTATTGTATACCCCTTCAGAGGTCTTGTAGAGCCGGTGCCTTGTTGAGTCAGTGCTATTTTGTCACACAAGGGAGTTCTACACAACACTAGGCTAATATTATGGCTAATTGGTACATATTTTCTGAATGAGATATATATTTATATATATATATATATATATATATATATATATATATATATCTATCTATCTATATATATATATATATATATATTTATTTATTACACTTTTTTCTTTGTTTAACCTTTTTGCGAGAAAGCCGTGTAGCCATCATTATTCATTACAGATCTTACAGTGATTGTAACTTGGCTTTTCCAGAATTCTGGAAGCAGGAATGTATCAATGCACATCTAGCAAGATTTGCCATTCAAAGATACAGGAAAGCTGAGTGCCCTCCTTGATTCAGTTGGATATAAGATACATTTTAATTGTGCAGAGAAGGAGAGCTACTATCCATGACAAATCATTAAAATGTTGGTTCTTACAGCCCACTGTATTTTGTCAATGAGTAGACTAAATCATCTGTAATGGTTTTGCTTTGCAGATTTTCACAGACCATGTGCTTTCTACAATGGGATTTGGCATAAACAAGACCTGTCTTCTGTTCTGCAGTGTCACCCTTGTAGAAGTGAATGAGGGAACAGATGATTAAGCAAGTCCCCAAGATGACATGCAGCCTGCATATGGAGTGGGAACACATAAATCTGCTTTTTGGACAAAACCATTTAGGGAGCTGTAGCACTAGCATAAAATAAAATCCAACAACAATTTACAGTACCAGGTTTTCATAAACATGTTATAATTTGAGAGAATCTATAGTATAAAATGTGATTTACTTAACTGCCTGAATGGTCGTTAAATATATTTGTTTTGTGAACTATCACATATTTTTAATAATTTTTCAATAAACGTATATATTTTAGTTACAATCATTAAGGCAGTTAAGGGTTTCTATTTAGGTGTAGTCACAAACACTTGTTAAGTTGTATAGTTATTCCTTCAAAATGTGATTTAGACTCACAGGTGGTTGTCCAGAACTGCTTAGAGGCCGAGACTTCAGGTTTAACATATTGACCTTACACAGTGATGTATATCCTCAGCTATAACTGATTCCTGGAGACATATTTGTGGGTTGCATTTCTTAAGTAGTCAGCTTGTACTTGTAAGCAAAACCAAAACCTCATTGATTTTGCAAAGACCATTCCTGATCACCGAAAAACATGTAATTCCAAAAAAAAAAAAATGTAGAAGCCATGAATACTGAACATTTTTATTTGTCTTTTGGAATTGAGAAGTGACTGAAGATAAGATTTATACAGGGGCTGTCTATGAGAAGTGATTCAGGTGTTCATATCTCTAAATGATACAGCCCCCATTCATATCAGTCGAAGGTTAGTAGGATTGATGTGGTCCCACACAGATATTATCTGCTGACAAGTCTCTATAATATGTGAAAATATATAGCCAAAGGTACACGAACTCTTTAAAAGGCTATATTAAGCACTCAGATTTGATCTGTAATCTTTACAGGTTCAGAAAACCACAAATCTGCGATCTTTGGCCTCACAGCTCAGTTCAGTTATAAAGAGAAGTGCCAGAAAGGCAAATATCAAAGGTATTCTCGAGCCTTTGTAAAACTGAATAACACAGAGGTACCCATTCCACACAAAGCTATGTAATCCCTGAATTAGAACAGTGGCTCCTAGTCTCATCTCAGAGCATCAAGCGTCACATTATTTGTGCAAAGTGTGACTTGACGTCTAAGTGCATTTTACCATTTCCAGCTGATCCATGTTGACAGGTGCAGGGATGAGCTTTGACCACTGATGCTCAGCACTGCTGGCCAATGATGGGCCAGCATTATTGACGTATATGTGGATAACGTATCACACTTTGGGTATGGTGGGAACCGAAAGTGGCAGGGAGGGAGCTTCTGTGCTGGAACCAGTTGCTCTGACAAGGTGTTTTTTATTTATTTATTTTTTCTACCGCTTATCTGGCCCCCATGGTAATTCTTTTTGACCGCCTTGGGCAACCCCTTTAAATACTGTTAACATTAACTCTTTCTTCTGAAGAAACATTGTCACCCTCCTGATTTCCATCTGCTTTTTAATCAAATTAGCTTCTGTTGCCTGAGTAACACTGAAAATGATTGGCCAAAGCCGTCATTGATCAAGTCAATAGGCTCCATCCTGTAGACTTCAAACCCCAAAGACTTGTTGGCAGCTAATAAAAGAGGGAATAACAGGTACACTTAGGTCCATATTTGGACAGAGACAACATTTTTCTAATTTTTTTTCTGTACATTACAACAATGGATTTTGAACAAAACAATTCAGATGCAGTTGAAGTTCAGCTTTAATTCAGTGAGATAAACAAAATGATTGCATAAAATGTGAGGAACTAAAGCAATTTTTAAACTCAATCCCTTCATTTCAGGGGTTTAAAAGTAATTGAGCAAATTAAATAATATTAAATAAAATCTTAATTTCTAATACTTGGTTGAAAACCCTTTGTTGGCAATGACTTTGCAATGACCTTTTTAATGCTCTGCCAGGTCTTTACTGCAGCTGTTTTCAGTTGCTGTTTGTGGGCCTTTTTATCTGAAGTTTAGTCTTTAACAAGTGAAGTGCATGCTCTATTGGGTTCAGATCAGGTTACTGACTTGGCCTTTCAAGAATATTTCACTTCTTTGGTTTAATACACTCCTGGGTTGCTTTGGCTTTATGTTTTGGGTCATTGTCCATCTGTATTATGAAACGCCGACCAATCAGTTTGGCTGCATTTGGCTGGATTGGAGCACACAGTATGTCTCTGAAAACCCCAGAATTCATCTGGCTGCTTCTTTCCTGTGTCATATCATCAATAAACACTAGGGGCTCAGTGCCACTGGCAGTTATGCATGCCCAAGCCCTCACACTGCCTCCTCCGTGTTTTACAGATTATGTGGTATGCTTTAGATCATGAGCTATACCATGCCTTCGACATACTTATTTCTTTCCATCATTCTGGTAGAGGTTGATCTTGGTTTCATCTCTTCAAAGAATGTTCATCCAGAAGTGTGCTGTTTTTTTAACGTTTTTTTTAGCAAAGTCCAATCTAGCCTTCTTATTCTTGAGACTTATTATTGACTTGCACTGTGCAGTGAACCCTCTGTATTTCCTTTCATGCAGTCTTTTCTTTATGGTAGTTTTGGATATTGATATGCCTATATCCTGGAGAGTGTTATACACTTGGTTGCTGTTGTGAAGGGGCTTCTCTTCACCATGGTAATTATTCTGCGATCATCCACCACTGTTGTCTTCCGTGGGCGTCCAGGTCTTTTTGCATTGTTGAGGTCACCAGTGCTTTCTTTCTTTCGCATGATGTACCAAACTGTAGATTTTCCCACTCCTAAGGCTACATGCACACAACCGTTGCCTGCCTCCGCGTCCGCTCCGTCTGCAAATTTTGCGACAATCAAAATAAACGGATGAAGGACCGTTTTTTTGGACTGATCCATTTTTTTGGAAGATCCATTGTAATAATGCCTATCCTTGTCCGCAAACGTGAAAAAAATAGGACATGCTCTATATTTTTTACGGAATGTAAACACGGACCACGGATGCGGAACAAAAACGGTTGACCATACGCATTCTTTGACGGACCCATTGAAATAAATGGGGAAGCATACTATCCGTGAAAAGAAACGGAACGGACGCGGAAACAAACAACGGTCGTGTGCATGAGGCCTAATAGTGTAGCAATTTCTGTGATGTTTTTTTCTGTTATCGAAGATGAAGGATGGCTTGTTTCACCTGCATTGACAGCATGTTTACTTCACTGCAAAATCTTAAAAATGTAAGCACCACACCTCAAATAAACTCCAGGCCTTTTATGTGCTTAATTAAGAATGAAATAATGAAGGAATTGCCCACACCTGCCCATGAAACAGTCTTTGAGTCAAATTGCCCAATTACTTTTGGCCCCTTTAAAAACAGGGTGCCACAGGTAAAGGAGCTGGAACTCCTAAACACTTCACCCATAAAATTTTACTATGTTTTAGTAAACAGGTAATAAAAACAAAATTTATGTCAGTGTCCAAATATATATCGACATAACTGTAAGACTGTAAAACTGAACTGTGTGAAATAGGAGCAAATACCTGATGAAGTCTTGTACTGTGTTCAGCATGGTGACAATCCTTTTAATGCCCTAATGAAGACAATCAAGTAGCTGTTAATGTACCCACTGAGCACCCCTTCCTATAGAAACATTTATGGTCTCCGCAATAAATTACATACTAAAGAACAAAGCATCTGGACACATGGTCCAGCTAGGCCGGCCAGCAAGGACGATGATGCCATTTACACAAAGCACAGATGCTATAAACTTTAAATGTAATGCTTTGTCCTGAATGGAAGTAGGAAGGGGTGTATGGTGGTTGCAGTAGCACCTACTGGCTTGTCTTCACTAAAGCAGCTGTGAAATGTCTCCTGGCCATGTGCCCTTTATACCTCCTCACATACATAATGTGAAAATTTACACTTAAAACACAGTGGCGGGGAATATATGAACTTAGTACACCAGTTTTCAGGTGTACAGTAACAAGTGCCTTTTTTGGTAAAAATTTTGACTTTTTGCCCTTTTCCACCTCCCTCGCTTCTTTAAAAAAAAAAATAGCAGGGCTGGGCATGAGGAGGTGGGCCTAGGATGGGACCTCTTTGGCCTGACTCATTTAGCAATTTACATGACCGAAAACTGGCAAATATTTGACCAGAAATCAGAGCCAACTCCATATCTTTTTTTTTTTTCCAGGTTTATGGAACTCCTTAAAAATTCTGGTGAATCGTATGCCATTGGTGTTTGCGATTAAGACTACCATAACAAACGGCAGTCTTAATACATTGTTCATTATCATTCTTTATAGTGTTATCTAATATTATTCATGTTTGTGTATGGTTTATCTCACTCTATGGATGTGCTGAATAAAGATGGGTGAATCAATTCATAAGAACCGATTTGTCTCCTCAACCACGGTTCTGCACCTGCAACAGGGTTTCACCAAAGCTGAGAACACTCCCACCTTGCTCGATTTTCATGGCTGCACACCTAGGCCGGCACTCTCAATCTTATGCTTGCGCTGCTGCTCTGATCAGCTGTGTAAGAACCGAGCCTCTGCTTCCACTTTAGTAGCAGTGATTGCTAATGCGCCACTGTCCATCAACAAAAGGCTCATGGGCCCTGGTGCAAGAGTTCCGCTTGGGCACCCCTTCCCTCAGTGTTTTGTGGCTAGGGGCAGGGAAGCACATTTCCTTCCTTCTGCCTGAGACAAAAATTTTAATAGCACACCCCTCATGCCAAATTCTTGACCTAACATCTTCCCTCCAGCCAGAGGTGTAACTTAACCTGCATGCACTTTCTATAATACCTGTATCTTATTATGCGACACAAGGGTCTTTGAGCCCCCTTAGGCTCCCGGGACCGGTAGCGACTCCTACCTCTGCACCCCCTATAACTACACGCCTGTCCATCAATCAGTGGGAGGAATGTCCTCAGCTTTGGGGAAATCCTGGTGCAGATTTAGAAACTTGCTTAATGAGAGGAAACGCATCTTACAAACAGATATGCATGTTTAGTACTGAATACTAAAAATTGGCGCATGCAGTCAATGCAATGATTCCTCTAATAAATAATATTAAAGTAATATTAAATAGTATTCAGTAATATCCCATGGCATTGTTTGGCTGTATTTCCCAATACTCCCTCCCATACTCAACGAGAGTGTGGTATGAGCTGCAGGCAGACACCTCTTGTAGCATTTCATCTCCCCTGAGAAAAAAAGGATTGGGCATGTTGAAATCAAACAGCTCAATGCTTCTCAACATCTGGATGGCCAGTTAAACTCCACTAATGGAGCATGTTAGTCTTGCTCAATATGTAGGCAAATCAGGGACTCGACTCAACATCTCTTTACAAATAATGCACCATCACAATTAACACAAGTAAAAATCAACTTCTAGTAATGTAAAATAAAGTAGAATCTACATGAATGCTCAACAAGCATGTGTTTCACAGGCCACAGTATATATCATATATGGAACGGATTTAAGCTGTTCTTATATGTTCAAGATGAGGGTGAAAAATACTATGAGCCAATCATATTACGCTTAGCGGGAATCAGTTGCCTTGGAGGCTACTATTGTACATCATCCATGTATCCTTAAAGGACCTTGCTGACTGTCAGATTTGTCTAGTTCAGTTATGAATTCTCTATTATTTTATTCAGAAAACATTTGATGGGAAAAATTGCAAAATGTTTCCAAATGTTGTCCATATTCCTTACAGTCTTCTAGTAGAAATACAAAGTGATCAGCTTGACCACAGACACATTGGTGCACTACAAGGTGAGGCTCTCTCTACTAGCAGGTTATCACCAGGGTTACTATCAGCAGAGCTGAAGCCACATAACTTTAGTTCTGTGGTGGTAACTTTGGAACACAATGAAAAGTGTTATCAATATTTAACAGGCCTCTGTGTGTGTGAATCCCTCATTTGGCCAGAACAGATACATATTTAATAAATGCCATAATATCATTTTCCAGTTTCATAAGTTGAACAAATAACATCTAAAAATGGAAAATGAATGTAGACAGGAATGAAGCATATTAGTCTGGAGATGTCAAAAGTGTTCAATGTAAAGCAAATCAGAATTCCCAAATATTACTATGCTTATATGAATAGCACCACAAAATAAAATAATAAACCTGACCGCTTTGCCATGATACATTTCCTGCCAACCTACTGCTAGCTGCAAACTTTTCTTCAAAGCCAGAACATGTCATTTAAATGAATGGGACTGCTACAAATACCACATTTCTGTGACAGTCAGCCTAGACAGAAGCTGATAAATGTGCAATAGAATGAAAAATATATGGAGATAATAATTTTGCATTCGTTATTTGAAAAATACCAAATTAGTAAGCTAAAAGCACTAGCAACATATCAGTACCCTAGAAATCAACTGGTACAGGATACTGTAAAGTCCTCAAGCTAGTTTTCCAGTTTTGGAATTCTCATACTTGCCGCACTTTTTAAGTTTTCACTTTTTATCGAATAATTGACCAAATACAAGATAATACCAATACACAGGAATATCAGTTCTTCATACACATTGCACCTCACTGTGAAATGCAATTGGAAACAAATGTATCACCAAGGGTCTTACTTCCACCACAGCTTTCTTACAGGTCTCACTTTAGGTCTGTTTGACCCATATACCTCCCAGCCTTACACTTCTAAATAGAATACAAGATTAAGGTTTTAATCTTACTGTATATCAAGCCTATCAGTTAACCCCATGAACTGCAGAGAAAATCAATTATTCTAAATGACCCATTTCAAGTGAATAATGAGAGACCTTAGACAATCTATAGAATATCTCTGCCCATGAGAGCAATGCATGCTGCCGTAGAAAGCTTCATGCCTCATGGTCCCTACCTGATCTCCTCCATCAGTGGACTTCATCAGTTGCTTCTCCTTGTATAAAGACCAAAGGCCAATGTTAGGGAGAAAAATCAGAGCAGCTGTAAATAGCAAAGCCATTTGGATGAACCTCTTCTGCTTTCTCTTCATGGTACCAAATCTAGTAGTCAAGTACTGGCAGAAAGTGAGTACTGTAATCCACAGAGATCTCCAAGAACTTAAAGAAAGAAGGTGCTCCACTGCTCAAAAGTTTTACAGCAGTTTTGGGTGCTCTCAACTTTCAATCTGGTGCAACTTGGAAAGCCACCGTTTTCCAATAAATAATTCCCCACTGTTATAAGAAAACCACCACTAGTGACTATCCAGTGAAGTCAACGTCCTGAAGAACCACAAATTTGATTACTGTCTTGTAGAGAAGAAAGTTTGGGAGAATGCATTGTTACATAAATCCCATATCTTTACTTAGAAATTAGAATACATTTCTTGAACCATTGGCACAAGCCAGAGACAAGTCAGGTGAATATACCTGAATGAGAGGCACAATAAGCCTTCAGGAGGAGTCCAATTCTGCAGCACCAGGTTTAGTTCCCAATTATTCATTAGTAATAAAGACTGTCTCTCCAAGATTATCTGATACACAACTCTTGCCGGTTACCTCCTTGGTACATATCTGCTCCAGCCCACCTTCAGATGATCAAGATGTTCCCCAAAATTAAGCAGACACGATAAAATGCATCTCCCATATTCCAAATCAATCCTGTGTGTGCCCCTCAGTCCTGAGGTGTACAGCTCCTACTGAAGCATCTCTCCTGGACAAGAACTTAAGTCCCCACTGGTGGAAAACACGTGGATGAGCTCTAAATCGGTGGTTACAATCCCTCCCAGTCCCACTCTGCTCTATAAACAAGCCGGGAGCCGGAGGAAGCTGGAAGGGAGGAGGGTGATGATGAGGAGGAGAAGGTGGTGCAAGGAGGATCTAGTGCTGTCACACTGCATCGTCCCTGTAACCAGCAGCAGCTCACAGATCATTTCCTCTGGACCAAGCCTGGATGAGAGGGAAGCAAGTGATGCTGAGAGGTCTGCCTGGTCAGCCCGACGGAGCTCTCGGCCCCCAACTTTTAGGTGCCAGCTGAACCCCAACTTTTCAAGTGATGAAGGAGGCTGAATGTGACGTCCACAAAACTGGAGGCAGCAGTTCGGTGTGTGCTCAATGTGAGCAGCAGATCCACTCCAGTTGTCTCAGTGCTGCTGCTGCTGCTGACACTGAGGCTGATGTAGGAGTGGAGGAGGGGGAGTGGGGATACCAACAGAAGCTGGTAACACTGCAACTACAGACTCAGGCAGCTCCTGTGCTCCTCACTACAAGCAGGATGGTGCCATGTCCTCTATACACAGTGCAGAGGGAATTCAGGGGCAATATTATCACAGCTAATGTGCAGTTACCTAACAGGACTCTCCCACTGCTGAACACAAGCTTCTACAGAGCTGTATGTGTTCCTGCAAGCTGTACAGTAGGTATATACACATATATAAGTAGGTATTAAGATACTTGGTGAATGTGACTTGCCTCAATATCTACAGCTTACTGTTTCATTGAAGCTTATGTTATGTAAAGAAACATTTAAATCCTAGATAGACAGATAATAGATAGATCAGATATATAGGATATATGTGATAGATAGATAATAGTTAGATAAATAGCTAGATAGATACATAATAGATAGATAGATAGATAGATAGATAGATAGATAGATAGATAGATAGATAGATATATGATAGTGATGGATGGATGGATAGATAAGATAGATAGATAGATAGATAGATAGATAGATAGAATAGATAGATAGATAGATAGATAGATAGATAGATAGATAGATAGATAGATAGATTAGATAGATAATTTGTTGTGGAACCTAATAATTAGTGAGTGGATGAATAGTGATACACACTTTGGAGTATTGTAGTAATGTCACCAAATTACTGAGGGAAGGTGTATTGGTGTTGTCAATGGTTTCATACTTAGTAAATGCGAAATACTTCAATATCCAAACATCTTACTGTTTTAATTGAAGCTTGTATTATGTAAAGAAGCATTTAATCCCTAGATGGATGGATGGATAGAATGAATATGAAGCTTTGATGTAGAAGATTTACCCTTAAATGGATGCTGTATCATAATAAATGATAACTTTAGTTTACTGAAAAGAAACAATGTATGGTACACACCGTTTAGATATATCTGTGAGGAATTGATTTAGCATGTGTCCTCTCTTGCAGATCCGTCATATCTGATGGAAACGGTAGTCAGTGGGGTCTGTCAGGCCCCATTAGTATATGAATATGACCTGTCATGAATCCATCACATTTGTTCTTCTGCTTCTATGATGGAACAGAAAAACAGAATTTACAACACAAATGTAAACTCAGGTGTGTTATCTAGGGAGTCTCATTGGTGGCCAGATGTTGAGGTGAAAAATACATTAACAAATTAATTGTTATGTTTAAAAGAAATCTGTCAGGCTGAACATGGTGTTTGAACTGCAGGTAGTATGTTACAGAGCAAGAGGAGCTGATCAAATGGATATATAGTATTTTAGGAAAAGATTCAGTATATTCATTTAAATTCCTGCTCATTCTGAGCTTTGAAGTCCCGGAGGTGGTCCTACCAGTGATGACAGCTATCTCTGTATACACAGTCATAGAGGGAAGGTCCTATCAGTGATGACAGCTATCTCTGTATACACAGTCATAGAGGGAAGGTCCTATCAGTGATGACAGCTATCTCTGTATACACAGTCATAGAGGGAAGGTCCTATCAGTGATGACAGCTCTCTCTGTATACACAGTCATAGAGGGTAGGTCCTATCAGTGACTGACAGCTATCTCTGTATACACAGTCATAGAGGGAAGGTCCTATCAGTGATGACAGCTATCTCTGTATACACAGTCATAGAGGGAAGGTCCTATTAGTGATGACAGCTCTCTGTATACACAGTCATAGAGGGAAGGTCCTATCAGTGATGACAGCTATCTCTGTATACACAGTCATAGAGGGAAGGTCCTATCAGTGATGACAGCTCTCTCTGTATACACAGTCATAGAGGGTAGGTCCTATCAGTGACTGACAGCTCTCTCTGTATACACAGTCATAGAGGGAAGGTCCTATCAGTGATTGACAGCTATCTCTGTATAAACAGTCATAGAGGGAAGGTCCTATTAGTGATGACAGCTATCTCTGTATACACAGTCATAGAGGGAAGGTCCTATCAGTGATGACAGCTATCTCTGTATACACAGTCATAGAGGGAAGGTCCTATTAGTGATGACAGCTCTCTGTATACACAGTCATAGAGGGAAGGTCCTATCAGTGATGACAGCTCTCTCTGTATACACAGTCATAGAGGGAAGGTCCTATCAGTGATGACAGCTCTCTCTGTATACACAGTCATAGCGGGAAGGTCCTATCAGTGACTGACAGCTATCTCTGTATACACAGTCATAGAGGGAAGGTCCTATCAGTGATTGACAGCTATCTCTGTATAAACAGTCATAGAGGGAAGGTCCTATCAGTGATGACAGCTATCTCTGTATACACAGTCATAGAGGGAAGGTCCTATCAGTGATGACAGCTATCTTTGTATACACAGTCATAGAGGGAAGGTCCTCTCAGTGATGACAGCTATCTTTGTATACACAGTCATAGAGGGAAGGTCCTATCAGTGATGACAGCTATCTCTCTGTATACACTGTCATAGAGGGAAGGTCCTATCAGTGATGACAGCTATCTCTGTATACATAGTCATAGAGGGAAGGTCCTATCAGTGACTGACAGCTATCTCTGTATACACAGTCATAGAGGGGAGGCTGTCAATCACTGACAGGACCGCCTCTCTAACTTCAATGTCCAGAATGAGGAGGAATATACAATAATATATTGCAAGTGTTACTGAATCTTTTCCCATAAAACTATATATCCATCTGCTCAGCTCCTCCTGCTCTATAACATACTGCCTGCAGATCACAATGCATTCTTATGATGACAGGTTCCCTTTTTAACAATTATGTATATCAGCATACTTGTCGTACAAAGTATGTGGTGGGGAAGGAAATTTGAGTATTCTAAGTCTTTGATAAAAAAACGATTTAAAATAAAATAAAAGGTATGCATCATGCAAGAACTGAAAAAAAAAAAAAAAAAAGATCTTGCTGCCCTATTTGTGTATAGGGAGAGACTTGTGAATGAAGCTGAGCTGCCCTGGGAGAAGCTAGAGGGGAGCTACCCATTAGACACTGCCCATGACCCAGGACTTGTGCCAAATTAAGGGGGATAACTGACTGATCACTTGGGATCTCAGCGCTGGGATACTGATCAATCCCGAGAACAAGGGTCCGGCTCCTGCGTTCTGATAAAGTGTTAGGTCTAGCATACAAGTACAGTGCTTGGCTATTTCTGGCTGTCCCTTAAAGAATGATTGGGTTTGCAGGGCGCATGCTCGTCCTACCCTTCTCAGATCGGGGGAATAGGACCCCTGTTCTCGGGATCGATCAGACCCCTTAGCTATCAGTTAGTTATCCCCTATCATGTAGTTAGGGGATAACATCTAAGCTTGACACCCTTCAACATTGAGCAATCAGATCACCATCACTAAATCTTTCTACCAGTGGTTAGCACAGTATTCTTACATGACAGGATCTCATTAAAGTCAAGCTTACTATTTGTGTGAATCATGGAAAGAATGAATGGGTACTGTTTGTAGACAGCCATTTTCTGGTCTCTCCAGAGATATTCAATTGCATTCAGTCAGGGCACTAGTTTGCGCACCCAGGGAAATTCACAGAGCTGTCACTCCTGTGTTGTATTGACTGTGTGCTTAGGGTCATTGTCTTGTTGGAAGGTAATATTTTGGGCCGGTCTGAGGTCCAGAGCACTCTGAATCAGGTTTCATTATGAATATCTCTGTAATTTTCTCCATTCATCTTACCCTTAACTGTGACAAGTCTCCCCGTTCCAGCTGCTGAAAAACACACTGACAGCATGATGCTGCCACCACCATGCTTCACTGTAGGGATG
Source organism: Bufotes viridis (assembly GCA_033119425.1). Taxonomy (NCBI): domain Eukaryota; kingdom Metazoa; phylum Chordata; class Amphibia; order Anura; family Bufonidae; genus Bufotes; species Bufotes viridis. The sequence goes on along the minus strand of CM065589.1, from coordinate 501,264,848 downwards.
GTAAGAGGCAGTGATTGGTTTCCTCCAAACCTGACACATAGAATCGAGGAAAATTAAATCTCGGCTTCATCAGACTGAGAGTCCTTTAGGTGCTTTTTTGCAAACTTTCATATGTCTTTTACTGAGGAGAGGTTTCTTTCTGACCACTTTATCATAAAGCCCAGATTGGTGGAATGCTGCAGTGATGATTAACCTTCTGGAAGTTTATCCAATCTACACACACGATCTTTCCAGCTCAATCAGAGTGACCATTGGGTTCTTGGTCACCTCTCTTAACGAGGCCCTTTTCCCCTCATTACTTAGTTTGATGTGTCGGTCAGCTCTAGGAAGAGTTGGATGTTACAGACATCTTCCTTTTAAGAATTATAGAGGCCACTGTGCTCCTGGGAACTTTCCATTCAGCAGAATTTTTCTTCTCCATGGCCTTCTCCAGATCTGTGCCTCCACACACTGTTTATGGGCTCTGCAGTCAGTTCTTTTCTCCTAATAGCTTGATTTTTGCTCTGATACGTATGGTCTACTGTGAGATCTTATATAAACGGTGGTGTTTCTTTCCAAAACATCGCCATTCAACTAAATTTATCACAGGTGGACCCCAACCAAGGTGTAGAAACATGTCAGCGATGATTAAGAGAAACGGAAGGCCGCCAGAGCTAAACTTCAAGTATCATAGCAAATGGTCTTAACACGTATGTCTATAGGAAATTTTAGTTTTTCCTTCTTAATACAATTCTAAAATTGTTCAAGTACAAGGAGGGAGGCAGCTCTCACCTGTTAGTCCACTATCTGAGCACGGAGGTCGCACCTGGAGGCGACAACAAATAGCAGGAAAGGAAGAGATGTCCAGCTCCAAAAACAGTGGTAGAAAAATCTTGTATCTTTATTCTGCGGTAATAAAAACTTCCATACAGGATGCTAAAGTGTGTTTTCACTTGCTCATTATGTGTTATTGAGTGCCGATTGATGGGTGAAAACGTTTTTTTTTTTTTTTTAGCACAATGCCACAACATAACAAAATGTGAAAATAAGTGAAAAGGGTCTGTAGACATTAAGAATGAACTGTACAAATTAAGATTTTTGGTGGCTCATGAATGACACAATCACCCAACAAATGATCATTTTGCTTGTTGGTTAGGTGATCTGCAGCAGATCTGGGCAAATGATAACTTTAATTTACTAAAAAGAAACAATGCATGGTACACACGGTATTTTGCTACTTTCACACTCGCGTTTTGTGCCGAACCATCTGCATCCGTTCAGAACGGATTCATTTGTATTATCTTTAACATAGCCAAGACGGATTCATCTTGAACACCAATGAAAGTCAATGGAGGGATGGGACGGATTCATTTTCTATTGGGCCAGATTGTGTCAGTGAAAACGGATCAATCCCCATTGACTTATATTGTGTGCCAGGACGGATTCATTTTGCTCGGTTCATCAGAAAGACACCACAATGCTGCAAGCATGTCAGTCTCTAAAGCAGAATGGAGACTGAACTGATGCAAACTGATTCATTCTGAGCGGATACTTTTCCATTCAGAATGCATTAGAATGCAAACTGATCTGTTTGGACCGCTTGTGAGATCCCAGAACGGATCTCACAAATGGAAAGCCAAAACGTGAGTGTGAAAGTAGACTTAGACATATCTATAACTATATATATTTCCCATAAAACTATATATATTGATCTGCTCAGGTCCTTCTCCTTTTGCTTGTTTTTTAGGTGATCTGCAGCAGATCTGGACAGGCCAATTATCGGGAACAAGCTTGTACACAGATTTTCATTCCTGATAATTGGTCCACTTATCAGCCAAAGTAAGATTTATAACACTCAGAATCTGTCATTCACATGCTGACCAGAACATTGGCCTTGTGTGAAATAGATCAAAATAGAAGGATACAGGTTTGTTTTAAGTATAATTAAATTAAGTATTAGACGCCACTCTTAATAAAGCCCTATACCTGGCATTAGGAAGAGGCGACGGCCTCTACATGATTTCAGCTAATCCACCGGCGCTTCAAAATGTAAGACAACGTCTGAGCTGTCTTACATTTAGACATTTTTATATGCCTAAAACAGGCATAGAAAATGGTAAATGAGACTGGCCTACCGGCCCTTTCCTGCCCACACAACACCCACAATTTTAGACCTGGCGTGAGCCGGGGAAAGTCACCAACCTTTGCACCATAATCTGCATCTGAAATACGCATAATTTGGCGTATTTTAGCTTGATAACTGTCCCGCAAAATGCCAGCACTGTAAATTTACAGCAGTTTGCTTCAAGAGAAAAGCTAATTGGATGAGTAGTTCTAGTTTACCCTAAGGTTTCCTTGATGCTCACTTTTTGTGACAATTTTTTTAGGATTGCATAAAACTATGAAATTCAACTGCTGAACTGCATCACACACACCTAAGTAGCTGCATAATGTGTCAGAGTTGAAATTTCGCATCATTGATGGGGTACCACAACCCCGTAGGGGTGGTGACCGTGCGACCATGCTCAGAAAATTGGAGTTGAAATGGATCCACAGGTTGGATACTTTGGAGCCTAGGGGATTAAATAGGGATTTTGGACTACATGTCTTCCTCTGAGCTACATATTGCGATCTTTTTCATCCGTTGTATAACCTCATATAAGTTATGTGCCCAACATTTATTTTGTTGTGATTTGATTTTAATTGCATTCGCTAATTTTTGTTTTGTGTCTTCTTCAATTGTAGAGATCATGCGTGTCCAATGTGGAACCAGTGTTCAAGTGTGGGTACTGTGTAGCGATACCTAGACAGAAAGTATGCAAGAATGCACAACCTTTTTGTCCACCGTGGCGATTCACCAGTAGGATTTACTGGTTAATTAACATGAATAAAATATAACTGGCAATATTTAGAGAATAACTGCTGTGGTGTATTTCTTTCCTTTCTTTGGTCTAGGACCTTTGTGACGTATGTATACACGTTTAGGTTGCCTGGTGATAGGTCATGTGACTAAGTCACATGATCGCACCTTAATATTGTGACATACTTTATAAATACTAAGGAGGATTCGATTTGAATCCCGATCGAATCTGGAGTAAGACACTATAAGTGTGTTTAGTGCAAAACTTTGGGAACCCAGCCGTGTGGTTAGGATGATGACATTCCCTTTTCTTCCTGGCAACCAGTGACGTCACTATATGGCTTCTTTCCCATTGGAAGATATTAGTTTTCTCACCACAATAGCAACTGATGACGCTACGGCTATGCTTTTTTTGATTGGATGGGTCGGCCCTAGGGGCGGCACCTATCTTAGAATATAGTGACACCTGCGCAGTGTCACTTCCGGTACGCTACTACTATGCCCACACCTGACCGGGGAAACATGTGGAATCAGGTACACGTATCTGATTAGCGATTGTTTTTAATTATGTATGTCTGCACCAATCGAATTGCACTGGGGGATATTTAAAGGGTGTCATTGCTTTATGTGTTATGGCTTGATAAAGACCTGCTGGTCGAAACGTCGCCTGTACTTGCTGCTTGCAAATAAAACCTTTGGATTGATAAGGAACTTGAGGAGTGCTGCAGATTTCCTTTCTTATAGCTCTTTGGGACCTTGGTCTGAGTTCCTATCTGCCTGCACCAACCTAGGACCGAAGCTCCGGTACCTATCTGAGAGACGTTGCCTATAAAAGGGTATGTGGAGTGCTGCTTGAATCATTGTTTCTATTGCATAACTTCACCATACACACCTCAACTGCTGCAGAACTACATCATACACACTTCAGCTGCTGCAGAACTTCATCATTCACACCTCAGCTGCTGAAAAACATCATAACACACACCCCTGTTGCTGCAGAACCTCCTAATTAACACGTCAGCTCCTGCAGAACATCACAATACACACCTTAGCTGCTGTAGACCATGTCCAGTAATTTACGCGTTTAACTTTGTCAGACTCTTTCAGTTCCTGTACGCACGTTATTGAGTTTGGTTTAAGGTTCAGGGATTTCAGAACTCGCTGACACGTCATTCATGATACACCAACTTGCTGAGACAGTCTTTGAGTTGATTTTTAGGGGCTACTTGCAATCCGCTGCTGAATTTCATGCACAACTTCAGCCAACCTGATTGATGGAGGCTTCAGTTTCTTCATGTTTGCAACAGAGCTAGTTTGGTGCCATTTCCAAACTGATGGTTTTGTTCCTGGGTACTTGTTGGCAAAGGTCTCTTGTGTTTCCTTAATTGATCTGCTTTCCACGTACCCTTGCACAATCACTATTCACTGTTCCAGGGAGAACACCATCTTTCTGACGCAATAGGCCACTTTTATCAAACTGAATAATAAAGCAGTCTTAGTTGCCCATAGCAACCAATCAGAGCTGAGCTATAGGGCTCTGAAAAAATGAAAGCTGATCTCTGATTGGTTGCTATGGACAACTAAGACAGATTTACTATTAGGCTTTTGATTTGGAGATATTGGAGAAGGGCTACTTTTTTGTGGGCCACGATGTACAATGATTTCAGTAACATTCACATAAATGTAATTGTTAATATACTGTATCTTTATTCCAGTCAGGGGCAGAGATATATGCTGTGCCAACTGTGTAGCTGCACAGGAGAACAGATAGGAGTAAGGACCACTATGGCACAGTAGGTTTTAAAATGAATATCTTGCTTCTCTCGTCTTCTGTTCACACTATACATGGGTCTCTCGTAGATTACAAATATGCTGGGTCATCCCAGTCAGCCAATTACAGAGCCTCTATGTTTGTGTTGCTCTGTGATTGGCTGATAATTGATAATACATTATCTGTGTGTCTGAGCAATCCAAAGACGGTGCACCAAGATGAGGGAATTAACCTTATTTCATTGAATTAACCTCTTTACTGCATTATCAGTTAAATTACCATTTAGAAACATAGAAACATAGAAACATAGAATGTGTCGGCAGATAAGAACCATTTGGCCCATCTCGTCTGCCCAATATGCTGAATACTATGGATAGCCCCAGGCCCTATCTTATATGAAGGATGGCCTTATGCCTATCCCATGCATGCTTAAACTCCTTCACTGTATTTGCAGCTACCACTTCTGCAGGAAGGCTATTCCATGCGTCCACTACTCTCTCAGTAAAGTAATTCTTCCTGATATTACTTTTAAACCTTTGCCCCTCTAATTTAAAACTATGTCCTCTTGTAGCAGTTTTTCTTCTTTTAAATATTCTGTCCTCTTTTACCGTGATGATTCCCTTTATGTATTTAAAAGTTTCTATCATATCCCCTCTGTCTCGTCTTACTTCCAAGCTATACATGTTAAGGTCCTTTAACCTTTCCTGGTAAGTTTTGTCCTGCAATCCATGTACTAGTTTAGTAGCTCTTCTCTGAACTCTCTCCAAAGTTTCAATATCCTTCTGCAGATATGGTCTCCAGTACTGCACACAATACTCCAAATGAGTATTTGTCAATTTAAAGTTCTAAAGTTCTAGACCATTAGCAAAGTCAAAATTAAAGGGGTTATTCCCATTACATAGGCTAATAAAGACCTTCCAGAGTGGCCATCCCACATTGGTGATCATGCTTACCTGGTCCTTAACATTGAGTTTGGTGTCTGTCACTCCTGGGCTGGCTCTTCCTCTCCCTCCAGCGCTGAAAACAACATCCGTCGATAGAAGAGAAAAGGGAGGCAATTCACCACTGCTTCCTATTGACTGATGTTGCTTTCAGAGCTGCAGGGAGAGGAAGAGCTGGCCCGGGAACAACGGAAACCAAACTCAGAGGTGTGGACCAGGTAGGTATGATTACCATCATACGCGGGCCACACTGCGAGGTCTGTATTTATCTTGGATAACCGCTTTAAAAGGGTATTAAAATACCCTATACACAGGATAGAAGAAAACTATGTGACCTGTGGAACCCCCACTGATCATGACAACGGGAAGCTTGTACTCCTTAGAGCCCCCCCCCCCCCCGCCCAAAAATGAAGGGAGCGGCAGGTCGAGCATGCAAATTGCTGTTCCGTTCATCTGTATGGGAGGTGCTGTGCTATAGGCCTCCTACTGATCTAGTGTTTATTTCCTATCCTGTGGATAGAGGATACATTTTAACAACCATAAAATACTTATTTAATGCCTTCACTACCGTAAATCACCAGGGATTTTACCTAGAGCTGCAAGACAATGAAGAATATCTGGCCATTTTTCATAGAGATAAAAGCAAAAAATGAACAGTATGATTGCGGTTGGACTTTTGCACAGGTTTCCTCTGCTGCCTGTGTCCCTTCCTGTTTCCAGTCATCTCAATAACAATTATTATTATTATATATTATTATATAAATGGATATTCCTATGAAATATAGGGTTGATAACTGTTCATAAATGCTTGGGCAATCTTCGAAATTACATGACTTTTGGTTGTAATTATTTTGATGCTGATTAAGTTTATGCCGGTAATTGTGGTTATCAGCATTATACAGTTCTCAGTGAATGATGCTCATGTTCATAGTATCTGAGCCACTGACATATATAACAATATGACTTTAGTGTTCACAGTGCAGTATACATCATTATTATATCATGCATTTCTAGCATACATTGATATTATAACTAACATCACTGAAACATATTTATATCCAGATATTAATGACTTACAAAGCCGAATCAGTTGGTACCAGTCTGGGAATGGATACTTTATTTAGTTGCTTCTAATATTTAAAAGTAAAATTCAAAAAATTGTGCTATTTTGTGCAAATTATACCATTATCCTTGTCTTAGTACCGGATTTACGCAAACATTAGCTTGTGGGTCACAAGGCTAAAGTGAATAAGGATGCAAAATGCAGATCTATGTTATCTTTCCTTTATCTAAGCCAGTCAAATTTTACTTTTTAGAAGTTCAGCATTTTTGTGCCTCCCTGAAAAAACATTTCTTTTGAATGACAATTGGAAGGTTATTATATTATGGTCACTTTTTCCCTTGTGTCCCTCAACCTGTTGTTCTGTCAGGAATATTGATTAATACTAAGTCCAGTGTGGCCGTCCCTCTAGTCGGGTCCTGAACCAGTTGGGGAAGGTAATTGTCTTTGGTTATTGCCAAGAACCTGTTTCCTTTTTGGGATGTACAGCTTTCAGTTTCCCAGTCTATATCTGGGTAATTGAAGTCCCCCATTATAAGGACTTCATCATGATCTGCCGCCTCATCTATTCCATTTAGTAGTAGATTTTCTGTGCACTCTGGTATATTAGGTGGCTTATAATAAACTTCTACTAGTATTTTATTATTATTATTGTTATTGCGTCCATATATTTCTGCCACTGTGTCTCCACATGTTCATATCTTCCCGTAGTGTGGGCTTTAGACAGAACTTTAATAAAGGCAAACCACTCCCCTCTCCGGTCTTGATGGTAATTTCTAAACAGACTTTAACCCTGTACGTTAATTGCTCAGTCATAGCTATCATCCAGCCATGTCTCAGTTATTCCCACTATGTCATAGTCCTCCTCACACATCACTAATTCCAGTTCACCAATTTTGTTAGTTAGGCTTCTGGTACTACTATACTTAAAGATTTTTTGATATTTTTTACCTTACACCTTTCCTTATGATTTTGAACTGTTATAGTCTCTCCCACTATACTACCCCTAGGAGTTTGCATTACACACTCCTCTAAGCAGAAAGGGGTCTGCATGCCTCACTGGGATCCAGATATCAGAAAAGAAACCTTTATGTACTAAAAGTGTTTTCATTATTCTCTTCCCTGACTGAAAAATCGAGACCATATACACGGGTTACCTTATTTTAGAGCACATTTTAAAATGCTTCTTAAAATCAAATGGCTGCTAAATTTAAAGAGGTGTCTAGCACTGTCACTCAAAGGGGAGAGGGGAGTACTGAGAGAACGGGGGCATTGCAGTAGCACTTTGGCCAGCCCCTTGGTTCTCCAAATAGCTAATTTACATACATATAAAAATTAGTATATCTTATTAACCGTATAGAGAAAAAATATATATTGTTTAATTCAGCATGATCAATATGCCTGGTATAACAGGGTTGATCATGCAAACAGATGCACTTAGTAGCCATTTCATTTTAAGGAGCATTTAAATATAACTGCTGTAAGATCAGGTATCCCCAGTATCTGGTCTTGATTTGTCAGTCAGTGAAGAGAATAATGCAAACATACTTAGTACATAAAGGTTTCTTTTCTGACATCTGGATCCCAGTGAGGCATGCAGACCCCTGTCTGCTCAGAGGATTGTGTAATGCAAACTACAATAGGATGGCCTTCTCATTATAGGCAGAGCTGCAATAACATACAGAGCGACCGCAATGTCAAATGCCCTGGGAAAATGTATCCATCTTCTGTGCAGAGGTATGAAATGCATGTGACAGTTCATATTCCTTATGCCTAGCAAGGGACATATTTAACCAAAATGGATTAAAACCCAATGCATAGATCCAGTGCTTAGGACCAGCAGCAGAGGTATTTCAAGTTTTACTTTTCCAGCTCAATCCATTTGGTATATATAAATATTCACAGTGCCTTTACTTTACATGCCAGATGCTACTAATGTATTATTATCCAGGCGTGTAAGGCAACATACACTTACTAGCAGCATAATTGACACTTAATCCCGTTTGTCTTTTCCAGCTGAATTTTTCCCTGTAGTTGTCTCAGGTGCATTATTGTTTGAATTGCAATGTGACACTTCCATGAACTACTGTATTTATACAGTGGATAAAAAAAGTCTACACACCCCTGTTAAAATGTCAGGTTTCTGTGCTGTAAAAAAATGAGACAGAGATAAATCTTTTCAGAACTTTTTCCACCTTTAATGTGAATTATAAAGTATGCAACTCAATTGAAAAACAAACTGAAATCTTTTAGGTAGAGGGAAGAAAAAACATAAAAATAAAATAATATGGTTGCATTAGCGTACACATCCTTAAACTTATACTTTGTTGAATCACCTTTTGATTTTAATACAGCACTCAGTCTTTTTGGGTATGATTCTATCAGCATGGCACATTTTGACTTGGCCAAGATTTGGCCACTCTTCTTTGCAAAAACACTCCAAATCTGTCAGATTGCGAGGACATCTCCTGTGCACAGCTCTTTTCAGATCACCCCACAGATTTTCAATCGGATTCAGGTCTGGGCTCTGGCTGGGCCATTCCAAAACTTTAATCTTCTTCTGGTGAAGTCTTTCCTTTGTTGTATGCTTTGGGTCGTTGTCTTGCTGAAAGATGAAGTTCCTCATCATGTTCAGCTTTCTAGCAGAAGCCTGAAGGTTTTGTGCCAACATTGACTGGAACTGGTAATAATTCCCTCTATCTTAACTAAGGCTCCAGTTCCAGCTGAAGAAAAAAAGCATGATGCTGCCACCACCATGCTTCCCTGTGGGTATGGTGTTCTTTTGGTGATGTGCAAAAGTTCAACCTTGATTTCATCAGACCATAACACCTTTTCCCACATGCTTTTGGGAGACTTCAGATGTGTTTTTGCAAAATGTAGCCTGGTTTGGATGTTTTTCTTTGTAAGAAAAGGCTTTTGTCTTGCCACTCTAGCCCATAGCCCAGACATATAAAGAATACGGGAGATTGTTGTCACATATACCACACAGCCAGTACTTGCCAGATATTCCTGCAGCTCCCTTAATGTTGCTGTAGGCCTCTTGGTAGCTTCCCAGACCAGCTTTATTCTCGTCTTTTCATCAATTTTAGAGGGATGTCCAGTTCTTGGAAATGTCACTGTTGTGTCATATTTTCTCCACTTGATGATGACTGTCTTCACTGAGTTCCATGGTAAATCTAATGCCTTGGAAATTCTTTTGTACCCTTCTCCTGACTTTATATAATACCTTTTAATAATGAGATCCCTCTGATGCTTTGGAAGTTCTCTGTGACCATGGCTTTTGCTTTGGGATTCCACTAAGAAAGTTTCAGTAAAGACCACCTAAAGCAGCTGAACTTTATTTGGGGTTAATCAGAGGCACTGTAAATGATGGCATGTGTATGCTGACTCCTATTTAACATACTTTTGTATGTGATTGATTAATTATGAACACAGCTACATCCCCAGTTATGAGGGTGTGCACACTTATGCAACCACATTATTTTAGTGCTTTTTTTGTTTTGTTTTCTTCTCTCCACCTAAAAGATTTTAGTGTGTTTCTCAATTGACTCGTACAGTTTATAGGTCACATTAAAGGTGGAAAAAGTTCTGAAATTATTTATCTTTGTCTCATTTTTTCACAACACAGAAACCTGAGATTTTAACAGGGGTGTGTAGACTTTTTATATCCACTGCACTGTGTGTGTGTATATATATATATATATATATATATATATATATATATTTAGAGAGAGAGAGAGAGAGTATGCACTGAACTTTTCAAGCCATAGCACAGTCCGCAGAAGCATTCGTTTAAAAGGACTAATCCAGCTAGAATGATCTTCTGGTACCAATAGAGCAATCCTCATCTTGATACTTTGCAAGTTAATTAAGCAATATTATGAAACATTTAACCTTTTAAATAGATTTCAATGGCTTTTGTAACATGATATCAGACTCAAGTTTAGAAATGCTCCATCTGTACAGTATGTTATTAGTGATGTGTAGAGTTGAGCGAACACCTGGATGTTCGAGAAGTTCAGCCGAACTTCCCGAAAATGTTCGGGTTTGGAATCCGAACTCAACCCGAACTTCACCCCGAACCCCATTGAAGTCAATGGGAACCCATTGCCCAACTTTTGGGCACAAAAAAGGCTGTAAAATAGCCCAGGAAAGTGCTAGAGGGCTGCAAAAGGCAAACAAATGTAGGTAACTCCCCTGCAAACAAATGTGGATAGGAAAATTAATTAAAATAAAATAAAGTAAATAAAAATTAACCAAATATCAATTGGAGAGAGGTCCCATAGCAGAGAATCAGGCTTCATGTCACCCACCAATGGAGAAGGCCACTTTCACTTGTTTAGGCCCAGCACCCAGACAGAGGAGAGAGGTCCCATAGTAGAGAATCAGGCTTTATGTCACCCACCACTGGAAAAGGCCACTTTCAGTTATTTTGGCCCCAGCACCCAGACAGAGGAGATACAAAATCCGTATGACAGCACACCAAAGTTCTTTTCAATGCTCTTTTATTTTTGCCGGAAGTTACAGATAATTATGCAACGTTTCGGGCCAATTTGTGTTGCCCTTCATCAGGCTTAAGAAAAATAAACAAAAGACAAATAATATATAATGAGAAACAGACATACAAACTGGGGATCGTGTGCAGATCAAAGACCATTATATAGATAAAGTGGTTCTATTGCCACCATTTTGATAGTAATTGATCATAAGGGCAGTTATAAATACTGCCCCTAAAAGTAAGGGTGATATTGAATCATACATTATTGTGGCCCACTCCATAAAGCATATATAAGTGTCAGGCGTTAAGTAAAGGGATGACTTGTTAAGTCAGATTTAGGCTCAAACAAAACAAAATGTATCCAATCTACCATTACGGGCTCACAAAGAAGAGGCACGTATCCATGCCTCTCCTGCGCCCAATGTGGCAATGTCACTAAGGGTCCTGAATTTACGCATCCCTTGACGGGAAAAAGGTTTTCCATCAAGGGACAATTTACATGCCTGACATCACATGTAGTGTATCTCATATAATGTCCATGTGGGTTAGGTTACGTGGGGGAAACAATACAACGTATAAAGGACCGAATAACACAACATAAGTCCAACATCAGAACCAACAAACAGGACGCCCCCTTAGTGGACCACTTTATCACACATCGACATACAGTATCACAGCTACGGTTTCAAGTGATTGACTGGGTACCCCCCCCCCCCCACGACGGGGTGGCAGCCGTGAAACATTGCTCAAGGAGAGGGAGATGAGATGGATCTGCATTTTGAATACATTACAACCAGCAGGTCTGAACAAGGACTACTGCTGGGAATGATATACTGTCATTTATTTTGTAACAAATATGTTTTATTATATGGAATTGACGCTTGTTCTTTCTTTTGTCTCTTTTTTGTCAGGACCGAGGTCGTCCAGGGTTGGGTGGGGACACCCTCTCGGCACGGGCCGCGGTCCATAGTAAAAACACACCCACAGCTGGGGTTAAAATAACCAAGGATCATGTGTGGGGTATCATGTGTAGACCATTAACCGTTTCGTTAACTTCTTTGTGATATGAATGCCAGTATGCTCCCGAATATGGGGGTTCATCATAGCCCAAACGATGTATCATAATGTATAATGTAGTACTTACTAATTCGGCTATTCTCCACTATCCAGAAGCGTCTATATTTATCCTCACAAGTGTTACCATAACAACCAATAACATCAAGTTGCGTCCCAATACGATGCATGTGCAGTAAACTTTGACCTGACGTAACCTCGTCACTGTCACGTGATGACGTCATCACGATGCGCACACACTTGGGATGCATCAGGATGATGCGGCACCCTGACTGGCCCGACTAACCATGCCTATGGGGAGGGGCGGAGCCGCATTCACCTCCTATCACAGGCGGAGGGCGGGTATTTAAAAGCTGGGGCGGCAGTTCATTTCTTATGCCGGACCCAGCATCCCCGCAGCTCAGCAACTAGGTAAGAACTTTTGCACACTGATTGAGGTATGTGTTATATATGCGATTCGGTTTCCAATCGCATGGTGCAATACAGCGATTGCTTAGCACGGGATGACTATGTAGATGATGCAGCTTACCTATACTTAGTCATCCCTTTACTTAACGCCTGACACTTATATATGCTTTATGGAGTGGGCCACAATAATGTAGGATTCAATATCACCCTTACTTTTAGGGGCAGTATTTATAACTGCCCTTATGATTAATTACTATCAAAATGGTGGCAATATAACCACTTAATCTATATAATGGTCTTTGATCTGCACATGATCCCCAGTTCGTATGTCTGTTTCTCATTATATATTATTTGTCTTTTGTTTATTTTTCTTAAGCCTGATGAAGGGCAACACAAATTGGCCCGAAACGTTGCATAATTATCTGTAACTTCCGGCAAAAATAAAAGAGCATTGAAAAGAACTTTGGTGTGCTGTCATACGGATTTTGTATCTATCTAGTATTCCTGAGGTGGAGACGGGAAGAAGCTCTTGACGTGCACCCTACAAAAACTCTGAAGCCAACTGAGTGCTGTGACCCTCTATATTGAACCAGACAGAGGAGAGAGGTCCCATAGCAGAGAATCAGGCTTCATGTCACCCACCAATGGAGAAGGCCACTTTTACTTGTTTAGGCCCCAGCATCCAGACAGAGTAGATAGGTCCCATAGCAGAGAATCAGGCTTCATGTCACCCACCAATGTAGAAGGCCAGTTTCACTTATTCAGGCCCAGCACCCAGACAGAGTAGAGAGGTCTCATATCAGACAATCAGGCTTCATGTCACCCACCAATGGAAAAGGCCAATTTCAGTTATTTAGGCCCCAGCACCCAGACAGAGGAGAGAGGTCCCATAGCAGAAAATCAGGCTTCATGTCACCCACCAATGGAGAAGGCCACTTTTACTTGTTTAGGCCCCAGCACCCAGACAGAGTAGATAGGTCCCATAGCAGAGAATAAGGCTTTATGTCACCCACCAATGGAGAAGGCCACTTTTACTTATTCAGGCCCCACCACCCAGACAGAGGAGGGAGGTTCCATAGCAGAGAATCAGGCTTCATGTCACCCATCACTGGAACAGGCCACTTTCAGATATTTTGGCGCCAGCACCAATACAGAGGAAAGAGGTCACATAGGAGAGAATCAGGCTTCATGTCAACCACCAATGGACCAGGCCACTTTCAGATATTTAGGCCCCGCAATATAATGGTAAAATTAAAAAAAGAGGATTCAATAAAGAAGTGCCCTGGAGGACAAGAATATATGGTTAAGGGGAGGTAGTTACAAATGTCTAATCTGCACAAGGGATGTACAGGTCCTGCGGGATCCATGCCTGGTTCATTTTTATGAACTTCAGCTTGTCCACGTTTGTCTGTAAGGAAGCCCCCTGCCGTGCTGAATACACGTTCAGACAAAACGCTGGCCGCCGGGCAGGCCAGCACCTCCAAGGCATAAAAGGCTAGCTCTGGCCACGTGGACAATTTAGAGACCCAGAAGTTGAATGGGGCCGAACCATCAGTCAGTACGTGGAGGGGTGTGCACAAGTACTGCTCCACCATGTTAGTGAAATGCTGCCTCCTGCTAACATGTTCCGTATCAGGTGGTGGTGTAGTTTGCTGTGGCATGGTGACAAAACTTTTCCACATCTCTGCCATGCTAACCCTGCCCTCAGAGGAGCTGGCCATAACACAGATGCATTGGCGAACTCTCGCTCCTCCTCTGCCTTCACCTTGGGCTTCCACTTGTTCACCTGTGACATTTGGGAATGCTCTCAGGAGCGCGTCTACCAACGTGCGCTTGTACTTGTGCATCTTCCTATGACGCTCCAGTGCAGGAAGTAAGGTGGGCACATTGTCTTTGTACCGGGGATCCAGCATGGTGGCAACCCAGTAGTCCGCACACGTTAAAATGTGGGCAACTCTGCTGTCATTGCGCAGGCACTGCAGCTTGTAGTCGCTCATGTGTGCCAGGCTGCCCAGAGGTAAGGACAAGCTGTCCTCTGTGGGAGGCGTATCGTCATCGTCCTCCATTTCCCCCCAGCCACGCACCAGTGATGGGCCTGAGCAGCGTTGGGTGCCACCCCGCTGTGAACATGCTTCATCCTCATCCTCCTCCACCTCCTCATCATCCTCGTCCTCCTCGTCCGCCAGTAGTGGGCCCTGGCTGGCCACATTAGTACCTGGCCTCTGCTGTTGCAAAAAACCTCCCTCTGAGCCACTACTAAGAGACCCCTCTTCCTCCTCCTGGGCCACCTCCTCTTCCATCATCGCCCTAAGTGTTTTCTCAGGGAGACATAGAAGTGGTATTGTAATGCTGATTACGGCGTCATCGCCACTGGCCACGTTGGTGGAGTACTCGAAACAGGGCACACAGGTCTCGCATGGAGGCCCAGTCATTGGTGGTGAAGTGGTGCTGTTCCGCAGTGCGACTGACTCGTGCGTGCTGGAGCTGAAACTCCAGTATGGCCTGCTGCTGCTCGCACAGTCTCTCCAACATGTGCAAGGTGGAGTTCCACCTGGTGGACTCGTCGCATACGAGGCGGTGAGCGGAAGGCTGAAGTTACGCTGTAGCGCACACAGGCGAGCAGCGGCAAGATTTGAACGCCGGAAGCTCGCACAGACATGTCGGGTTGTTGTGAATGAACTTCTGCACCACCAAATTTAGCACATGCGCCAGGCAAGGGATGTGCGTCAAACCGGCTAGTCCCAGAGCTGCGACGAGAATTCACCCATCATCGCACACCACCAGGCCGGGCTTGAGGCCCACTGGCAACAACCACTCGTCGGTCGGTTGTTCAATACCCTGCCACAACTCCTGCGCGGTGTGGGGCCTGTCCCCCAAACATATGAGTTTTAGAACGGCCTGCTGACGTTTACCCCGGTCAGTGCTGAAGTTGGTGGTGAAGGTGTGTGGCTGACTGGATGCGCAGGTGGAAGAAGAGGAGGAGGAAGCCGAGTAGGAGGAGGAGGCAACAGGAAGCAAAGCATGATGCCCTGCGATCCTTTGCGGCGGAAGGACGTGCGCCAAAGAACTCTCTGCCTGGGGCCCACCCGCCACTACATTTACCCAGTGTGCACTTAGCTAGATATAGCGTCCCTGGCTTTGCATACTGGTCCATGTATCTGTGGTTAGGTGGACCTTGCCACAGATGGCGTTGCGCAGTGCTCACTTGATTTTATCGGATACATGGTTGTGCAGGGAAGGCATGACTCTCTTGTACGGTTTCCATATTAGGACATCGTCAGACATCATCCACAACTCCATCCTCCGTCAGGCAAAACACCCTCCTTCGTCAGCCCAAACTCCATCAGTCCTCTTACCTCAGGCAAAACTCCATCCTCTGTCAGCCAAAACTCCTTTCTTCCTCATCCAAAACTGCCTCCTCCCTCAGACATCAGCCAAAACTCCTTTCTTCCTCATCCAAAACTGCCTCCTCCCTCAGACATCAGCAAAAAAGCCCTCCTCCCTCATCCAAAACTCCATCAGATGTCAGACGAAACTCCCTCAGACATCAGCCAAAACTCCCTCATCCAACACTGCCTCCTCCCTCAGACATCAGCCAAACCTCCCTCATCCATAACTGCCTCCTCCCTCAGACCTCAGCCAAACCTCCCTCATCCAAAACTGCCTCCTCCCTCAGACCTCAGCCAAATCACCCTTCTCCCTCATCTAAAACTCCATCAAATGTCAGACAAAACTCCCTTCTCCCTCAGAAGTCAGTCAAAATTCCCTCCTCCCTAACTCAAAAGTATGTAATGCACAAACTCTACGCCTGAAGAAGCTGCTAGCTGCTGGAAAGGCAAAGGACCTGTGGTGATGTCATGACCATGTGATGAGTCATGTGTGTGGGAGGGGTCAGATTTCACAGTGGCTGTGTACAGAACTGTAGTCATCAAATAGAGCTGTGTATTACAGATGTGTGTACTGTGTGATAGAGATATGTGTGAATCCTGCATGTATCAGAGCTGTGTACTGTGTAATAGAGATAGGATACACACATATCTCTACTACACAGTACACACATCTCTAATACACAGCTCTATTTGGCTGTGATGGCCTCTTGGGGCAAGTAGTATGATGCTTGTTGATTGGCTGCTTTGCCGAACAACGAACCTGAACCCGAACTTTTACGTAAATGTTCGGGTTCGGGTCTGTTTCACGAACACTCCAAAATTCTGTATGAACCCGAAAGATACAGTTCGGGTTCGCTCATCCCTAGTGATGAGCGACAGGGGCAATATTCGTCATATATTCGCAAATATTCGTATTCGAGATTATTCTGGGCAACGTAAAAATCGCATAATGCGAATTCGTAACGCTAAATACAGGCGTCACTTTGGCTATATTTTTCGAGCTGCTAGAAGTTTCCCGAGTTTATCCTGACTGAATTAGAATATTCTTCATTATATAATTTATTTTAGCTTATGCGAAAAATCGGCAATGTAATATGCGCATTAATCGAGTAAGAGCGGGTTATAGGCAACTTTATTATTTGCTCAACTTGCTAGAATTTGCGAATATGTAGAATATAGTGTGATATATTTTCGTAAAAACGAAAATTTGTCTTTTTTTTTCATCTGAACCAATTGCATTTACTGGGTTCAGAAGAAAGAAAAAAAAGAATATTTGTTTTTACGAATATATATCACACTGTATTATACATATTCGCGAATTCTAGCAAGCCAACCCAATAGGAAAGTTGCCTATAACCCGCCCTTACTCTATTAACGCGCATATTACATTGCTGATTTTTCGCATAAGCTAAAATAAATTAAAAAAGAATAATATTCTAATTCACTAGATATTGCAGCCTTCTCACATTGGCCCACAAGCAAGAAGCAGGCGGGTAATAGGTTCAGATGAAAATAAATTGATGAATATTCGTTTTTGCGAGTATATATCACTACATTTAAAATATTCGTGAATTCTCGAAGTTGTGATATTTGCGATTAAAATTCGTTATTCGAATATTCACGCTCAACACTATATGTTATATACTCCCTGTGGAAAAAGAACACCTGGAAAACTTGTGATTGACAAAGTGTAAACTGCTAGTTATGCTTTGTCAATAATCACACAACCAAGGCAGTGCACCCTTTATTTTGGGTTCTGCAGCAGATATATATTGAGGCAGTGTCACATTAATACTGAGTGGCATCTCCACTTGCTGTGAGAGAGTTTGCCTCAACATACTGTAGACCCTGCTGCAGAACCCAAAATAAAGGGTGCACCAACATGGTTGTGTGATCATTGACCAAAAACCACTAGCAGTTTATACTTTGGCTCAATCATATCTTTTTATTTTTTATTTTTTTATTGTCTAGTAGTGTAAATACAAGTGAGAAAGTTGCTGAGGTCTGTGATCTTGGCCTATCACTGATTTTCAGAACAAATTATGGTTCAGTAGAGCTAAAAGTGATCATAAAAGTGTATCAATGGTATATCTTTGTGTACTAAATTTAAGCTGCATTTAGTAACACAAAGAGAAGCTACTTCCAGCCGTAATAGCTTCACATGCATATGTCAGCTAAACTCCTCCAACTCTTCTGTGCAGCAGTTGAGTGCAAACATAAGGTGTTGTGGTCATCCTGGGAAAAATTATTTTTCCATATCTATGTGGAATTTGTGAAGAACGATGAGGGAATGTATCATTGCTGCATGCTACTTTTCTGGCATACAAAAAATGCACAATTTGGCGCAAGTCCTATATTGCAACATTTTCAATCTTTCACCTTTTATTGACCCTATTGCCACTTTTAGTGGGCATAGAGTGGATGGGAGAGGACAGGGCGACTCCCAAGGCCGAACACAAGTCACCAAGACAAAAGCTGTACATTTTCTTTTCTGTAAACAGAACTGAACATGCAGCAAAATAATTCTGGCACATTATATGTATATTATATGTTAAGATGTTTATTATTATTATTATTATTATTATTATTATTATTATTATTATTATTATTATCATTATTAAGACAGTTTTAATACATAGTCCCATAATTCCATTGTTTTCTTGCATTGAACAATTCCAAAATGTAGGCTTCTCCCTGCCACAATGAATACAGTTATCATCTTCTATACAAAATGTCAAATAATTGACATACCTAGTCCAACACTTATAAGTCACATCTATTATTAAAGAGTAACTATACTTTGGGAAAAAAACGTTTGATAGGTCATAGTGACTTATCAAGGGTTTTGATTGATGGAGGCCCAAGTGGTGAAACCCCTGCTAATTGCTGAATCAAGGTGGTAGAAGCACTGCTTACTGTCTCACCTAGCTGCTGAAGAAAGGTTCAGTAGAAAGTCTATGAGCCATCTTCAGTCTGTCTTCAGCAGAGAGGGGAGAGAGTGCTCAGTTGAGCACTTCTACCTCATCATTTTAGTGATCTGCAGGGGTCTCAGCACTCAAACCGACACTGATCTAAACTTTTGATATTTCATTATGAGTTTTTCCAAAGTGTAGTCACTCTTTGAAAAGAACATCAATAATAGGTATTGCTGATATAATGTGAACCAGAGTTCTTAGTGTTGATGCATATGGTATTTTTTTGTACAATTGGATGTTTCAAGTACATTTAATGAAAGACAAGCAAGTGCTTCGCTGTGCTTGTTTGTTTGGCTACATACTCTTAAGAGTCAGAAATCTTGCAGTCCATGAACTCAAGCTGTGATTTCCCCTACATGTGAGCTGAACCAAGAATGAGTTTTTTATTTGTTCTACTGCATAAATCCCAGAGCAAAATAGGCACAGAAAATAGTATAAGAATCAAAAGTTACCTTTATCTTCATTGATTTTGGATAACCTGGGCCAGAAGCTTAAACAGATCTCTGTAATAACTTTTTTACTTGATGCTGCTAAACTTATAATAACTAGACACAGGAAGAAGAGAAAAGTTACCAGAAACAGAGTGAGCCATAAATGCCAGATGGGAAAGTGGCCCCACATTCTCCTTGTGATGTTCCCTGAAATGGAATTAATGTCATATCCCTCGGACTGGAATAATCCTTTTAAAGAGGGTACCTTATATACTAGCCAGAACATTAATTATATATTACCTGGATATGGCAAATAAACTTTCTTCTGGTTAGTGGTAACTGCTACAGAAGCATTGGAGTGTGTGCACTGTAAGAGTGGAGAGGGTGCTGCTGAAGCAACAATAAAGCAGTGCAGGGGCATACACAGATCAAATAGGGCCCATAGCAAAACTTAGCATGAGCCTGTCTGCCCTGTTTCCCAATATATACAGTGCCTTGCAAAAGTATTCACCCCCCTTGACTATTTTGTGTTTTGGTGCCTCACAACCTGGAATGAACATGGTTTTTTGAGGATCATTTAATTTACAGAACATGCCCACAACTTTGAAGATGTTTTTTTTTTAAATTGTGAAGCAAACAACAAATAGGACAAAATAACAGAAAAAGTCAATGTGCATAACTATTCACCCCCCTAAAGTCAATACTTTGTAGAGCCACCTTTTGCGGCAATCACAGCTCCAAGTCGCTTTGGATACATCTTACCACTGGGATTTTTGCCCATTCCTCCTTGCAAAACTGCTCCAGCTCCTTCAAGTTTTATGGTTTGCGCTTGTGAACAGCAATCTTTAAGTCTGACCACAGATTTTCTATTGGATTGAGATCTGGGCTTTGACTAGGCCATTCCAACAGATTTGCATGCTTCTGCTTAAACCA
This sequence comes from Bufotes viridis, assembly GCA_033119425.1. Taxonomy (NCBI): domain Eukaryota; kingdom Metazoa; phylum Chordata; class Amphibia; order Anura; family Bufonidae; genus Bufotes; species Bufotes viridis. The sequence goes on along the minus strand of CM065589.1, from coordinate 501,244,529 downwards.
CTCAAGTGTTGCTTTAGCAGTGTGTTTGGGGTCATTGTCCTGCTGGAAGGTGAACCTCCGTCCTAGCCTCAAATCACGTACAGAGTGGTACAGGTTTTGCTCAAGAATATCCCTGTATTTAGCACCATCCATCTTTCCTTCAACACTGACCAGTTTCCCAGTCCCGGCTGCTGAAAAACATCCCCACAGCATGATGCCTCCACCATCAAGTTTCACTGTGGGGATGGTGTTCTTTGGGTGATGTGATGTGTTGGGTTTGCCCCAGACATAGCATTTTCTTTGATGGCCGAAAATGTCAATTTTAGTCTCATCAGACCAGAGCACCTTCCTCCATACATTTTGGGAGTCTCCCACATGCCTTTTCACAAACTCACATGCCTTTTAGTTTTTTGCTGAAAGTAATTGCTTTCTTCTGGCCACTCTACCAAAAAGCCCAACTCTATGGAGCGTATGGCTTATTGTCGTCCTATGTACAGATACTCCAGGCTCTGCTACTGAGCTCTGCAGCTCCTCCAGGGTTACCTTAGGTCTCTGTGCTGCCTCTCTGATTAATGCCCTCCTTGCCTGGTCCGTAAGTTTTGGTGGGCGGCAGTCTCTTGGCAGGTTTGCTGTTGTGCCATGTTCTTTCCATTTGGTTATGATAGATTTGATGGTGCTCCTGGGGATCATCAAAGATTTGGATATTTTTATAACCTAACCCTGACTTACACTTCTCAAGAACATTGTCCCTTACTTGTTTGGAGGGTTCCTTGGTCTTCATGGCAGTGTTTGGTTAGTGATGCCTCTTGCTTAGGTGTTGCAGCCTCTGGGGCCTTACAAAAAAGTTTAAGTAATATAAGTAGTATAAAAGTTTATATGTAATGACAGATCATGTGACACTTAGATTGCACACAGGTGGACATTATTTCACTAATTATGTGACTTCTGAAGGTAACTGGTTGCACCAGAGCTTTTTATGGGCTTCCTAACAAAGGGGGTGAATACATACGCACATGACAATTTTCTGTTTTCTATTTCTAAACAATAGTTTTATTTATATATTTTTCTCATTTCACTTCACCAACTTAGACTATTGTGTTCTGATCCATGACATAAAATTCAGATCCTGATGCAGTAATAAGAGCGAAAAGTACGTTGGGTTTGTGGAGCGGTGGCACTTGGAAACTATACGTAAGTGGCTTGGCTAATTGTTGCATGACATATGTATTAGTTTACCCTTTATTGTGTTAATTTTTCTATTATGATTTAAGCACTGTGCATTTATATTTGTATTGCTATCTTTACTAATTCAGTCATAGGTGATTATAATTGACTATTGGCTCTCGCCCCCCTTTTTTGATTAGTTGTGCTGTCTCCGCTCCTCATATGGGTTGTTTATGGCCCAGTATGTAGTGTACTCCACCTTTTATACTTTATACATGTTTTACATTAACTAATTATTAATAAAGATTTATTATTATGTCTACTTTTTGGCCTTTTTTGGTGTTGTACGAGTACAATTTTGTTATACAAGTGCCAAACAAAACAATTTATTTTGGAATCTATAAAAAGCTCAATATGAAAATATATTGGAGAATAAATGATGCTTAGTAGTTGACTTTGCTATCTGCCCATGGGTCAGCTGACAACAAAACTAGGAGTAGTACAGGAGGTAGGCCCTTCATCGAAGCCTACATCCGTGTACAAGGACTAAAGAATAAATACCAGGGTAATTCAAGAAAACGCCCTTACACTCAGTTCACACTTTCGCGTAAAACGCCGCTTTTGAACGCACATAAAAACGCACAACAGTAAAGGAACCATGCATTCCAATGAGGGTGGTTCACACTTGCGCGTTTTTATGCGCGTTCGTAGGCGCCTATAAACGTCCGACGCATAAGCAAGTATGTTCGCATTAATTCGGGCTTTTTTCGAGCGTTTGGTGCCAATATACTTCAATGGGAAACGCGATAGGCGTGTTGTTCGGGTGTTTGTGCAGCGTAAAACGCGCCTATGGATGCGCGTTTTACAAAGTTTGCAACATGCTGAATCAGCCACCATGGAATGTCACACCTCTAAAGCACTCAGATTGGCCAAACTATATCATAGGTCATTGGCCAACTATGCAGTCAATCACATAAACGCGCGTCAAACGCGCCTACACTATTTACCAAAACGCTTGAAAAAACGCGCCTATATGCAAGTCTTGAACGCACCAAAAACGCTAGGCTTCAAAACGCTCAGGTCTGAACCCAGTGTTAGGTTTTAACAAAAATCATGGGTTAGTTGGGACAGTCCGCACCCACTGTCTATTACACTCTCAATGATAAAATATATTAAAAAGTTTTTTGTGTTTGCCTGTGCCATTCATTTATGAAAAAAATGAAATGTTAGTTACTCTTTCAGAAGCAGAGAATATGCATCTATGTTGAGATTATATAGATAGGGTGGATTCATTTATATAACTTTGAGGTATTACTGCATAATTTAGGAAAATACTTCCAGATATAAGGCTGCTTTCACATGGTCATGTGGTCCATTAAATGAGGTTGCAGTGACGGACTAACCTCAGCTCATATGAGCCAAGCTTATTGCACCATTGTGATCTATGATGTTGTGAGCTCTAGTCCAACTGACAGTACAATATATCATATAGTGATGAGCAGCAGGGGCAATATTCAATATTTTACGAATATTTGGGCGAATATTCATTATAAATTGGCGAATTCGAGAATTTGCCATTATTTTCTTGATTGCGAAAATGAGCAATGTAATATGCACGTATTGAGCATACAATACAGACGCGGGTCACTTTTGCTACATTTGTAAAGCTGCTAAAAGTTTCCTGAGACTGGAGAAAATGGACGGCAGAACATTACAATAGCTTTATGTGCAGATAGAGTGCTCCGATATATCCGCGACTGCGCAAATCAGCAATTAATGACGCTCATATTTTGGCTCAATACGTGCAACTTCACATTTTAGCAGGTCTGACTACATATTACTGATTGGTGCACTAAGTATTGTTGTGAACTTGTGACATCACAGCACTATGTATGTATGTATGTATGTATGGACAGCAGAACCTATCACACTATATACAATCTAACCTGTAGGCACACTACAGTCAGTGGAAGTCGGCCTGACACACACTGGCAGGCAACTAACCTTAGATTAAAGGGTAAAAATGTAATGCCTTTTTTTATGCAAAGTCCTGTGCCACACGGTATGAGTGGTGGGCACTGGCAGTGGGCACACTACAGTCAGTGGAAGTCGGCCTGACATACACTGGCAGGCAACTAACCTTAGATTAAAGGGTAAAAATGTAATAACTTTTTTTGATGCAAAGTCCTGTGCCACACGGTATGAGTGGTGGGCACTGGCAGTGGGCACACTACAGTTTATGGGCCTGCAGCTCCTCACACACGGGCAGGCCAAGCAACTGCAATATATATATATGGAGAAAAATAAAATAAAAGCAGACTAATGTAGTAGCCCTAAAAGGGGCTTTTTGGGGTGCTGTGACGCTGTCCTTACAGCAGATGACTCTGTGGACACAAAACACTGGCCTAGCTAACGCTTCCCTATGAATTCAGAGTCATCATCACAGCAGCAGCTGCAGTCTCCTTGCTCTCACTAAAACATGCAGCTTCAGACTGAATCTAAAATGGCTGCCCTTTTTATAGGAGGTGGTAAGGTGTGGGAGGGAGGTTGCTGATTGGCTGTAATGTGTCTGCTGATTGTGTGGTACAGGGTCAAAGTTTGCTCAATGATGATGTATAGGGGGCGGACCGAACATTGCATATGTTCGCCGGCCGCAGCGAACGCGAACAAGCTATGTTCGCCGGGAACTGTTCGCCGGCGAATTGTTCGGGACATCTCTACTGTCAAAGCTCTTTGTACCTTTACAGTTCTCTTTAGCTAATATATTACATTACTTATGTAACCTTACAGTGGATCTTCAGATCCTGTCTCTTTTTTCATAATCTGCTATTTTGCAGGCTTGTTCTAAATTTTTTTTAAAAAAAGTTAATTTTTCCCCATCATTCTGCATGTAATATCCTATAATGGCAAAGTGAAATCAGAATGTTCAAAATCTTTACTCATTTATTAAAAAGTAAACAGTAAAATATTGCATTGACATAAGAACCCATTACTGGGTACTTAGTTGAAGCACCTTTGACAATAATTACAGCCTCCAGTCTTATTGGGTATGATGCAGGAATGGTTTAATATCTGGGTTTTAGGATTTTATGCCATTCTTCTCTGCAGATCCTCTCAAACTCTATCAGTTTGAAAGCAGACATCCATTTTCAGGTCCCTTCAGAGATGTTCAAGTCAGGGGTCTAGCTAGGCCACTCAAGGACATTCTCAGAGTTGTCCCTAAGCCACTCCTGTATTGTCTTGGCTGTGTGATATGGGTCATTGTCTTGTTTGAAGGTAAACTTAAGGCGCAGTCTGAAGTCCAGAACAAACTGGATCATGTTTTCATTATGAGTAGAGATGAGCGAATCGAAGCTGACGAAGTGGAATTCTGTGACATTCAGCGCAATAGCTTGGCCGCTGGTGACAGCAACATTACCAGCACCACATCTCCTGAGTAACGTTTGTGCATACGAAATATCAGTGACAATCATTCAGTGAAATTTTTTATTAGCCAGTGGTGACAGCGACATTACTTGCACTATACCTCCTGTATAAAATGTGTGCATCCGAAATATCAGTGACATTAATTCAGTGTAATTTTTTATTAGCAGGTGGTGACAGCGACATTACTTGCGCCATACCTCCTGTATAACGTGTGCACATCCTCAATATCAGTGACATTCATTCAGTGTAATTTTTTATTAGCCCATGGTGATGGCGACATTACTTGCGCTATACCTCCTGTATAACGTGTGCGCATTCAAAATATCTGTGACATTGACTGTAATTTTTTCTTAGCTGCTGTTGACAGCAGCACCATTACCTGTGCTACATCTCCTGTATAACGTTTCCTTATCCCAAATATCTGTGGCATTGACTGTAATTTTTTCTGAAATACCAGTAGTCCTTGTGGCAAAATTGCTCCAAAAATTTCCAGCTGACAACGCTGGCTGCAGAGTACGTAGTTCCTTGGCCAACTGAAGAGGGGAGACGAGGGGAACATACAGCAGTTCCAAAAGAGGTAGGGCGACACCGAAGCAGACCATGTCAGCGTCCTAAGTGATCCATCTGTGCCTTACTACTATTGGGTGTCCAAGCTGCTACACGAGGCATGAACTGGCGATCTACGCCTTGGAGGTGCTGGCCTGCACCACCGCCAGCATTTTGTCAGAGCGTTCATTTAGTGCTTCTGGGGGCATAATAAATGATAAGCGCATCCGCCTGTCAACTAAAAATGCTGACCGGTTGACTTAAAAATGAACAAGGCCTGGATTGCCCCTGACTTCTCTACTCCACCAGAGGAAAGCGGCTGAACATAAAGGCACTTTAAATGTGTCTTTTATGGTGTATTAAATACACTGTATTCCCATGCACCCCTTCCACCATTAAAAATGGTATATGGTTCAATCTCCCTTTTCTCCTCTTCCTCCTCTCCATCATATCAACATGCTTATTAGGGTTCCCTTGCTCCTAATGTTTGAGAGGGTCAGCTCAGCAGCGGGCCCCCACCTATAATGTTTTTGAGGGTCACCAGCAGGCCCTCACCCATAATGTTTTTGAGGGTCACCAACAGGCCCTCAACCATAATCTTTTTGATGGTCACCAGCTGGCCCTTGTTCATAATCTTTTAGAGGGTCACAAGCAGGCCCTCACCCCTAATGTTTTAGAGGGTCAGCTCTGCAGCAGGCCCTCACCCATAATGTTTTAGATGGTACGAAAAAGCAGTAGGCCCTTGCCCCTAATGGTTTACTTGGTCAGATAAGCAGCAGGCACTTATCCCTAATGTTTTAGAGGGTCAGCTTGGCAGCAGGCCCTCACCCATATTGTTTTAGATGGTCAGCTCAGCAGCAGGCCCTCAACCCTAATGTTTTAGATGGTCAGCTCAGCAGCAGGCCCTCGCACATAATGTTTTTGAGGGTCACCAACAGGCCCTCAACCATAATGTTTTTGATGGTCACCAGCTGGCCCTTGTTCATAATCTTTTAAAGGGTCACAAGCAGGCCCTCACCCCTAATGTTTTAGAGGGTCAGCTCAGCAGCAGACCATCACCCCTAAATTTTTTGATGGTCAGCTCTGCAGCAGACCCTCACCCCTAATTTTTTAGATGGTCAGCTCTGCAGCAGGCCCTCACCCCTAATGTTTTAGATAGTCAAATCAGCAGCATTCGCTCACTCATAATGTTTTAGATAGTCAGCTCGGCAGCAGGCACTCGCCCCTAATGTTTTAGAGGGTCAGCTCTGCAGAAGGCCCTCACCCATAATGTTTTAGATGGTACGAAAAAGCAGTAGGCCCTTGCCCCTAATGGTTTACTTGGTCAGATAAGCAGCAGGCACTTGTCCCTAATGTTTTAGAGGGTCAGCTTGGCAGCAGGCCCTCACCCATATTGTTTTAGATGGTCAGCTCAGCAGCAGGCCCTCAACCCTAATGTTTTAGATGGTCAGCTCAGCAGCAGGCCCTCGCACATAATGTTTTAGATGGTCAGCTCAGCAGCAGGTCCCCACCCATAATGTTTTAGATGGTAAAATCAGCAGCAGGCCCCACGGGCGTAGGAAGCGGGGGGGGCGGGGGGTCAGATCCCCCCCAATAAATAATGCGGGAGGGACGGGTATGCAAAAATCCCTTCCAGCTTTCGCAGGGCAATGTGTGCGGCGGTGGCAGGGCACAGGGAGATGAACGCTTCCATTGTGGAAGCGTTCATCTCCATAGTCATCTGTATCGCCGTCCCCAGGACAGCGATACAGATGGCTGTGCTGCGGAGCAGGAGAGGGAGAGGCGTCTCCCTTCCCTGCTCCTCTGATAGGCTGCCGGTGTTCTGCCAGATCTCTAAAGATTGCCGAAAGTCTATAGCGGAAGTCACGTGAAATTCTTTACCATCCATTTCCTTCTTTACTATCAATGGCGGCATATAGTTAGTTTTACTAAATGCCGAGAGCAGTGAGGCCGAGCCCGATGCGTGGCGAGCGAAGCAAGCCCGCGAGGGTACAAATTAATGTAGATTAATGAGCGCTGGGGGGAGGGCGGAGCTGTATTTTAATGGAGATTACTGTCACTTTAAGAAGTCTCTATACCCTTAAGTGTGCGCACGCGCGGTGCGCGAACTACTGCAATGGAGCCAGCACGAATGATTTGCGGAAGTACGCTTGTGCGCTTGCGCAGCGCACCACGTGACTTTCGCTATAGACTTTCGGTAATCTATAGAGATCTGGCAGAACACCGACACTAGGCCGGCAGCCTATCAGATGTTGGTACAGGCGGCGCGATGACGTCATCGCGCCGTCTGTGAGCCGTACAGCGCGGGACACAGGCTGGAAGAGGCCTGCATCGCATCTCTGTGACGGATGGAGGTAAGTATAAGTGTCTTGTTGTGTGTGTGTGTGTCTTTTTTTTTTTTTAACCGGACCCACTGGCCCATAAGGAGGGGAGGGGAGAGATTTTTGGCACTTGGGGGGGGGGGGGCGGAGAAATGTGGGTGTGGCTTGAGGGTGGGCGGGGACACAGGGGCCCCATAAATGCTGTCCCCCCCAGATTTTTGGGGCTTCCTACGCCCCTGGAAGGCCCTTGTCCCTAATGTTTTTGATGGTCAGATGAACAGCAGGCACTCGCCCCTAATGTTTTAGAGGGTCAGCTCAGCAGCAGACCCTCACCCCCAATTTTTTAGATGGTCAGCTCTGCAGCAGGCCCTTGCCCCTAATGTTTTAGATGGTCAGCTCGGCAGCAGGCACTCGCCCCTAATGTTTTATATGGTCAGATCAGCAGTAGGCCCTCGCCCCTAATGTTTAAGAAGGGTCACCAGCAGGTCATCAATCATAATTCCAAGGGTGTGTATGATGCCCTCCTTTTTGTGTAATAAAGGGTGCATTGAAGTGCTGATTCCTTGTAATTTTTGCCAGCCCTTTCACTTAGTGCATAGGATTTATGAGTGTAGGTGTCCCACTACATGAACAATTGCACCACAATGTGAATGAGGCCCTCCCTTATGTGATATACAGATTATATCGGAGTACCTCTTCCTTGTAATTTTTGGCAGCACTTGCACTTTATATTTAAGTAAATATACAGGAAAGAATATTTCTTAACAATTGTTCCTCTAAAATCGGTTATCTTCAGTTTTGTGCATATTATTTTCAGTCTGTAAAAGTGTTGTGCTACTCAGACAACATCATTCCCAACAGCGACCTGGGAGTCCAAGATGCATCCAGAAATCCTCCCCATGCTGTTCCTGAACCATTTAAGTGGTGTTTCCATCAATTTCTGACCTTTTCCTGTGAACCAGATACCCTCCCCTCTTCAGAGCTGGGGGTCCTTAGTTTAATGCTCGGGTTCTCCCATTGACTTCCATTGTACCGAGCACCCGAGCATCCTGAGGTGTTCAATTCGAGCACATGAGTACTTTGGTGCTCGACCAACACTAGTCATAGTCCATAAGAAGTCTGAAGACTCAAACATGAAACACTATTAATTTGGGTTGTCAATGGGGGGGCAATTTATTATTATAATCTTTATAATTATCATTATTATCATTATAAGTGTGCATTCACACAGCCGTATGTATTTTCCCGTCTGCTAAATGCTGATAAGCAAAAATACGAATGACGACCGTGTGACGTTCACGTTGAATCCATATTTTGTGGACTCATTGTAACAATGCCTATTCTTGTCCGCAAAATGGAGAAGTATAAGTCATGTGCTGTCTTTTTTATGGAACAGACGTACATATGGGCACAGCACACTATGTTCAGTCTGCTTTTTTTGCTGAACCGTTGAAATGAATGGGTCCACATCCGATTTGCAAAAAATATGGATTGGATGCAGACCAAAAATGCGGTCATGTGAATGGAGCCTAAGCATTAGGTAGTGCAGTAATCTGGCAGGTATGACATGATTTTGCTCCTTTTGTTTTTATCTTTTGCTTTTTCATACTATATACCCATCAAGGGATTTTTTAATGTTTAATACAATGAATTCTCACTGTACTATTCCAGAGGACCATATAATCAATATTACACTATTTACCTAATTATGCAGGTGATAAAATTCATGATTCAAGTACACTGAACTAACCCTACGCTTGTGTAGATTTCTGTAAAAACTAATTATTAAAACACTCATTCTAGATGATTAACATACTGTGCGCAGACATCAGAAAATAGAAAAGTGGAAAGAGTAGGTGTCAAAATGAAAAGCTTTGTTAGGAGCATGTTTGAGGGTTCATCAATATTCATTCCTTTTCTTATGTACAAAGGATCTCCACTAGGCTTATTTACAGGCAAGCGATGTTATATACCAGCTTAGATTGACTAAAGGTGCAAAGCTGCTATAAAGAGCAGACAGTCACTTTTATAAACAATCTATGAACTCTCCCATAAACTGAATATTTACACCGTTTTTACTGCATAAATATCAATTCTAATTCAACTTAAGTGGTATTACTTATAGTAGCAAAATGTTAAAAGAGTGATATTCTTCTATACATACTACACAGGAAGTATCTATCTATCTATCTATTGAAAAAAAGCTTGAGAAAGATATATAGAGAAAGACCGCAACATGTGGTTGAAACGTCGCTATTTGGACTCTATTGGTCGCTATTTGGACGCTATTTGGGTGAATAAATCACGATTTCCTTGAGAATATTGGAGTGCTGCTGGCTTTTTTTCTATGGACTATTGAATCAGACCTGGTTGCTGGTTCTCTGCTTGCCTGATTTTTTCGCCCAATTTGCAAAAGTGTGCTGCATACTCCTTTTCCAAGTCAGTCTATCTATCTATCTATCTATCTATCTATCTATCTATCTATCTATCTATCATTTCTTTCTGTCTTTCTATTAATAATAATAATAATAATAATAATGATAGACATTTCACAGTATGGATGCTAAACTTCTATTTCTTTACTCCATTTTCTACTGATGCATACAGTAGAAGCACCTTTACCAATAAAATGTATATTGTATATTTCCGCTGTGTGTTTGTCTTCACTTTTGGTGTCTGTACATGATTGTTTGCTTTTTACACTGGGTTCAGACCTGAGCGTTTTGAAGCCTAGCGTTTTATGCGCGTTCAAGACAGGCGTTTAGGCGCGTTTTTTTCAAGCGTTTTTGTAAATAGTGTAGGCGCGTTTAACGCGCGTTTATGTGATTGACTGCATAGTGGGCCAATGACCAAACAGCCCTCGCTATATATAGTTTGGCCAATCAGAGTGATTTTGAGGTGTGAAATTCCATGGTGGCTGATATAGTGTGTGTTGTGGCCAAAATGGACTGCTACAGGAGGCGACATGTTGCTGTGGTTGTGACTGCCATCCAACTGGAGCGTTTGAGGAGAAGGAGGGCCAGCAGGCGACGGTTCTGGGTCCATCCGGTGATTGCCCAGCGGCAGGAGAGGGGCCAGTTCTGGGCGCTCTACCAGAACCTGCGTGCCCATGAGGACCAGTTTTTTGGCTACATGAGAATGTCCATTTCCAGGTTAGTATGTATACGTGATGTTTTATGTTTTTATTTGTTTTACAGAGAGTGTAGTAATGTAGTAATGTTAATTTGATTTAATTTTTATCGTCTCCAGCTTTGATGAGCTCCTGGGGCTGTTGGAGAGTAGTTTGATGCACCAGGACACCTTCATGCGGGACAGCATTCCACCTGTGGAAAGACTGGTCATAACTTTGCGGTAAGTTTTATATACCTCGTGTCCTTCTAAAACATGTCTATTGTGTAGCGACTGTATATGAGTGTATTTGCATTTTAGTAGTCGTGTTGTTTCTGTGGTATGCTTGTTACTATAAATATTCAGCACATGCATCATGTAGCCACCTTTGCAAGGTGTAACCCTTCCCATGGAAAAAAGACTCCAAACATATAGTTATTAATTTTTTTATGTTTGGTGCAATAAAGAAACTCAGTACATTCCCCAACATGTTTATACGGAGTACACAAAACTGCACATAACTTTTGTGCAATATGCAAACAAAATATGTAAATCCTTTTAATCAAATATAACTAACGTAGTTGCCACCTAAACTACCGGCACTTTCATTCGCATACCATCTCTCACAGGTCCTCATAATCTGGGCCGGTTGTTTCTGGGTCTGGATCCCGGCTTGTTGGATTGTTTTGCCGCGTTTGAAGCTCGGCATTGGCCTGTGTGCTGGTGGTGGTGCTTGTGGATGTGGTCAGGCCATACTGGTGCCCATAATGTGGACCTTCTTGGGGGCCATGTTGGTCGTAATGTTGGCCATAGTATCGGCTATATTGTTGCACCGGTTCCGCAGGTTGAGAATATTGTTCAGCATATTGTGATCCCTGTTGCGCATACTGCTGTGGATATATTTGGCCATATGTTGTTGGATTTGTTGGCCCATGTTGGCTAAATTGTGGACCATGTGGGTGGCCATATTGTTGCCCATAATGGGGGTCCTGTCTAGGGGCCTGCATAGTAGGCTGCATTGGATCCTGAATTGGATGCTGCCTAGGATCCGGAATTGGATGCTGCCTAGGAGGCTGCCTAGGAGCGGGGATGGGAGGCTGCCTAGGAGCGGGGATGGGAGGCTGCCTAGGAGCCGGGAGAGGAGGCTGCATAGGAGCCTGCATCGGGCCATGCAATGAAGCAATTTTTGTGGCCACTTTGGTGGTCATTTCAGTGGCAACTTCTGTTGCCATTTCAGTTGCCACTTGTTGAGCGATCTTTGTGGCCTGGTGTGGGGACAGCTGCGGGGCCTGATGTTGGGCCATTACAGGTTCAAGCTGTATGACCAGTTGTGTGGCCAGTTGTGTGGCCAGTTGTGTGGCCAGTTGTGAGGCCAGTTGTGTGGCCTGCTGTGGTCCCGGCTGGTTTTCCTGGAACGGTAACGCAAAAGTGTCCAGCGTTCGGGTCAGCATCTCTTGGACTGTGGTGAGTTGCAGTCTGGGGACATTTTGCATTCTGTCCTCCAGACTGAGAAGGAAATAACCGTTACTGGACATTTTTGGTACCGGATGTGCCAGGGCATCCAGGCTGGCTATCAGTCGGTCCTCCTGCCGTTCACCTCTCCTCCTTTTGGCCCTTAGCTGGCGAGTGGCTTCTGGCACAGATGGGCCTGGCTGTGTGGGGCTTGTAATCGTCGGAGGGCCCTCTGTCCCTGGTGGACTGGTTGCCGCAGAAGATGGTCCTGCCTCGCTGTCCCGAGTGTGGCCAGAGTCATCTTCCGCCTCATCTGCAGCCTGACTCTGTTCCCAGCTACTCTCTGTGCTGTTAAAGAGAAATATATAGTTAAATATTTTCACCATATCAATGTGAATATATGTGACATTATGTAATGGCACATCCTCTCCCCAATGAGGACTACAATGTCTCACCTCCTCATTTCAGTGCAGGGAATCAAGAAGGCCATTTGCTCCGCATGCACATAACAAGAGCGTGTGGGTGATGATCCGCTCCTCTGCTCCCTCTCTAGGCGGCGATGTCGTATGAAAGCGTCCTTGATACTTTTCCATTTTTTTTTTATGGTGTTGACTACAAATATAAAAATAAAAGTTAATTACAATTATTTTTTTCTCTTTTCAGGTACCTAGGTACAGGCCAGTCTTTGGCCAGTCTACATTTCGCTTTTTGATTGGGAAATCCACTGCAAGTGTGATAATCCGTGAGACCTGCGTGGCAATCTGGGATGCGCTCCATGCAGCAGTGATGGGCCAACCGCATAAGGAGCAGTGGAAGGAAATAGCGGATGTCTTCCAGCAAACCTGCCAATTCCCCAACTGTGCCGGAGCTATAGATGGCAAACATATCCGCATTAAGAAGCCGGTTCGAAGTGGGAGCCAATATTACAATTATAAAAATATTTTTCGTTCGTCTTATTTGCGATGTGTGATGCCAACTATAGCTTCCGGTACATTGACGTGGGCTCATATGGCAGTAGGTCCGACTCTGCGGTCTTTGCCCATTCCGAGTTTGGCAAACTGCTCCATGACAAGGCTCTGGATCTCCCTGAGCACACCGCACTGCCTGGCACCATTTCACCAGCGATGCCATTTGTCTTTGTGGGCGACGAGGCCTTTGCACTGGGTGAAAACCTGATGAGGCCCTATTCCAGCAGGGGACTCTCTCTAGCCAGGCGAGTGTTCAATTATAGGCTGACTAGAGCGCGCAGGGTTGTGGAGTGCGCTTTTGGCATCCTCGCCAACAAATGGCGATTTCTCCACACCCCCATCCACCTCAAATTGGAGACTGCCATATCGGCCGTTAAAGCAGCCTGCGTCCTGCATAATTTCGTCCGGGCAAGAGACGGGTATAATTTTGAAGATTCCCTCACCCATTCCCTGCACAGTCATCATCCTAGCGTTGTGCGTGGCCACAGACAGGGTGCAGCAGTGCGGGAGCAGTTTACTGCTTACTTTATGTCGCCACATGGGGCGTTACCATGGCAGTTAGACGCTATTTAAATTTATTTGCCTTACTTATTTTCTGTTAATTAGCGTCATAAGTTACATTTTCTGTAATGTTTGCATATAATTTTTGCACTTATAAATTCTGTTTGACCCATTTTGTCTCATCTAGTTTTTCAAGATATGATGGGCCATGGAGAGTGGCCTTTAGGAGGCAATATTCCAATTACGTGTGTTAATAAGCAAATGGTGGCCTAAATTAGGTAACACCATTTGGGGGTAAAGACTCCACCATTAGATTAATTCCTAATGAGGGAGCAATTAATGAGGCCATTCATGTGCCTATAAATGTGAATGTACGAAAAAAGTTTCGCTACACAAACGCGGCCCTCCAGCTGAATATAACTCACAACAAATACCATGCTAACTGTGTGTGAAGCTATGGTAGAGCATGATCACAGTAGCATGTATGAAACGGCTGGAGGGCCGAGATTCGACTGCCCTGACGTATACACCACTGAAATGTGTCCGTAAATACATAGGCCACTATCAGTCATATTGTTTTACATACGTCACCTCACTAGCAATTTACTATTCCGCATAACAAGGCCACAAATAGAGCAACTTCTCTGCATTGGACAACATGAGCTTTCAGACACAGCGCATACAAACACTATTCAGCTGAACCATTTCCACGTGATTGATAGTACTGGCCCATTGCACTGACCCATAATGTGCGCAGGGGCAACTACCAACTGGCCACATAACAACTGACACATCCCACATGCAACTCCTACTCAGACCTCACTAGAAGGGAGACATAACATGTAGGAGGAGAAACTATCCATTCTGAAAGCCCCCACAGTTTGTGCTGTCTGCTAGCATATTTACACCTCTAAAACAGGTGACACACAGCAGCAGCCAATTACTACAGGCCAGAGGTTACTGGATCCAAATTGTTATGTGCCCATGAGACAAGGCTAACTATGCAAAAAGAGTGCCCATATACTATATTGTAGTAGGTGATGTCCAAATCCAGCTACATGCATGCCTGCAAGGCTCCAGCAAGTACAAGACAGCCCACCATTTTTGTAGGTGCATTTGGACATCACCTCAAGCCGTACTGCCAGAGATGGCCAGAGCTATTACATATAATATTTGGAACACCAGTGCACACTAGATTTTGAGGTCAGAAACTAAATCACACATACCTTTGCCTTGTCGGACACTCTTGGTAAACTGCGGCCACTCTGGCCAGATGGATTTGCAAATGTCCTCCCAGGCTTGTAGTCGGACCCTGCGGTTTTTATAATAGGGGTCTTGGGTGTCATATAGGCACCGTTTGGCCTGCACCAGCCTGATAATGTTTTCTGAATCACAGGCCTCCTCCATGGCTGCTCTCCAGCTAAACTCTGGGTGCTTTGCACATGTTGCTTTGGCCTTTTTCAGCATGTTGCAAACTAGCGTCCATAGGCGCGTTTTACGCGGCACAAACGCCCGAACAACACGCCTATGGCGTTTCCCATTGAAGTCTATCGGAACCAAACGCTGGATAAACGCCCAAATTAACGCGAACATACTTGGCTATGCGTCTGACGTTTTTAGGCGCCTACGAACGCGCATTAAAACGCGCAAGTGTGAACCACCTCCATTGGAATGCATGGTTCCTGTACTGTTGTGCGTTTTTTTGCGCGTTCGAAAGCGGCGTTTTACGCGAATGTGTGAACTGAGTGTTATGCTTTATTTTGGAAGCAAATATCTAGTCATTTGCTAGTGTTTCTCATTAATCCTACAAACACCTTCAAAGTGCAAAAACATTAGCCATCTACCTCTTCAGAGTATCAATAAGCAGCACTTCTCGGTCCTTACAAATACTTTATATACCTTTTGGTTAAAATATGCAGTATGTCTCTGTTTAAGAGGTGCATATTAGAGGGGAGCGAACCAGTCGAGATTAATTTACGGTTTGCCGAATTTTTAAAAAGTTCCATTCAGACCTGAATTGGTTCGGGCTGAACCAAAGTTGCTCCAATTGCCCTGAAAGTTAGTATATAACCCCATGTAGCCTCCTAGGACTCATATGGGGTCATTTATCAAGCTGGTGTAAAGTAGAACTGGCTTAGTTGTCCATAGCAACCAATAAGATTCCACCTTTCATTTTTGACAGGTCCTTGGAAAAAGAAAGGTGGAATCTTATTGGTTGCTATGGGCAACTAACCCTGTTCTACTTTACACCGTTTTGATAAATGACCCTAATACTTTTTAGAAAAAATTGTTCTCATTTTGTTTGTTTTTTATTTTATTTTTTCCCTCGAACATCCTGCCTCCCCTAGCTGTGGAATGCAATGACAGCATTAGTAACTAATGTCTGAGTGACATTGACATACACAGCTGTGGGTAAACGCACATTTAACGGTGTTATCATACAGCAGGTTTAAAAAGACACGGTATCGGCACATATCTCATACTTTTTCATATTTCAAAGCTTTCAAAAATTGTCTGTTATCAGGACAGATGATGTTTAAACACACAAACCGTTATGAGATTAAAAGTATTTTTGGGGGTTGGGAACATGATGGTTGACAAGTGGCATTAGTGGCATGTTGCAGGCCACAACATGCAGCATCCTTATACAACATGATGACAAATAGGCAGACAGACAGACAGCAAGAGTGGCAACATGGGGCATCGGCAGAAAGGAGAGCTCTATTGATTGCATTCAGCCTGCCTGGACTGTGAGAAAATGTCTGCATTAATACAGTAATCACATACATATACCACCTCAAACAAATGTAACACCCCCTCAAAAAAAAAAAAAATTATAATAATTCAACAGTGTTAACCACCCCACAAAATAAAACAATTTTTAAATTTCAACCATGTTAACTCAATCACAGCTCACTGTGTTTCCTGGTAGTAACATAATTTGTTCTCCATTTCTGCCAGCTGAAAACATTCATTCATTTTGCCTTGGTAGCGAGGGTCTAAAAGCATGGCTAGCCAGTAATCAACCAGACTGCTTGATGTCAACGATATGCCTGTCACTGTGCAAGCAAGCAGACATACAGATTGCCATTATGGTCAGCGTGCCCGAGGAGCCAGTTTTTTCCAAGATGATTGGGTGTCTTGGCCGATACTATCCTCATCATAGCCCTCTTGCTCCTCCACTTTCGACTTCCTCATCCAGATATCTTCCTCATCCTCATCTTCATCATCTTCCTCCTCCATGGCAGACTCCCTGTGTGTATCACCAACAGCTATAGAGAGGACAGCAAGACATGTCAGCTGCTTTTCTTCCTCCATGGTCCCCTGCTGCATGAGTGCCACTATCTGTTCTAAGATAAATATGGGAGGATGACATTGTTTATGCAAAGTTGTCCCTGCTGAAAAACGTTGTGGCCTCTTTGAAAGGCTTCAGCAGCACCTTATAGGCATCTTAGACGAGCTGCCACTGCCTGACCTTAAGCAACACATGATCCCTGCTGCTGAGGATGTCCAGTGCATGACAAAATCGTTCACGGTTTTCTGCTGCTGGTTCAGACGCTCGAACATGTTCAATGTCGAATTTCAGCAAGTTGGCATGTGACGGATTAAGCTGTGTAGCGGCAGGCCAGTCTGTCACCGCAAGTCCTGGAGAATATATTTATGATTCGTTAACACGCACTCTTAACATTCGGAGCCGCATTAAAAAAAACTGAATATTTTAATTAAATGTAAACTTGGATCCAAATAAAACTGAAAGCTGAAAATATAAGTGCCATCAATAAATCATCACCCCTAATAATTCATCAAAGTAGCATCACTCCTAATGCATACATCATTATAAAAACTCATTTAATATTAAAACGGAACAAGAAAAGTAATAAAATATAAATAACGATTTGGTTACCTGATTAGTATTTTTCTGTTGTCCCATGATTTTATCTGAAGTTCCTAAATCGCATGATTCATCCAACGATATTTGTCAGAGCCCAAAATAAGTCCCAAAATAGTCCAAAAAGTATAAAAATATAATGATAAAAAATAGTGTTGGTGATAAATAATAGAATACGTTGGAAAAATTAATAATAGAAAATTAATGATAAAAAGTGACTTGATAGATTGTAATTTCAATTCATCCTTAGTAATCCATGATTTATATGTCTGATAAATTGTATCGGTTTCAGATAGTTTCATATAGTGATCAATGGTATCTATTTCATATAGTGTCCTTTACTGTGTGGTCTCAATTACAGGTGACAGGTGAGCCACCACATATACTTTATTAAGTCCTGGAGAATGTACCTCTCCATGTAAGAGTGGCTGAAGTGCTTGGACAGTCTCCTGGACTTTGCCGGCACCTTGTAATTTTGCCCAGGTTTGGGGAGATCACAATGTCTTGCCCATTGTTGCTAACCACTTTGCCCAGTTAAAGTTGGTGGGGTGACAGTCAGTGGGATGTTTGCTGCTTGATGTACTTGAGCAACTACTCATCGGTGTGGCTACTCTCTCCCTGGCCGATCAGCTCCAACAACAAGTGTGGCAACATATGACCTGAC
Source organism: Bufotes viridis (assembly GCA_033119425.1). Lineage (NCBI taxonomy): Eukaryota > Metazoa > Chordata > Amphibia > Anura > Bufonidae > Bufotes > Bufotes viridis. The sequence continues at coordinate 501,226,511 of CM065589.1, read as the reverse complement.
ACATGTGATATGAAGGAGGGGTAGTGCGAGTGACCCTGTGCCCAGCTGCTGTTGGGGAAAGGACCATGTCCATGGAGGGAGAAGTGGAGGAGGCAGATACAGAGAAGTGCCTGCTGTGAGAGCCTGTCCCATGATATGGTGAAAGGTGGTCAAAAGGACCTAGCATGTTGCTGGGTGCTGCCTCTACACTGCCAGAAAAATATTGACCCAGTGAACCGTTAAAGACATGTACTGTCCCTTCCCATAACAGCTGCTCCAGGTGTGCACCATGGATTGCAGCTTGATGCACAACAAGAATCGCAAGGATTGGCTAACACTCTGCCACTTGATAGTACAAGGCTCTACTACATTGGTACTATAGCGACTGCACTGCCAGCAACATGGCCAGGGGTTAAGGTTGTAAAAAAGCAAATTGCTGGTGGAGAAAAGTTTTTTTATGGCCCAACGTTCCGTTATAAATGTCTCACAATGGAGCTGAGGACAAGGAGGAGTCTTAGCAGGAGAAGAATAAGGTTGTGATGATGATGACAACGGTACTGCTTGGGAATGTGGGTTGGCTGTGACAAAGAGGACCAGAAAAGGAAGGAAAGACTAGGTCTGATTTGAGCGACAATAATTTTTATTTAATTTTTGAATTTAAACAGGTAAAACCAGGTATAACAGTACATAAAAGCAATAATAGTACATAGGAAATACATAGGTATATATATAAACAGTAGATCTTACATAGTAACTGAAATAATCTACATTTATTAGGCCATAAGAGTAACGCGTTGTATAGTCCATGTCCTCAAAGTGGTTTATTTGTGACAGCAAAGGTTGGGGATGAATATAAGTAGAGTGGTGAAACCATACTTTATTAACCGCTTCAGGACCCAGCCATTTTTAGCAAATCTGACATGTTTCACTTTATTTGGTAATAACTTTAAAACTCTTTTACTTATTCAGGCCATTCTGAGATTGCTTTCTCGTCACATATTGTACTCCATGACAGTCGCAAAATTAAGTCAAAATATTTCATTTTTATTTATAAAAAAATACAAAATTTACTAAAAAATTCCAAAAAATTAGCAAATTTTCGAATTTCAATTTCTCTACTCTTATAATAGATAGTAATACCTCCAAAAATAGTTATTACTTTAAATTCCCCATATGTCTACTTCATGGTTGAATCATTTTGAAAATTACATTTTATATTTTGGGGACGTTAGAAGGCTTAGAAGTTTAGAAGCAAATCTAAAAATTTTTAAGAAAATTTCCAAAACCCAATTTTTTCATGACGGGTTCAGTTATGAAGTCACTTTCTGGGGCTTACATATTAGAAACCACCCATAAATCACCCCATTTTAGAAACGACACCACTCAAGCTATTCAAAATTGATTTTAAAAACGTTGTCAACCCTTTAGGTGCCCCACCAGAATTAAAGGAAAATGGTAATGAAATTTCAAAATTTAACTTTTTTTTAGCAGATTTTCCACTTAAATCCATTTTTCCTGCAACACATCAAGGGTAAACAGCCAAACAAAACTCAAAATCAAAAACACCCCATGTGTGCTCAAAAACTGATGTATGGGTGCACAGCAGGCTTCAGAGTGTAAGTAGTACCATATGGCTTTTGGAGAGCGGATTTACAACCAGGTCCATACATATTGGGACATTGACACACTTCTAATTTTTTTCGCTCTATACACCACCACAATGGATTTTAAATTAAACGAACAAGATGTGCTTTAACTGCAGACTGTCAGCTTTAATTTGAGGGTATTTACATCCAAATCAGGTGAACGGTGTAGAAATTACAACAGTTTGCATATGAGCCTCCGACTTGCTAAGGTCCCAAAAGTAATGGGACAATTGGCTTCTCAACTGTTCCATGGTGAGGTGTGTGTTATTCCCTCATTATCCCAATTACAATGAGCAGATAAAAGGTCCAGAGTTCATTTCAAGTGTGCTATTTGCATTTGGAATCTGTTGCTGTCAACTTTCAAGATGAGATCCAAAGAGCTGTCACTATCAGTGAAACAAGCCATCATTAGGCTGAAAAAACAAAACCAACACATCACAGAGATAGCAAAAACATTAGGCGTGGCCAAAACAACTGTTTGGAACATTCTTAAAAAGAAGGAACACACTGGTGAGCTCAGCAACACCAAAGACCACGGAAAACCACGGTGGTGGATGACCAAAGAATTCTTTCCCTGGTGAAGAACACACCCTTCACAACAGTTGGCCAGATCAAGAACACTCTCCGGGAGGTAGGTATATGTGTGTCAAAGTCACCAATCAAGAGAAGACTTCACCAGAGTAAATACAGAGGGTTCACCACAAGATGTAAACCATTGGTGAGCCTCAAAAACAGGAAGGCCAGATTAGACGACATCTAAAAAAGCCTTCACAGTTCTGGTACAACATCCTATGGACAGATGAGACCAAGATCAACTTGTACCAGAGTGATGGGAAGAGAAGAGTATGGAGAAGGAAAGGAACTGCTCATGATCTTAAGCATACCACCTCATCAGTGAAGCATGGTCATGGTAGTGTCATGGCGTGGGCATCTATGGCTGCCAATGGAATTGGTTCTCTTGTATTTATTGATGATGTGACTGCTGACAAAAGCAGCAGGATGAATTCTGAAGTGTTTCGGGCAATATTATCTCATATTCAACCCAATGCTTCAGAACTCAGTGCAGATGGACAATGAACCAAAGCATACTGCAAAAGCAACCAAAGAGTTTTTTAAGGGAAAGAAGTTGAATGTTCTGCAATGGCTAAGTCAATCACCAGACCTGAATCCGATTGGGCATGCATTTCACTTGCTGAAGACAAGACTGAAGAGAAAATGCCCCAAGAACAAGCAGGAGCTGAAGACAGTTGTAGTAGATGCCTGGCAGAGAATCACCAGGGATGAAACCCGGCGTTTGGTGATGTCTATGTTTTACAGACTTCAGGCTGTATTTGACTGCAAAGGATTTGCAACCAAGTATTAAAATATGAAAGTTTGTTTTATGATTATTAAATATTCTGTTCCATTACTTTTAACAAGTGGAAGACACATATGCAAACCTATGTAATTCTTACACCGTTCACCTGATTTGGATTTAAATACCCTCAAATTAAAGCTGACAGTCTGCAGTTAAAGCATGTCTTGTTTGTTTCTTTTCAAATCCATTGTGGTGGTGTATAGAGCCAAAAATGTCAGAATTGTGTTGGTGTCCCAATATTTATGGGCATGTCTGTAGCTGGAATGGTAATTGGGAGCATATGAAGACACCCTGAGGTAGTCCTACATTGGAAACCCCCAAAAAGTGACCCCATTGCAGAAACTACATCACTGAAGGAATATTTCAAGGTGTGTAGTGAGCACTTGGACCCACCAGGCATTTCACAGAATTAGGAAACACTTGGCTGTGAAAAGGAAATATAATTTTTTTTTCCAGAAAAAGTTGCTGTACACCCACATTTCTCACTTTTACAAGGGGTAACAGTTCAAAATACACCCCACATTTTGTTACACATTTCTCCCCAAATACGGCATTACGGCAACACCCCATATTTGCTCAAAAAAATGATGTATGGGCGCAGAGCAGGGCTCTAGAGTTAAACAGCAAAATATGGATTTTGCAGACCTGAATTGGCAGACATGGGATTTTAGGTGCCATGTCGCATTTCGAAGATTTCTGAGCTCCCCAGAAATTAAAACCCCAAGAAGTTACCCCATTTTGGAAAGAGCACCCCCGTACAAACATTTTAAGTGGTAGAAAGAGTACTTTTCAGCAAACAGGTGTCTCACAGAAGGCAGAAACACTTGTTAAAGGATTTCAAAGCACTCATTTCTGAAAAAAAAGATTACTAGCAGACCCCAATATTTTTTCAAAAGGGGTCAAAGGAGAAAATGCACCCCAGTATGTGTTCCCCATTTTCTCCCCATTCAGGAAACACCAAATATGTGCTTGCAGCCTGCTGTATTGGTGCACAGCAGGGCTCTAGAGGCAAGTACAAAACATGTTTTTTGCAGGCTTGAATAAACAACATGGATTTTAGCTGCCTTGTTGCATTAAGAAAAATCCTGATGTCCCCAGAAGTTAGAAAACCTCAAGAAGTGACCCCATTTTGAAAATAGCTGCCCCGTACAAATATTTTAAGTGGTAGAAAGGGTACTTTTAAGCAAACAGGTATCTCACAGAATGCAGAAAAACTTGTTAAGGGCTCATGCACATGATCGTGTGTTGCCCGTTGCCGTATTGCGGACCGCATTTGTGGATCCGCAATACACGGGCACTGTTCTGTGTGCATTCCGCATCACGGATGCTTACCCATTTACTGCAATTGGTCTGCAAATCTGGAGATGCGGAACGGTCCGGAAGGGAATCACGGAATGGGTCTGAATACATCCCGGTGCCCGTACGGAGGTTGCCCGTGCATTGGGGACCGATGGAACGGCCCACCTACAGCCGTGTGCATGAGCCCTAAAGGATTTCAAAGCACACATTTGTGAAAAAAAAAAAAAATTATTAGCAGACCCCATTTTTTCCCACAATGGGTTAAAGGAGAAAATGCACCCCAGTATATGTTCCCCATTTCCTCTCTATTCAGGAAACACCCCATATGTGCTAGTAGCCTGCTGTATAGGCACACAGCAGGGCTCTAGAGGAAAGTGCAAAACATGTTTTTTGCAGGCTTGAATAAACAGACATGGATTTTAGGTGCCATGTTGCATTAAAAAAAAATTCCTGAGGTCCCCAGAAACTAAAAACCCCAAGAAGTGACCCTATTTTGGAAAGAGCATCCCCGTATGAACATTTTAAGGGGTTGAAAGGGCACTTTTGACCTAACAGTTGTCTCACAGAAAAGAATATGTAGTGGTTGTTGGAAGGTGGATATGCAAGCGAGTTGGACTAAATCAGAAATACTGTATAAAGTGGAAATATTACCGGGAGCATTAAGGATGAAATTAAATTACTACTCCATGGATGAGTGGTTTTAAAACATTCCTGCATGCACATGCCAGGTTTTTTAGGGCAGTTTTCATAGTGGTAAATGGTGTAAATGGTGGAACACACCCTGTACTTTTTTGGGTACTTCCCTTCCTTGCTGTCGGGCGGACTTGACCTGGAAAATGTTGCCACGGTACGACACGGTCACCATGACTTCCAGAAGTACTGTGAGCATCCCCGGTCTGGGTTTGAAAAATTAGGGCCTTGATAACCACCTCTTGAAACTGAAGGAAAGTTCCTGTGTGGCCTGAAGATTGAAATAGCACGTACGCATTGCACATTGCAATCTGTACAATATGTACGGCCAGCTTTTTGCACCATACTTTCGTTTTTCGTCTGGCACTGTAGGGCTTCAGAAGTTGATCTGAAAGATCCACCCCCCCATGTGCCTTTTGTAGTCCAGGATACAAACTGGTTTGGGGACAGTGGTTGTGGTACCTCGTACAGAAGCATGGGAGCTGGCGTTAGTGTGAATGGTTAGTACAAGGACATCCCTCTTGTCCTTGTACTTAACCACCAGCATGTTCTCATAGAGGAAAGTCCTGCTTTCACCCATTCTCAGTGGTTGCCCTACCAGGGATCTAGGGAGGCCGCTCTGATTTTTGCGCACTGTGCCGTACTGATTAGCGACAGGGGCAATATTCAAATTTGTGATATTTTGTGAATATGTGGTAGAATATTCATCATTTATTCGTATTCAAGATTATTCTCTTGATTGCGAAAAATCAGCAATGTAAAAATTGCATAATGCGAATTTGTAGCGCGAAATACATGTGTGGGTCACTTTGGCTACATTTATCAAGCTAGAAGTTTCCTGATTTTCTCCTGAGACTGGAGAAAATAGTTAGCACGGCAGAACATTACAATAGCTTTATATGCAGATAGAGTGCTCCAATATATTCGCGATCACGATTTTCACACGACGTGCAACTTCACATTTTAGCAGGTATGACTACATATTACTGATTGGTGCACTAAGTACTGTTGTGAACTTGACATTGCTGCATTCTCATTAGCCCAAAAGCAAGAAGCAGGGAGGAATCATGTGTTCTGTTGGAAAAAAATGATGAATATTCGAAATTACAAATATATAGCACTATATTCTAAATATTCGCAAATTCTCGAAGTTGCGATATTCGTTATTAAAATTCGCTATTCAAATACTCAACACTACTGTGCCCCAAGCCATTCTGGGGGTTCTATCCAGGAATCTTTCCCTTTGTAAATGCGGAACTTGTGGGTGCTACTCTTACAAAGTTTATGTATCTTTATGCCATACCTTGCCTGTTTGCTAGGCAGGTACTGGCGGAATCTAATCCTCCCTTTGAAGAATAATAGGGACTCATCTACACTGACATTTTTATCTGGGTTGTACAACTCAGCAAACTTGGTGTTAAAGTGGTCAATGACAGGCATAACTTTGAACAGACTGTCAAATGTTGGGTCGTTTGGGGTGGGCACTGTGCATTGTCGTTGTTGACTCGATTCTGGCTTATGGTCTTACTGTAAATTGTAGTCTGGTAGAAAAAGTCCGAACTCCAATATTGCTTAACGTTTGCCTTTTTTATAATGCTTATATGCAGCAAAGTCCCCAAAATATCATCATCTCTGCTGCACTTACTGGGGTCCAACCTAGGGGTCTAGCATATGGCGATATAGGGTTCTGATCAATGAATTGTTGGGCGTAAAAATTGGTTTGGGCCACCATAAAATTTACAAAATTTACAAAATCTTTAGATATCTATCTGTATTCCGGACCTGCCCTCAAAATCCGGAATTTGGGGATGATAATCATCAGGGGGTGGGTTCTATAAGGGTTCACTCTGGGGGGCTGCCTCCGCTACTACCCTGGGGAACCTTCTAGAGGGTCCCTCATCAGCTGGTGATGATAATGATGATGAGGGGGTAGAGGAGTAGAGGAAAGTGGCATCCTCTTCTCCCTCATGGCAGACTCAGTATCGGAGGCAAGCATGGCGTATGCCTATTCATCGTTGGGATAGACAGGCCATTTTTATTTTATTGGGGTGTGACATCTGGAATGTGGAAACCTTTATTTCGTGTGAGGGGTGTGTATGTTGTGTTTTCACACGTGAAGGGGTTTGTAATAAATTTAAAATTAAATTTGGAAGAAAAAAAGGAGAATTTTTTTTTCCAAAAAGTCTTTTCTGCACAAAAAAAGTATTTTATGCACAAAAAAGTCTTTTCTGCACACAAAAAAAAAACTTGCAGTGCAAAGTGAGCAGACGCGATCAGTAATAGACAATACTGATCAGTGCTCAGTGGTTGCAAAATGCAAGTACACAGATGGTGCATTTGTGCAAAATTCTAAACTGACACTAACTAATATATATGCAGTTCTTTTTTCGCACAAAAAAATGTAAGAAAACAAAAACAAATTAAAAAATGTGCAGCTGTAAATGAGCACACTACTGATCAGTGCTCTGCAGCATGCACGCACACAGATTGTGCGTGCGTGTAAAAACTGTAGAATAAAAATTCACTACAGTGCTCTGCAAAATGCATGCACGCAGATCATCAAAAATCAACACAGATGTGAAAAAAAAAAGAAAAGTGCAATGAATAATCCCCAGGTGCTGATCAGGCAGGTATGCACTGAACAGCATTTGGTGGTCACAGCTCTCACGTAGAAAAAGTGGTGCAGAGCTGGAAAATTGTAAATAAATAAAAAGACAAAAACAAAGCGCATGGACCAAATGGCATCCATAAAAAAAAGGACGGTGAGGGACAGGGTGGCGGGGGGGAGGGAGTGGGGGCGGCAAGGAACGGGGATGGAGGGTTGTTTAGGGATCTGGAACAGCTGCAAATGAAAATAAAAATCAGTGCAGCAATTCCAGATGTTCTTCTTCTTTTCTTCTTTTTTATTTTTTTCAGCAGGAAAGTGTTAGGCTCCTTTCACACGGGCGAGTTTTTCCGCGCGGGTGCAATGCGTGACGCGAACGCATTACACCCGCACTGAATCCGGACCCATTCATTTCTATGGGGCTATGCACATGAGCGGTGATTTTCACACATCTCTGTGTTGCGTGCGAATCGCAGCAAGCTCTATATTGTGCGTTTTTCACGCAACGCAGGCCCCATAGAAGTGAATGGGGCTACGGGAAAATCACAAGCATCCGGAATCAAGTGTGGATGTGGTGTGATTTTCCCGCATGGTTGCTAGGAGATGGGGACCCAATCTTTATTATTTTCCCTTATAACATGGTTGTAAGGGAAAATAATAGCATTCTATAATACAGAATGCTTAGTAAAAGGACAATTGAGGGTTACAAATAAATTAAAAATTAACTCACCTCCACCAATTGATCGCGTAGGTGCCGGTCTCTCTTCAGTTGTGGGTAAAGGACCTGTGGTGATGTCACTGAGCTCATCACATTGTCCATCACATGATCCATCACCATGGTGATGGACCATGTGATGAGCTCAATGACATCACCACAGGTCCTTTACCCACAGCTGAAGAGAGAACAGGACACCGGCACATACGCGATCAATTGGAGGAGGTGAGTTAATTTTTTTTTAAAATTTTTAACCCTCAATTGTCCTTTTACTAAGCATTCTGTATTAAAGATGACCTTTGACTGGTCCACAGTATATGAGGCAAATGTATATACATGCAGAGCGGAACCCAGGGATGACCCTGCACTTATTTGTATCCCTGGGTGCCGCTCCGTTCGTCCTCTGTAGCCCCCCGTATCGGCGCACGCACTTTACCAAATTTTTGTCTGGGGCATAGACATCTTCTTTTGCCTTGGGCGTCTTCTTCTTTCAAGCCTGGAGCACTGGCCAATCGCATCGCTCAGCTCATATCCAGACCGGGGGCTACAGAGGACGAACAGAGCGGCACCCAGGGATTCAAGTAAGTGCAGGGTCATCCCTGGGTGCCGCTCTGCATATATATACATTTGCCTAATAAACAGTGGACCAGTGAAAGGTGCTCTTTAAAGATTGCTATTATTTTCAATTTAACTATGTTATAAGGGAACATAATAAAATCGACATAACACCTAACCCAAACCCGAACTTCAGTTATGAAGTCCGGCTTCAGGTCTGGGTACCAAACATGCCGATTTTTCTAACGTGCATGCAAAACGCATTAAAACAGTTTTCACTCACACGGAAAAATCACGCATTATGCCCCAACGCACACGCCCGTGTGAAAGAGACCATAAAGGGCAGTGGTATGCACCGCAAGTCTCAGCAAGCCAAAAGCAGCACAGAAGGGCACAGAACCTCTCTGCATGCAGTCACCAGCTAGAATGGCTGCATGCAGTGAGGTTCTGCCCTTTCCTCTGCAGCTATAGTGCTGCCATTGGACGGAGTATTGTTCTAGCCAATCGCAGCGCTGGTAGGGACGCCAAACACTGGTGTCCCCTGCCTCACCTCAGCATCGGTCACCTCCCCCTGACCTACCCCCGACCCGCCCCACAGCTGTATACAGCTTCTGCTGCTGCGATGTGCCGGTCTTCATTGACCGGCCAATCACAGCGCTTGGAGCTGCAGGGGGGTGGTGCACCACCATGCTGCCCTTACCCGGCATGGCTGCCTGCCGGTAAGAGCAGCCATGATGCCCTGATTCCCCTGCGATCGTGCCCCAGCGCCCGGGGGACCTTGTACCCTACATGTACGGTTCTGTGTTGGACTAGTGTTGAGCATGAATATTCGAAAAGCAAATTTTTATCGCGAATATCGGCACTTCACGATTTAGCGAATATTTAGAATATCGCACTATATATTCGGAATCACGAATATTGATTCTTTTTTTTTTTACACAGTACACATCACAATGCACATTACAGTGAAGTGCCGATAATCGCACACACTGACTAATAATCGTAGCACGATTTTTTATTGCGATGCGAATATCGGCTCTTCACTGATCCCTCCCTTCTTAGTTTGAAAACTGCACCACGCCCCTTTTTCGCATGCGAATTATACATTGCGATTACCGCAATGAATGTTAGTAATCGAATATAGCGAATTCGCGAATATTTGACAAATAATCACCAATTTTTTCGTCAAATATCATGAAATCGAATATAGCTGATGCCGCTCATCACTACTTAAGTCACGTCCAGTTAAAGATAAGAAAGGGTAGAATCCCAAAAAGTGCCATTCTCTAGTTCAGAGATTCTCATGGTCTACATAAAGAATGAAACAATGTAATCAGTTTGATACTACCATCACACAGTAGGGATGGAAAGAGGAGGGGAGGGAGAACAAGTAAAAGCAGGTTTCCGCTCCAAGGGATAGGGTATCTAGTAATAACATTAAACATATACTCGCTAAACTTGTCCTAGCTGTTCATATGTATTTTAGGTCATCATTAGTGTTGAGCGAACAGTTCGAGAATAGTTTGGGTTCGTACCGAATTTTGGGGTGTCCGTGACACGGACCCGAACCCGGACATTTTCAAAAAAGTTCGGGTTCGGGTTCGGAGTTCGGCATGTTCTCTCGGCGCATTTTGAAAGTACTATATAGCAGAATAGTACAGGCTTAAAGCTGAAATCGCATTGCGATTACAACTTTGAGCTACCGATCACCATGGGAACGCCTCCTCCAGTAGAATGTACTGTAGGATGTTTGAATTACGTTGAAATCGCAATGCGATTCTTATATATTTGCTTAATCGCATTGCGATTTCAACTTCTCAAATCCGACAGTACATTCTAGCATTTTTCCCATGGTGATGTAGACGCTCCATTAGCACGGAATCCGGCTGAAGCAGAAATCGCAATGCGATTCTTAGAACTCAAATAAATCGCATCACACTACACGTTCTAATTGCATTCGATTTTAACTTTACTGTTTGGTTTTGTATCGCGATAATACAAAATTTGAATAATCGTGTGCGTGCTGTTCTAGCACGCAGTGCTATTCGTATCCACTATTAAGTTCTAATCGCATTCGATGTTAACTTATGCATTTTTTTTTTTGCCAGGCATCAGCAGTAAGTTAAAATAGAATGCGATGCCTGTCAAAAAAGCATAAGTTAAAATCGAATGCGATTAGAACTTAAGAGTGGGATACGAATAGCACTAGTGTTGTTGAGCGCACATTTCGAGAATAGTTCCGGTCCGTACAGAATTTTGGGGTGTTCAGTGACACGACCCGAACCCGAACATTTTCATAAAAATTCGGGTTCGGTTTTGTAGTTCGTCATTTTTGTGGCGCATTTTGAAAGGCTGCAAAGCAGCCAATCAACATGCATCATACTACTTGCCCTAAGATGCCATCGCAGCCATGCCTACTATTGGCAAGGCTGTGATTGGCCAAGTGCAGCATGTGACTCAGCCTCTTTATAAGCTTGTGCGCACGTCGCGATGTGCTCACTCCCGCTGTGATTAGACCAGGGATAGATGCAGCTGCTGTGAGGGCGAGATAGGCAGGGATAATTGAGGAAGAAAACCTGATAAGAAGTGAATGATCTAAACCTGTGCATCAGAACAACTCAGCTGAGCTGTTCACTGAAAGTTTATTTTTTTACACTGGCCAGATCGATTTTTACCGGCACATGTAACTGGGCTGACCGGCGGCGGCCATTTTGGGACCTGTGGTGCGCCAGCTCAAGCTGCCACAGAGTCCAAAGAAAAGCTCCAAAGAATTGAAAAATCTACTCCTGTGACACAGAACAACAGCGATTCAGCTGCTCAGTCAAAGTCAATTTTTTTTCTGGCTGGGCAGACCATTTTCTGGCACATGTTACTGGGCTGAAAGGCGGCGGCCATTTTGGGACTTGTGGTGCTACAGCAAAAGCTGCCACAGCGTCCATTAATCTCATGTAATAGTCGATTTTTTCATAGATATACTACATCAGGGGTTTGTCTGTGCTTGTGTCACCCCTACTAACTGCCAATATATTTAATATATCAGTGGTGAAACTGAAATTAACCCACTTGAATAGCAAATCCCATGAATGTGCTGTTCCAGCTAGGCTAGCCAGTGTCACAACAGCCAGGTACAATACTGTCAGCCAGAAATTAATTTTTTTTTTTTTTGCCAGAAATATAAATTAAAAAAATCTTTCCCTATAACAAACATAATTCTGGTGTTAGACCAGAAGAAGCACTCCTTCAGTAAATAATACTGTAAAAAGGTTTAGGCAATAATTCTCCCAGTGTGGGCAATTTATGTACCAAAACGAGCATTTTAAAAATTCCAGTGTTCTGAAATACCAGCAGTCCTCTTGTAATTAATACCAGAAAAAGGCATTATAGTGTCCAGTGTTGTCATTTTGGTTCAAAAAGGGCAATTTAATCAATCTGGTGTTGGTGACACCCGAAATAGTAGGCCGCACGTTGTTACTCCTTTGAAAAGGAAATAGTTCTCCCACTGTGGGAATTCATTTAACATAAGTAGCATTTAAAAATTCTGGTGTCCAATTTGCAGCAGTCTTCTTGTAATTAATACCAGAAAAAGGCATTATAGTGTCCAGTGTTGTCATTTTGGTTCCAAAAGGCCAATTTAATCAATCTGGTGTTGGTGACACCCGAAATAGTAGGCCGCACGTTGTTACTCCTTTGAAAAGGAAATAGTTCTCCCACTGTGGGAATTCATTTAACATAAGTAGCATTTAAAAATTCTGGTGTCCAATTTGCAGCAGTCCTCTTGTAATTAATACCAGAAAAAGGCATTATAGTGTCCAGTGTTGTCATTTTGGTTCCAAAAGGCCAATTTAATCAATCTGGTGTTGGTGACACCCGAAATAGTAGGCCGCACGTTGTTACTCCTGTAAAAGGAAATAGTTCTCCCACTGTGGGAATTCATTTAACATAAGTAGCATTTAAAAAATTCTGGTGTCCAATTTGCAGCAGTCTTCTTGTAATTAATACCAGAAAAAGGCATTATAGTGTCCAGTGTTGTCATTTTGGTTCCAAAAGGCCAATTTAATCAATCTGGTGTTGGTGACACCCGAAATAGTAGGCCACACGTTGTTACTCCTTTAAAAGGAAATAGTTCTCCCACTGTGGGAATTCATTTAACATAAGTATCATTTAAAAAATTCTGGTGTCCAATTTGCAGCAGTCCTCTTGTAATTAATACCAGAAAAAGGCATTATAGTGTCCAGTGTTGTCATTTTGGTTCCAAAAGGCCAATTTAATCAATCTGGTGTTGGTGACACCCGAAATAGTAGGCCGCACGTTGTTACTCCTGTAAAAGGAAATAGTTCTCCCACTGTGGGAATTCATTTAACATAAGTAGCATTTAAAAAATTCTGGTGTCCAATTTGCAGCAGTCTTCTTGTAATTAATACCAGAAAAAGGCATTATAGTGTCCAGTGTTGTCATTTTGGTTCCAAAAAGGCCAATTTAATCAATCTGGTGTTGGTGACACCCGAAATAGTAGGCCGCACGTTGTTACTCCTTTGAAAGGAAATAGTTCTCCCACTGTGGGAATTCATTTAACATAAGTATCATTTAAAAAATTCTGGTGTCCAATTTGCAGCAGTCCTCTTGTAATTAATACCAGAAAAAGGCATTATAGTGTCCAGTGTTGTCATTTTGGTTCCAAAAGGCCAATTTAATCAATCTGGTGTTGGTGACACCCGAAATAGTAGGCCGCACGTTGTTACTCCTGTAAAAGGAAATAGTTCTCCCACTGTGGGAATTCATTTAACATAAGTAGCATTTAAAAAATTCTGGTGTCCAATTTGCAGCAGTCTTCTTGTAATTAATACCAGAAAAAGGCATTATAGTGTCCAGTGTTGTCATTTTGGTTCCAAAAAGGCCAATTTAATCAATCTGGTGTTGGTGACACCCGAAATAGTAGGCCGCACGTTGTTACTCCTTTAAAAGGAAATAGTTCTCCCACTGTGGGAATTCATTTAACATAAGTAGCATTTAAAAATTCTGGTGTCCAATTTGCAGCAGTCCTCTTGTAATTAATACCAGAAAAAGGCATTATAGTGTCCAGTGTTGTCATTTTGGTTCCAAAAGGCCAATTTAATCAATCTGGTGTTGGTGACACCCGAAATAGTAGGCCGCACGTTGTTACTCCTGTAAAAGGAAATAGTTCTCCCACTGTGGGAATTCATTTAACATAAGTAGCATTTAAAAAATTCTGGTGTCCAATTTGCAGCAGTCTTCTTGTAATTAATACCAGAAAAAGGCATTATAGTGTCCAGTGTTGTCATTTTGGTTCCAAAAGGCCAATTTAATCAATCTGGTGTTGGTGACACCCGAAATAGTAGGCCGCACGTTGTTACTCCTTTGAAAAGGAAATAGTTCTCCCACTGTGGGAATTCATTTAACATAAGTAGCATTTAAAAAATTCTGGTGTCCAATTTGCAGCAGTCCTCTTGTAATTAATACCAGAAAAAGGCATTATAGTGTCCAGTGTTGTCATTTTGGTTCCAAAAGGCCAATTTAATCAATCTGGTGTTGGTGACACCCGAAATAGTAGGCCGCACGTTGTTACTCCTGTAAAAAGGAAATAGTTCTCCCACTGTGGGAATTCATTTAACATAAGTAGCATTTAAAAAATTCTGGTGTCCAATTTGCAGCAGTCCTCTTGTAATTAATACCAGAAAAAGGCATTATGGTGTCCAGTGTTGTCATTTTGGTTCCAAAAGGCCAATTTAATCAATCTGGTGTTGGTGACACCCGAAATAGTAGGCCGCACGTTGTTACTCCTGTAAAAAGGAAATAGTTCTCCCACTGTGGGAATTCATTTAACATAAGTAGCATTTAAAAATTCTGGTGTCCAATTTGCAGCAGTCTTCTTGTAATTAATACCAGAAAAAGGCATTATAGTGTCCAGTGTTGTCATTTTGGTTCCAAAAGGCCAATTTAATCAATCTGGTGTTGGTGACACCCGAAATAGTAGGCCGCACGTTGTTACTCCTGTAAAAGGAAATAGTTCTCCCACTGTGGGAATTCATTTAACATAAGTAGCATTTAAAAATTCTGGTGTCCAATTTGCAGCAGTCTTCTTGTAATTAATACCAGAAAAAGGCATTATAGTGTCCAGTGTTGTCATTTTGGTTCCAAAAGGCCAATTTAATCAATCTGGTGTTGGTGACACCGAAATAGTAGGCCGCACGTTGTTACTCCTTTAAAAGGAAATAGTTCTCCCACTGTGGGAATTCATTTAACATAAGTAGCATTTAAAAATTCTGGTGTCCAATTTGCAGCAGTCTTCTTGTAATTAATACCAGAAAAAGGCATTATAGTGTCCAGTGTTGTCATTTTGGTTCCAAAAAGGCCAATTTAATCAATCTGGTGTTGGTGACACCCGAAATAGTAGGCCGCACGTTGTTACTCCTTTAAAAAGGAAATAGTTCTCCCACTGTGGGAATTCATTTAACATAAGTAGCATTTAAAAAATTCTGGTTTCCAATTTGCAGCAGTCTTCTTGTAATTAATACCAGAAAAAGGCATTATAGTGTCCAGTGTTGTCATTTTGGTTCAAAAAGGCCAATTTAATCAATCTGGTGTTGGTGACACCGAAATAGTAGGCCACACGTTGTTACTCCTGTAAAAGGAAATAGTTCTCCCACTGTGGGAATTCATTTAACATAAGTAGCATTTAAAAAATTCTGGTGTCCAATTTGCAGCAGTCTTCTTGTAATTAATACCAGAAAAAGGCATTATAGTGTCCAGTGTTGTCATTTTGGTTCCAAAAGGCCAATTTAATCAATCTGGTGTTGGTGACACCCGAAATAGTAGGCCGCACGTTGTTACTCCTGTAAAAAGGAAATAGTTCTCCCACTGTGGGAATTCATTTAACATAAGTAGCATTTAAAAAATTCTGGTGTCCAATTTGCAGCAGTCTTCTTGTAATTAATACCAGAAAAAGGCATTATAGTGTCCAGTGTTGTCATTTTGGTTCCAAAAGGCCAATTTAATCAATCTGGTGTTGGTGACACCCGAAATAGTAGGCCGCACGTTGTTACTCCTTTAAAAGGAAATAGTTCTCCCACTGTGGGAATTCATTTAACATAAGTAGCATTTTAAAAATTCTGGTGTCCAATTTGCAGCAGTCTTCTTGTAATTAATACCAGAAAATGGCATTATAGTGTCCAGTGTTGTCATTTTGGTTCCAAAAGGCCAATTTAATCAATCTGGTGTTGGTGACACCGAAATAGTAGGCCGCACGTTGTTACTCCTTTGAAAAGGAAATAGTTCTCCCACTGTGGGAATTCATTTAACATAAGTAGCATTTAAAAATTCTGGTGTCCAATTTGCAGCAGTCCTCTTGTAATTAATACCAGAAAAAGGCATTATAGTGTCCAGTGTTGTCATTTTGGTTCCAAAAGGCCAATTTAATCAATCTGGTGTTGGTGACACCGAAATAGTAGGCCGCACGTTGTTACTCCTGTAAAAGGAAATAGTTCTCCCACTGTGGGAATTCATTTAACATAAGTAGCATTTAAAAATTCTGGTGTCCAATTTGCAGCAGTCTTCTTGTAATTAATACCAGAAAAAGGCATTATAGTGTCCAGTGTTGTCATTTTGGTTCCAAAAGGCCAATTTAATCAATCTGGTGTTGGTGACACCCGAAATAGTAGGCCGCACGTTGTTACTCCTTTAAAAAGGAAATAGTTCTCCCACTGTGGGAATTCATTTAACATAAGTAGCATTTAAAAATTCTGGTGTCCAATTTGCAGCAGTCTTCTTGTAATTAATACCAGAAAAAGGCATTATAGTGTCCAGTGTTGTCATTTTGGTTCCAAAAAGGCCAATTTAATCAATCTGGTGTTGGTGACACCCGAAATAGTAGGCCGCACGTTGTTACTCCTTTGAAAAGGAAATAGTTCTCCCACTGTGGGAATTCATTTAACATAAGTAGCATTTAAAAAATTCTGGTGTCCAATTTGCAGCAGTCTTCTTGTAATTAATACCAGAAAAAGGCATTATAGTGTCCAGTGTTGTCATTTTGGTTCCAAAAAGGCCAATTTAATCAATCTGGTGTTGGTGACACCCGAAATAGTAGGCCGCACGTTGTTACTCCTGTAAAAGGAAATAGTTCTCCCACTGTGGGAATTCATTTAACATAAGTAGCATTTAAAAATTCTGGTGTCCAATTTGCAGCAGTCTTCTTGTAATTAATACCAGAAAAAGGCATTATAGTGTCCAGTGTTGTCATTTTGGTTCCAAAAGGCCAATTTAATCAATCTGGTGTTGGTGACACCCGAAATAGTAGGCCGCACGTTGTTACTCCTTTAAAAGGAAATAGTTCTCCCACTGTGGGAATTCATTTAACATAAGTAGCATTTAAAAATTCTGGTGTCCAATTTGCAGCAGTCTTCTTGTAATTAATACCAGAAAAAGGCATTATAGTGTCCAGTGTTGTCATTTTGGTTCCAAAAGGCCAATTTAATCAATCTGGTGTTGGTGACACCCGAAATAGTAGGCCGCACGTTGTTACTCCTTTAAAAGGAAATAGTTCTCCCACTGTGGGAATTCATTTAACATAAGTAGCATTTAAAAATTCTGGTGTCCAATTTGCAGCAGTCTTCTTGTAATTAATACCAGAAAAAGGCATTATAGTGTCCAGTGTTGTCATTTTGGTTCCAAAAGGCCAATTTAATCAATCTGGTGTTGGTGACACCCGAAATAGTAGGCCGCACGTTGTTACTCCTTTGAAAAGGAAATAGTTCTCCCACTGTGGGAATTCATTTAACATAAGTAGCATTTAAAAATTCTGGTGTCCAATTTGCAGCAGTTTTCTTGTAATTAATACCGGAAAAAGGAATTACGGTATATCTTCCAGTGTGGGAATTTTGGGGCTAAAAATAATATATTTTATTGTGGTGCGAGTTGAATCGCAACAATGAGAAAACATTCTATTAAGGGACGAGGACGCGGTCGTGGTGGGGTCCGTGGAGTCTCTGTTGCTGGCAGAGGACGTAGCCGTTCGGCCTCAGGCGCACAAAGTAGTGAACCAACTCCCTCAAGTAGCCGGCAGAATTTACAGCGATATTTGGTGGGGCCCAATGCCGTTATGAGGATGGTAAGGCCTGAGCAGGTACAGGCATTAGTCGATTGGGTGGCCGACAGTGCTTCCAGCACGTTCACCACATTGTCTTCCGCCCAGTCTTCTGCGGAAAGCGCACAGGTGGCACCGGAAAACCAAGCCCATCAGTCTGTCACATCACCCCCATGCATATCAGGGAAACTGTCCGAGCCTCAAGTTATGCAGCAGTCTCTTCTTCTGTTTGAAGACTCTGCTGGCAGGGGTTCCCAGGGGCGTCCACCTAGCCCTTCCCTAGCGGTGGAAGACATACCATGCACTGACGCACAACCACTTATGTATCCAGATGATGACGACATGGGAATACCACCACAGCAGAGTGACCGAGTGTCTGATGATGACGAAACACAGGTGCCCACTGCCGCGTCTTATTGCATTGTGCAGACTGAACAGGAGGAGGTCAGGGAGGAAGACTGGGTGGAAGACGATGCAGAGGACGATGAGGTCTTAGACCCCACATGGACTGAAGGTCGTGCCGCTGACTTAAATAGTTCAGAGGAAGAGGCAGTGGTGAGACCGAGACAACAGCGAAGCCAAAGAGGGAGCAGGGGGCAAAAGCAGAACACCCGCCATCCCGAGAGATCGCCTGCTATTGGCCAGTGCCAACAGGCACCCAGCACCCCAAAGGCATCTTCAAGGAGTTCCCTGGCATGGCACTTCTTCAATGTGCTGAGGACAAGACCAGAGTGGTTTGCACGCTGTGCCATCAGACCCTGAGGAGAGGCATTAACGTTCTTAACCTGAGCACCACCTGCATGATCAGGCATCTACATGCAAAGCATGAACTGCAGTGGAGTGCACACCTCAAAAACAAGGAACACGCTCAGGCTCCCCCTGCTACCTCTACCGCTGCTGCCTCGGCTTCCGCCTCGAAAGGAATGTTGCCACCTGCCGAGCAGCAAACAGAGGATGTGCCACCGACACCACCACCACCACCGCCACCGTCACCTTGCTTCTCCACTATTTCACACAGCAGCGTTCAGCTCTCCATCTCTCAAACCTTTGAGAGGAAGCGCAAATTCCCACCTAGTCACCCTCGAGCCCTTGGCCTGAATGCCAGCATTTCTAAACTACTGGCCTTTGAAATGCTGTCATTCCGGCTGGTGGACACAGACAGCTTCAAACAGCTGATGGCCATGGCTGTCCCCCAGTATGTGGTTCCCAGCCGCCACTACTTCTCCAAGACAGCCGTGCCTTCCCTGCACATGCAAGTGTCTGATAAAATCAAGTGTGCACTGCGCAACGCCATTTGTGCCAAGGTCCACCTAACCACAGATACGTGGACCAGTAAGCACGGCCAAGGACGCTATATCTCACTAACTGCACACTGGGTGAATGTAGTGGCGGCTGGCCCCAGGCGGAGAGTTCCTTGGCGCACGTCCTTCCGCCACCTAGGATCGCAGGGCATCATTCTCTGCCTCCTGTAGCCTCCTCCTCCTACTCGGCTTCCTCCTGCACTGCTTCCACCAGCTCCTCCTGTCAGCCACACACCTTCACCACCAACTTCAGCACAGCCCGGGTAAACGTCAGCAGGCCATTCTGAAACTCTTATGTTTGGGGGACAGGCCCCACACCGCGCAGGAGTTGTGGCGGGGTATTGAACAACAGACGGACGAGTGGTTGCTGCCGGTGGGCCTCAAGCCAGGCCTGGTGGTATGCGATAATGGGCGAAATCTCGTGGCAGCTCTGGGACTAGCCGGTTTGACGCACATCCCTTGCCTGGCGCATGTGCTGAATTTGGTGGTGCAGAGGTTCATTCACCACTACCCCAACATGTCAGAGCTGCTGCATAAAGTGCAGGCCGCCTGTGCGCGCTCCGGCGTTCACATCCTGCCGCTGCTCGCCTGTCTGCGCTACAGCGGAACTTCGGCCTTCCCGCCACCGCCTCATATGCGACGTGCCCACCCGGTGGAACTCCACCTTGCACATGCTGGAGAGACTGTGCGAGCAGCAGCAGGCCATAGTGGAGTTTCAGCTGCAGCACGCTCGCGTCAGTCGTACTCGCGGAACGGCACCACTTCACCACCAATGATTGGGCCTCCATGCGAGACCTGTGTGCCCTGCTGCACTGCTTTGAGTACTCCACCAAAATGGCCAGTGGCGATGACACTGTTATCAGCGTTACAATACCAATTCTATGTCTCCTAGAGAAAACGCTTAGGGCAATGATGGAAGAGGAGGTGGCCCAGGTGGAGGAGGAGGAGGAGGAGGGCTCGTTTCTAAGACTTTCAGGCCAGTCTGTTAGAAGTAGCTCAGAGGGAGGTTTTTTGAAGCAGCAGAGGGCAGGTTCACAAGTCGCCAGCCAAGGCACTCTAATGGAGGACGAGGAGGATGAGGAGGAGGTGGAGGAGGACGAGGATGAAGCAGGTTCACAGCAGGGTGGCAGCCCACACAGCTCAGGCCCATCACTAGTGCGTGGCTGGGGGATACGGTGGACGATGACGATACGCCTCCCACAGAGGACAGCTTGTCCTTACCTCTGGGGAGCCTGGCACACATGAGCGATTACATGCTGCAGTGCCTGCGCAACGACAGCAGAGTTGCCCACATTTTAACGTGTGCTGACTACTGGGTGGCCACCCTGCTGGATCCCCGGTACAAAGACAATGTGCCCACTTTACTTCCTGCACTGGAGCGTGATAGGAAGATGCGCGAGTACAAGCGCACGCTGGTAGACGCGCTCCTGAGAGCATTCCCAACTGTCACAGGGGAACAGGTGGAAGGCCAAGGCCAAGGCAGAGGAGGAGCTAGAGGTCGCCCACGCAGCAGTGTCACGGCCAGCTCCTCTGAGGGCAGGGTTAGCATGGCAGAAATGTGGACAAGTTTTGTCTCCACGCCACAGCTAACTGCCCCACCACCTGATACGGAACGTGTTAGCAGGAGGCAGCATTTCACTAACATGGCTGAACAGTATGTCTGCACACCCTCCACGTACTGACGGACGGTTCGGCCCCATTCAACTTCTGGGTTTCAAAATTGTCCACGTGGCCAGAGTTAGCATGTTATGCCTTGAGGTGCTTTCCTGCCCGGCGGCCAGCGTTTTATCAGAACGCGTATTCAGCACGGCGGGGGGCGCCATTACTGACAAGCGCAGCCGCCTGTCCACAGCCAATGTGGACAAGCTGACGCTCATAAAGATGAACCAGGCATGGATCCCACAGGACCTGTCCCTCCCTTGTGCAGAGTAGTCCTTAATAACTGCCTAAAACATGTCTTGTTGTACTACGGGCCACTTCTTTATTTAATACAAATTTTATGTAACCCACAGTTGAATGAAACTCTCCTCTGTCTGGGCGCCGGGCCTAACTAGATGAAAGTGGCCTGTTAAACTATCGGGTGACATAAAGCCATAACCTCTGCCATGCTACCTCTGTCCTCTGTCTGGGTGCTGAGGCCTAAGTCAAATAAAGCGGTCTTCTGCTGTGCTGGGGGATATGAAGCTAATCTCTGACCTCTCTCCTCTGTCTGGGTCCAAAGGCCTAAGTCACTGAAAGAGGCCTTCTCCTGTGGTGTGTGATATGATGCCTGAATTTGTGCTGTGGGACCTCTCTCCTCTTCCTGGGTGCAGGGGTCAAAGTATCTAAAAGTGTCCTTCTCTTGCGGTGGTTGATATGATGCCTGAATATGTGCTGTGGGGCCTCTCTCCTCTGTTTGGGTGAAGGGGTCAAAGTAACTTTATGGTGGCTTCTCCTGTGGTGGTTGATATTATGCCTGATTCTCTGCTGTGGAACCTCTCCCTCTTCCTGGGTGCAGGGGTCAAAGTATCTAAAAGTGTCCTTCTCTTGCGGTGGTTGATATGATGCCTGAATATGTGCTGTGTGGCCTCTCTCCTCTGTCTGGGTGAAGGGGTCAAAGTAACTAAATGGTGGCCTACTCCTGTGGTGGTTGATATGATGCCTGATTCTCTGCTGTGGGACCTCTCTCTTTGTCTGGGTGCTGGGGTCGAAATAATAGTAAGTGACCTTCTCCATTGGTGGGTGACTTGAAGCCTGATTCTGTGCTATGGGACCTCACTCCAATTAATATTGTTTAATTTTTATTTATTTTATGTTAACTCATCATTTCCCTATCTACATTTGTTTGCAGGGGATTTACTCTACATTTTGCTGCCTTTTGCAGCCCTCTAGCCCTTTCCGGGTGTGTTTTACAGCCTTACCAGAAACCTTACCAGATCTAGCACATAAACCAGTTGAACTTGAAACCCTTGAAAGATTACAGTAATGAAAAATAATTATTAATATGGGCAACACTATCTGTACCCTTTGTTTCCAATCAAACAAAACGCAATAAATTTGATTTAACATTATAGTTTTATAAAATAATCTTTAACAAAATAGAATTATTTTTTAACATAAATATATAAATAACCAAAAAAATTAGGGTAATTTTTTAATTTTTCTCTGCTCCTCCAGCAGATCATCGATGTCCTTAAGATGAGCCTCCTCCATGGCTCGCATTTGGTGGGAGAACTGCATCTTGAGCTGCCTCATCTTCCTGGTTTGCTGCTCCTGAACTGCTGCATTCGCAGCTGGTGCTTCCTTCGCATTGTTTTTATTTTTTTAACATGATGTTGTCAGCTGTAAAATAAATGAAATAAAATTTGGAAATGTACATTAAAATACAATCATTAATTGTTATATAAAGCAGATGATATTTTTTTCTTGAAATCTGTTATATATTGGTTTAGGTAGGATTAATAATAGTTCCTTTTAGTTTTGGGTTATTGACTTAGTAGTTACGTTAATGGTTTTGATGTTGATCAATTACTTTTTAGTGTTTATTTTTTATATTACTGTTATGTGTTGTACTTTATTTGTTGCCTGTTTTATTATATTTTCTTCATTTAAAAATAATATAGTTTGTTAAAATATATTCTTACAAAAATTTATATATTGCATGCTTGTTATATCGTACTTCCAAAAATGTATGTGTCAGTTAGATACGTTATGGAAATCAGTACTCCCACCCGTAACATTAGCTTTCTGGGACACTGAATAAATAAAAATATCCACATCATCCATTTACCTTCTTGTCGGGGGTAGTGACCATCTCCTCTTCTGCCTCCTCAGAGTCATCACCCTCCTCCACTGCAGCAGGTGGGCTATGGGCCCGATAGCCTGATGGCCCTGCCTCTTCCTGCTCCTCCTCGTCCGAGTGGTCTGTCTCCTCCTCCACCTCCACCGCCTTCTTCTTTTTAGAGAGCTTGGCTCTCACTTTGGGAAGCGGAGCATCTGTAATGATGATGACCAAATTTTTTAAAAATGCCAAGATAAACAAGTAACGCCAAATTACAGTTAAAGGTACACAAATTAATCTATGGTAGTGTCTGGATGGCATAATAATTAACTACACCTATCTTTCTTCTCCTTTTGGCTTAGATCAAGTGTAGTATCATCAGTGTCTGCCTTGACCTGCCGGACCAGGACCCTGTGGGTACCCCCTGCACTCTGCCTTTGAGCATCGTTGATTAAGTTCAGCTTCAACTCACTGCTGCTATTGGGTGTTGGGCCACCCCCAGGGAACAAGAGTGATTCGAGTCTATGACTTCATTTGGGCATGTGGCCTAATTGTCCTGATCGATGCTTGTTGTCTACACTCGTCCAGACGTGCGAGGAGTTTGGACAAGCTTCAGGGGCCAAAGTCAACTGTGTAAAGTCAAAAACATATGTGGCCCAGAAAGAGGTCTCATATTGCCACCTTTAGCACCCTTTCCCATCAGTTCAACACCACTGTACTAAGTGATTTATTGTAAAGGGTTAAAATACTTATTTCTCTCACCAACATATTGTTATCTATCTGCTCAGTTATGCAAATAAGTATTGTACCTGGAAAAGATTTATCTCTGATCTTAGTGATCAGATCCATCCTGTGGCGCTTCAGATCTGACCACTTTTTTAGAATCGCATCCTTCCGATGAGTTCACCCATGCTTCTGCCACAGATGGAAAGCAATTCTCCGCACTATGGCCTGCTTTTCGCCCCTTGACCTTCTGCGGTCGTACCCCTTCTCCAACATTTCCTGCAAGATAACAATTAAATCATGTAATCCCACAATTCTAAAATACAATTATTAGTTATCATAGTCATAAGAACCATCAAAAATAACATTTAATATCAAAACAGTCAAAGAGTAGAACATCGCCATCCCTTTAAAAGTGACTTGAACATTGCCGCCCCTTTAAAAGTGACTTGAACACTGCAGCCCCTTTAAAAGTGACTTGAACATCGCCATCCCTTTAAAACTGACTTGAACATCGCCAGTTCGCCATCCCTTTAAAAGTGACTTGAACATTGCCGCCCCTTTAAAAGTGACTTGAACACTGCAGCCCCTTTAAAAGTGACTTGAACATCGCCATCCCTTTAAAACTGACTTGAACATCGCCATCCCTTTAAAAGTGACTTGAACATTGCGATCCCTTTAAAAGTAACTTGAATATTGCCCCCCCTTTAAAAGTCACTTGAACATCGCCATCCCTTTAAAAGTGACTTGAACATCGTCATCCCTTTAAAAGTGACTTGAACATTGCCACCCCTTTAACAGTGTCTTTCACTAATCACTCATGTAGTTGTGCAGTCTGCTAAAGCCTGTGATGAGTTTATGTCACCAAGCAGTAGGACATGTGACAGTGTAAGGCAGTTATGAGATCAGTGAAGGCCTGCAGGCTTCTTGGCTAATAAAAATCATTAATAAGTTTAAATCACATTACTGCATTACACACTAACTAAGTTCAATTACTTACAGTTATTAAGAAATCCAGCTCTTTCTTTAGAGAAATTACTTTTCGCCATAATCGCTGGGACAGTCACCAATCTCCACTCTCGCCTCTCTCGATCCGATCCGAGGTAACGCACACACGTACAGACGCACGCACACGATTCTTGAATAGTTGTATTATCGCGATAATAAAACTAACAGTGTAAAGTTGACTGTATTGCTCTAAGTTATATTCGCGCATCGAATGTAACTTCTATTACAGCACACCAATACTAAAACTGACTAAGAGACAGCTTTAAGTTCTATTCGAACGCGATTGCAACTTTGGAACTTATAGTGGTGTACGATTTTAAAAGTTGAGTACTAAAAGTTGGAATCGCAATGCGATTCTTATGTATTTAGCTATCGCACAGACTATAACTTTGAGCTAGCCGATCACCATGGAACACCTCTCCAGTAGAATGTACTGTCGGATGAGAATTAAGCTGAAATCGCAATGCGATTATTATATACTGCTTAACGCATTGTCGCTTTCAACTTAGCATTGCTATCTAATAATTCCATCCATATTCGCTAACTTACTGACTCAGTAAGTTACTGATATGGATGGAATTATTTAGCAATGCTAAGTTGAAATCGCAATGCGATTAAGCAAATATATAAGAATCGCATTGCGATTTCAACTTAATTCTCAGATCCGACAGTACATTCTACTGGAGGAGGCGTTCCCATGGTGATCGTTAGCTCAAAGTTGTAATCGCAATGCGTTTATTGCGGTATATTATCCCTCTGGGTGTCTTTTACAGCCTTTTTAGTGCCCAAAAGTTCGGGTCCCCATTGACTTCTATGGGGTTCGGGTTCGGGATGAAGTTCGGGTTGAGTTCGGATCACGAACCCGGACATTTTCCGGAAGTTCGGCCGAACCTCTCGAACCCGAACATCCAGGTGTTCGCTCATCTCTAGTCATCATCTTATTCGATATAGTATGGGCAACTAATCCACGCATTGCATAATAAGCTAAACTTAGAAAAGGTAAAATTTTGATACGCTATTATTTTTTCAATGCCACAAATTCAGGTCTAGAAATAGTAGGGCTAGAGCCGGAGAGAAAACTCATGTACTAGAAGTTAAAATATTTTTTATCCTCTGGGCTGCCAGCCATAGAGGTGTCACTTTTTTGCACTCCCATAGTATGTGTTTTAGTGTACCTCGTTGTCCACAGTTCCTCCAACACCTATCCGAGCAGTTAGGATAGACACGATTAAGCTTGGTGGGAGTAAAATACAAGTTATAATGAGTTTTAAATATTGCTTCTCGATGTGTTATGCATCTAAATGATTTTAGCCTTCTTTGTTTTTCAAAAGGATGTGGTGATGGCGCCTCATGTGCTGCAATAGACCTCTGGTACCTATAATTGTGTTTGAACGGCCACAGCATATTTTAATCCTGCAGATCTTGCACACCGCTGTGGTTTTGTCTGCCCACCTTGTAGAGAAAAAGTGACGTACGGGAGTTACTTGCAGAAGCTGAGCTCATCTCTGGCATGTTTTCAGCCAAAGCATTAGCAGCATCACCAGATCCTAAGGCATTTGTGGCTCTTGCAGTGCTTTGGGAGGTACATAGTATTTGCTGTTTATTCCTGCTGCCACCGCCCTTTTCCACTGATGTTGCCTCTTCCTCAGCCCCCCAATGAGGTTTCCAGGTCCTGTCCAGCACACACTCGACATTGGAATATTCACCTTCACTGCTGCTTATTATGACTGTGAGACATCATGGTGGGCCCCTGGGACCCACTCTTCTGCTCTGCATTTCCCCAACTGCCACTGTCACTGCCCCCACCACCAATGCCATGGCTACAGGTTTAACTATTACCACCACCATCAACACAGATATGCATGGGGTCACCAGCCTCCTTCCCAACCTCCTCCTCAGGGCAGCCCAAATGGTGAGGGCTCTCACACAAGTGGGTTTTCTTGGCACCTCTTAGGAAAAATGAAGGCACCCCTCTAGAAAGAAACAGTGAAGACTGAGAGGACTCCACTCAAAGCTTTCCTTGGAGCTGCAAGGAGGAGAATCAGAAAGAATGCTGTGACCCCTGGCTCCACAGCATGGTGCCGGACTCTGAAGTCACCCGTCATCCTGCTGTGACTGAGAGGAGGAGATAGCCATCCAATCCACAATGTCATCCTATTTCTTCTTAACTATAGCATTGTGCCTTTCGGTAGCCAGCGGGGATAACTGTGGCCTACTACTACTACTACCACCACTACTACCTATGGTGCTGCTACTCCCCACATTCTGGCTCTGGGTCTTTAGTTTGGAACCCTTCCATAGACCGGACATTTTTGGGCCTCTCAGATAATGTTGTGCACTACCCTGTGTATTGGTGTAGAAAACACGTATATATGCTGCTAGTTTAAATATAATCAACAACCTCAGGAAAAAAAAAAAAACGTGGGAAATAGGGAAACTGATGTGGGCCTAAATTCGTTGTCACTCCAAAATACTTTTGTGTTCTACCCTGTCGATGAAAATAATCAGCCCCTATAAAAAATAAATAAATAAAAGAAATTTGATGTGTGTTTGTGAACAGAGAAGTCAAAGGAAAATTATTTAGCTCTAAATTCGATATCCCTCACAGATATTTTTATGTTCTGGCATGTGTATTGGTGTTGATCACCTATATGCTGGTTTAATTAAATTAAACAAGTCCCAAACTAATTTAAATTCCAACCACGTGGAAATAGAATTCACGGAAATGGCCTAATGCTTAATATTGCATTATCACTCACGGGTAGATTGCTGTCCTACCTTGTGTTTTGTAGCAATCATATACAGTATATATATGCCAACTGTGTGGAATGATGCTCAATTTCAACTTAACGCACACTGGTAGGTTTCTGCCACACCATGGGTATTGCTGTAGTATATCAAGTATATATGCTTCTTAATTAAATTGAAAGCACTCGACATTGGAATATTCACCTTCACTGCTGCTTATTATGACTGTGAGACATCATGGTGGGCCCCTGGGACCCACTCTTCTGCTCTGCATTTCCCCAACTGCCACTGTCACTGCCCCCACCACCAATGCCATGGCTACAGGTTTAACTATTACCACCACCATCAACACAGATATGCATGGGGTCACCAGCCTCCTCCCCAACCTCCTCCTCAGGGCAGCCCAAATGGTGAGGGCTCTCACACAAGTGGGTTTTCTTGGCACCTCTTAGGAAAAATGAAGGCACCCCTCTAGAAAGAAACGGTGAAGACTGAGAGGTCTCCACTCAAAGCTTTCCTTGGGGCTGCAAGGAGGAGAATCAGAAAGAATGCTGTGACCCCTGGCTCCACAGCATAGTGCCGGACTCTGAAGTCACCCGTCATCCTGCTGTGACTGAGAGGAGGAGATAGCCATCCAATCCACAATGTCATCCTATTTCTTCTTAACTATAGCATTGTGCCTTTCGGTAGCCAGCGGGGATAACTGTGGCCTACTACTACTACTACCACCACTACTACCTATGGTGCTGCTACTCCCCACATTCTGGCTCTGGGTCTTTAGTTTGGAACCCTTCCATAGACCGGACATTTTTGGGCCTCTCAGATAATGTTGTGCACTACCCTGTGTATTGGTGTAGAAAACACGTATATATGCTGCTAGTTTAAATATAATCAACAACCTCAGGAAAAAAAAAAATGTGGGAAATAGGGAAACTGATGTGGGCCTAAATTCGTTGTCACTCCAAAATACTTTTGTGTTCTACCCTGTCGATGAAAATAATCAGCCCCTATAAAAAATAAATAAATAAAAGAAATTTGATGTGTGTTTGTGAACAGAGAAGTCAAAGGAAAATTATTTAGCTCTAAATTCGATATCCCTCACAGATATTTTTATGTTCTGGCATGTGTATTGGTGTTGATCACCTATATGCTGGTTTAATTAAATTAAACAAGTCCCAAACTAATTTAAATTCCAACCACGTGGAAATAGAATTCACGGAAATGGCCTAATGCTTAATATTGCATTATCACTCACGGGTAGATTGCTGTCCTACCTTGTGTTTTGTAGCAATCATATATATATATATATATATATATGCCAACTGTGTGGAATGATGCTCAATTTCAACTTAACGCACACTGGTAGGTTTCTGCCACACCATGGGTATTGCTGTAGTATATCAAGTATATATGCTTCTTAATTAAATTAAAAGCATCCCCCCAAAAAAATAATAATAATAATTGCGATAGTGTGGAAACTGAACATATGTAAATGGATGATTAAGGTTTGATGCTCAAATTGACACACACAGGTAGATTGCTATCAAACTGTGGATATTGCTGCAGTAATAACGTTTACAGTATATGCTGCTTATTTAAATTGAAAGACCCCTCCCCCCAAAAAAATAAAATTGTAAATAAGTAAACGGACGATTGAGGATTGACACTTAGTTTCAAGCTAAAACACACTGGTAGATGGCTGCCACACCGTGGGTTTTGCTGCAGTAATTAAGTATGTATGTGGTTTAATTAAATTGAAAACCACAAAAAAAAAAATTCTGTGAAAGCGGGAAACAAAATAAAAGTATTTGCTTGTAGGTAGCTGCTTTTGAGGTTCACCTACTCTCCTGGTAGCAGGCACAGCCAGCCACATGTCCTGTCTCCTCCTGTCCTGTCAGCTGCCCTTCTCTCTATTGTACACAACACACACACAATTCTTCTTTGGAATCCTAGCATTTCCCTTCAATGTCCCTGGCAATAAGCTTGATTAATTGATTTCTGACAGTCCCTGATTGATTTTTCACTGTCCCTGACTCCCTAACATTATTTTCCTGGTAGACACTGTAAGACCCAACTTCCCTCATTTACAACCCAGCACATAATGGCATTCAGCTACGGCACCTCCCTGCCTGCTGTATCACTGTTTGGCTCATCCAGGCGCCTGTTATGCCGGTCTAAGTTATGTGGGTGGGTAACAACATGACAAATGAGACAATCAAGTGCCTAATTGCCCATCAGTGCACAGTGGCGTAGCGTGAGTTGACAGCACCCAGGGCAAGCCAAGTATTGTGCTCCCCCAACCTGTGACCACATCCCTTTTTACCTCTCCTCCCCCGTAGTGTCAATAAGTATAATGGCCCCTCTGTATTATTATTATTAGTATTGCCCCCTCTGTATTATTATTATTAATAATATTAGAATGTTCCCCTCTGTAGTATTATTGTAATAATTATGACAATCAGCCCCTCCAGCATACAGTCCCATGTAAAATACATCACTCCCCCTGCCTTCAGCCCCTCCAGCATACAGTCTCATGTAAGATACAACCTGCCCTTGCCTTCAGCCCCTCCAGCATACAGTTCCGTGCAAGATAAATCACTCCCCTGCCTTCAGCCCCTCGAGTATACAGTCCCATCTAAAATTCATTACTCCCCCTGCCTTCAGCTCCTCCAGCATACAGTTCCATGTAAGATACATCACTCTCCTGCCTTCAGCCCCTCCAGCATACAGTCCCATGTAAGACACATCACTTCCCTACCTTCAGCCCCTCCAGCATACAGTCCCATGTACAATACATCACTCCCCGCTTTCAGCCCCTCATTGAAGATCTTGTTGCCTGGCACCCCCTGCAAACTTGCGCCAGAGGCAATTACCACCCCCCACCCCCCCACACACCATGCGACGCCATTTTAAGTGCATTATAATCAGCTATTATTAACCCCTTTTTTTGTGGATAGAAAAATGTCCCTAATTCACAAACACCAGAAATTCTACTTAGAACACTATGGTATGACCCACACCCCCAAAAGCATATATATATATATATATATATATATATATATTGTAAGAGGGTGCAAGGTATCATAGTCGATGGCAGGTACGTGTCACCGAGGTTCCTGGCCTCGGTGAGGTGAGAGCCGGGTTTTATGTGTCTGCAGCAGCTAGTGCTGCTTGACTTTGTTACTTAGTTTGGCTGCAAAGCTAATCCGGGCCGGCTCTTACTGGGAGTAGGCAAAGAGTTGGGTGGGTGCCTACTCCCCACGGTCCAGGCCGGACTTTATCTGGGCCTTTAAAAAGGCAGCCTCCTTAGCAGCTGTTGTGTGATTGTCCTGGAGCTGCAAACAGGGCTGTGGAGTTCTCTGACTTCGAGGAAAGAGCTCAGCAAGGAGGTGTTGTTGTTCCTGGCACCCTGAAGGTGGATTCTCCTGCGGCTGGGCCGACAGCCTGGTGCGAACCTGCACCTAAACCTCCCAGGTGACTGAACCTGTGTTGGCCTGTTTTATTTTGCCTCCTTATTTCTGATGTGCATGAATTACCACCAAGAGACTGTTTGTCGCTTATTTTTGTGTCAGTGTGAATAAAACACTGTTTATTGCACATTCTGGACTCCTTGTTTTGCCTCGGTACTGCACCCGCACCGCTATCTACCAGAGCGACTCCCCACATTTGGTGGAGGATGCGGGCATGCGCAGTGAGGCTGGCGTGAACGCCGAAGTTTTTTGCTAAACCCGAGTGCATGATATATATTAAGCCAGCAAAGTTGCAAGCAGGAATCTTTGGCAACATGGAGGCTGCTGTGAAGGCTCTCATAGAGGCTAACGTGCAGCAGCGGGAGACCAACCAGCTACTGCTACAACATGTGATGGCGTTACAGGCGGCAGGAGCGTCCCACCACGTCCATGATGCCCGGAAAGCGGTCCGTGCGGCGATCCCAAAATGACCCCCGCAGACGACGTTGAGACATACCTGGCGGTTTTTGAGAAGGTCGCCGTGAGGGAAAAGTTACCCCGTGACCAGTGGGCCGAGGTGGTTGCTCCGCTCCTGGCATCCGGACCCCAGCAAGTTTTTTTTGATTTAGCAGATGACCAGGCTGCTGACTATCCCACGGTGAAGGGGGAGATCCTGGCCAGATTGGGGGTAAACGTGTTGGTCCGGGCTCAGCGGGTCCACCAGTGGGACTTTAAAGCGGCTGAACCCGCCAGGCCGCAGTACTATGAGTTGCTGCACAGGTTGCAAAAATGGCTGCAGCCTGACATTCTAAGCCCGACTGCTATGTTGGACCGTCTGCTGGCTGACATGTTCTGGAGGGCCTTGCCTTACCCCCTTCAGCACTGGATCGGCCAGGTGTCACCCACCAATGCTCTAGAAATGGTCGACCTGGTGGAGCGCTATGAGGCCACCCAAAACTTGAAGGGGGTGTTGTTGGGAGGGGCCGGTCAAACCCCGGAGGACTCCCATCCAGTCCCGACGACTGGTACCCGAGAAACCTGCTCGGGTGTACCCCTGCAGACCCGGCCCCGATAGTCTGCTGGCGGTGTCACGAGCCTGGCCACGTAAGGGCCGACTGTCCACAGTGGGGAGAACCCATGGAGATTAATTATGGGTACCGGGCTTCCATGTACGCCCGGAGACTGTGTGCGACCGGCACCCCGAGACAATAGACAATCGTCATCTGTGCCAGGTGCAAGTCGGGGATAACCTGGCAGTGGCGCTGTTGGACTCAGGGAGCCTGGTAACCCTGGTAAGTGCTGCCCTGGTACAGCCCACCCAGTATACGGGCCGGAAAGTTGGTGTGGTGTGCATTCACGGAGACTTAAAGGACTATCCCACTGCTGTAATGTCTCTGTCCACGGCGGCCGGCACCTGGACTTGTGAAGTGGCGATCTCCACAAAGCTACCCTATGAACTGATAATTGGGAGAGACTTCCTGGTTTTCCGTCACTGTGGCCTGAGGTGAAAGTGTCTAATAGCCCTGAGACAGGGGTAACCCTAGCAGAGTGGCCTGATACCACTGGAAGGCCAGAACCCTGGGAGCCCGAGTCTGAAGGGCCAGCGGTAGGGGTGACCACTGCTGCAGCGGTAGTGGGGGAGACAACCCCACTGAGTGTAATGGTGGGAGACACGGAGGACTTGCCACCGGGACCTGAGTTGGCAGACCTCAATGTCTCCGGGAAAATTTTGGGACCGCACAACACCGGGACCAAACCCTAACCAGGGCCTGGGAGAATGTGCTGGAAATTGATGGTAAACCCCAGAAACCAGGGGCTGAATTAATGTTCCCACGATTTATTGTTCTTCAGGATATGTTGTATCGGGTGAACCAAATCCGAGGTGAACCTGTTGAACAGTTGGTGGTGCCCACAGCATATCGCAAGCTTGTCATGGAGCTTGCCCACCAACATGTTCTTGGGGGACACCTGGGGTGGCAGAAAACCCAGGACCGCATTCTGCAGCGGTTTTATTGGCCCAGTGTGTTCAAGGAGGTAGAAAATTATTGTAAGTCCTGTCCAACCTGTCAGATAACTAGCCCCCAGCCTCATTTCCGTAGTCCTCTGGTACCTCTGCCAATTATTGAAGTACCGTTTGAGCGAATCGCTATGGATTTAATTGGGCCTGTACCAAAGTCTGCCAGGGGCCACCAACACATTCTGGTAGTTCTCGACTATGCCACTCGGTATCCGGAGGCGGTGCCTCTGCGACATACCTCAGCTAAGCTCATTGCCAAAGAGTTAATGGAGATGTTTTCCCGTGTGGGCCTGCCAAAAGAGGTTCTGACAGACCAAGGGACCCCTTTATGTCCAAAGTAATGAAGGAACTGTGTAAATTGTTGCGTATAAAGCAGTTACGGACGTCCGTTTACCATCCGCAAACAGACGGTCTTGTTGAGAGGTTTAACCAAACTCTAAAAAATATGTTAAAGAGGGTGGTGTCTAGAGATGGGAAGGACTGGGACCTGCTTCTGCCCTATCTCATGTTCGCAGTGCGAGAGGTACCCCAGGCCTCTACTGGGTTCTCGCCCTTCGAACTGCTTTATGGCAGACACCCTCGGGGCCTGTTGGATATCGCCAAGGAAGCATGGGAACAACAGCCTGTCCCCCACAAAAGTGTCATTGAGTATGTCACCCAGATGCAGGAACGGATAGAAAGGGTGTTGCCGCTGGTCCGGGAGCATATGGAGGCAGCGCAACAAGCCCAGAGTAGGGTGTACAATCGTCAGGCACGGGTACGGGGCTTCAATCCGGGAGATCGAGTATTGGTTCTGGTACCCACCCTTGACAGCAAATTCCTAGCTAGGTGGCAGGGCCCCTATGAGGTGATCGAGAAGGTAGGGGGAGTAAATTACAAAGTACACCAGCCAGGCGGCGCAAGCCGGAGCAGGTGTACCACGTGAATTTACTTAAGCCGTGGAAAGATAGGGACACGGCCGACGACCACAGCCCCCGGCCAGGGCTTCTAGGTGAAAAGGGTCCAGCCCCACAGTTCGAGGCCTGTGAAGCAGTAACCACGGTAAAATTGCAGACAGCCTGTCTTCCAAACAAGTTCAGGAAGTCAGGAGTTCATCAGTCGGAACACGGATGTGTTCTCGGACCTCCCTGGCCGCACGTCTCTCATCCAACATGACATCGCCACTGAGCCTCAGGCCAAGATCCGGTTAAAACCATACCGGGTACCCGAGGCTCGGCGACGGGCCATCGCGGAGGAAGTACAGTTAATGTTGAAGCTCGATGTCATTGAGGAGTCGAAAAGTGAGTGGGCCAGTCCCATAGTCCTAATACCCAAGCCGGATGGGACGCTGCGGTTCTGCAACGATTTTCGCAAGTTAAATGAAGTGTCCAAGTTTGATGCGTATCCCATGCCCCGGGTAGACGAGCTTGTTGAGAGTTTAGGGCAAGCCCGTTATTTTTCTGTGCTAGACCTCACCAAAGGGTACTGGCAGGTACCCTTAACGGAGTCGGCCAAGGAAAAACGGCTTTTGTTACCCGCAGGGCCTGTATCATTACAAGGTGTTACCCTTTGGCCTGCATGGCGCCCCGCCACCTTCCAAAGGTTAATGGACATTGTGCTGCGACCACATCGTCGGTACGCCTCGGCCTACTTAGATGATGTAGTCATCCACAGCACCGACTGGGAAAGCCATTTACCCAAGGTGCAGGCGGTAGTGGATGCCCTGAGGAAAGCTGGACTAACCGCCAATCCAAAAAAGTGTGCGATTGGGTTGGAAGAGACCAAATATCTGGGATATGTAATCGGGCGGGGAGTCATCAAACCTCAGGTAGCTAAGGTAGAGGCCGTTCAGTAACTGGCCCCGACCGGTCACCACCAGGCAGGTAAAGTCGTTCCTGGGGATTGTAGGATACTACATGAGGTTTGTGCCCCACTTTGCCACAATAGCAGCGCCATTGACAGATCTGTTGAAGGGGCGAAAGTCTGGGAGGGTTAGCTGGAGTGAGAAGGCGGAGGAGGCTTTCTCCGCGTTGAAGTCGGCCCTGTGTGGGTCCCCGGTTTTGGTGACACCCGACTTCAACAAGGAGTTCGTCGTACAGACCGACGCCTCGGAGGTAGGCCTCGGTGCTGTGCTGTCTCAGGAGGTCAACGGGGAAGAACATCCCGTTGTCTTCCTGAGCCGTAAGCTCAGTCCCGCCGAGTCCAGGTATAGTATAGTGGAGAGGGAGTGCCTGGCTATCAAGTGGGCACTCAAATCTCTCCGCTACTACCTGTTAGGAGGAGGTTCCGTCTGGTGACCGACCATTCCCTCTCAAGTGGATGAGTCAGGCCAAGGAGAGGAATGCTCGGGTCACCAGGTGGTTCCTATCCCTGCAAAATTTCAAATTCTCCGTGGAACACAGGGCAGGCCGCTTGCAGGGTAACGCAGATGCCCTGTCCCGCGTCCACTGTCTCACGTGTGTTCACCCCTCAGGGTTGAACAAAGGGGGTGTAAGAGGGTGCAAGGTATCATAGTCGATGGCAGGTACGTGTCACCGAGGTTCCTGGCCTCGGTGAGGTGAGAGCCGGGTTTTATGTGTCTGCAGCAGCTAGTGCTGCTTGACTTTGTTACTTAGTTTGGCTGCAAAGCTAATCCGGGCCGGCTCTTACTGGGAGTAGGCAAAGAGTTGGGTGGGTGCCTACTCCCCACGGTCCAGGCCGGACTTTATCCGGGCCTTTAAAAAGGCAGCCTCCTTAGCAGCTGTTGTGTGATTGTCCTGGAGCTGCAAACAGGGCTGTGGAGTTCTCTGACTTCGAGGAAAGAGCTCAGCAAGGAGGTGTTGTTGTTCCTGGCACCCTGAAGGTGGATTCTCCTGTGCCTGGGCCGACAGCCTGGTGCGAACCTGCACCTAAACCTCCCAGGTGACTGAACCTGTGTTGGCCTGTTTTATTTTGCCTCCTTATTTCTGATGTGCATGAATTACCACCAAGAGACTGTTTGTCGTTTATTTTTGTGTCAGTGTGAATAAAACACTGTTTATTGCACATTCTGGACTCCTTGTTTTGCCTCGGTACTGCACCCGCACCGCTATCTACCAGAGCGACTCCCCACAATATATATATATATGTTATTTCTATTAATTTAGAGGTAG
Organism: Bufotes viridis; assembly: GCA_033119425.1. Classification (NCBI taxonomy): domain Eukaryota; kingdom Metazoa; phylum Chordata; class Amphibia; order Anura; family Bufonidae; genus Bufotes; species Bufotes viridis. Next base: position 501,190,452 of record CM065589.1, on the reverse strand, counting down.
GGACTGGTGTTGGTCGAGCACGGGTGCTCGAATAGAACACCTCGGGATGCTCGGGTGCACAATGGAAGTCATTGGGAGAACCCAAGCATTAAACCAGGCACCTGTGCTCTGAAGAGGGGAGGTTGTCTGGTACACAGGAAAAGGTCAGAATCAGAAATTGATGGAAACACCACTGAAATGGTTCGGGAACAGCATGGGGAGGATGTCTGGATGCATCTTGGACTCCCATGTTGCTGCTGGGAACGATGTTGTCCGAATAGTAGCAGGCCACTTTTACAGACTGACAATAATACGCACAAAACCAAAGATAAAATTGCTTTTACAGGAAAAATTGTTAGAATGTTAGAAACATTCTTTCCTGTATATTTACTTGTATATAAAGTGCAAGTGCTGCCAAAAATTACAAGATAGAGGCAGTCCAATACAACATGTATATCACATAAAGGAGGGCCTTATTCACATTGTGGTACAATTGTTCAGGTAGTGGGACTCTTACACTCATAAAGCCTATGCACAAGTGAAAGGGCTGCCAAAAATGACAAGGAACCAGCACTACAACACAACCTTTCTTGCACATAATGGTGGGCATCATACACACCTTTAAAATGATGATGGCCTGCTGATGACCCTCTAAAACATTATGGGCGAGGGCCTGCTGCTGATCTGACCATCTAAAACATTATGGGTGAGGGCCTGCTGCAGAGCTGACTGACCATCTAAAAAATTAGGGGTGAGTGCCTGCTGCTGATCTGACCATTTAAAACAATATGGGCAAGGGTGTGCAGCCGAGCTGACCATCTAAAACATTAGGGGTAAGGGCCTACTGCCAAGCTGACCATCTAAAACATTATAGGCGAGGGCCTGCTACTGAGCTGACCATCTAAAACATTATGGGCGATGACCTGCTGCAGAGCTGACTATATAAAAAAATAGGGGCGAGGGTCTGCTGCTGAACTGACCCTCTAAAACATTGGGGGTGAGGGTCTGCTGCTGAGCTGACCATCTAAAACATTAGGGGTGAGGGCCTGCTGCTAAGTTGACCATCTAAAAGATTAGGGGCAAGGGACTGCTGGTGAAACTCTAAAACATTATGGGCAAGGGCCTGCTAGTGACCCTCAAAAACATTATGGGCAAGGGCCTGCTAGTGACCCTCAAAAACATTATGGGCAAGGGCCTGCTGGTGACCCTCAAAAACACCATGGGTGAGGGCCTGCTAGTGACCCTCAAAACATTATGGGTGAGGGTCTTCTGCTGAGCTGACCCTCTAAAACATTAGGAGCGAGGGCAGCCTAATTACCATGTTGATATGATGGAGGAGGAGGAGGAGAAAAGGGAGATTAAACTATATACCCTTTTTATTGGTGGAAGGGGTGCATGGGAATACAGTGTATTCAATACACCATAAAAGACACATTTAAAGAGCCTTTATGTTCAGCCGCTTTCCTCTAGTGGAGTAGAGAAGTCAGGGGCAATCCAGGCCTTGTTCATTTTTATAATAGTCAACCGGTCAGTATTTTCAGTTGACAGGCGGATGCGCTTATCAGTTATTATGCCCCCAGCAGCACTAAATTAACACCCTGACAAAATGCTGGCGGCGGGGCAGGCCAGCACCACCAAGGCGTAGAGCGCCAGTTCGTGCCACGTGTCTAGCTTGGACACCCAATAGTAGTAAGGCACAGAGGGATCATTGAGGGCGCTGACACGGTCTGCTACATACTCCTTCAACATCATCCAAAATGTTCCCCTCCTTGTGACACTAGGCCACGCATCAGGTTGAGGGTGCTGGCGAGGTGTCATAAAACTGTCCTAGGCCTTGGAGAGTGTTTCCCTGCCTCTGTTTGAACTGCTGTGTGTTCCCCTCGTCACCCCTCCTCAGTTGGCCAAGGAACTACATGTGCCATCCCAGGGTACGACTCGCTCCCGGCCTTCACAACGTTCACCCAGTATGCTGTCAGGGAAATGAAGCGTCCCGTGCCAAAAGCACTTGGCCATGTATCAGTCGTTAAGTGGACCTTCCCAATAACTGCATTGGTCAGGGCAAGGGTGATGTTACGGGACACATGCTGGTGTAAGGCTGGGACTGCACACTGTGAAAAATATTGCCGGCTGGGGACAGAGTAACGTGGGACCGCCTCCGTGTCCACAAGCCTAAATGGCAATATTTCCATGGCCAGCAATTTTTAAAGGTGCACATTTGATGCTATAGCCTGTGGGTGGGTGGGTGGGTGGGTGGCTGGGTATTTGCGCTTTCGTTCAAAGGCCTGGGGTATAGACATCTGGATGCTGCAATTGGACATAGAAGTGGATGTACTAGCTGATGGTGTTTGCGAAGGCTCAGATGCATGGCGGGAGGCATCCGGGCCAGCATCTTGGACAGGGGATTCGACAGCACGTAACACAGGGGAAGAGGAGGCAGTGGTGGGACCCGCAAACACTGATTGTGGGCCCAGGCGTTCGGTCCACCTATTAGGGTGCTTTGATGCCACGTGGCAGATCATGCTGGTGGTAGTGTGCATGGCCCTGCTCCTTTTGGTATGGCACAGGTTGCAAATGACAATTCATTTATCGTCCGCACTTTCCTCAAATAAGTGCCAGACTGCAGAACACCTGCCCCTTGGCAGATTTCCATAGGAGGGTGCTCTGGGGAACAGTTGCGGGCCTCTTTGGTGTGGCCCGCCTTCTCCCTTTTGCCACCCCACTGCCTCTTCCAGCCTCTTGCAGTGCTGCGGATCCCTCCCCCTGTGTACTGCTGTCCTCGCTCTGCTTGCCACCTTCCCAGGTTGGGTCAGTGACTTCATCGTCTACCACCTCCTCTTCCACTTCCTCACTCTGGTCATCCTCCTGACTTGTTGACCTAACAACAACCTCAGTTATTGACAACTGTGTCTGATCCTCATCATCCTCCTTGTGAAACACTAATTGCCATTCCCCACCGTCATTTTCTTCTGACTGTGGTTGCTCAAGAGTTTGGGAATCAGGGCACAAGATCTCCTCATGTCCCTCTTCAAGCGGGCTTGTTGAGAGGCCCAAATTAAGGAATGGCAATTAAAAGAGCCCCTCGTAATATCCAAGTGTGTGATCACTTGTTTGCCAAGACTCACCATGGTGGGTGGAAAGAGTATCAGGGTGAGGATTATGTTGACCAGACTCTTGGCTACAGAGACTGGACTTTGTGGAAGATAGGGTGGTGCTTAGCCAACAGGTAGCATTATCTGCTGCAATCCAACCGGCCACCTGGTCGCAGTGGTCTGACTTTGAGAGTGGTGTCCAGTGCCGCCCTGCAAACTGGGACATGAAGCTAGGTATGTGGATGAGTGTGTTTCACCACGCCCAGGGCCACGGCCTCTATGTGCACCATCAGCAGCACGGCCACTTTACCGTCCCTTACTGCTTGCCTTGCGCATATTAAATGTTCTACATGTGCTTGCAAGTATGTCACATATACAGTAGCACAGGTTTTGTAAGTGTATGCGCAAATAAAGTACACAGCATGTCACAAATATTTTTAGGATGCTCACACTTTAAACAGGAGATGTAGCACAGATGATGTCGCTGTCATCACCGTCTAATAAAAAATGACTCTGAATGAGTGTCACTGATATTTAGGTTGCACAAACATTATATAGGAGGTATAGCACAAGTAATGTCGCTGTCACCACCGGCTAATAAAAAATTAAACTGAATTAATGTCACTGATATATAGGATGCACAAATGTTATACAGGAGGTATAGAGTAAGTAATGTTGCTGTCATGACCGCCTAATAAAAAATTAAACTTAATGAATGTCACTGATATTTAGGATGCACAATCATTATACAGGAGGTATAGCGCAAGTAATGTCGCTTTCACCACCAGCTAATAAAAAATTACACTTAATTAATGTCACTGATATTTAGGATGAACAAACATTGTACAGGAAGTATAGAGCAAGTAATGTCGCTGTCAAAACCATCTAATACAAAATTACACTGAATTAATTTCACTGATATTTAGGATGAACAAACGTTATACAGAAGGTATAGCGCAAGTAATATCGCTATCACCACTGGCTAATAAAACATTACACTGAATTAATGTCTCTGATATTTAGAATGCACAAACGTTATACCGGAGGTATAGCGCAAGTAATGTCGCTGTCACCACCAGCTGATAAAAAATTACACTGAATTAATGTCACTGATATTTAGGATGCAGAAAATGTTATACAGGAAGTATAGCGCAAGTAATGTCGCTGTCACCACCGCATAATACAAAATTACACTGAATTAATATCACTGATATTTCGGATGCATTAACGTTATACTGGAGATGAAGCGCAGGTAATGTCGCTGCCGCCACCTTAGACACAAGATGTAGCACAGATAATGTCGCTGTCTGCAGCGGCCAAACAATTTCAAGCTATTTAGCTCAAGTTGCGCTAAAAATATACATTGCTGCCAGATACAACTGTAGTCCATAAAAGGACTTTTGGGTCTCTAACAAGCTTTAGCAATTTAGTGCAGGTTGCGCTAAAAACATATATTGCTGCCACACACAATAGTCCTTAAAAGGACTTTTGGGTCCATAACAAGTATAAAAAGTAAAATATTTCTATTTCGCTCCCTATACTATTTCTCCCTTCTACTCTTCAGCATTCTCTGACTAAGACTGAGCCGAACCACGTGTCATCGGGTGCTATATAACACCCGATGACGCATTCCGGCCAGCCAATCACTGTAATGCCAGCAGCCAACATGGCTACAGCATTACAGTGAATGTCAGTACTTACCTGTACATTTATTGGCTGCGTAGCAGCCAACAAACGTGCAGGGAGGAGACTCGAGCATCACGATCGAGCACACGTGGTATTCGACAGAACATCGTGATGTGCCGAGCATCACGATGCTCGAGCCGAACTAGTGTTCGGCCGAGGTATAGCGCAAAAAGACCACATCAACTGTTCTCCTTCTAACAACACATTGTTCTGACCTATTCATCTTATGGTGCACTGCTTATTTCTGCTTTAACCCTAACATATTCTTCCTGCCTTCCGTTTGTGAAGACATCGCACGAGTATTGCAAAATCATGCTTTTTTTTTTATAAAGCCAGTCATCTTGACCCCACACATCTTGGAATATGTTGAGCCAAGAAGAAAGGTAAGGAAGGAAACATTTGTGCAGCCAAAGCAAAATCTCATTTTGTATATTTTAACCCCTTCACGACATGTGACGTACTATTACGTCATGGAAGTCAGTGACGTCCCGCATTTTGACGTAATAGTACGTCATGCTGATCGGGCGGGCACCGGAACAGTGTGCACCTGATCACTGCAGGGGTGAGGGAGCGCATTGGGTCCCCGTGCTGCCGTGACGGGGACCCGATGCGTGAGAAGGCAGCCGGATGCCCCGTCACAGCAGGCTGGGTCTCCTAGGGAACCTGTTAGTGTACTGCTCAATGTAGTACACTAACAGGCAATGCTTTACAATACAAAAGTATTGTACAGCATTGCAGAGGAGGATCAGACCCCCAAAAGTGAAAGTTAAAAATAAAGTAAAGAATATTTTTTTTAAGTGTTTTTAATAAAATGTATAAAGTTTTTAAATAAAAAAAGAAAAAAATGCCCCTTTCCCCTTATTTAAAAAAAAACTAAAAAAATAATAAAAACAAACATATTTAGTATCGCCGCGTCCGTAATGACCAGCTTTATGAATATATGTCACATGATACACCCTGTCCGATAAACAACATTAAAAAAAGTGTAGAATAAAAAAAAACATTTTTGTCACCTTACATCACACAAAGTGCAACACCAAGCGATCAAAAAGTCGTATGTCCCACAAACTGGTATCAATAAAACCGTCACCTTATCCTGCAAAAAATGAGCCCCTACCAAAGACAATCGCCCTAAAAATATAAAAAATATAGCTCTAAGAACATGGAGACAATAAGAGATATTTTTTTGTTTCAAAACTGCTATTATTGTGCTAAAGTGAAATAGTTAAAAAAATACACATATTAGATATCGCCACATCCGTAATAACCAGCACTATAAAAATATCACATTACCTAACCCCTCAGATGAACACCGTAAAAAAAAAAAAAAAAAAAGGAAAAAAAGGAATTTTTCGACCTTACATCACAAAAATTGCAACAGCAAGTGATCAAAAAGACGTATGCCCCCCAAATTAGTACCAATCAAACAGTCACCTCATCCCGCGAAAAATGAGACCATACCTAAGACAATCGGTCGAAAAATAAAAAAAGCTATCACTCTCAGACAATGGAGACACTTAAATATGATTTTGTTTAGCTTCAAAACTGCTATTATTGTGCTAAAGTGAAAGAAAGAAAAAAAAGTAGACATATTAGGTATTGTCACATTCGTAACAATACATAAAAATATCACATGACCTAACCCCTCAGGTGAACACATTACAAAAATAAAAATAAAAACTGTGTAAAAAAGAAATATTTTTGTAACCTTACATCACAAACACCAACCCCCCAAAATAGTACCAATTAAACCGTAACCTCATTCCGCAAAAAATGAGACCTTACCTAAGACAATCGGTCAAAAAATAAAAAATCTATGGCTCTCAGACTATGGAGGCACTAAAACATCATTATTTCGGTTTAAAAATGCTATTATTGTGTAAAACTTAAATAAATAAGAAAAATTTGACATATTAGGTATTTTCATGTCTGTAATGATCTGCTCTATAAAAATATCACATGACACCTCAGGTGAACGCTGGAAAAATAAATAAATGATAACTGCGTCAAAAAAAACTATTTTTTGGTCACTTTGCCCCATAAAGTGTAATAATAAATGATCAAAAAATCATATGTACCCAAAAATGGTACCAAAAAACATCAACTCTTCCTGCAAAAAATGAGCCCCTGCACTAGACGATTGGCAGAAAAATAAAATAAATTGGGTGTTCAGAAAATGGAGACAAAAAAAACTAATTTTTTTAAAAAATGCTTTATTATGTAAAACTGAAACAAACAGAAAGTAGACATATTTGATATCATTGCATCCATAAGAACCTGCTCTATAAAAATAGCACATGATCTACCCTGTCAGATGAATGTTGTAAAAAAATAAAAACTGTGCCAAAACATAATCTTTTTGGTTACCTTGCCTCACAAAAAACGTAATATAAAGCAATTAAAAATTATATGTATCCCAAAATAGTACAAATAAAACTGGCACCTTATCCCGTAGTTTCAAAATAAGGTCACTTTTTTCAGTTTCTTCTGTAGGGGTGCATCAGGGAGGCTTCAAATTTGACATGGCATCTAAAAACCAGTTCAGCTAAATATGCCTTCCAAAAACCATATGGCGTTCCTTTCCTTCTGTTCCCTGCCGTGTGGTCATACAGCAGTTTACGACCACATATGGGGTGTCTCGGTAAACCACAGAATCAGGGTAATAAATATTGAGTTTTGTTTGGCTGTTAACCCTTGCTTTGTTACTGGAAAAAATCAATTAAAATAAAAAATCTGCCAAAAAAGTGGAATTCTGAAATTTCATCTCCATTTTCCATGAATTCTTGTGGAATACCTAAAGAGTTAACAAAGTTTGTAAAATCAATTTGGAATACCTTGAGGGGTGTACTTTCTAAAATGTGGCCATTTATGGGTGGTTTTTATTATGTAAGCCCCACAAAGTGACTTCCGACCTGAGCTGGTCCTTAAAAAGTGGGTTTTGGAAATTGTCAGAAAAATTTCAAAATTTGCTTCTAAAATTCTAAGCCTTCTAATGTCCCCAAAAAATAAAATTTCATTTTAAAAATGATCCAAACATGAAGAAGACATATGGGAAATGTTAAGCAATAACTATTATATGAGAATAACAAATAAGTGGGGGGCACTCGGTGCTCTGACAGTATATAGATACAAAAGGTGTGGTAATATTATATGAAGTATCACTATCTATTATAAAAGTAGTGAAATTGAAATTAAAAAATTTGGGAATTTTTCAAAAAGTTTGGTAAATTTTAGATTTTTTCATAAATAAAGGTGAAATATATTGACTCAAATTTATGACTATCATGAAATACAATGTGTCAGGAGTAGAGTTGAGCGAACAATTCGAGAATTACCGAATTTTGGGGTGTTCGGGACACGGACCCGGACCCGAACATTTTCAAAAAAGTTTGGGTTCGGGTTCGTTGTTCGGCGATTTCTTCACGCTTTCTGAAGGGCTGCACAGCAGCCAATCAGCTAGCGTTTTACTTCTTGCCCTAAGAGCCCATCACAGACATGCCTACTAATGACATGGTTGTGATTGGCCAAGTGCAGCATGTGACCCACCCTCTATTTAAGCTGGAGTCACGTAGCGCTGCACGTCACACTGCTCTGATTAGTGTAGGGAGAAGACGCAGCTGCTGTGAGGGCGAGATTAGGCAGGGAAAAGTCTGCAAAAGCACCTAATGAAGTGATCGATCTACAGCTGTGAATGATTCAACTTCTGCTAGTTACTTGCTCACTGGTTTTTAGGCTGCACAGAGCGTTTTTCTGTCACTTATTTTCTGGGGTGATCAGCGGCCATTTTGTGACTTGTGGTGCACCAGAACATGCTGCCACCAAGTCCAGCAATCCATCAATACTAGTTTTTTTTTTTTGCTATATCCTACATCAGGGGCTTGGCTGTGCTAATTGTCACCCCTAGAAACTTAGGATAGCAATTTCTATATTTTATTAAGGGGTTAAATACAATTGCCAAAATACCAATCCCCTGAATCTGGTGTTCCAGCTTTGGCTTGCCAAGTATAATACTGTCTGCTGTTTGGCAAAGGATAGATTATTTTCTGTGGTGAAATTCAATTGTCAAAATAGCAATACCATAAATCTGGTGTCACAGCTGTGGCTGGCAAAGTATAATAGTGTCCGCCAAAACATATATTTTGTTCTGGGGTGAAATTCAATTGCCAAAATAGCAATACCATAAATCAGTGGTTTCAGCTGTGGCTGGCAAACTATAATAGTGTCCGCCAAAACATATATTTTGTTCCGGCCTAGTTTAAATCTGTCCGTAACAGGGTATATTTTGTTCTGGGTTAAATTCAATTGCCAAGATAGCAATACCATAAATCAGTGGTTTCAGCTGTGGCTGGCCAAGTTTCATAGTGTCCTGCAAAGGATATATTTTGTTCTGGGGTGAAATTCAATTGCCAAAATAGCAATACCATAAATCAGTGGTTTCAGCTGTGGCTGGCAAACTATAATAGTGTCCGCCAAAACATATATTTTGTTCTGGGGTGAAATTCAACTGCCAAAATAGCAATCCCCTAAATCTGGTGTCCCAGCACTGGCTGGCAAACTATAATAGTGTCCGCCAAAACATATATTTTGTTCTGGGGTGAAATTCAACTGCCAAAATAGCAATCCCCTAAATGTGGTGTCCCAGCATTGGCTGGCAAACTATAATAGTGTCCGCCAAAACATATATTTTGTTCTGGCGTGAAATTCAATTTCCAAAATAGCAATACCATAAATCAGTGGTTTCATATGTGGCTGGCCAAGTTTCATAGTGTCCTGCAAAGGATATGTTTTGTTCTGGCGTGAAATTCAATTGCCAAAATAGCAATACACTGAATCTGGTGTTCCAGCTGTTGCAGGCCTAGTTTAAATCTGTCCGTAACAGGGTATATTTTGTTCTGGGGTGAAATTCAGTTGCCAAAATAGCAATACCATAAATCAGTGGTTTCAGCTGTGGCTGGCAAACTATAATAGTGTCCGCCAAAACATATATTTTGTTCTGGGGTGAAATTCAACTGCCAAAATAGCAATCCCCTAAATCTGGTGTCCCAGCACTGACTGGCAAACTATAATAGTGTCCGCCAAAACATATATTTTGTTCTGGGGTGAAATTCAATTGCCAAAATAGCAATACCATAAATCAGTGGTTTCAGCTGTGGCTTGCCAAGTTTCAAAGTGTCCTGCAAATTATATATTTTGTTCTGGGGTGGAATTCAATTGCCAAAATAGCAATACCCTGAATCTGGTGTTCTAGCTGTTGCAGGCCTAGTTTAAATCTGTCCATAAAAGGATACCTTTCATCTAGGGCCTAAATACTAGCCCTAAAAGAGATATTCCCCTAAATCAGTGGTTACTGCTGTACCTGGATTAGTGTAATACGCTACATAAATAAATAGGCAGATAGTGTTAGGTGCTTGTAAAAAAAAGGCCTGAATTTGAAATCAATACATTGGGCCAAATTTTTTTTTTTTTATTGCGGTGCTTGGTGAACGGTAACAATGAGGAAACATTTAGTAAGAGACGCGGACGCGGTCGTGGTTGTGTTAGTGTACCCTCTGGTGCTGGGAGAGGACGTGGCCATTCTGCCGCAGCCACACGTCCTAGTGAACCAACTACCTCAGGTTCCAGTACCCGCCACAATTTACAGCGATATTTGGTGGGGCCCAATGCCATTCTAAGGATGGTAAGGCCTGAGCAGGTACAGGCGCTAGTCAATTGGGTGGCCGACAGTGGATCCAGCACGTTCACAACATTATCTCCCACCCAGTCTTCTTCAGAAAGCGCACAGATGGCGCCTGAAAACCAAGCCCATCAGTCTGCCACATCACCCCCATGCATATCAGGGAAACTGTCTGAGCCTCAAGTTATGCAGCAGTCTCTTATGCTGTTTGAAGACTCTGCTGGCAGGGTTTCCCAAGGGAATCCACCTAGCCCTTCCCCAGTGGTGGAAGACATAGACTGCACTGATGCACAACCACTAATGTTTCCTGATGATGAGGATATGGGAATACCATCTCATCGCAGTCCGCACGTCTCTGAAGATGACGAAACACAAGTGCCAACTGCTGCGTCTTTCTGCAGTGTGCAGACCGAACAGGAGGTCAGGGAGGAAGACTGTGTGGAAGACGATACTAGACCCCACATGGAATGAAGGTCGTGCCACTGACTTTCATAGTTCAGAGGAAGAGGCAGTGGTGAGACCGAGCCAACAGCGTAGCAAAAGAGGGAGCAGGGGCAAAAGCAGAACAGCTGCCTCCAAGAGAGTTTGCCTGCTACTGGCCACCGCCACCAGGGACCGAGCACCCCAAAGGCAGCTTCAAGGAGTTCCCTGGCATTGCACTTCTTTAAACAATATGCTGACGACAAGACCCGAGTGGTTTGCACGCTGTGCCATCAGAGCCTGAAGCGAGGCATTAACGTTCTGAACCTTAGCACAACCTGCATGACCAGGCATCTACATCTACAAAGCATGAACTGCAGTGGAGTAAACACCTTAAAAGCAAGGAACTCACTCTGGCTCCCCCTGCTCCCTCTTCTGCTGATGCCTCGGCCTCTTCCTCCGCTTCGGGAGGTATGTTGGCACCTGCCGCCCACCAAACAGAGGATGTGCCACCGGCAACACCACCTGCGTCAACAAGCATCTCCTTCATGTCACACGGCAGCGTTCAGCTCTCCATCTCACAAACTTTGGAGAGAAAGCGTAAATTCCCACCTAGCCACCCTCGAGCCCTGGGCCTGAATGCCAGAATTTCTAAGCTACTGGCCTTTGAAATGCTGTCATTCAGGCTGGTGGACACAGACATCTTTAAACAGCTGATGTACATGGCTGTCCCACAGTATGTTGTTCCCAGCCGCCACTACTTCTCCAAGACAGCCGTGCCTTCCCTGCACAACCAAGTATCCGATAAAATCAAGTGTGCACTGCGCAACGCCATCTGTGGCAAGGTCCACCTAAGAACAGATACGTGGACCAGTAAGCACGGCCAGGGACGCTATATCTCCCTAACTGCACACTGGGTAAATGTAGTGGCGGCTGGGCCCCAGACGGAGAGTTCCTTGGCACACGTCCTTCCGCCGTCAAGGATCGCAGGGCATCATTCTTTGCCTCCTGTAGCCTCCTCCTCCTACTCGGCTTCCTCCTCCTCTGCTTCCACCAGCTCATCCAGTCAGCCACACACCTTCACCACCAACTTCAGCACAGCCCGGGATAAACGTCAGCAGGCCATTCTGAAACTCATATGTTTGGGGGACAGGCCCCACACCACGCAGTAGTTGTTGAGGGGTATTGAACAACAGAACGACGAGTGGTTTCTGCCGGTGGGCCTCAAGCCCGGCCTGGTGGTGTGCAATAATGGGCGAAATCTCGTCACAGCTTTGGGACTAGCCGGTTTGACGCACATCCCTTGCCTGGCGCATGTGCTGAATTTGGTGGTGCAGAAGTTCATTCACAACTACCCCAACATGTCAGAGCTGCTGCATGAAGTGCGGGCCGTCTGTGTACGCTTCTGGCGTTCACATCCTGCCGCTGCTTGCCTGTCTGCGCTACAGCGTAACTTCGGCCTTCCCGCTCACCGCCTCATATGCGATGTGCCCACCAGGTGGAACTCCACCTTGCACATGCTGGAGAGACTGTGCGAGCAGCAGCAGGCCATAGTGGAGTTTCAGCTGCAGCACGCATGCGTCTGCCGCACTGCGGAACAGCACCACTTCAGCACCAATGATTGGGCCTCCATGCGAGACCTGTGTTCCCTGTTGCTCTGTTTCGAGTACTCCACCAACATGGCCAGTAGCGATGACACCGTTATCAGCTTTACAATACCACTTCTATGTCTCCTTGAGAAAACGCTTAGAGCGATGATGGAAGAGGAGGTGGCCCAGGAGGAGGAGGAGGAGGATGAGGGGTCATTTTTAGCACTTTCAGGCCAGTCTGTTAGAAGTGGCTCAGAGGGAGGTTTTTTGCAACAGCAGAGGCCAGGTACAAATGTGACCAGCCAGTGCCCACTACTGGAGGATGAGGAGGAGGTGGAGGAGGATGAGGTTGAGGCAGGTTCACAGCGGGGTGGCAACCGACACAGCTCAGGCCCATCACTGGTGCGTGGCTGGGGGGATACGGAGGACGATGACGATACGCCTCCCACAGAGGACAGCTTGTCCTTACCTCTGGGGAGCCTGGCACACATGAGTGACTACATGCTGCAGTGCCTCTGCTTAGAAGCAGAGTTGGCCACATTTTAATGTGTGCAGACTACTGGGTTGCCACCATGCTGGATCCCCAGTACAAAGACAATGTGCCCACCTTACTTCCTGCACTGGAGCGTGATAGGAAGATGCACGAGTACAAATGTCACAGGGGAACAGGTGGAAGCCCAAGGCGAAGGCAGAGGAGGAGCAAGAGGTCGCCAACGCAGCAGTGTCACGGCCAGCTCCTCTGAGGGCAGGGATAGCATGGCAGAAATGTGGAAATGTTTTGTCTCCACGCCACAGTTAACTGCACCACCACCTGATACGGAACGTGTTAGCAGGAGGCAGCATTTCCCAAACATGGTTGAACAGTACATCTGCACACCCCTCCACATACTGACTGATGTTTCTGCCCCATTGAACTTCTGGGTCTCCAAATTGTCGACGTGGCCAGAGTTAGCATTTTATGCCCTGGAGGTGCTTGCCTGCCCGGCGGCCAGCGTTTTGTCTGAACGTGTATTCAGCACCGCAGGGGGCGTCATTACTGACAAACGCAGCCGCCTGTCCACAGCCAACGTGGACAAGCTCACAATTATAAAAATGAACCAGGCATGGATCCTACAGGACCTGTGCCTCCCTTGTGCAGAATAGACATTTATAACTGCCTCCCCCTCAACCATGTATTCTTGTACTCCGGGGCACTTCTTTATTGAATCCTCATTCTTTTAACTTTACCATGATCTTGGTGCTGGGGCCGAAATAACTGAGTGGCCTTCTCCAGTGGTGGGTGATATGACGCATGATTCCTTGCTGTGGGACCTCTCTCCTCTGTCTGGGTGCTGGGGCCGAAATAACTGAAAGTGGCCTTCTCCAGTGGTGGGTGATATGACGCATGATTCCTTGCTGTGGGACCTCTTTCCTCTGTCTGGGTGCTGGCGCCGAAATAACTGAAAGTGGCCTTCTCCAGTGGTGGGTGATATGACGCATGATTCCTTGCTGTGGGACCTCTCTCCTCGGTCTGGGTGCTGGGCCAAAATAACTGAGTGGCCTTCTCCAGTGGTGGGTGATATGACGCATGATTCCTTGCTGTGGGACCTCTCTCCTCTGTCTGGGTGCTGGGCAGAAATAACTGAAAGTGGCCTTCTCCAGTGGTGGGTGATATGACGCATAATTCCTTGCTGTGGGACCTCTCTCCTCTGTCTGGGTGCTGGGGCCGAAATAACTGAAAGTGGCCTTCTCCAGTGGTGGGTGATATGACGCATGATTCTCTGCTATGGGACCTCTCTCCAATTGATATTGGTTAATTTTTATTTATTTAATTTTATTTTAATTCATTTCCCTATCCACATTTGTTTGCAGGGCATTTACCTACATTTTGCTGCCTTTTGCAGCCCTCTAGCCCTTTCCTTGATTATTTTACAGCCTTTTTAGTGCCCAAAAGTTCGGGTCCCCTTTGACTTCAATGGGTTTCGGGTTCGGGATAAAGTTCGGGTCGAGTTCGGATCACGAACCCGAACATTTTCGTGAAGTTCGGCCGAACTTCTCGAACCCGAACATCCAGGTGTTCGCTCATCTCTAGTCAGGAGAAAACAGTCTCCGAATGGCCTGGATAAGTTAAAGTATTATAAAGCTATTACCACGTAAAGTGACACATGTCAGATTTGCAAAAAATGGCCTGGGTAGGAAGGTTAAAACATCTTCATCATTTTCAGTGACATGGACAAAGCAGTGTATTACTAGTTTAGATCATGACTCATGAATTTACCTCTAACTGATTACACAATGTATCAATCCCATGTGATTTAAACTTCAGTTAAAAGGGCCAATAAGGCAGAAAAGTTTTATAATCCTATGTCGATAATTTCATTTACAAGTTTACTATTTTATTGAGTTACTGTTATCACCAAGCAAATTGGTAATTGAGGAACTGTGATCTTGCAGAAGGCATAAGGCAGAATATGCTCATCTGTGACTTGTTAGAATTTTGTTTTGTTCTTTTTAGATGATTTCCTGTTTTTTCCCCCATATCAATTATTGTTAGTTTTCTTGTTGAAAAATGGATAGTGTGCAAATATACTGTTTCAATCTGTTCAGCTGCTCTATAACATGCTGTCTGCAGATTGTGCTGCATTTTCAGCTTTTCTTTTACTAAAGGGATTGTCTCTTTTTAGTTCTGTGTTGTGTACCTCAGGCCATACACCATGCATAACACCATTTCTCAGTGTCACTTGAAGTGTTCTTTTAAGACACAATTACCATAGTGTAACCATTACCTTCCTGATTTAAAAAGTTGGCAATTTTCTTAGCACACCTTAAAATATCATTATAGACAAATATTGTACTTTTTTTTACCAGCAATGTAATCATTAAATTTTATTTCCTAGCAATAACCACCGATTAATTAACTGAAGACACAAATCATACAATGAATATATGATTCAATTAGAGAAGATAAGTTAATCCATTGTAAATGTATTGGATTCTTTATAAATTTCACAAAAATCAACTAACAAACAAATCCAAAGGTTTGTTAAATAATCTCGGACAAATTGCATAAAAATGGCGCCCAGCACAAATTTACTGTGAAACTTGACAGGAATAACAGGTAAAGAAGATGCAGGATCACATGATCCTGGAAGGGAGGGGGTGAGACAGACTCCATTCTGTTATCAGTTTGAATTTGAAAGGATGTGTTTTGACTGTGTCTGCCCAATTGATAGGGACACTATCAGAAAATTATTGGAGATATAATTGGGTAGATTTTAGTTTTATGAGGGAAAAAAGTCCCATGGAAGAGGAAGATGAGGATGAGGAGGTACCACTGGAGGAGAAGGATTAGCATGTGCAGGAAGAAGAGGCTGATGATGATGATAACAATAGCCATGATGTCTACTTACCTGTACAAACCGTACCCTTTGAACATCCACACTGTACTGCTGTTGCTCACTAATGAAAAGGAGACATTTTCCAGGCTTGTTCAACTTAAGAGCAAGCCACTGTTTCTTCAGAAAATTAACCCTCTGACATTAACATGTGTGATCTGACCCCGTTGAAGCATAATTTTGGATGCTTGGCCCCAGCAAGCCACTATTTTTTCCCCATAACACTGTGTGTTTAGAAACTATTCCCCAATATCAGGGACAATTTTTGGAAGATTTCTAATATGAAAAAAGTATAACACATGCAAAGATGCAGTGTGCTTTTAGACACGCTGTTTGTTTATGTTATCACTGTTTTCCCATAACTATATGTGTCAGGGTCACTCTGACATTATTTGCTTTTGTTGTCGTGTTAAAGAGTTTAAGGCCCCTTTCACACGAGCGTGTCCGGATTAGGTCCGGATGCGTTGCGGATGCGTTCAGTGAAAACTGTGCGATTTCACAGGCAAACGCGGGTGCAATCCGTTTTGATGCGTTTTTCACGCGCGTGATAAAAAACTGAAGGTTTACAAACAACATCTCCTAGCAACCATCAGTGAAAAAAAAAAAAATCACTTGCTTGCGGATACAATGCGTTTTTCACGCAGCCCCATTCACTTCTATGGGACTAGGGCTGCGTGAAAAATGCAGAATATAGAACATGCTGCGATTTTCACGCAACGCACAAGTGATGCGTGAAAAAAAACGCTCATGTACACAGACCCATTGAAATGAATGGGTCAGGATTCAGTGCAGATGCTATACGTTCACGTCACGCATTGCACCCGCGCGGAAAACTCGCTCGTGTGAAAGGGGCCTAAAGGTGTGTGTGTGTGTGTGTGGGGGAGCAGATATGTGTAAAAAATGAAAAAAATAACATAAAGATATAAAAAAATCCTAGACTAGAGGGTTTCATATACCAATTTTTGGGCCAATTTGAGCATACTTGATTTGTGCAGAACCAATTCCGAGTTAAATTTTTTTTTATTCAACAAATCAAACATGAAACAGAGTTTAAGAATTTCGCTCATCCATGGATTTATTATGTGCTTTCTACTTCATCTGCAACCTGTATGTATTGTTTATACCCTATGCCGAGTAGGAAAACCACGAAACATGTCAACTTTATGCCTGTACATTATATAGTATGGACAGTTCAGCATTATGCCATAAAACACTTTTGCTTTAATGCCATGTGTTTAATAACATGGATATAATGCACTGAAAAAAAATGTGCAATCCTTAGCATTTGAAGCAGAATCTTATTGGGTGCTGTGTTGGGAATAATGGACTGTAGATACTTGAGGTTTTGGGGGGGGGGGGAAAGCTGTCTCTCATATAAAAAATAATTTCTTTTTTTCTTGCAAGGGGATGGTTTTGTAATGTAGAGCTGCTAAGCTGAATTGTTGCAGCAGCAAACAGCTTTAAAGGGGTTGTGCAAAAATTGGGTGGGGGTGTTTGGTAGAGATGAGCAAATTTCTCAAAAATTCGATTCGGCCAGTTCGCCGAATTTTCCGAAAAGATTCAATCCGAATTTAATTATGGCAAATTGCGTTAAAAAACTGCTATTTCCTGGATGCAGAGAGCCTGTATAGTGGTGTAGAACACTGTGCCTTGCAATAACACACATAGTGAGTCTGCTGTGGCAGTGAAACAATACTATGAGTCTTTATGACATGCACATGACAGGTGTCGCTCTTAGAATCACTGCACACTTCACTTATTTGGGCAGTTATGGGGCTAAAACTGACCAAATAACTCAATTGTGAACTCAGCCTTAGAGGTGGAGGTGGCAACAGCAGCATGAGGAGACCTTAGTGGTGAGGTGGCAGCAGCATCAGGATACCACAGAGTTACCCAATGAGAGAGTCGGGAGGTGGGTGGAAAACAGTACCCGCTGACAATAAGAAAGAGCACTTGACATGAGATGTGTGGCATCAGGCGGGTGGCATCATCAGAATGGTAGCTGAGGCAGGTAGCCAGATGAAATCCGTCTATTTTGTCAAGGTTTGGGTGAGCCAGCATGGATGATCTAATCGGGTGCATCAGGCATTGGTGGGTGGAAATCCTGGCTGATCCATGCCTGATTCATCTTGACAAACATCAGTCTCTCTACATTTTGGTGGACAGACGAGTTTTCTTTGGCGTAACTGTGGCCCCCGCCGCATTAAACAACCGCTCTGATGCCCACTACTGGCTGGAAGGGATAACTTTTCCAGGGCAAACCCAGCTAGTTGCAGCCACAAATCCAGACCAGTAGTCCAGCGGATCTTCAATGTAAGGGTGGCAGGTTGCTGTCCAAGTATGCCACCACCTGCTGGTTCAGGATCTGCTCCAGGTTTAGCTGCTGCTGGTGGGTAGTTTCATCACTAGGCAGTTGAAGAAAGCTGCTGATCAGCGACTCTAGACTCAAGCTGCTGCTGATGGAGCTGGTACTGCATATACCCCACCAGTCCGCCACAGCAGCCATGGAAGGGGGATGAGAGGAGAGCCCCCCCCTCCCCGGTCAGAGGTGCGAGAGGATGCACGATAGCGTGGATAGGCAGCGGCCAACTGACTACATTGGATTTCTCTATAGTAGTAGTTTGTCCTCCCTCTCAACGGGTGTAAAAAATGCCCCCATTTTGGCCCGGTAGCAAGGGTCAAACAACGTGGAGAGCCAGAAGTCATCCCTCTGCCGAATGGTGATGATTCGGCTGTCACTACCCAAGCAAGTGAGCACGCAGCGGGCTATTTGCGCAAGTGACTCAGAGGGACTCCCTGCCTCCATCTCCACTGCATACTGCCACGGTGTGTCTGGGTCATCTGCCTCGTCTTCCTTATCTCCCTCTTGCTCCTGCTGCTGCTGTCACCTGTGTAGAAAAACCACTCATTTCGCTACACATTGCATGTGCTCCTCCTCCTCCAGTTCAGTCCCCACAGGGCTCATGTCACCGTTAGATAAAGGTCACATGAGCCCTGACCAGCCAGATTTACCAGCATCTGTTCCAGGATATGAAGCAGTGAAATGACGTTGTTCATCCCCTAGTCCTGGCGACTTGCAAACAAGTGGCATCCTCAAAGTGCCTGAACAAACGGCAGGTGTCACGCATGAGCTGCCACAGGCAGAAATTGAAGTTACACAGGGGAGTACTCCTGTCTGCTTGAATCATCAAGTAATTGTTTATGGCTTTTCTCTGTTAGTATAGTCAGTCCAACATATGGAGGGTGCAATTCCAACGGGTGGAAACACTGCATATCAGCCTATGTTGGGGGACACCGTTCTACCGCTGCAGCTCAAGGAGGGTGTATGAGAGGCTGAAGTGCATGCAAAGTTTCCTGGACATTTTTAGGACCTCTTGTAGATGGGTGGAAGATTTCAGGAACCGCTTGACAACCAGATTGAACACCTGTGCCATGGATGACATCACGCGTATTGCTATTTCTTGGCAATCGCTTTGGTGATCGACTACTGACGAAATAACTGATGAGGAGTAGGAAGATGAGGAGAAAGTGCATCAGGAACAGTAGATGATGGGAAGAAAAGAAAGCTCCCTTCGGCTGATGGGGTAGAGCCTTGACTGCCTGAAATTGGCTGCGTGCCATTGGGTGATGCAGCGGTTGCTATGGCAGTATGGCCCACCACTTTGGAGCCACGGTTCTCCCAGGCCACTTTATGGTGAGGCTGAATATGTGGACACAGGGCCGTGGTGCCAACATTGGCACCCTGGCCATGCTTCCCCTTCCGCCACAGATTCTACATATCGCCAGGTTCACCTCCTCCTGCGGCTTAACAAAAACTGCCACACCGCAAGTAGGTGATTTTACCCCAAACTCTATGCACAGACTGACTGGTACCGCCGCTGCCTCCGTGAACCCATGCACCATTACTTCCCAGGTAGGTAGGCTCCTGCGAAGCGGGTGGTCTACCCGGGCACGTTTGGCTCCTGACCTCCCACTGCTGCCACCCTGATTACTCCCGACCACGCTGCCGACTTGCAGGCTCCTCAACAGCATCACACGTAAGCTGCCACCCTCTTCTCCTGATGATGATGAAGCCCCTTCATCACCTAACTCCCAATTGTGAACGGCTACATCATCATCGAGTACTGTCTGCATGTACTGAAGTCCTCCTCAACGGTCTCTGAGCCAGGAGCCTGATCGCTCATAACACCTGCTCCCACGCCACTTTCCTCATCACTAATTGCCAGCCTACCGGAGGAAGCGGCGGTTGTCTCCTCCAGATCTTGTCTGGGCAGTAGCTGCTGACTGTCATCTAGTAGCTTGTCTTCACTGCATAGTGGAGCTGAGCCTACATCATATAATACTTCTCTGTCTGAGGGAACAGAAAGGAACAGAGGCATGTTGAGAACAGGTGAGGGCACAGGGCCTGCTTCCAGGCTATGCCAACTAAGGGTTCTGTCTGACGAACCCACTGACACTTGGCTGGGGGTGTCTGATGTCACTTGGGACGAAGTGGATGACTGAGTCAAACATTCAAGCACCACAGGGTTTCTGGTCTAGACATGACAGCTAGATGACACTGGGAGCACAAGCTTCTCGAAGTGACCCCTGCTGCCATGCCCCCTTACTCTGCTGCAATATGTGCCTACGCCAGAAACATTTAGGACTCTGCCCCTCCCCTGTGCAGGGCCGGTCACTTCTCTGTCTCACATACTGTTAGATTAAATAAATAAATAAAAAGGAAATTAATACACCCCCAAAAAGGCTGCAATTTTGTCACTTCACCGCATACAGACTAATAAGCCCTTTTTTCCCACTAATACACCCAAAAAAAGGCATCAGAACATATAACTTTAACGCAGAATGGCTAATAAGTTAATAACACTTTTTTTCCCACTAATACACCCCAAAAAAGGCTGCAATTTTGTCACTTCACCACACAACGGCTAACAAGACTTTTTTTTCCCAGTAATACACCACGAAAAATGCTTCAGAACATTTAACTTTACCGCAGAAAAGCTAATAACATGTTTATTTCCACTAATACACCCCAAAAAAGGCAGCAGTTTTGTCACTTCTCCGCACAACGGATAACAAGCCTTTTTTCCCACTAATACACCACAAAAAAGGCTTTAAAACATATACGGTAACTGCATCGCTGAGCAGCAAATAAGCCCTTTTTTTCCACTAATACACCCCAAAAAAAGGCTTCAGAACATATAACTGCACCACTGAACAGCTAATAATCCTTTTTTTTCCCCACTAATACACCCCAAACAAGGCTGTAATTTTGTCACTTCATCGCACAACGGAAAATAAGCACTTTTTTTCCAATAATACACCACAAAAAAAGGTTTTAAAACATATAACTGCATCCCTGAACGGCTAATAAGCCTGTTTCTTCCACTAATACACCCCAAAAATGATTTGGAACATATAACTGCACCACATAACGGTTAATAAGATGTACAAATATTTCCTAGTAATACACCCTGTTAATGGCTGTATCACACAACACTTTCACCCCAATAACAAGCAAGTTTTGCTGGAATTACAGAGGTATCATCTATTGCAAACCTAAACCAGCAGTATAATAGCAATTTGGATCCCCAGTCAGTGTAGCAAAGTGCAATAGAATTGCTCCTATTACCCAGGCTGTACATTCCCCTATTGGACTCTGTTTTCCTTTTATAGTGTGGAACTAGACATTATGCCCGTTACAATAACGGGCGCTAGAACATTAGTGCTGGCACTGTTATGGGGGATCTGTGGATGACACTGTTATGGGGGATCTGTGGATGGCACTGTTATGGAGGGGGATCTGTGGCTAACACTGTTATAGGGGATCTGTGGATGACACTGTTATGGGGGGATCTGTGGATGGCACTGTTATGGGGGAATCTGTGGATGACACTGTTATGGGGGGATCTGTGGATGGCACTGTTATGGGGTATCTGTGGATGACACTGTTATGGGGCGATCTGTAGATGGCACTTTTATGGGGGGATCTGTGGATGGCACTGTTATGGGGGATCTGTGGCTGACACTGCTATAGGGGATCTGTGGATGACACTGTTATGGGGGATCTGTGGATGACACTGTTATGGGTGATCTGTGGCTGACACTGTTATGTGGGTTCTGTGGCTGACACTGTTATGGGGGATCTGTGGCTGACACTGTTATGGGGGGTCTGTGGCTTACACTTATGGGGGTCTGTGGCTGACACTTATGGGGGTCTGTGGCTGCCACTGATACTGGTCTGTGTTATGGGTGTATCTGTGGTTGACACACAGCATCTTATGCTATGTGTCATCCACAGATCCCCGCCATAACAGTGTCGCTGTTTAGTGTGAATGTAATGGCAGCGGGGCCCGATGCGGTCACTGTATTGCACTGACCTGCTTAGTGTAATGGTGAGGCAGGATGCCGGGGCGGGCGACCAGGCACTGGTAGCGTAACTCTCTAAGTGACGCCCTTGCTCCACCCACTTCATAAATGAAGCAGGCGGCGTAGGTGCATGACGTAGTGAGTTGCGCTGCTAGTGTCTGGCCACCCGCCCGCCTGGCCTCCTGCCTCACCATGTAGTAAGTGAAGAAGTGAAGATCGTTATTATTATTACAGTTATTCATAGTATTACTACACTGAGCGGGGCCGGTGCAACACAGTGACTGCACCGGGCCCCGCTGTCATTACAATACGATGCCGCACATGTAGTGTCCGTGGAGTGTGTGCCGATTGGTCTATGCGCCGCACATGGGCACTTAACAAATCAGCACACACGCACGGATACCATGCACATAGGGATTTTATTAGTATAGATAATTCCTCCTTATCCTTTCCCTACACTTCTGATCTTTCCCTGAACTTCTATTCAGCCCCAAAAAAGTTTTCAAGTCTTTTCTACCACTTTCCATTGTGCCTGCTAACGTCTCTCCCTGCACTAAGTACACTGGAAAATGGCTGAATCCAAGATGGCTGAGGCTATTTATAGGGCTGTGACATCACAGGGGCTGGCTGCTGATTGGCTGCATGCATGGCACTGTGGGTGATCCCTCGTTCCCAGAGTTATTTGCTCCATGTCCTAACACGTGCAGCAGGTATTTTAGGAAAAAATGTGAGGAAATTCGGATTTGGTGCTAATCAAATTTTTCCTGAAATTTGAATCAAATTCAACTTCATCAACATTGATTCGCTTATCTCTAGGGTTTGGCAACCCCTTCCCCCCACCCCACCCATTCTGCCACACTGGCAATGAGAGGATGACTTACTTGCTTTCCAGTGTTGGCTCCCTGCTCCTTCTCCTGCAGGCCTGCAATGCTCCCCTGGGCTCCAGAAATGTCACATCCAGTTTAACATTGCCACAATCAATCACTGGCTAAGGTGGTGTCCTGCTCCCCTTGTGTCATGTGACCATTTGTCATGATGCAAGGGAGTCGGGCACCTCTGTGGCCAATGATTGGCTGCAGCAATGTCAAACCGCATGTTGACATCGCTGAAGCCTAGCAGAGGAGTCCAGAACTGCAGGAGAAGGATCGGGGAGCCGGAGCCAGGAAGTCATCTTTCCTTTGCAGATACAGCAGAATGGAAGGGTTTTCAAAAAAATAAGCATTCTTTCACAACCCCTTTAAGTGTGACCAGCATCCTGTGACCAACTCTCTCAAGGATTTTCCTAAAAACTTACCCTTAACATTTGGCTGACACTGCTACACTCCTTCCAGTTCAGAAGCTGAACACACTATGGCACTTCTGCTGGTTCAGTTAGGCTTTCTGCCTACTGTCCCCCTGATTGACTGATCCAGGCTGTCTGTCAGCCTTTGAGCCAATCAGGGAAAGCACCCTTCCACCCAGGTATCCTGTGAACCCGCCAAAATTAATAGGGAAATAATGTTGGGCCCTGTTTTTATGTGATTTGTCAAAAGTGAATTGCAAAAGCTTCGGATTTGTTTGCCAGACAAATTTTTGTGAAGTTCTTAACAAGTCTACACCCACTTTGTAATACAAGTATTCCCAAATTTCCCCTCTAAGGCTGGCTTTACACGTCCGTTAAACCCGGACGTGAGCAATTCGTGGTAATGCTGTCTGGATTTGTTCTTTACAGCCAGAGTGCATGGCATCATTGGTTGCTTGACCTTTTTCTGTACGACCCTTGTTTGTGTGGTTGCATCTCAGGTTATGACAGCCTGGCGCCCGACATCAAGCTGACCAGTCACTTGATCATCCACCTAAAGCCAACACCTTAAATATTCTATAGCCTGGAGCCTTACATTATAGCTCAAGCCTACACCAGTTCCTGTCTGGCATCGGTTTAAGTTTTTGCCGCACGTTGGGGCAGAGATGTGCTAATTTTATTAAGAGGCAACTGCCTCTTAATAAATTAGGCACATTTCACTGCAGCACACATCATGTAGCTAGAAATAGTGACTAGTACAGCCTTGAACCGGTCAATAAATGGATAAAATGCTTCTTCTCATCAGCCTGATAGCTACTGTATCCCATATTGGTTTTCCATATTTACTCATGTAAGGCGATAAGACAGAGATGTACGCATGGTGTATATAAAAAGGATATAAATACCAACATTTACATATGGTTTGGTTTATATAATTTTTTTATATTTAACTGTAAGTTATTACTTTTTAAAATAATTTCAGAAGGTGAAAACATGTTTATGAATATTTGGTACTTGTTCAGGAAGATGTCATCTGACACTTGGAGATCCTAACTATGAAAAATGTTTAATCATGACACCTACAAATTAAGAACATTGTTAAAAATGACACTATATCACCTTCTATAACCCCAAAAGCTATTAGCTTGGAATAATCTTCACTCTACTGTACACCCAGCTACGTTCTATTCTGGTGCTGTATCACATTTCCTAGACAGGATTCAGCTAAAGCTAATCTATCATGTTAATGCGATTCACAACTGCTACCATCACCATGAAAAAAAACAAAGCAAGGTTTTGTTAGATGTCTTGATAAAAGGTTACATTAAATTTTAATAAGCCTTTTCATGTAATATCGGACAACTGCAGTGTCAGGAACGGCTGCGTGAAGAAGATGTGATGGATAATGTGGGGTAGTAAACCACTTTTAAATACTGGAGAGTGAATAAATGGAAGTAAAAACATACATTGAATCGTTTCAGGACTTACTGTGCTTGATACAATAAATCAGACTCAAGTGTACAACTGGTGTCTAATGCAGCAGGAAATCTATACTATTGTGTTGAGAGTAATATAAATCATATCCATGATGCCTAAATGGTAAATATAACATTCACACCTGCCTACTAGTCACTGTTGTGGGCTGCACGTATTTAATAGGGCTTATCTCACCACATACTTGAGCAATGACATTATTTTTCCTTTTATAATGGAAGTTGCTTACCCGAGAAAATGTAATATTCTTCTGACCACACAAGGGTAGTATTTTCAAGATGTATTGTTCAAATTTACTTCTACAGCCCTTGAAAAAGATATTTGAAAATATAGTGCAAAATAGAAATACTACTTCATATGCACACTAAACTATTAACAATAGATTTAGTAATTTTTTGATTGATATATTGATATTCATAGAATTGTGTATTCAAAGAAGTGTTAAGTGTTTGGTTACATTTTTACAGTACACACTATGTGGGTATCTACATAAATCTAGATATAATCTACGTAAAAAGTTGAGCAGCTTTGGTAATACATTACGTTTGAATGGTTTCTGAACTACCACCTACAGTTGTTTTCAAAATAATAGCAGTCAGACATCACTAACCTGATCAATCACAGTTTTTTGTAGAAATGATATTTCTGCATGGCAACTAATTTACTAGCAGGTGGAGTAGAGTAATAGAAATCCAACCGACCCAACAGTCATGACATGTATGCTGCTGAATCTGTATAACTGAATCACTAATTGAAAGGAGCATGTTCAAAATAATAGCAGTGTGGAGTTCAATTAGTGAGGTAATCTATTCTTTGAAAAACAGGTGGCAATTATTGCTCTTATTTAATGAAGAAAGGCAGTAAATGTTGTACATGCTGGTTACAGTGCATTTCTCTCTGAAATTCTGAGGAAAATGGGTCGTTCCAGACATTGTTCAGAATAAAAGCGTACCTTGACTAAAAAGTTGATTGGAGAGGCGAAAACATATAAATAAGTGCAGAAAATGATAGGCTGCTCAGCTAAAATGAAAGCAGATGCTTGAAAATGGCAACCAAAACCTGAAAGACGTGAAAGAAAGTGGAAAAACTACCATTCAAATGGATAGAAGATAAGACAAAATGGCAAGGACGCCAACAATCAGGTCCAGGAAGATCAAAGAAAGTCCAAAGCTACCCGTGAGTACTGTTACAATTAGAAGACGCCTATGTGAAGCCAAGCTATCTGCAAGAAGCCCCAGCAAAGTCCCCCTGTTTAAAAAAACACATGTGCTGAAGAGGTTACAATTTGCCAAAGAGCACATTGACTGGCCTAAAGAGTAATGGAGCAAAATCTTCAAAACAAATTCAGTTTATATAGTGAATGTTTGAGTTTGTAAAGAAGAATACAAACACTGCAATTTTTTTTTTTATAACAGTCTAATATTCTTTAATACAGTCTAATATTCACTTTTATTAAAAAAAATTCGAGGAACGACACAAATTTTATGTATTTTTCTTCATTTTTTTAATTTGGAAAAGAATGTGTAGTGTTCACAATGCATTTGTGTGTATGTATGGAAATAAAAGCTTTTAGTAAGATTTTGAGCTTTATTCACACACTGTTATTATTTTGAACACAACTGTATATTCTGTTCCAGGACATAATTCTGATGGTTTCTATCAGAAACAGTAAACAGTTTAACCTCTTAAGGACACAGGACGTACATGTACGACCTGTGTCCGGTCTTTAAAGATGGCGCCCGCTCCTGCTCCATGCGGGCGCCTTAGCCGCGGGTGTCCGCATGGTTCCTGTAGCAGACACCCGCGGTTAATGTCCGCGACCGGCAGCGATGCCGATCGCGGACATTTAACCCCTCAGATGCTGTGGTCAATCCGTGTGGCGATCGGAGGAGCCGGAGCGTGCCTGTAGTAGCCTGGGTCTCTATGAATGAAACCCAGGCTACTCTGTAGTATTTACTATGGAGCCTTGCCTGTAATAGGCTTCATAGGAAATATGCGATTTTTTCATATATTCCAATGCTATTGCATTGGAATGTATGAAAATCACAATCAGATGATTGTAAGTTATAGTTCCCTATGGGAACTATATAAAAGTGTAAAAAAAAAAAAATGAAAAGTTAAAAAATAAAAATAAAAAACATAAAAGTTTAAATCACCCCCCTTTTGCTAAAATAAAAAAAATTAAAAAACTAATTTTTTTTTAAAAATACACATCATGGGTGTCGCAATGTGCAAAAACGCCCATAGTATAAAAATATAAAAAATATTCCCCATACGTCAAACAGCAAAACGGAAAAAAGCGTCCAAATGGCGGATTCGCCATTTTTGGTCGCTTCATTTTCCACAAAAAATTACATAAAAGGTGATCAAAAAGTCATACACACCCCAAAATGGTATCAATAAGAAGATAAGATTATGACGCATAAAATGAGCCCCAATACAGCTCTGTACATATAATTACAAAAAAGTTATAGGGGTTAAAACATGGTGACAAAAAAGTAAAACTGATTTTTTCCCACTTTTGAATTTTTTTTTCACTATCAAAACGCAAGAAAACCTATACATATAGGGTATCGCCGGATTCGTACTGTCAGTTTTATCGCACATCGAACGTCGGAATTTAAAAAGCCGCAAAACTGTGGTGGAATTGCTTTTTTTTTGCAATTTCACCCGATTTGGAATTTTTTCCCTGCTTCCCACTACATCATATGCAATATTAAATGATGGCATTGGAAAGTACAACTTGTCCCGCAAAAAACAAGCCCTCATATGGCTATTTGAACCAAAAAATAAAAAAGTTATGGCTCTGGGAAGGCAGGGAGCGCAAAACGAAAACTCAAAAAGTAAAAAACCTCCGGTCCTTAAGGGGTTAATAAGCATACTGTATACAAATCTATCTAAGCTGATAAGCACCTATAAAGCTATATGGCAGTTAAAGGGGTTGTCTCACTTCAGCAAATAGCATTTAACATGTAGACAAAGTTAATACAAGGATCACCAATCCTGTCCATGAAGACATACATTTGGGGCTATCTTTCCAGCTAATATCTGGCCGCTAGGGTATTTGTGTATTTGCCTTAAGTTTTGAATCAATAAGACTTTATTTATGATATAATGGCTGGGCACTGAGAATAATTTTGTTTGGTGGGCCCAATAAACCTCAGTCTGATGCTGGAGACAAGCCCCTGCCTCTATAAATAACAAGGTAGAGCTTTGATGGCTAACCTCCGGCACTCCAGCTGTGGTAAAACTACGATGTACGCTGTTCTCAGAACTCCATAGAAATGAGTGGACCATGCAGGGAGTCGTAGTTTCACCACAGCTGGAGTGCCAGAGGTTAGCCGTCACTGGGGTAGAGTGTGCATATGTATGGAATGGCCAGAGGAAGATGTCAGCTGAACAAGAATAGAACAAGTGTATGGCCATCTTTAGTTTTCCTACATCAGTTTACTCTACAGTGCCTAGTTTAAGAAAACACTTCCCAGAATAAAAATCACCAGTGCAAGTTCTCTACAGTCATCACTACAGGAAGAAGATATGTGAATTTAAGCACTGAAGGAAGCATTATTGTGAAAACAGCTATAACCCTATATAACGCAAGATCAGTATAGATTGCAAAGCAGTGTATTTGCAAAGAAATTTATGTATATATTTTTATATATGAACTGTCAAAATATCCTATAAGGTAATTCGTTGATAGCCGCTTTTAAAAATTAGTAATAATTTCTTATTGGCTTAATAACATATTTATTTTTTTCAAAAATGGTCAAACTTCAAGGGATTCTTTACTACCATAACTAATTCGATTGGGACAGTTTGCCGAATTTTTCGATTTTTTTCGTTCAATCCAAATTTATTCGCTGCGAATTGCGTTAAAAAACTTCTATTTCCTGGCTGCAGAGAGCCTTTATAGTGGTGTAGAACACTGTGCCTTTCAGTAACATGCATAGGGAGTCTGCTGTAGTAGTGAAATAATACTGTGAGTCAGTATGACATGCAGATGACTGGCGTTACTCTTAGAAACACTGAACACTTCACTTATTTGGGCAGTCACAGAGCCAAAGCTCAGTCTTACAGGTCGATGTTAGCGTCAAGAAGAAGCGCACTCCTTTAACACACTAGTCCGCTGATTCCACATAGATGTCTACAGAACCTGTTCTATTAAATGCTTATACAAGTAGTGTTTCCAGACAGAGTGGAGAGGGCGTCAGCAGTAAGTTTGTGTTGAAGTCACTGATTATTTTTCCCTTCCACTGATCCGTCAGAACGATAACCCCCAAAAAACGGATCCTGTCTGTGGAGCATACGCCTTCACTTGGTCAGCATTTGGTCAGTAATCCATCAGTATTGCTAATGCCAAAAAACAGGAGTGGATCCAAAACAGAGATGACACTTGAATGGAATATTTGCATGTCTTTTTGTACCCACTCCTGTTTTGGCTACCAAATCATAAGTCAATTCTGATGGGACCATACAGGCCTTACATATGCTACACAGACAGGATCCGTTGTGCATCTGATTTTTCCTTCCTTCTGACAGATCAGGAGATTGGTCAAATAAATAATGATGTCAGCAAGGCCGAAAGGCAAAATAGTGGCCCAGTCAGGAAGTGGGGAGGGTGGTATCAGCATGAGAAGTCCACAGAGGGGCCCTATGACATAGCAGTGAGGTGGAAGCAGCATGAGTAGACCACAGAGTGGCACAATGACAGTGTGGAGGTAGCGGCAGAAGCATCAGGAGGAGGTCACAGTGTGTCACAATGACAGTGTGGAGGAAGCGGCAGCATCAGGAGGCCACAGAGTGGCAAGGTGACATAGTGTGGAGGTGGCAGCAGCATCAGGAGACCACAGTGTGGAAAGGTGACATTGTGTGGAGGTGGCAACATCATGAGGAAACCACAGAGTGTTAATGTGACATAGTGTGAAGGTGGCAGCAGCATGAGGAGACCACTGAGTTGCAAGGTGACATAATGTGGAGGTGGCAGCAGCATCAGAAGACCACAGAGTGACCCGGTGACAGAGTGGGGAGGTAGGTGGCAATACCAGTATCAGCTAAAGATGGTGGGTGAAAAAAGGAGCACTTGGCATCAGATGTGTGGCATCAGGCGGGTGGCAGCATCAGAATAGTAGCTAAGGCAGGTAGTCAGAAGAAACTGGTCTCTTATATCAAAGTGTTGGTGTGGCACCATCGATGATCTAGTCTGATGCATCAGGCATTGGTGGGTGGAAATCCTTGCTGATCCACGCCTGATTCATCTTGACAAAGGTCATTCTCTCCACATTTTGGGGGGATAGGCAAGTAATTCTTGGGATAACTATGGTCCGCCTCACTAAACACCAGCTCTGATGCTACACTACTGGCAAGGCAGGACAGCTTTTCCAGGGCAAACTCGGCCAGTTGTGGGCCCCAAATCCAATTTGGCTGCCCAGTA
Source organism: Bufotes viridis (assembly GCA_033119425.1). Taxonomy (NCBI): domain Eukaryota; kingdom Metazoa; phylum Chordata; class Amphibia; order Anura; family Bufonidae; genus Bufotes; species Bufotes viridis. The sequence continues at coordinate 501,160,068 of CM065589.1, read as the reverse complement.
GTCCAGCGGATCTTCAATGATGGCTGGCAGGGTGCACTCTTAGAATGCCACCACCTGCTAGTTCAGGGTCTGCTCTGTCTAGCTGCTGGTGAGTAGTTTCTTCACTATGCGGGTGAAGAAAACTGCTCTTCAGCGACTCTACACTCAGGCTGCTGCTGATGGAGCTGGTACTGCTCCTGCAACCCCACCCCTCCCCAGCAGCCATGGCAGTGGTACGCGAGAGGTGAGGGCCCTCCGTTCAAACCTGCTAGAGGATGGACGATGGCGCATATAGGCAGGGGACAAATTACTACATAGGATGTCTCTATAGTAGTTCAGTTTGTCCTCCCTCAGCGGGTGTAAAAAAGGACCCCATTGTAGACTGGTAGCAAGGGTCCAACAAGCGAAGAGCCAGAAGTCATCCCTCTGCCCAATGGTGACAGTTCGTCTGTCACTATGAAAGCAAGTGAGCATGTATCGGGCCATTTGCGCAAGTAACTCAGAGGGATTCTCTGCCTCCATCTACACTGCATACTTCCATAGTGTGTCTGGGGACTCTGCCTCGTCTTTCTCATCACCCTGTAGCTCCTCTGGCTGCTCCTGCATCTCCTGTCCTGTCACCTGTGTAGAAAAACAACCCATTTCGCCACACATTGCTTGTGCTCCAATGTCCTCCTCCTTCTCCTCCAGTTCAGCCCCACAGGGCCATGAGATGTAGGCACCACGTCTCAAATCCCCTGACCAGACAGATTTACCAGCATCTGTTCCAGGACATGAAGCAGTGGAATGACATTTTTCATTCTGTAGTCCTGGTGACTGACAAATAACGTGGCCTCCTCAAAGGGGCTGAGGAAACCACAGGTGTCACGCATAAGTTGCCACTGGCTGACATCGAAGTTACACAGGGGAATACTCCTGTCCGCTTGGATCATCAAGACATTGTTTATGGCCTTTTTCTGTTTGTATAGTTGATCCAACATATGGAGGGTGGAATTCCAATGGGTGGAAACGAAGCATATCAGCCTATGTTGGGGGATACCATTCTGCCGCTGCAGCTCAAGGAGGGTGTGCTTTGTGGTGTACAAGTGGCTGAAGAGCATGCAAAGTTTCCTGGTCATTTTTAGGATGTCTTGCAGATGGGTGGAAGAACCGATTGACAACCAGACTAAACACCTGTGCCATGCATGGCACATGGCTCAGCCCTCCTTGATACAGCGCCGACACCATTTTCTTCCTGTGGTCGGTCACCATGGTTCCGATTTTGAGCTGTCGCAGAGAAAGCCAGGATTCGATTTCTTGATGAAGGTCTAGGCAAACGAGGTGCAGAACAGCATGACACCCTGCACATGTGGTATGCTGGAGGGGCACTGTAAATTGTCCCTGCAGTGGAGGCTGAGGACACGGTGGAGGTTGAAGAGGCAGAGGTAGATATTGTCGCAGGACCAACAGCGTATGAACATGGAGGCGGAAGCGTGTTCACCTGGCCAAGTTGCTGGTGTGGCTGTGCAAGAACTACATTCACCCATTCGGCTGTAAAGATCATGTATAGTCCCTGACCACATCGGAGCCACGGCTCTACCAGGCCACTTTATGGTGTCGCTTCATATGTTGACGCAGAACCGTAGTGCCAATATTGGCACCCTGGCCATGGTTCACCTTCTGCCCACAGATTCTACATATGGCCATTTTTACCTCCTTCGGCGACTTAACAAAAAACTTGCACACCACCGAGTAGGTGATTTTAACCACAACATTACGCACTGACTGACTGCTACCGCTGCTGCCTCTGTAAACCCATGCACCGCTACTTCCCGGGCAGGTAGGCTCCTGCGATTTGGGTGGTCGACCCCGGGCATGTTTTGCTCCTGACCTCCCAATGCTGCCCTCCTGTTGACTCCTGGCCATGCTACCGACTTGTTGGCTCTGCCGCTGCCTCACTGGCAAGCTGCCACCCTCTTATCACGATGATGATGAAGCCCCTTCGTCACCCGGCTCCCAAGTCACCCGGCTACATCCTCATCATCATCGAGTACTGTCTGCACATCACTGATGTCCTCCTCAACAGTCTTTGGGTTAGTATCCTGACTGATCCCAACACCAGCTCCCATGCCACTCTCCTCATCACTACTTGCCCATCTGGTGGAGGACATCTTGGCTTGCCAGTAGCTGCTGACTGTCTTCTCATAGATGATCCTCACTGTATAGTGGAGCAGAGCCCACAGCATACAATACTGCTCTGGCTGAGGGAACAGAAAAGAGGCAGGTTGAGGACAGATGAGGGCACAGGGCCTGCTCCTGGGCCATGCCAACTAAGGGTTGTGTCTTACGAACCCACCGACTGTTGGCTGAGGGTGTCTTATGTCACTTGCGATGAAGTCGAATATCGAGTCAAACATTTAAGAACTGCTAGGTTGCTGGTCAAGACATGACTTCTAGCTGACACTGGAAGCTGAGGCCTCTCAAAGTGACCCCTGCTGCCATGGCCTATTACTCTGCTGCAAACTGTGCCTGCGCCAGAAACATTTAGGCCTCTGCTATTCCCCTGGCACTTTCTCTGAAATACTGTTAGATCAAAAAACATACTGTTTGATCAAAAAATTAAAATTTTCTCACTGCACCACACACAGCTAATAAGCATTTTTTTACACTAATACATGAAAACAAGGGTTTAGAACGTATAACTGCTCAGCTGAAAGGCAAATTTATTTTACTTTTGCCACTAATACTCACAAAAAGGGTTTTAGAACATATAACTGCACTTCTGAATGGCAAATATATTTTACTTTTGCCACTAATACACGACAAAAAGTCTGCAATTTTCTCACTTCATGACACAACGGCTAATAATCCCTTTTTTCCCCACTAATACACGACAAAAAAGGATTTAGAACATATAACTGCACTGATAAACAGCAAATATATTTTACTTCTGCCTCTAATACACAACAAAATATGCTTTAGAACATATAACTGCACCGATGAACGGAAAATATATTTTACTTTTGCCACTAATACAAGAAAAAAAGGGCTTTAGAACATATAACTGCACCGCTAAATGGCAAATATATTTTACTTTTGACACTAATTCACGACAAAAAGGGCTTTGGAACATATAACTGCACCGCTGAGCAGCAAATATATTTTACTTTTGCCACAAATACACGACAAAAAGGGCTTTAAAACATTTAACTGGACCACTGACGGGCAAATACATTTATCTTTTTTCAACTAATACAGACAAAAAAAGGTTATAGAACATATAACTGCACCGCAGAGTGCCAAATATATTTTACTTTTGCCACTAATACACGACAAAAAGAGGCTTAGAACATATAACTGCATCGCTGAACTGCAAATGTATTTTACTTTTGCCACTAATACATGACAAAAAGGGCTTTAGAACATATAACTGCACGGCTGAACTGTAAATATTGTTTTACTTTTGACACTAATACACAACAAAAAGGGCTTTAGAACATATAACTGCACCGCTGAATCGTAAATATATTTTACTTTTGATACTAATACACAACAAAAAAGGGTTTACAACATATAAGTGCACCACTGAACGGCAAATATATTTTACTTTTGCCACTAATACATGACAAAAAGGGCTTTAGAACATATAACTGCACGGCTGAACTGTAAATATTGTTTTTCTTTTGACACTAATACATGACAAAAAGGGCTTAAGAACATATAACTGCAACTCTGAACTGCAAATATAGTTTACTTTTGATACTAATACACAACAAAAATGGCTTTACAACATATAAGTGCACCACTGAACGACAAATATATTTTACTTTTGCCACTAATACACAACAAAAATGGTTTTAGAACATATAACCGCACCACTGAACGGCAAATATATTTTACATTTGCCACTAATACAAGACAAAAAGGGCTTTAGAACATATAACTGCACTGCTGAACGGCAAATATATTTTTCTTTTTTCCACTAATACACACAAAAAGGGCTGTAGAACATAAAACTGCACCTCTAGACGGCAAATATATTATACTTTTTTCACTAATACATGACAAAAATGGCTTTAAAACCTATAACTGCATCGCTGAATGGCAAATATATTTTTCCACTAATACACACAAAAAAGGGTATTAGAACATATAACTGCACCGCTGAACGCCAAATATATTATACTTTAGCCACTAATACACAACAAAAAAGGATTTAAAACATGTTACTGCATCGCTTAACGGCAAATATATTTTCTTTTTTCCACTAATACACACAAAAAAGGGTTTTAGAACAAATAACTGCACCGCTGAAAGGCAAATATATTATACTTTTTCCACTAACACTTGACAAAAAGGGCTTTAGAACATTTAACTGCCCCACTAAACGGCAAATATATTTAACTTTTTTCCACTAGTACAAACAAAAAAGGATTTAGAACATATAACTGAACCGCTGAATGGCAAATATATTTTACTTTTGCAACTAAGACATGACAAAAAGAACGTTAGAACAAATAACTGCACCGCTGAATCGTAAATATTTTTTACTTTTGCAACTAATACACAACAAAAAGGGCTTTAGAACATATAACTGAACCGCTTAACAGCAAATATATTTTCTTTTTTCCACTAATAAGCACAAAAAAGGGCTTTAGAACATATAACTGTACCGCTAAATGGCAAATATATTTAACTTTTTTTCACTAATACATACAAAAAGGGTTTTAGAACATATAACTGCCCCGATGAACGGCAAATATATTTTACTTTTGCCACTAATAAACGACAAAAAGGGCTTTAGAACATATAACTGCACCGCTAAACGGTAAATTTATTTTACTTTTGCGACTACTACATGACAAAAAGGGCTTTAGAACAAATAACTGCACCGCTAAATCGTAAATATATTTTAATTTAGCCACTAATACACAACAAAAATGGCTTTAGAACATACAACTGCACCGCTGAAAGGCAAATATTTTTAACTTTTTTCCACTAATACACACAAAAAAGTTCTTTAGAACATATATCTGCACCGCTGAACGGCATATATATTTTTCTTCTTTTCTCCACTAATACACTCCACAAGGGGCTTTAGAACATATAACTGCATCACTGAAAGTCAAATATATTATACTTTTTCCACTAATACTTGACAAAAAGGGCTTTAGAACATTTAACTGCCCCGCTAAACGGCAAATATATTTTACTTTTTTCCACTAGTACAAACAAAAAAGGGATTTAGAACATATAACTGCACCGCTGAACGGCAAATATATTTTACTTTTGCAACTAATACATGACAAAAAGGGCTTTAGAACAAATAACTGCACCGATGAATCGTAAATATTTTTTAATTTTGCAACTAATACACAACAAAAAGGGCTTTAGAACATATAACTGAACCACTTAACAGCAAATATATTTTCTTTTTTCCACTAATAAACACAAAAAAGGGCTTTAGAACATATTACTGTAATGCTGAAAGTCAAATATATTATACTTTTTACACTAATACTTGACAGAAAGGGCTTTAGAACATTTAACTGCCCCGCTAAATGGCAAATATATTTAACTTTTTTTCACTAATACATACAAAAAGGGTTTTAGAACATATAACTGCCCCGATGAACGGCAAATATATTTTACTTTTGCCACTAATACACGACAAAAAGGGCTTTAGAACATATAACTGCACCGCTAAACGGTAAATATATTTTACTTTTGTGACTACTACATGACAAAAAGGGCTTTAGAACAAATAACTGCACCGCTGAATCGTAAATATATTTTACTTTAGCCACTAATACACGACAAAAATGGCTTTAGAACATACAACTGCACCGCTGAAAGGCAAATATTTTTAACTTTTTTCCTCTAATACAAACAAAAAAGTTCTTTAGAACATTTAACTGCACCGCTGAACGGCATATATATTTTCCGTTTCTCCACTTATACACTCCACAAGGAGCTTTAGAACATATAACTGCATCGCTGAACAGCAAATACATTTTACTTTTACCACTAACACACAACAAAAATGGCTTTAGAACATATAACTGCATGTCTGAACGGCAAATATATTATAATTTTTCCACTAATATATGACAAAAATGGCTTTAGAACATATAACTGCGCCGCTGAACGGCAAATATATTTTACTTTTGCCACTAATACACGACAATAAGTGCTTTAGAACAAATAACTGCACTGCTGAACAGCAAAGATATTTTACTTTTGCCACTAATACATGACAAAAAGTGCTTTAGAATATATAACTGCACCGCTGAACGGCAAATATATTATAATTTTTCCACTAATACATGACAAAAAGTGCTTTAGAACATACAGTTGTGTTCAAAATTATTCAACCCCCACTGAAATTGAGTGTTTTGGGCAGTTTGACATTGATTTTGATCATTTCAGTCATCTTGTTTACAATTAAATCAAAGAGGCACTTGTAAGTCAGACAAATATAACATAACATGTATAATGAAATAAAAACAAATGTCTTTTCTGTGCTCACATCATTATCAGTTTTATTTAACCCCCAAGTGGAATTCAATCTTAGTACTTAGTACAACATCCTTTTCCAGTTATAACAGCTTTTAACCATGAAGCATAGCTTGACACAAGTGTCTTGCAGCGATCTACGGGTATCTTCGCCCATTCTTCATGGGCAAAAGCCTCTAGTTCAGTCACATTCTTAGGCTTGTGCGCTGCAACTGCATTCTTTAAGTCCCACCAGAGGTTCTCAATCGGATTTAAGTCTGGTGACTGCGATGGCCACATCAAAATGTTCCAGCCTTCAATCTGCAACCATGCTCTAGTGGACTTGGAGGTATGCTTGGGATCATTGTCCTGTTGAAAGGCCCAAAGTCTCCCAAGCCTCAGGTTTGTGACGGACTGCATCACATTTTCATCCAATATCTCCTGGTACTGAAGAGAATTCATGGTACCTTGCACACGCTGAAGCTTCCCTGTACCTGCAAAACAGCCCCAAAGCATGATTGACCCCCGCCATGCTTCACAGTAGGCAAGGTGTTCTTTTCTTCATAGGCCTGGTTCTTCCTCCTCCAAACATAGCGTTAATCCATGGGCCCAAACAGTTCTAATTTTGTTTCATCAGGCCACAGAACACTATCCCAAGACTTTTGGCATACTGCAGTCGACTCTTCTTATTCTTTGGAGACAGCAAGGGGGTGCGCCTGGGAGTTCTGTCATGGAGGCTTTCATTACGCAGTGTGCGCCTTATTGTCTGAGCTGAAACTTCAGTACCCACATCTGACAAATCTTTTTTCAGTTCCTCAGCAGTCACACGGGGACTTTTCTCCACTTTGCGCTTCAGGTAGCGCACAGCAGTCAAAGTCAGCATCTTCTTAATGCCATGACCAGGTAGCGTTTCAACAGTGCCCTTTGCCTTGAATTTGCGAATTATGCTTCCTTTGGTGTCTCTTGGTATGTTTAACATCTTTGCAATCTTTGTATAGCCATTGCCCTTCCTGTGAAGAGAAATCACCTCTTCTCTTGTCTTCCTGGACCATTCTCTTGACTTCACCATGTTTGTAAACACACCAGTAAATGTCTAGAAGGAGCGGAGTATCACAGTCATTTTAAATCTGCCTAATTGGTGCTTATTATGCTTGATTGCTGCTCCTTGACATCCACAGGTATTTTCAATAGCTGATCGAAAACACTTGAATGAATCTCTTTTCTTAAGAGTGGTAGTCTTTAAGGGGTTAAATAATTGTATCAATGAAGAAATCACAAAAAAAAACATTTAATACAGTATTACAAAAACAATTGATGTCATTTTAGTTGCATTTGGTTATTTAAAAAGTCCTTGTAAGATTTCATTCTGAACACAATTACAAATGTACACTAAATTCCCTAAAACCCTTTACAGCATTGGGGGTTAAATAATTTTGAACATGACTGTATAACTGCCCCGCTAAACAGTAAATATATTTTACTTTTGCCACTACTATTACATGACAAAAAGGGCTTTAGAACAAATAACTAGTGATGTCTCGAACATAAAATTTTCCGTTCGCGAACGGCGAACGTGAATTTCCGCAAATGTTCGCGAACATGCGAACCGCCATAGACTTCAATAGACAGGAGAATTTTAAAACCCACAGGGACTCCTTCTGGCCACAATAGTGATGGAAAAGTTGTTTCAAGGGGACTAACACCTGTACTGTGGCATGCCGGAGGGGGATCTATGGCAAAACTCCCATGGAAAATTACTTAGTGGACGCAGAGTCGTGTTTTAATCCATAAAGGGTATAAATCAACTAACATTCCTAAATTGTTTGGAATAACATACTTTAAAACATCCAGTGTGTGTATACGATCAGGTATGATGTTGTATCGATCAGGTAGTGTAAGGGTTACGCCCGCCTCACAGACATTGACAGACCAAACTCTCCTTTTAATGCACCGCAAACAACCGCAAACAGTCCATTTGCACAACCGCAAACTCCCCATTTGCACATGGTTGGATACCAAGCTAGCCATGTCCCGGAGATGTCGTTGAAGGTTTCTTCCTCCACCCAGCCACGTACAACACCAAGGGTCCCCGAAAGGTGAATTGAATTGATTTTTCGAACAGGGAGATGGTTAAAAAAACACTGGCTCCCTCCCCTTTGTTTTAATCCTCGGTCACTGCGTCTGCGCCGTGAAATTTACTGTCACACCCGATATGAGTGGTATTTTCTGTAGTACTATTCTCATCAGTTTAATCCCTCTAACGTCCCCAATCTGGGGTCCATTTATTGAATAGATTTTTCGAACGGGGAGATGGTTAAAAAAATGCTGGCTCCCTCCACTCTGTTTTAATCCACGGTCACTGCGTCTGCGTCGTGAAATTTACTGTCACACCCCATATGAGGGGTATTTTCTGTAGTACTATTCTCATCAGTTTAATCCCTAGTACATCCAATATCAGGGATTGCCTTTTGTGAAAAAAAATTTAGGCCGGGTACCTTCGACTGCCTTCACAGTGACAGACCAAACTCTCATACAACAAACTGAATTGATTTAAGGAACCGGGAGATGGAAAAAGCAGCTTGGTCGGTCCTCTTACTCCCAAATTGGGGCACTGCGCGTGCACAGAGCAATGTGCTGTGACACCCTATATGAGTGGTGTCTTAACTAGTACTATTCCTATCAGTTTAATCCCTGTTACGTACCCTATCCGGGGACGTGTGTCAAATTGATTGGGATTTTTTTAATTGTCTGCATTACTTCTAATAAACTATTAAGAGACTTTATTATGATTTTTTATTTTATGTATTAAAAACCCATACAACTTAAAAAAAAAAAAAAAAAAGTTAAATTAATGTTTTTTCTATGAAATATTATCCAGCCGTCCGATCGCTTTTGGTCTGACCATAATGAAGCCTTATCATCTGGGGTGTGGCAACATTGCCAACACACTCATAGAGGTGATGATTGCTTCATTGTGATACGCAAGCCCCTTCACCACAACACGGTAACAATCACAAAGGGGAATTGACACTTGTACGTGGGTTTTTTTTTTGTTTTGTTTTTGCAGCCACAGTGCTGCACCATAGGACAGAAAAATTAGGCATGTAAACATGCCTGAAAAATAATGGCATTGTTGCAGCCGCTATTGTAGCTGCGGCCGGAAAAATTGATGTTTTCCAGGCAGAAAAGTGACTAAAAGATTGCGGCTTGAACCCTAGTTGGTGGCGGAGAATTCACGAAAGTCATCCGGTATGCAGACATTGAATACAGCAGCGTGGGGACCATTTTGAGGCCAAGGCATGTCATCAGGCCTTTTGTTAGTCAAACGTATCCCCCACTGTCAGTCCCTTCGGGATCCCTGCCTCATTCATCTTTATGAAGGTGAGGTAATCAACACTTTTTTGACCGAGGCGACTTCTCTTGTCAGTGACAATGCCTCCTGCTGCACTGAAGGTCCTTTCTGACAGGACACTTGAAGCAGGGCAGGCCAGAAGTTCTATCGCAAACTGGGATAGCTCAGACCACAGGTCAAGCCTGCACACCCAGTAGTGAAGGGGTTCATCGCTCCTCAGAGTGTCGATATCTGCTGTTAAGGCAAGGTAGTCTGCTACCTGTCGGTCGAGTCGTTCTCTAAGGCTGGATCCCGAAGGGCTGTGGCGATGTGTAGGACATGTAAGAGGGCGCAAGGTGCCGTCATGGACGGAAGATACGTGTCACCGAGGTTCCTGGCCTCGGTGAGGTGAGAGCTGGGTTTTATGTGTCAGCAGCAGCTAGTGCTGCTTGACATTGATAGTTTGGCTGCAAAGCCAATCCGGGCCGGCTCTTACTGGGAGTAGGCAAAGAGTTGGGTGGGTGCCTACTCCCCACGGTCCAGGCCGGACTTTGCCGGGCTTTTTAAAGGCAGCCACATCAGCAGGTGTGGCTGTGATCGTCCTGGAGCTGCTGCTAGTGCTGTGGAGCTCTCTGGGCTGGAAGGATGAGCCCAGCAAGGAGGCGTGCAGTCGTCCTGGAAGCCTGAAGGTGGATTATCCTGCGGCTGGGCCGACCGCCAGGTGCGAACGCGCACCTAAACATCTCACAGGTGATTGAACCTGGTTTTGGACTCTTTGGTTTTGCCTTTTGTGTTTGCTGAGTGTGAATTAACACCAAGAGACTGTTTATCGTTTATTTTGTGCAAGTGTGAATAAAACACTGTTTATTGCACTTTCTGGACTCCTTGTTTTGCCTCTGTACTGCACCCGCACCACTATCTACCAGAGCGACTCCCCACATTTGGTGGAGGATGCGGGCATGCGCAGTGAGGCTGGCGTAAACGCCGAAGTTTTGTTTTTTCTAAACTGAATGTCATATGTCAAGTAGGCAAAGTTTCAACACGTGAACCCTGACAAGATGGAGGCAGTTGTAAAGGCTCTCGTGGAGGCCAATTTACAGCAGCGGGAGGCCAACAAGCAGCAGCAGGAGACAAACCAGCTGCTGTTGCAACATGTAATGGCTTTGCAAGCGACTGGAGCCTCTCACCGTGCCCATGAAAGCGGTCCGTGCAGCAATTCCCAAGATGACCCCGAGGATGATGCTGAGACCTACCTGGCAGTCTTCGAAAAGTGGCCGTGAGGAGAAGCTGCCCCGTGACCAGTGGGCTGAGGTGGTCGCTCCGTTCCTGGCTTCCGGACCCCAGCAGGTGTTTTTCGACTTGTCGGACGACCAAGCGGCCGATTATGACACCGTGAAAGGAGAGATCCTAGCCAGACTGGGGGTGAACGTGCTGGTCCGCTCAAAGAGTCCACCAGTGGGACTTTAAAACGACTGAACCCGCTAGGCCGCAGTACTATGATCTGCTGCACAGGCTGCAAAAGTGGCTGCAGCCCGATCTACTAAGTCCCACTGCCATGCTGGATCGACTGTTGGCGGACATCTTTTGGAGGGCCCTGCCTTATCCCCTCCAGCACTGGGTCGGCCAGGCGTCTCCGGTAAGTGCCCTGGAGATGGTCGACCTGGTGGAGCGTTACGAGGCCACCAGAAACCTGCAGGGAGTCTTGCTGGGAAGGGGCCAGTCAAACCCCGGAGGCCTCCACCCCAGTTCCGACGACCGGCGACAGAGAGACCTGCACAGAATGTATCCCCTGCGGATCCGCCTCCCGTGGTATGCTGGAGGTGTCAGGAGCCAGGCCACATCAGGGCCGACTGTCCGCATCAGGGTGAGCCGATGGATGTGAACTACGGGTATCGCCACTCCCTGTATGCACGGAAGCTGTGCGCAACTGGCACCCGTGAGGTGCAGGATAATAACCACCTGTGTCAGGTAGAGGTGGGAGATTCTCTGGCGGTGGCCCTGCTGGACTCCGGGAGTTTAGTCTCCCTGGTAAGAGCTGCCCTAGTACGGCCTGCGGAGTATACCGGCCGTAAAATCGGGGTCCTATGTATCCACGGAGACTTAAAAGACTACCCCACTGCATTAGTGACTTTGTCCACAGCGGCTGGTAAGTGGACCCACGAGGTGGCTGTCGCTACCAAACTCCCACATGAACTGATACTTGGGAGGGACTTCCCAGGTTTCCCGCGCTGTGGCCGGCTATAAAAGTGTCTGATGGGCCCGAGACAGGGGTAACCCTAGTAGAGTGGCCTGATACCACTGGAAGGCCAGAACCCTGGGAGCCCGAATCTGAAGGGCCAGCGGTAGGGGTGACCACTGCTCCAGCGGTAGAGGGGAGACAACCCCACTGAGTGTAATGGTGGGAGACACGGAGGACTTGCCACCGGGACCTGAGTTGGCAGACCTCAATGTCTCCGGGGAAAATTTTGGGACCGCACAACACCGGGACCAAACCCTAACCAGGGCCTGGGAAAGTGTTGTAATGGTTGATGGTAAACCCCAGAAACCTGGGGCTGAATTAATGTTTCCACGATTTATTGTTCTTCAGGATATGTTGTATCGGGTGAACCAAATCCGAGGTGAGCCAGTTGAACAGTTGGTGGTGCCCACCGCATATCGCAAGCTTGTTATGGAGCTTGCCCACCAACATGTTCTTGGGGGACACATGGTGTGGCAGAAAAAGCAGGACCGCGTACTACAGCGATTTTACTGGCCCGATTTGTTTAAAGAAGTAGAGGAGTTCTGTAAGTCCTGTCCGACCTGTCAGGTAAATAGCCCCCAGCCGCATTACAGAAGTCCCCTGGTCCCTCTCCCAATAATTGAGGTCCCATTCGAGCGTATTGCCATGGATCAGGTCGGACCCGTACCGAAGTCTGCTAGGGGTCACCAACATATGCTGGTGATTCTGGACTATGCTACTCGATATCCAGAGGCGGTGCCTCTTCGACACACATCGGCTAGGCTCATTGCAAAGGAGTTAATGGAGATGTTTACCCGGGTGGGCCTACCTAAGGAGGTTCTGACGGACCAAGGGACCCCTTTTATGTCTAAGATTATGAGGGAATTGTGTAAACTGTTGCATATAAAGCAATTACGGACATCCGTTTACCATCCGCAAACGGACGGCCTTGTGGAAAGATTTGACCAAACTTTAAAAAATATGTTAAAAAGGGTGGTGTCCCGAGATGGGAAGGACTGGGATCTGCTTCTGCCCTATCTCATGTTTGCAGTGCGAGAAGTGCCCCAGGCCTCTACTGGGTTCTCACCCTTCGAACTGCTTTATGGCAGACACCCACGGGGCCTGTTGGACATCGCTAAGGAAGCGTGGGAACAACAGCCCGTCCCCACAAAAGCGTAATTGAATATGTTACCCAGATGCAGGAGCGTATGGAGAGGGTGTTACCGCTAGTCCGGGAGCATATGGAGGCAGCACAACAGGCCCAAAGTAGAGTCTATAATCGTCAGGCTCGGGTACGAGACTTTAATCCCGGAGACCGAGTTTTAGTTCTGGTACCCACCCATGACAGCAAATTTCTAGCTAGGTGGCAGGGGCCCTATGAAGTGCTCGAGAAAGTGGGGAAGTAAATTACAAGGTGCACCAGCCAGGGCGGCGGAAGCCGAGCAGGTGTATCATGTGAATTTGCTGAAGCCATGGAAGGATAGGGACTCGTCCAGCGATGACAGCCCTCGGCCAGGGCTTCAGGTGAGAAGGATCCAGCCCCTCACCTCGAAGTCCGGGAAGCAGCAGCCACCGTAAAAATTTCAGATAGCCTATCCTCCAAACAGGTCCAGGAAGTTAAGGAGTTCATTAGTCGGAACACGGATGTGTTCTCGGACCTCCCTGGGCGCACATCCCTAATCCAGCATGACATTATCACTGAGCCTCAGGCCAAAGTCCGGTTAAAGCCGTACCGGGTACCCGAGGCTCGGCGACAAGCCATTGTGAAGGAAGTGCAGCTGATGCTCCAGTTAGGTGTCATCGAGGAGTCAAAAAGTGATTGGGCCAGTCCGATAGTCTTAATACCCAAGCCGGACGGGACATTGAGGTTCTGTAACGATTTCTGCAAGCTGAATGAGGTGTCCAAGTTTGACGCATATCCCATGCCGAGGGTGGATGAGCTCATTGAAAAATTGGGCCAAGCCAGGTATTTTGGACCTCACCAAAGGGTACTGGCAGGTACCCTTAATGGAGGCTGCCAAGGAAAAAACTGCTTTTATCACACCGGAGGGGTTGTATCAGTACAAGGTATTACCCTTTGGTCTACATGGCGCCCCCGCCACGTTTCAAAGGCTTATGGATATTGTGCTCCGTCCACATCGACGGTACGCCTCAGCGTATCTGGATGATATCGTTGTCCATAGCACCGACTGGGAGAGTCACCTACCGAAGGTACAAGCCGTAGTGGACTCCCTTAGGAAAGCTGGCCTAACTGCTAACCCAAAAAAGTGTGTGATAGGGTTAGAAGAGACCAAATACCTAGAGTATGTCATTGGGCGGGGGCTGGTCAAACCTCAGGTAAACAAAATTGAGGCAATTAAGAATTGGCCCCGACCTGTCACTACGCGGCAAATAAAATCATTCCTGGGCATGGTGGGATACTACATGAGGTTTATTCCCAACTTCGCTACAATTGCTGCTCCATTGACAAGCCTTTTAAAGGGACGCAGGTCAGTGTCGATCCAGTGGAATGAGCAGGCGGATAAGGCTTTCTCTGCTCTGAAGTCGGCCCTGTGTGGGTCCCTGGTTTTGGTGACGCCCGACTTCAAGAGAGAATTTGTGGTACAGACCGATGCCTCTGAAGTGGGCCTCGGGGCTGTACTCTCTCAGGAAATCAATGGGGAGGAGCATCCCGTGGTTTTCCTGAGTCGCAAACTCACCCCAGCCGAGACCAGGTACAGTATAGTGGAGAGAGAGTGCCTGGCCATCAAGTGGGCACTAGAGTCTCTCCGCTATTATCTGCTAGGGAGAAAGTTCCATCTGGTGACCGACCATTCCCCTCTAAAGTGGATGTGCCAGGCGAAAGACAGGAATGCTCGGGTCACCAGATGGTTCTTGTCTCTGCAGAACTTCAAGTTCACAGTGGAACATAGGGCAGGCCGCTTGCAAGGAAATGCGGATGCCCTGTCTCGAGTACAGTGTTTGGCGTGTGTTCACCCTGTCAGCGTTGAACAAAGGGGGGAGGTATGTAAGAGGGCGCAAGGTGCCGTCATGGACGGAAGATACGTGTCACCGAGGTTCCTGGCCTCGGTGAGGTGAGAGCCGGGTTTTATGTGTCAGCAGCAGCTAGTGCTGCTTGACATTGATAGTTTGGCTGCAAAGCCAATCCGGGCCGGCTCTTACTGGGAGTAGGCAAAGAGTTGGGTGGGTGCCTACTCCCCACGGTCCAGGCCGGACTTTGCCGGGTTTTTTAAAGGCAGCCACATCAGCAGGTGTGGCTGTGATTGTCCTGGAGCTGCTGCTAGTGCTGTGGAGCTCTCTGGGCTGGAAGGATGAGCCCAGCAAGGAGGCGTGCAGTCGTCCTGGAAGCTTGAAGGTGGATTATCCTGCGGCTGGGCCGACCGCCAGGTGCGAACGCGCACCTAAACATCTCACAGGTGATTGAACCTGGTTTTGGACTCTTTGGTTTTGCCTTTTGTGTTTGCTGAGTGTGAATTAACACCAAGAGACTGTTTATCGTTTATTTTGTGCAAGTGTGAATAAAACACTGTTTATTGCACTTTCTGGACTCCTTGTTTTGCCTCTGTACTGCACCCGCACCACTATCTACCAGAGCGACTCCCCACAGACTGAAAAAGCTCTGCATGTCCTCCATCAACAACACATCTGTAAATCGTCCAGTCCTTGCCGCCGTGGTAGGAGGAGGATTACACTCTCCTCTTCCCCTGTTAGATTCCCGTTGTGCTGTGACATCCCCCTTATAAGCTGTGTAAAGCATATTTGGTTTTGAACTGCTGCATACTTTCCGAGTTTCGGTAATTTGGTAACATTTCTGCCACTTTCTGCTTATACCGGGGGTCTAGTAGCGTGGCCACCCAGTACAGGTCATTCTCCTTCATCCTTTTTATACGAGGGTCCCTCAACAGACATGACAGCATGAAAGACCCCATTTGAACAAGGTTGGATGCAGAGCTACTCATTTCCCATTCCTCGTCCTCACTGATGTCATTGACGGTCTGTTCTTCCCCCCAGCCACGTACAACACCATGGGTCCCAGATAGGTGACAACAACGAGCACCCTGGGGTGCCTGCTGTGGTTGGTCTTCCTCCTCCTCAAAGCCGCCACATTCCTCTTCTGACTCCTCTTCCTCATACTCCTCTTCCAGCATTGCCGCAGGTCCGGCAAGCGATGATGACAAGGTTTCTGGTGGTGATGGTGACCACAACTCTTCCTCTTCCTCTTCACGCTGATCTACAGCCTGATCCAGCACTCTTCGCAGGGCACACTCCAGGAAGAAAACAAATGGGATGAGGTCGCTGATGGCACCTTCGGTGCGACTGACTAGGTTTGTCACCTCCTCAAAAGGACGCATGAGCCTACAGGCATTGCACATGAGCGTCCAGTAACGTGGCAAAAAAATTCCCAGCTCTGCAGAGGCTGTCCTAGCACCCCGGTCATACAAATACTCGTTGACGGCTTTTTCTTGTTGGAGCAGGCGGTCGAACATTAGGAGTGTTGAATTCCAACGTGTGGGGCTGTCGCAAATCAAGCGCCTCACGCATGTTGTTTCACCGCTGAATATCGGAAAAGTGCGCCATGGCCGTGTAGGAACGCCTGAAATGGCCACACACCTTCCTGGCCTGCTTGAGGACGTCCTGTAAGCCTGGGTACTTAGACACAAAGCGTTGTACGATGAGATTCACATGTGCCATGCACGGCACGTGACAACTTTCCCAAATTCAATGCCGACAACAAATTTGTTCCATTGTCACACACTACTTTGCCAATCTCCAGTTGGTGCGGGGTCAGCCACTGATCCACCTGTGCGTTCAGGGTCGGACAGGAGTGCTGGTCCTGTGTGGCTCTCTGCTTTCAGGCAAGTCAACCCCAAGACAGCGTGACACTGTCGTATCCGGGATGCGGAATAGCCCCTGGGGAGCTGGGGGGATTCAGTTGATGTGCAGCCAGACGCCGCAGCAGAAGAGGACTCAGCCGAGGAGGATATCGAAAAGGATGGAGTAGGAGTAGAGGAGGTGTCAGTAGGCCTGCCTGCAAATCGTGGCGGTGTCACCAACTCCGCTGCAGAGCCAAGCATTCCATGCTTGTCAGCCGTCAGCAGGTTTACCCAATGTGCAGTGTACGTGATATACCTGCCCTGATCGTGCTTTGCAGACCAGGTATCAGTGGTCAGATGGACCCTTGCCCCAACACTGTATGACAGAGATGCCATGACTTCCTTTTCAATAACATTGTAGAGGTTTGGGATTGCCTTTTTTGAAAAAAATATTTTGTCCGGGTACCTTCCACTGTGGTGTCCCAATAGCTACAAATTTTTTGAAGGCCTCAGACTCCACCAGCTGGTATGGTAAAAGCTGGCGGGCTAAGAGTTCCGTCAAGCCAGCTGTCAGTCGCCGGGCAAGGGGGTGACTCTATTACATTGGCTTCTTACGCTCAAACATTTCCTTAACAGACACCTGACTGTGGGCAGATGAGCAGGAACTGCTGAAGGTGAGAGGCGGAGTGGCGGTTGGTTGAGAGGGGGCAGGGAGGACAGCAGTGGTTGACGTGGCTGAAGATGCTGGACCAAGAGGAGCATGGTGGCTTTAAGTTTGTGTACTGCTTGTACTTATGTGTTGATCCCATAAGCGTTTGTGATGTGAGATCATGTGCCTTCACTGCTTCGCAAAGCAGTTGTACCGAGGTTGGTGTTGGACTTCCCACGACTCAGTTTCTTTTGGCACAGGTTGCAAATGGCATTGCTGTTATCAGAGGCAGAAACACACAAAAAATTCCACACTGCTGAGCTTTGCAATGACGGCATTCCGGTGGCGGCAACAGCATTCGTTGACTGGCGTGCTGTCTGGCTGACCCCGGGTGCCGATACATGCTGTCTGACTGTGCCACTAACTTCTTGCGACAACCTCCCCCTGCTTCCAACTCGTCTCCTTCTTCTCTCTGTCTCCCCTTCTGAACTTCGAGCAGGCACCCACGTGGCATCCGTGGACACATATTCATCATCAACCGCTTCACTTGTATCTGACACCTCAATAAAAGAAGCAGCAGCGGGTACAATATCATCATCATCATCATCATCATCACACTGTACTTCCATGTGTGTAATCCTGCCTGACTGAGACATATCCCTGTAATCTACATCATCTGGCAATAATGGTTGCGAATCACTTATTGCATCCAACTGATGTGTAAATAACTCCTCTGACGGATCAAGTGAAGCGGCTGTGGTGGCTGTGGTGGTGGTGGTGGTGGTGGTGGGCAGGAGCATGGTAACTTGAGAGCAGGTGACCGAAGCTGAGCTGGAGGAGGATGGTGCATCAAGGTTCTTAGCGGAAGCTGTTGAAGATTGGGTGTCCTGTCTAAGCCAGTCAACTATGTCCTCAGAATTTTTCGGGTTCAGGGTACATAGCCTCTGAACACTAGGCATTATTCCAGGGACAGTGGAAATCACAGCACCACGACCACGACGACTCATGCAGGGTGGCCTGCCTCTGCCTGTCATTTTTTTTTAGATAAGTGGTACTACACGTGCTGCTAGGTACTGTGCCACCCTGTATCAGTGGTGGGCACTGGCAGTGGGCACACTACAGTCTGTGGAAGTGGGCCTGACACACACTGGCAGCAGGCAAGCAACTGAGATTAGACTTATGTGTAAAAATGAAATGCCTTATTTATCGGCAAGCTACTGTGCCACCTGGTATCAGTGGTGGGCACTGGCAGTGGGCACACTACAGTCTGTGGAAGTGGGCCTGACACTCACTGGCAGCAGGCAAGCAACTAAAATTAGACTACTGTCTAAAAATTAAATGCCTTATTTATCGGCAAGCTACTGTGCCACCCGTTTCTCCACTTATACAGTCCACAAGGGGCTTTAGAACATTTAACTGCACTGCTGAACGGCAAATATAATTTTCTTTTTTCCATTTTTCCACTCCACAAAAGGCTTTAGAACATATAACTGCATCACTGAACGGCAAATATATTTTACTTTCTCCACTAATACACAACAAAAAGGGCTTTAGAACATATAACTGCACCACTGAACGGCAAATATATTTTACTTTTGCCACTAATACACAACAAAAACAGCTTTAGAACATATAACTGCATGTCTGAACGGCAAATATATTATAATTTTTCCACTAATATATGACAAAAATGGCTTTAGAACATATAACTGCGCCGCTGAACGGCAAATATATTTTACATTTGCCACTAATACAAGACAAAACGGGCTTTAGAACAAATAACTGCACTGCTGAACAGCAAAGATATTTTACTTTTGCCACTAATACATGACAAAAAGTGCTTTAGAATATATAACTGCACCGCTGAACGGCAAATATATTTTACTTTTGCCACTAATACACGACAATAAGTGCTTTAGAACATATAACTGCACCGTTAAACGGTAAATATATTTTACTTTTGCCACTACTATTACATGACAAAAAGGGCTTTAGAACAAATAACTGCACCGCTGAAACGTAAATATATTTAACTTTTGCCACTAATACACGACAAAAGGGGCTTTAGAACATATAACTGCATCGCTGAACGGCAAATATATTTTACTTTTGCCACTAATACACAACAAAAACAGCTTTAGAACATATAACTGCATGTCTGAACAGCAAATATATTATACTTTTTCCACTAATACACGACAAAAATGCCTTTAGAACATATCACTGCGCCGCTGAACGATAAATATATTTTACTTTTGCCACTAATACATGACAAAAAGGGCGTTAGAACATATAACTGCATCGCAGAACCCGATAACAAGAACAGTTTGCTGGAATTACAGAGCTGTAAAATGGCAGGCAATTTGGGTCCCCAGTCAGTGCAGCAAGGTGTAAAAGGATTGTTCCTATTACCCAGGCTGTAACCTCCCTTACTGAACCCCGTTCTACATAAATGCTGTGGAATGATTCCTCCCTATCCTTTGCCTACACCTTGAATAATCTTTCCCTCAACTTGTAAATCATTTCTTTTTAGCACAATGAAGTTTTTTCTAGCACTGTCCTTAGCGTCTGCTGACGTCTCTCCCTGTACTAAGTACACTGGAAAATGGCACAAACCAAAATGGCTGAGGCTATTTATAAGGCTGTGAAATCACAGGGCTGGCTGCCTGCTGATTGGCTGAATGCATGGCATTATGGGTGATCCCACATTCCCAGAGTTCGTTGCCCCATGTCCTCACACGTGCAGCAGCCATTTTAGGAAAAAATGTGATTCGCTACCACGAAGCATGAGGAAATTCGGATTAAGTGCGAAACGAATAATTCCTGAAAGTTGGATTGAATTCCACTTCGTCAACTTCGATTCACTCATCTCCAGCCATAACTAGTGTTGAGCAAATTGTGGTTGATAAAGTAGACTTAGATCCGAATTTTAAGAAAAGTTTGATTTACTGGTAACAAATCGATTTTCCCTGTAATGTCAATAATAATTAAGAAAATCATAATTCCCTCATCCATTTTATCGCTAAAAAGCCACCGCGACCATCTTGCATGAAGATGCTGCGCAAAATCTCATGGCGGTGACGAGCAATGTTACCACACCGACTAACGGAATTTCATCATTATGCGCTGCGCTAGATCTTCAAGCAAGATGGCTGCGAAAAATGGATGAGGTAACTACAATTTTATGTTTGTTTATTTATTTATTTATTTATTTTAACAACCCCTGAAAGGCCTCAATATTGAGGGGTTCAATGATGGGGGGGAGGGCTATTTACAAATAAATGCGCTTTGTGATTAAGTAATTTGTCACACAGCAAATTTTTTTTTAAATTTGCCAAATTTTTGAAAACTTTGATCGTCTCTAACCATAACTTCTGGTTAGATCTCCTCTATTCATTTATGTATCTTTTGATACTGTGATTACAGATAACATAGTGTGGTAAGGTGCAAGGTACTGTGGTCGACGGGAGGTACGTGTCACCGAGGTTCCTGGCCTCGGTGAGGTAAGAGCCGGATTTTTGGTGTGTCAGCAGCAGCTAGTGCTGCTTGACACCTTGCTATTTAGTTTGGCTGCAAAGCCAATCCGGGCCGGCTCTTACTGGGAGTAGGCAAAGAGTTGGGTGGGTGCCTACTCCCCACGGTCCAGGCCGGGTTTTCCCGGGCCTTTATAACACAGCCAGCAGCTGGGTGTGGAGGAGGTGATTGTCCTGGAGCTGCTGTTAGGCTGTGGAATCACTTGAGTCTGGGAGTGCTGATCCATGCTGTGCTGTGTGGAGTTCTCTGGGCTGGAAGCAAGACCCCAAGCAAGGAGGAGTGCAGACGGCCTGGAAGCCGGAGGTCGATCGCCTTGCGGCTGGACTGACAGCCAGGTGCGAACCTGCACCTAAAGCCTCTCAGGTGACTGGAACCTGTTTTGGACTATTTTGTTTTGCTGCACGTTTTCTGTTGGGTGTGAATTAACACCAAGTGACTGTTTGCTGTGTATTTGCTACAAGTGTGAATTAAACACTGTTTGCTACACTTTCTGGACTCCGTTTTGCCTCTATACTGCACCCGCACTGCTATCTACCAGAGCGACTCCCCACATTTGGTGTCGGATGCGGGCATGCGCAGTGAGGCTGGCGTGAACGCCGAAGTTTGTTTTTGCTGGGCACGACTGGATGTCCTATATTCGGCCGGCAAAGTTGCAGCCTGTGTTCCCTGACAAAATGGAGGCGGCTGTGAAAGCTCTCATAGAGGCTAACGTGCAGCAGCGGGAGACCAACCAGCTACTGCTACAGCACGTGATGGCGTTACAAGCTGCAGGAGCGTCCCACCACGTCCACGATGCCCGGAAAGCTGTCCGTGCAGCGATCCCTAAGATGACCCCTCGGATGATGTGGAGACCTATCTGGCGGTGTTCGAGAAGGTGGCTGTGAGGGAGAAATTTCCCCGAGAACAGTGGGCGGAGGTCGTCGCTCCGTTCCTGGCGTCTGGACCCCAGCAAGTATTTTTTGACTTAGCAGATGACCAGGCTGCTGATTATCCCACGGTGAAGGGGGAGATCCTGGCCAGACTGGGGGTAAACGTGTTGGTCCGGGCTCAGTGGGTTCACCAGTGGGACTTTAAAACGGCTGAACCTGCCAGGCCGCAGTACTATGAGTTGCTGCACAGGTTGCAAAAGTGGCTGCAGCCTGATGTTCTAAGTCCGACTGCTATGATGGACCGTCTGCTGGCCGACATGTTCTGGAGGGCCCTGCCTTACCCCCTTCAGCACTGGATTGGCCAGGTATCCCCCACTAATGCCCTGGAGATGGTCGACCTGGTGGAGCGTTACGAGGCCACCAGAAACCTGCAGGGGAGTCTTGCTGGGAAGGGGTCAGTCAAACCCCGGAGGCCTCCGCCCCAGTTCCGACGTCCGGCGACAGAGAGGCCTGCACGGAATGTACCCCTGCGGATCCGCCTCCCGTGGTATGCTGGAGGTGTCAGGAGCCAGGCCACATCAGGGCCGACTGTCCGCATCGGGATGAGCCGATGGATGTGAACTACGGGGGCGCCACTCCCTGTATGCACGGAAGCTGTGCGCAACTGGCACCCGTGAGGTGCAGGACAATAACCACCTGTGTCAGGTAGAGGTGGGAGATTCTCTGGCGGTGGCCCTGCTGGACTCCGGGAGTCTAGTCTTCCTGGTAAGGGCTGCTCTGGTACGGCCGGCGGAGTATACCGGCCGTAAAATCGGGGTCCTGTGCATCCACGGAGACCTAAAAGACTACCCCACTGCACTAGTGACTTTGTCCACAGCGGCTGGTAAGTGGACCCACGAGGTGGCTGTCGCTGCTAAACTCCCACATGAACTGATACTTGGGAGGGACTTCCCAGGTTTCCCGGCACTGTGGCCGGCGATAAAACTGTCTGATGGACCCGAGACAGGGGTAACCCTAGGAGAGTGGCCTGATACCACTGGAAGGCCAGAACCCTGGGAGCCCGAGTCTGAAGGGCCAGCGGTAGGGGTGACCACTGCTCCAGCGTTAGAGGGGGAGACAACCCCACTGAGTGTAATGGTGGGAGACACGGAGGACTTGCCACCGGGACCTGAGTTGGCAGACCTCAATGTCTCCGGGGAAAATTTTGGGACCGCACAACACCGGGACCAAACCCTAACCAGGGCCTGGGAAAGTGTCGTAATAATTGATGGTAAACCCCAGAAACCTGGGGCTGAATTAATGTTTCCGCGATTCATTGTTCTTCAGGATATGTTGTATCGGGTGAACCAAATCCGAGGTGAGCCTGTTGAACAGTTGGTGGTGCCCACAGCGTATCGCAAGCTGGTCATGGAGCTTGCCCACCAACATGTTCTTGGGGGACACCTGGGGTGGCAGAAAACGCAGGACCGCATACTGCAGCGGTTTTATTGGCCCAGTGTGTTCAAGGAGGTAGAAAATTATTGTAAGTCCTGTCCCACCTGTCAGATAAATAGCCCCCAGCCACATATCCGTAGTCCTCTGGTACCTCTTCCAATTATTGAGGTCCCGTTTGAGCGAATCGCTATGGATCTAATTGGGCCTGTACCAAAGTCTGCCAGGGGCCACCAACACATTCTGGTAGTTCTCGACTATGCCACTCGGTATCCGGAGGCGGTGCCTCTGCGACATACCTCGGCTAAGCTCATTGCCAAAGAGTTAATGGAAATGTTTTCCCGTGTGGGCCTGCCAAAAGAGATTCTGACAGACCAAGGGACCCCTTTTATGTCCAAAGTTATGAAGGAACTGTGTAAATTATTGCGTATAAAGCAATTGCGGACGTCCGTTTACCATCCGCAAACGGACGGTCTTGTCGAAAGGTTTAACCAAACTCTCAAAAATATGTTAAAAAGGGTGGTGTCTAGAGATGGGAAGGACTGGGACCTGCTTCTGCCCTATCTCATGTTCGCAGTGCGAGAGGTGCCCCAGGCCTCTACTGGGTTCTCGCCCTTCGAACTGCTTTATGGCAGACACCCTCGGGGCCTGTTGGATATCGCCAAGGAAGCGTGGGAACAGCAGCCTGTCCCCCACAAAAGTGTCATTGAGTATGTCACCCAGATGCAGGAACGGATGGAAAGGGTGTTGCCGCTGGTCCGGGAGCATATGGAGGCAGCGCAACAAGCCCAGAGTAGGGTGTATAATCGTCAGGCTCAGGTACGGGACTTCAATCCAGGAGATCGGGTTTTGGTTCTGGTACCCACCCTTGACAGCAAGTTCCTAGCTAGGTGGCAGGGCCCCTATGAGGTGATCGAGAAGGTAGGGAAGTAAATTACAAGGTACACCAGCCAGGCGGCGCAAGCCGGAGCAGGTGTACCACGTGAATTTACTAAAGCCGTGGAAAGATAGGAACACGGCCGACGACAACAGCCCCCGGCCAGGGCTTCTAGGTGAAAAGGGTCCAGCCCCACAGTTCGAGGCCTGCGAAGCGGTAGCCACGGTAAAAATTGCAGACAGCCTGTCTTCCAAACAAGTTCAGGAAGTCAGGGAGTTCATCAGTCGGAACACGGATGTGTTCTCGGACCTCCCTGGCCGCACGTCTCTCATCCAACATGACATCGTCACTGAGCCTCAGGCCAAGATCCGGTTAAAACCATACCGGGTACCTGAGGCTCGGCGACGGGCCATCGCGGAGGAAGTGCAATTAATGTTGAAGCTCGATGTCATTGAGGAGTCGAAAAGTGAGTGGGCAAGTCCCATAGTTCTAATACCCAAGCCGGATGGGATGTTGCAGTTCTGCAACGATTTTCGCAAGTTAAATGAAGTGTCCAAGTTTGATGCGTATCCCATGCCCCGGGTAGACGAGCTTGTTGAGAATTTAGGGCAAGCCCGTTATTTCTCTGTGCTAGACCTCACTAAAGGATACTGGCAAGTACCCTTAACGGAGGCGGCCAAGGCAAAACCGCTTTGTTACCCGCAGGGCCTGTATCATTACAAGGTGTTACCCTTTGGCCTGCATGGCGCCCCGCCACCTTCCAAAGGTTAATGGATATTGTGCTGCGACCGCACCGTCGGTACGCTCGGCCTACTTAGATGATGTAATCATCCACAGCACCGACTGGGAAAGCCATTTGCCCAAAGTGCAGGCGGTAGTGGATGCCCTGAGGAAAGCTGGACTAACCGCCAATCCAAAGAAGTGTGCGATTGGGTTGGAAGAGACCAAATATCTGGGATATGTTATTGGGCGGGGAGTCATCAAGCCGCAGGTAACTAAGGTAGAGGCCATACGTAACTGGCCCCGACCGGTCACTACCAGGCAGGTAAAGTCCTTCCTGGGAATTGTAGGGTACTACATGCGGTTTGTGCCCCACTTTGCCACAATAGCAGCGCCGTTGACAGACCTGTTGAAGGGGCAAAAGTCTGGGAAGGTTAGCTGGAGTGAGAAGGCGGAGGAGGCTTTCTCCGCGTTGAAGTCGGCCCTGTGTGGGTCCCCGGTTTTGGTGACACCCGACTTCAAGAGGGAGTTCGTCGTACAGACCGACGCCTCGGATGTAGGCCTCGGTGCTGTACTGTCTCAGGAGGTCAACGGGGAAGAACATCCCGTTGTCTTCCTGAGCCGTAAGCTCAGTCCCGCCGAGACCAGGTATAGCATAGTGGAGAGGGAGTGCCTGGCTATCAAGTGGGCACTCAAATCTCTCCGCTACTACCTGTTAGGGAGGAGGTTCCGTCTGGTGACCGACCATTCCCCTCTCAAGTGGATGAGCCAGGCCAAGGAGAGGAATGCTCGGGTCACCAGGTGGTTCCTATCCCTGCAGAACTTCAAGTTCTCCGTGGAACACAGGGCAGGCCGCTTGCAGGGTAACGCAGATGCCCTGTCCCGCGTCCACTGCCTCACATGTGTTCACCCCTCAGGGTTGAACAAAGGGGGGTATGTGGTAAGGTGCAAGGTACTGTGGTCGACGGAGGTACGTGTCACCGAGGTTCCTGGCCTCGGTGAGGTAAGAGCCGGATTTTTGGTGTGTCAGCAGCAGCTAGTGCTGCTTGACACCTTGCTATTTAGTTTGGCTGCAAAGCCAATCCGGGCCGGCTCTTACTGGGAGTAGGCAAAGAGTTGGGTGGGTGCCTACTCCCCACGGTCCAGGCCGGGTTTTCCGGGCCTTTATAACACAGCCAGCAGCTGGGTGTGGAGGAGGTGATTGTCCTGGAGCTGCTGTTAGGCTGTGGAATCACTTGAGTCTGGGAGTGCTGATCCATGCTGTGCTGTGTGGAGTTCTCTGGGCTGGAAGCAAGACCCCAAGCAAGGAGGAGTGCAGACGGCCTGATAGCCGGAGGTCGATCGCCTTGCGGCTGGACTGACAGCCAGGTGCGAACCTGCACCTAAAGCCTCTCAGGTGACTGGAACCTGTTTTGGACTATTTTGTTTTGCTGCACGTTTTCTGTTGGGTGTGAATTAACACCAAGTGACTGTTTGCTGTGTATTTGCTACAAGTGTGAATTAAACACTGTTTGCTACACTTTCTGGACTCCGTTTTGCCTCTATACTGCACCCGCACTGCTATCTACCAGAGCGACTCCCCACAATAGTAACATAGTAACATACTATATAAGACCAAAAAAAGACATTTGTCCATCCAGTTCGGCCTGTTTCCTACAAGTTGATTCAGAGGAAGGCAAAAAGAAACTGTAAGGCCGAAGCCGATTTTCCCCACTTTTTTATTTTTTCAAAAGTTTTTATTTTAATTATCTCAAAAACAGAAAATACAAACTTATAAAAAGAACAAAGTTACAAAATCATCCCCAAGCCAACCCACAACCCCCCCCCCCCCCCACCTTGCAGGGAGAAAAAAAACAAAGAATTACATAACCGTCCCATTCCTTCCAGATACTATCCCACTTTGCATAGGACCCTCTCTGGCTATACAAAATCCTCTCGGAGCTTTTAACCTTCCTGACCAAACATAACCAGTTATTACAATTTGGAGCAGTGGAGGAACACCATTTTCTAGATACCAGAAGCCTGGCTAAGAACATCACGTTAGTCAGAAGTCGGCGCTTTATGACTTGACAGTTAACCTCCGATAGATCCCCCAAGACCCACACTTTGGGAGAATGAGGAATATCTATCTTAAGTCTCTGGGTCAAAATTGTTTGAATCATTCTCCAATACTTGCTCACTGTCGGGCAGTCCCAGAACAGATGTAAATGATCTGCTCTGGGGTCACCACAACGGGGGCAATCGGAGGAGGCTCTAAATCCTCTCCTATGGAGCCATAAAGGTGTCACATATATTTTGTGCATAATATTAAACTGTACGACAGTATGATTGAAATTGTGCGAAACCTGACTTAAGTTATCCATTACGTTCTCCCAATCCTGGGAGCCCACCTCTGAAAGTGAAATAGACCAGGATCTCTGTCCTGGAGAAAGGCATTCAAAAATTTTTTTTTCATCAAGTGTCTATAACAATGTGATATTTTAACTTTCATACCACCTTTCTTACAAATCAAGTCGTGTAAAAATTCGGGAGTGTCTACATTAAGTGCATGACTATCAAAATTACTAGAAAGTGCCGACCTCAACTGAAAATATGCGTACCAAGCCACCTCACCTGCATTTTCCTTTTGTTTTAGCTCCATAAGAGTCAGGATTTGGCCACCCTTAACCACTTGATTCAAATATTGAATATTTCTCATCCTCCAATATTGCCGACAATTTGGATCGTCTAAATTCAAAAGCTTTGAATTATGCCATAATGGAGTACAAATAAGTGATGCCTCAACTTTAAACCAGCTCTTTATAACCAGCCAGGATTTTGTAGCCATTCTGTAGAAAGATTTGTAGCCAGTCTGAATATTAAATAGATAATCGGACTCTAATACTGTAAATAGATCCGAAAAACCTGAATCTTTCACCAATTTTCTGCAGAGATGGCTATTTTCCCAGTCATTAAAAAAGCAAAGTTGAGAGGCCATAAAATAACTCCTAAAATAGAGGAGATTAAGACCTCCCCGATTATAGGTCAAAGAAAAGTAAAGCGCCTTTAATCTCACGCGCTTCCTCCCCCATAATAAATCGTTAATCATCCGCTCTATCAATCTAAAATACTTATCTTCAATCCATACAGGCGAGTTGCGAAGAACGTAAAGAACCTGGGGCAGCACCACCATTTTTATTAAATAAATTCTGTCTGCTCTTACAGGCAGAATTTTTTGCCATATCTTAATTTTAGATCTCAATTTTGACAATAAAGGAATGAAATTAAGTTGTAAATAATCTTGAATTTTGGCGGAAACTGTTATCCCCAGGTACTTTATTGAGTCTGAGATCAATAACCGATTAGACAGATTTTCCATAGATCCTCGCAATTCATCTATAGGAAGGAGAGCAGTCTTTTCCCAGTTAACCTCCAAGCCTGAAGAGTCAGAAAATAAGTTAACCAGCTCCATTATTCGAGGAAGTGTATTTTCTGTTTGATGGATAAAAAACAGAATATCATCTGCATAGAGGGATATACGATCCTGCTTCCCCATTACACCAAAACCAGCCACTCCCAAATCCTGCCTTATACTAGCTGCCAGAGGTTCCATATAAATATTAAATAAAAGAGGGGAAAGGGGACAGCCTTGACGGGTACCTCTTCCTAATACAAAACTCTCTGTCAACATATCATTGATCCTGATCCTGGCAGCTGGAGATTTATATAACAGCTGAACCATCGCCATAAATTTGGGGCCAAAAACCCATTTTTTTCCATCACCTCCCAGAGAAACGACCACTCGACCCTGTCGAACGCCTTAGTGGCGTCCAACGACAGGATGGAGCGGGCGCCACTCCCAGGAAACTGAATGTTAGTGAAAAACCTGTGCAAATTATAATGGGTGCCCTTTTTTGGCATAAAGCCATTTTGATCTGGATGGACGACAGATGGCATAACCCGAGAAAGCCTATTTGCCAGGACTTTTGATAGTAACTTGACATCCGTATTTAGTAAGGAGATTGGTCTATAAGAGCTCAAATCCATCGAATCTTTATCTTTTTAGGGATTAGAACTATCACAGCTTCCATCATGGACTGTGGTAAACCCCCTTCCTGTAGTGCTTGAGAGAATACCTCTAATAAATGAGGAAGGATGACATCACTATATTTACGATAAAATTCATACGGAAGGCCATCTAACCCTGGCGATGAGTTCCCAGAGATAGACCTCAAGGCCTCCTGGATCTCCAAAAGAGACAATTCTCTTTCCAAAATTTTTTTTGGAACTTCCGTTAACATCGGCAGAGAAATTTTCTCCAAGAACTGCCTCGCCAGGTCAGGTGGCAAACCGGGTGAAGCTCTATATATCTGGGAAAAATATTGCAGGAAGGTATCTCAAATTCCCTCTAATTCTGATATAATCACACCGTCTAAATTACGAATCGAGGTAATAGCTTTCCTTTTCTTGTCCTGTTGTGAGATTATTCTAGCTAGGAGCTTACCAGGGCGTACGGACTCTGAAAAGTACTTTTGTCCCTTAAAAAATAATCTATGGTTTGCTTTCTCAATTACATATTCCTTCAGAGAACAGCTAGCCCTCTGCATCTCTTCCTTATTATATTCAGTAGGTTGATTCGTAAATTGCTCCGTTGTGAATGCTACGGTCTTAACCAAGTCCTCCTCTTTTTTCCTAAATGTTCTCTTCACAGCAGTAATATCACTTATAAGAACCCCCCTCAGATATGCTTTCAGAGCGTCCCAGACTACGTTGATGTTAGCAGAGGGGAGATTCACCTCCCAAAAAGAGGATATAAGTAGTTTAGTGGACTGGTAATTATCCATAATGGTAAGCCAATATGGATTGAGCTTAAAACCAAGCCCTCTATTATCTTTATTCTCCCCAATGCAA
The DNA here is from genome assembly GCA_033119425.1 of Bufotes viridis. Taxonomy (NCBI): domain Eukaryota; kingdom Metazoa; phylum Chordata; class Amphibia; order Anura; family Bufonidae; genus Bufotes; species Bufotes viridis. The sequence continues at coordinate 501,130,282 of CM065589.1, read as the reverse complement.
ACCTCAATTGATACGGGTGAGTGGTCTGAAACTGTTCTTACGCCCTATCATATCCCTCTAATATTATTCAAATTACTCTTGTTGGTAAGCGCTAGATCAATCCTGGACATTGATCTTCCACCCCTGCTAACACAGGAATATACTCTCTTTCCTCCGCCAAAATGTTCCCATATATCCACCAATCCAACTTCCGAACAAAACTGAGGCAATGGAGAATTACAAATATTCCTTCCCTGATCTGCATCCAAAGTCAGTCTATCCTTCCACTTAAGGAGAAAAAAATTCCTTCCTGACTCCAATCAGGCAATCATAATAACTCCCTGGATCAACGACCCCTCTCTAGTAGCTATACCCTGTAATACTATTACACTCCAGAAATACATCCAGGCCCCTCTTGAATTCCTTTATTGTACTCACCACCTCCTCAGGCAGAGAGCTCCATAGTCTCACTGCTCTTACCGTAAAGAATCCTCTTCTATGTTTGTGTACAAACCTTCTTTCCTCCAGATGCAGAGGATGTCCCCTCATCACAGTCACAGTCCTGGGGATAAATAGATGATGGGAGAGATCTCAGTACTGATCTCCCCTCAGTCGTCTTTTTTCTAAAGTGAATAACCCTAATTTTAAAGTTTGTGATGATGTCACTGATTATTTTGCCCTTCCTCTGATCCATCATAACAATAACCACCAAAAAGCGTATCCTGTCTGTGGAGCATACGCCATTTGGTCAGTAATCCATCAGTATTGCTAATGCCAAAAAATCAGGAGTAGATCCAAACCAGAGATAACAAGTGAATGGAATATTTGCATGTCTTCTGTGTTTTGTACCCACTCCTACTTTTGGATACTACATAGACAGGATCTGTTGTGCATCTCATCTTTCCTTCCTTCTGACAGATCAGAAGAAGGGTCAAATAAATTATGATGTCAGCCAGGCCAAAAGGCAAAATAGTGGCACAGTCATGAAGTGGGGAGGGTGGGAACAGCATGAAAAGTCCACAGAGTGGCCCTATGACATAGTGGTGAGGTGAAAGCAGGATGAGAAGGACACAGAGTGGCACAATGACAGTGTAGAGGTGATGGCAGCAGCAGCATCAGGAGTATGCCACAGAGTGGCACAATGAAAGTGCGGAGGTGGCGGCAGCATCAGGAGCTCACAGAGTTGCACAATGACAGAGTGTGGCAAGGTGACATAGGTGGCAAAGTGACAGTGTGAAGGTGGCGGCAGCATGAGGAGACCACAAAGTGGCAAGTTGACAGAGTGTGGACGTGGCAGCAGCAAGAGGAGGCCACACAGTGGCAAGGTGACAGTGTGTAGGTGGCAACAGCTTGAGGAGACCACAGAGTGGACATATAACATACTGGTGAGTAGTGATGAGCAGCAGTGGCAATATTTGAATTTGCGCATATGTGGTAGAATATTCGGCATATATTCGCGAATATTCGTATTCGAGATTATTCCCTTGATTGCGAAAAATCAGCAATGTAAAAATCGCATAATTCAAAATGACGAATATATAGCACTATATTCTAAATATTCGCGAATTCTCAAAGTTGCGATATTTGCAATTAAGATTCGCTATTCGAATATTCGCGCTCAACACTAGTGGTGATGAGGCCACAGAGTGGCACAGTGACAGTGTGGAGGTAGCAGCAGCAGCATAAGGAGGCCACAGAGTGGCACAATGACAGAGTGTGGAGGTGGCGGCAGCAGCAGTATCAGGAGGAAGCAACAGAGTGGCACAATGACAGTGTGAGGAGGTGGAAGCAGCATAAGGAGACCACATAGTGGCAAGGTGACATAGTGTGGAGGTTACAGCAGCATCAGGAGGCCACAGAGCGGCCAGGTGACATAGTGTGACTCTGTTCGCCTAGGCAAACGAGGTACAGAACAGCGTGAGAGTGATGAGAGGGGTCGCACGTGGCTTGCATACACTACATGCCTCCAACATAATTTTTGAATATCTATATGAAAATAATATATTTGCTGTATAGTTGGAGACATTGACTTCACAAGAGCTTCTGAGTTCAGCCACCTCTATTTGCTTCCCGCTATTTACTGCTCCTGAATTAAAATTGGGCCAACTAGCTTCAGCTTCCTCTGATGTGTATGCCTATGGAGTTCTTTTGTTATGGCTTTGCATAGGGAGCAGGAATGTTACACACAATTCTGATGGAACTCCTGATCTTAAGAAACTGGACTTGGACTACAAAGCAGAGGCTCTCCTGTCATGTCTTGTGTGCTGTGGAGATCGAATGTAGATGAAGCAGATAAAACCACATGAATAGTGTTGAGCGAACAGTTCGAGCATCGTTCGGGTTCGTACCGAATTTTGGGGTGTCCGGGACCCGGACCCGAACCCGGACATTTTCAAAAAAGTTTGGGTTCGGGTTCGGTGTTCGTCGATTACTTCCTGCTTTCTGAAGGGCTGCACAGCAGCCAATCAGCTAGCGTTTTACTTCTTGCCCTAAGAGCCCATCACAGCCATGCCTACTAATGGCATGGCTGTGATTGGCCAAGTGCAGCATGTGACCCAGCCTCTATTTAAGCTGGAGTCACGTAGCGCCGCACGTCACACTGCTCTGATTAGTGTAGGTAGAGGACGCAGCTTCTGTCAGGGCGAGATTAGGCAGGTTAAAGTCAGCAACAGCACCTAATGAACGGATCAATTTACAGCTGAGAATCATTGAACTTCTGCTAGTTACTTGCTCGCTGGTTTTTAGGCTGCACAGAGCGTTTTTCTGTCACTTATTTTCTGGGTTGATCGGCGGCCATTTTGTGACTTGTGGTGCGCCAGAAGAAGCTGCCACCAAGTCCATCAATCCATCAATACTAGTTTTTTTATCCTACATCAGGGGCTTGGCTGTGCTAATTGTCACCCCTAGAAACTCAGGAAAGAAATTTCTATATTTTATTAAGGGGTTAAATACAATTGCCCAAATACCAATCCCCTAAATCTGGTGTTCCAGCTTTGGCTAGACAAGTATAATACTGTCTGCTGTCTGGCAAAGGATAGATTATTTTCTGGGGTTAAATTCAATTGCCAAAATAGCAATACCATAAATCAGTGGTTTCAGCTGTGGCTGGCAAAATAGAATAGTGTCCGAGGTAACGCACACACGTACAGACGCACGTACAAGATTCTTGAATAGTTGCATTATCGCGATAATAAAACTAACAGTGTAAAGTTGACTGTATTGCTCTAAGTTATATTCGCGTACGAATGTAACTTCTATTACAGCACACCAATACTAAAACTGACTAAGAGACAGCTTTAAGTTCTATTCGAACGCGATTGCAACTTTGGAACTTAAAGTGGTGTACGATTTTAAAAGTTGAGTACTAAAAAGTTTGAATCGCAATGCGATTCTTATGTATTTAGATCGCATTAGCGATTACAACTTTGAGCTACCGATCACCATGGGAACGCCTCCTCCAGTAGAATGTACTGTCGGATCTGAGGATTAAGTTGAAATCGCAATGCGATTATTATATATCAGCTTAATTGCATTGCCGTTTCAACTTAGCATTGCTAAATAATTCCATCCATATTGGTTAACTTACTGACTCAGTAAGTTAACGATATGGATGGAATTATTTAGCAATGTTAAGTTGAAATCGCAATGCGATTAAGCAAATATATAAGAATCGCATTGCGATTTCAACTTAATTCTCAGATCCGACAGTACATTCTACTGGAGGAGGCGTTCCCATGGTGATCGTTAGCTCAAAGTTGTAATCGCAATGCGTTTATTGCGGTAAATTATCCCTCTGGGTGTCTTTTACAGCCTTTTTAGTGCCCAAAAGTTCGGGTCCCCATTGACTTCTATGGGGTTCGGGTTCGGGATGAAGTTCGGGTTGAGTTCAGATCACGAACCCGGACATTTTCCGGAAGTTCGGCCGAACCTCTCGAACCCGAACATCCAGGTGTTCGCTCATCTCTACACATGAATATTTTCAACTTACTGAAGTTGCTTGATTTAATTGTGAATACATGGTAAACGCAAAGTCTGCTGGTGTGTTGTCATTAGCATCTTAATTATGTTTACTGCAGGACCCATGACAACGTAATTCAGTCCATAAAGCAAAAAGAGGTCTACAGCCACCCATCAATTTTCTAGAAAAAAACATGTTTTAAATAAAAAATGTCACCAATGCAAAGGATAATGGAATTTGGTTCATAAAGAAGAAAGTGTACAATCACCCATTAATTGTCCCCAAAAAACCCTGTTCCACATAAAAAATTTCACCACTACCTAATTCGACCCATACATCAAAATGAGGTCTACAGCCACCCATCAATTTTCCCGAAAAGCCTGTTTGACATAAAAAATTTCACCACTACGTAATTTGACCCATACAGCAAAAGGAGGTCTACAGCCACCCATCAATTTTTACCATAAAGGCTGTTTCAAAAAAAAATTCACAGAAGAATGACAAGTCGCCGGAATAAGGTTCATACAGAAGTTACCAACCACCCATCAATTTTCCCCGTAAAGGCTGTTTCACAATTTTTTACAAAAGAATGGCTAGTCGCTGGAATGAGGTTCATACAGAAGAAAGTCAACAACCACACATCAATTTTCCCTATAAAGGCTGTTTCACATAAAAATTGTCACCATTACGTAGTTCGGTACATACTGCAAAAGGAGGTCTACAATCACTTATCAATTTTCCCCAAAAAAACATGTTTGAAATAAAAAATTTCACCAATGAAAGGATAATGGAATTCGGTTCATACAAAAGAAAGTGTACAATCACCCATCAATTTCCCCCCAAAAAGTTTCACATAAAAAATTTCACCACTACATAATTTGGTCCATACCGCAAACAGGGCTTTACCACATATAACTGCAATGCTGAACGGCGAATATCTTTTTCTTTTGCTATTAATACACGGCAAACAGGGCTTCAGAATATATCACTGCACAGCAGAACGGCAATTAGGCCCTAATTTGTTTCTACTTTTACACAACACAAAAGGCTTTTCAACAGATAAGTGCAATGCAGAACGGCGAAAATATTTCTATTTCGCCACTAATACATGGCAAACTGGGCTTTAGGATATATCCCTGCACCGCAGAACAGCATTTAGGCCCTAATTGTTTTCTACTTTTACACAACACAAACGGCTTTTTAACAGATAAGTGCAACGCAGAACGGTGAATATGTTTTTATTTCGCCACTAATACATGGCAAACAGGGCTTTGGAATATATCACTGCACAGCTGAATGGCAATTAGGCCCTCATTTTTTTCCACTTTTCCACAACACAAAAGGCTTTTCAACAGATACGTGCAATGCTGAAAGGTGAATATATTTTTATTTTGCCACTAATACACGGCAAACTGGGCTTTAGAATATATCACTGCACCGCACAAGGGCAAATATATTTTTCTTTTGCCACTAATACACGGCAAAAAGGGCTTTACAACATATAACTGCACCGCACAAGGGAAAATACGACTTAGAAATATTTCCTTGTAATAAACCCTGTTAATGGCTGTATCCAACAGCACTTGCACCCCAATAACATGAACGGTTTGCTGGAATGACAGAGCTGTATAATGGCATTTTATATCCCCAGTCAGTGCACCAAGGTGTGATAGAATTGTTCCTATCAACCAGTCTGTAAGCATCCCTTCTGAACCCTGTTCTACATAACTGCTGTGGAAAGATTCCTCCCTGTCCTTTCCCTGCACTTATAAATCATTTTTTCACCACAATCAAGTCTTTCCTATCACTGTCGCCTAGCGCCTGCAGACACAACTTTCCCTACACTAAGTACAGTATGCTGGTAAATGGCAGAATCTAAGATGGCTGCCGCTATTTATAGGGCTATGACATCACAGGGCTGGCTGGCTGCTGATTGGCTGCATGCATGTCAGTATTGGTGATCCCATCTTCTCAGAGTTCCTTTCTCCATGTCCTCACACGTGCAACACCCATTTTAGGTTGGGTTCCTGCACCAACATAGGTCAGGTACACAATTGTCCAGCCAAGGCACAGTTCTGGGGGATGAGGAGAAGGATGAGAAGAAGGAGAAGGAGGAGGAAGAGGAATCGTGTTCGCAGCAGGGTGGCACCCAAAGCAGCTCAGGGGGGGAGGGGGGATATGGAGGAAACAGACAATACACCTCCCACAGAGGACAGCTTGTCGTTTCCTCTGGGCAGCCTGGCACAAATGAGCGACTACATGCTGCAGTGCCTGCGCAACGACCACAGAGTCGCCCACATTATAACTAGTGCTGAATACTGGGTGGCCACCATGATAGATCCCCGTTACAAGGACAACGTGCTGACTTCCCACACTGGAGCATGATCAGAAGATGTGCGACTACAAGCGCTCGCTGGTATAATTCTCAGTATCTGCATTTATTCTGCATATATGAGCACTGCACAGTACCTCTTTTCTTGTATGTTATACTGGGTATAATTCTCAGTTTCTGCTTTTATTCTGTATACAAGGATGTTGCACAGTACTAAAGATGAGCGAAACAGTTCATAACGATCCATGTTAGTTACGAACTGTGCATTTATTTGGGTGACAGACGTACCCGAATATTTTCCGGTCTGTTTTGTACAAATCCAGTAAAATAATGCATAGCATCATTTTACTGCATGTGTCAACGGGAAAGAAGCACTAGGGAGGAAAAAGAAGGGTACCCTGATTGGCTCATAGGATGACAGACAGCAGGCAGGGAGGTGCCCTAGCATAATTAGCAGAATGTCATTCTAATCGGGGCTGTAAATTAGGGTGGAAGAATGATCTTAGGAGTCAGAAATCACAATCAAGCCTGTACTCTATTGCCAGGAACAGTGAAAGAAAATACTAGAATTAGAAAGAAGAAGAATTGTGTGTATAGAATAGACAAGTAGGAAAAGCTGTTAGCCAGGGAGTGAGAAGTGAGGATCTGTGGCTGGCTTTGCCTCCTAGCAGAACTGCAGGTGCTGCAAACCTCAAAAGCAGCCACCTGAAAGGATATTACTTTCTACCCACTGGCTGTCACCTCACTGACTCCACCTGGATTAAATAACACATGCTCCCTGCATGGTGCACGTCATCAACCTAGTCATGCAATGCTTATAAAATAAGTACACTGGCTTGCACAAGGTGCTGGCAATGTCCAGGAGACAGTCCTTATATTTCAGCCATTCTTACGTGGCGAGGACCACTCTCCTGGACTTGCACCATCAGAACGGCTTGCTGCTACACCGCTTAATCTATGACATGCCAACTCGCTGGAATTCAACATTGCACATACTCGAGTCTCTGTATGAGCAGTGGAAGGAAATTGAGACCAGGCCCTTACAGTTAGGTGCTGCAGTGGGGCAAGGAAGAAATGTCTCCCTGCCCCACCTTAACCTCTGATAGTCTCCAGGTCTAGTGCCTGTAGCCTATTAGAAGCCGGCACACACGTAATCATAATTGCGCCACCTGAACAAGGCAGCATACATTTTGAGAAACAGGGTAGAAGAGACCTGCACTGCATCACTCAAAGCTGCATGGAAGTAAGAATTTGAGTATATTGTTTTCTGTTTGGCATTTGGGCCAACATCGGGGGAGGAACATTATGGGGGAATCTACAAGGGGCACTAAATGGGGGCATTTTGCACTGGCACACATTATGGTGGGCACTAAGGGGATTATTATTTCTATTGGTGAGACTTTTGGGAGGACTGTTACTTTGGTGGGTACCTTTTTCACAGTATTAGCTTAGCACCATTATTTTTGAGAGGCATTATGTTTACACTATTAGTGTCAGGGACACTATTTTCAGTGCACAGTTATTATTGAAGGGGACACTATCTGGGACTGTTTGTGAGTATAGTGCTGTGGTGCCCAATGGGCACAGTATTGGGGGAGGCATGATGGTGTGTTAAGAAGGTGGGGAGGGTGATGGAAAAGTAGGAAAATAAGATGTCTGTCAAATTCTGCAGAAACAAGAGATGGATGAAAGAAAGCATCATGGTGGTCTGGTCTGAACAGAGAAGATGAGGAAAGAGAATGTCTACATCAGAGGAGACGTGACTGGGTGTAAAATGTATGTGGTGCTGTATTACCCTGTATGTTTTGTAACTGTGTATGTAATATTTTCCAAGTATTTCTTTAAAAGTATGGCTGCTGGGAATGGGTTAAGTTAATAATCTGGCATGGGGTGTTGACGTAAGCTATGCCCCTGCTCTGACATGATTTACTATTGCTGTGATTGCGTTCAAAAGCTTAGGGAGAGGGGAGGGGGAGATCGGGGAGGGAAAAAGAAAAGAAATTCATAAAAAGTAAATGAGATAAGTTTTCCTCAAACTTCTGAGTCCTAGTAGACTAGAAGGTGCTATATAACAATTTTCAGGGCAATCGATTCAGATCTAAACCAAACTGTTTTTAAAAATTGGCGAACCTGAACTGAAACAAATCTTAAGTGGTTCACTCATCTTTACACAGTACAGTATCTCTTATCCTGCATGTTGGGTGTATTTCTCAGTAAATCACTATATTATGTACATATGGACACTGCACAGAGCCACATTTGTAGTCCTGTATGTGCCACTGCATTTTAGAGTAAAATATGGCTGCTTGTAATAAGGGAGCCTGCCGGGATATAATGCTGCACGTGGTTTGGCCCGTATGACGCTGTTCACAGTGACTGTGAAGACATCAGAAAAAAAACAATGTTCAGGAGGGAGAGGATCCACTCATGAAACCTTTGCATTGGGTCTACCAATACAACAAAATGGCCCTTCATATAAAGGAGATAGTCTCACTTTGAAGCATCATAGAACTAAATGGACCATGGAGCTCCTGTGCAGGTTCCATGCATACAGTTCTGCCTACAACAAATATACAGCGATACAGCCTAAAAAAACATTAGTGTGAATGTATCCTGTGACAGTGATTTCCATGAACAATCATTTAAAAGATGTAATAATGTGTGGTTAGCTTAACAAACAATGCACACATCCAAGTTCTATTCACTAGTACTTGTGAAGCATTGACATTTTATCATAAATTGACCTTTGAGTCAATTTATGTTAAATTGAGTCACTCTGAGACTATACCTAAACTATCTTGCAGTCTGTGGAGTTCTGTACAGAATGTCTGTAATGACACTTCATCAGATCTTTTCATCTGTTTAACCTTCAATAATTATTCAAGGTTATGCAGGCATTACATTATGTCAGATGGCAAGCGGAGCTTAAAAGCTTAGTTAATTCACATTAGCATTGTGTTGGTACATAAGTAAATGGCAGGCAGACCTTGTACCGTATGCTGGAGCAGAACAGCTTCAATTTTAAGACTTGAATTGCAGTTGCACAGTACAGTTTCATGGTGGCACCAAAACTCTTTTTCTACGGGAGCAGATTTTTTAAAGGATATGCAGTAACAAATGTATTTAGGCTTCGTATTAGCAGCTGAGAATTGGAATGACATGCCAGCTACAACCTCTGACAGTTTTTTTTTTATTAAATTGTTAAACCGGCAGTATATAATATACAATACGCAGTTTAATATTTTACAAGAATTATTTCAAATCACTGTGAAAGGATTAAATGACTCAAATAAAAAGGCAGCTATGTATGTACAGTAGCCAAAGCCATTTTGATCCTAATAGTCATTGAGATATTGGCCACTACTAAGTGCCCCTATGCAGTGGGAAATCAAGGATGACTTTATTAGACATCAATGGAGGGTGAAAATGCAATACAGTTATGTAGGTAGGTAACTGGCTTAGTGATAAAAAAAAACACATACTCAGATTTTGTCACCGTCACTAGTGGGGTACCACAAGGGCCAGTATTGAGCCTATTGTCTTCAATATATTTATTAATGACCTTGTAGAAGACGTGCACAGTAAAATATCAATTTTTGCAGATGACACACTGTGTAAAGTAATTAAAATAGAAGAAGACAGTATACTGCTACAGATGGATCTGGATAGATTGGAGGCTTGGGCAGAGGAGTGGCAGATTAGGTTTAACACTGACAAATGTAAGGTTATGCACATGGGAATAAATAATGCAAGTCACCCGTACATACTAAATGGTAAAACACTGGGTAACACTAACATGGAAAAGGACTTAGGAATTTTAGTGAATAGCAAACTAAGCTGCAGAAACCAGTGTCAGGCAGCTGCTGCCAAGGCCAATAAGATAATAGTTTGCATCAAAAGGGGCATAGATGCCCGTGATGAGAACATAGTCCTACCACTTTACAAATCACTAGTCAGGCCACACATGGAGTACTGTGTACAGTTCTGGGCTCCTGTGAACCAGGCAGACATAGCAGAGCTGGAGAGGGTTCAGAGAAGGGCAACTAAAGTAATAACTGGAATGGGTGGACTACAGTACCCAGAAAGATTATTAAACATAGGACTATCTAATTTAGAAAAAAGATAACTAAGGAGCGATCAAATAACTATGTATAAATATTTTCTAATTTTCATGTCTGTTACAATTGAAAAATTCAATAAAAATCATTCTAAATGCAAATAACTATGTATAAATATGTCAGGGATCAGTACAAAGATCTCTCCCATCATCTATTTATTCCCAGGACTGTGACTGTGACAAGGGGACATCCCCTGCATCTAGAGGAAAGAAGGTTTGTACACAAACATAGAATAGGATTCTTTACAGTAAGAGCAGTGAGACTATGGAACTCTCTGCCTGAGGAGGTGGTGATGGTGAGTACAATAAAGAAATTCAAGAGGGGCCTGGATGTATTTCTCGAGTGTAATAATATTACAGGTTATATAGTGACTTGTTGATGAGATGGCTTGTTGATCCAGGGAGTTATTCTGATTGCCTAAATGGAGTCAGGAAGGAATCTTTTCCCTTAAAATAAGGTCATTTGTCTTCTACCTCAAGAGGCTTTTTGCCTTCCTCTGGACTAACTTGCAGGCTGAACTACATGAACGTATGTCTTTTTCAGCCTTATAAACTACGTTACTATGTTAATTAATTCCAGCCATCAGAAGCTTTTGTTATAACCCATATCTCAATTCATTGAAAAAGGATAAGCAGATATCATAAAAGACACTGAGAAGGGAATGTGAAAGGTCTAATAAGATACAACTAAAAGGACCGTCACCTCTCCTGATGTGTCTCTTTTAGTAACTACTTGCATTCCCCATGAAATAGCAAAAGGCTTGTGTGACACCATCTCTCCCTGTAATCTTTTTATGTCAATAAAGAGTTAAGAGTTCCCCATACACATTAGGTCTTTGGCAATCCCAAACACGTGTTCAACCAACAATATTCTAATGTGTATAGAGGACCTGTAGACCGACTCCGCCAAGAACAGGTTTTGTCCGACAGTCTAATGTGTGTGGTAAGCTCCCAACAGAAGATGTTGGGGGCAAGAAGGATTGAACAAAGTGAAGATTTTCACCTGATCCTTTTGTTATTTGTGTATGTGTATTGGGGAGTTGACAGAAATAGCTGTCTGTTTTTGAATGTATATTGCAGCCTTTAGTGTTACTGAACTTTCTATAACAAGACTAAGATGAAAAAAGGTTGATAGAGGAGAAGCTAATTGGCAAAAAGACAGACGAGTGTGATGCTATCAATGAGCCTTAAATTATAATTGTTTGATTGCCAATCTAAACTCAATTAAGTGATGAGACAAAAAAGTAGTAACATACAGTAATCTTCTGCTGTAAACAGCAAAGGAAAATCACATTGACTGTTGTGGACCCAATTCAAATAATGGGAACTTATAGAAAACATCATTTAGTACTAACTGTAGACAGTATAACTATGTATGAGGCTCCAATATCATAAGGTGATGTTTGTCTCTAAGGGACTACAGTGTTTTATAGAAAACATAACTGTAATCTCTGATAGTGGCCTGTGTTACATGCCTGACAGAAGTATTCACTGAGTATGTTGCTTCTGGCTCCTCCTGCCGACTCCACTTGATTGCAAAGTCTCTCCCTATACAGTTATAAAGATTTTTTTTCTCTAAAACACAATGTTGGAGGAATGCTACCATAAAAAAAAAAAAAAAAAAAATTAGCACATATTGACAGCATTTATGTGAATATTACATGTAAAATATTTCTTATAAGAAAATAGTAGCTGTTTTTTTGCATATATTTTTTTAAGTGAATCCTTGTATTCTACTTGTTGTCCTGGCTCTTTAATTTCCTCCTTTGTTTGGACACATAGTCTCGGTTCTTTCTCAGGCAATTTCGCCTGACCAGAGATGAAGAATGACTCAATTAATACATCACAACCTTGCACTGATAAGTGCAATGTTTTTCTGTGGGCATCTTTATAATAGAATGGAAGTCAATGGGAGACAATGAGGCACCCCCTGCTCTGAAGAGGAGAGGGTGCCTGGTCCATTGGAAAAGGTCTGAAAGTGACAGAAACACCACCAAAATGGATCAGGAACAGCATGGGGACGATGTATGGATGCATCTTGGACTTCCAGGTCGCTGTTGGGAACCATGTTGTCCGAGTTGTACGCCAGACTGACAAAATTACCCACAAAACCCCCCCAAAAAAACTATTTCATAGGAAAAATTGTTGGGAAAAATTCTTTACTGTATATTCAATTGTATATAAAGTGCAAGTGCTGCCAAATATTACAAGCAAGAGGCACTCTGAAACAGCCTATATATCACATGAAGGAGGGCCCTGTTCACATTGTGGTACAATTGTTCAGGTAGTGGGACTCCAACACTTATAAGGCCTATGCACTAAGTGAAAGGGCTGCCAAAAATTACAAGGAACCGGCACTACAATACACCCTTTATTACACATAAAGGAGGGCATCATACACACACGTGAAAAATTATGATTGGTGGCCTGCTGGTGACCCTCAAAAACATTTGGAGCAAGGGCCTGCTGGTGACCCTCTAAAATATTACGGGCGAGGGCCTGCTGCTAAGCTGACCCTGTAAAACATTATGGTTGAGGGCATGTTGGTGAGCTGACCCTGTAAAACATTATGGTTGAGGGCATGCTGGTGAGCTGACCCTGTAAAACATTATGGTTGAGGGCCTGCTGGTGAGCTGACCCTGTAAAACATTATGGTTGAGGGCCTGTTGGTGCGCTGACCCTGTATAACATTATGTTTGAGGGCCTGTTACTGAGCTGACCCTGTAAAACATTATGGTTGAGGGCCTGCTGGTGAGCTGACCCTGTAAAAAATTATGGTTGAGGGACTGCTGTTGAGCTGACCCTCTTTAAAAATTGTTGTGGAGGGAATATATAAAATCTGGATGAGAAAACAAGATTTAACCATATAGACTTGTTTGTGGTGGAAAAGGTGCATGGAAATATACTAGACTGAGTACATTATAAACAATGCATTGAAATTGCCTTTATGTTCATCATCAATTATCTCAGCTCTCCTCTGGTGGAGTTGAGAAGTCAGAGGCCTTGTTCATTTTTATCTGAGTCAACCTGTCAGCATTGTCAGTGGACAAGCGGATACGCTTATCAGTTATAATGCCACCAGCAGCACTAAATACACGCTCAGACAAAACCCTGGCAGCAGGGCAGGCCAGCTCCAAGTAATAGAGCTCAAGTTCGTGCCACGTGTCCAGCTTGGACACCCAGTAGTCGTAAGGCACTGAGGGATCATTTAGGATGCTGACACAGTTTGCGATGTATTCCTTGACCAACTTCCAAAACTTTTCCCTCCTTGTAGAACTAGGCCACGCTTAAGGGTGAGGTTGCTGGCGGGGTGTCATGAAAGTGTCCCATGCCTTGAAGAGTGTTGCCCTGCCTCTGTTGGAACTGATGTGTGTTCCCCTTGTCTCCCTTCCTTGGTTGCCTGAAGAAGTACGGACTCTGGCAGCCGAGTTGTCAGATGGAAAATTTTGGAGCAATCTCTCATCAAGTACCTTCTGGTATTACACAGTTTTACTCGTCCTCTCCACCACAGGAATCTCTTTGTAGCAGGGGTCGAAAAGGGTGAACACCCAGTAATCTGTGTTATCTAAAATGAGTATAACACGAGCATCACGGGAAAGACAGCCTAACATGAAGTCAGCCATGTGTGCCAGAGTACCAACAGGCAAGACGTTGATGTCAACATCAGGATGACTCTCCATCCCCTCATCCTCTTCCTCTTCTGCCCATCCATGCTGAACAGATGGAATTAAAGTTCCATGGGTACTACCCTCTGTAGCAGAGGCAACTGTCTCCACTCCTCCTCCACTTCATGGCCCAATTCGCGCTGTAGAAGAAAAACTGTGGGTGGTCTAGCTATCACCCGTTGTAATGTTCTCCCCCATTTCCTCATCTGCCACATTCAGAGCGACTTCCTTAATTGTGAGCAGCGATCATTTGAGTAGACACAGCATTGGGATGGTTATGCTGATACTAGCGTTATCGCCACTAAACATCTGTGTGGATTCATCAAAGTTTTTTAAAACCTCACAGAGGTCTGACATCAAGGCCCATTCCTCGCTTGTGAATAGTGGCAGTTGACTGGAAAGGCGGCAACCATGTTGCAGCTGATATTCCACAACTGCCCTTTGCTTCTCACAAAGCCTGGCCAACATGTAGAACGTAGAATTCCATGTCGCACAACAGTCAGTGAGCTGGAATCTGCAAGCATTGCTGCAGCGTTGACAGACCAGCTGAAGCTGTGGGCCACTTGGAGGGGGGTTGGAGCCAGTAACATAGCTGCTGGGAGAGACCTTGATGGACGTAGGGCCCTCAATCCTGGGCGTGAGTAGCAACTGTGCCATCCCAGGGAACGACTCACTCCCGGCCTCCACAACATTCACCCAGTGTGCGGTCAGGGAAATGTAGCGTCCCTGGCAACCAGCACTTGTCCATGTGTCCGTGGTGAGGTGGACCTTCCCAGTAAGTGTGTTGGTCAGGGCATAGGTGATGTTCTGGGACAAATGCTGGTGTAATGTGGGCACGGCACACCGTCAAAAATAGTGGCAGCTGGGGACTGCGTAACGGGGGACGGCCGCCGACATCCGGCTGCGGTAGGCCTCAGTGTCCACAAGCCTAAATGGCAACATTTCAAGAGCCAGTAATTTGGAAAGTTTTGCATTTAGTGCTATGGCCTGTAGGTGGGTGGGTGTGTATTTGCGCTGGCATTTAAATGCCTGTGTTATCGACATTTGGACGCTGCGCTGGGACAGGGAAGTGGATGTTATTGCTGATGGTTCATTCGAAGGTCCAGGTGCAGGTCGAGGGGCATGCGGGCGTGCGCCATCGACAGGGGATTGTCTGGCAGTGTGTAACACAGTGGAAGAGGAGGCAGTGGTGTGACCCACAGACCCAGATTGTTGACCCAGGCGTTCGGCCCATTTATTAGGGTGCTTGGATGCAATGTGGCTGATCATGCTGGTTCTTGTAAAGTTGCTAGTGTTCATGCCCCGGCTCCTTTTGGTACGGCACAGGTTGCAAACTAAAACTCTTTTGTCGTCTGTGCTTTCCTCAAAAAAGCGCCAAACTGAGGAACACCTACCGCTTGGCAAGGTAGATTTACACATGGGGGTGCTCGGTGTAACGGTTGCTGGCCTGTTTGGTGTTCTGCGACGTCTCCCTTCTGCAACCCCACTGCCTCTTCCAGACTGTTGCGGTCCTGCAGATCCCTCCCCGTCTGTAATGCTGTCCTCTCTCAGATTTTAACCTTCCCATTTTGGGTCAGTGACCTCATCGTCCACCACCTCCTCTTCCACTTCCTTACTCTGCTCATCCTCCTGACTTGACCTAACCACAACCTCAGTGATTGACAACTGTGTCTCACTATTATCCACCTCGTGAATGAATGATTGCCATTCACCACCATCATCTTCTTGAGATTGTGAAGGCTCAAGAGGTTGGGAATCAGGGCACAAAACCTCAGGTACCTCTTCAAGTACTGGCGATGAAAAGAGGTCATGTGAATATCCGAGTGTGGGATCACTTGTTTGACCAGACGCGACATAGTGGTAGAAACGAGGATCAGAGTGAGGATTCGATTGACCAGACACTTGGCTACAGAGACTGGACTTAGTGGGAGAGGGGGTGGTGCTTAACAGACTGGAAGCATTATTTTCAGCAATCCAACCGACCAACTGTTCACACTGGTCTGACTTGGACAGTGTTGTCCTTGTCCGCCAAGCTAAGTTAGACATGAAGCTGAGTAAGGTGGATTTTTTAGTTTTTTCTGGTGCACTGGCAGGCACAGTTTCATTGCGCCCAATGCCATGGCCTCTGCTTGCACCATGAGCATCACGCCCACTTCCCCGTCCCTTTGTTCTTGCCTTCTTCATATTAATGGTTTTGCCTGTAAATGTGACGCAAATTGTTTTACTCTCCGCTAAAGACACAGTTTTCTGATGCAGGACAGTATTGGTTACAGAACACCACAGATTGTGGACACTACACTAGGCCCAGATTAATGGAAGTTGTAATATACACAGTGTTTTCAGATTCAGTTCAGTATTGGATACAAAAACCAACAGACTTTGGACATTTTACTAGGCCCAGATTAATGGAAGTTGTAAAATAGACAGAGTTTTTGATTCAGTTCAGTATGGGATAAAAAAAAAAACACAGATTGTGGACACTTTACTAGACCCAGATTAATGGAAATTTTAACTTACACAGTGTTTTCAGATTCAGTTTAGTATTGGATACAAAAAGCCGCAGATTTTGGACACTTTACTAGGCCTAGATTAATGGAAGTGGCAATATACACAGTGTTTTCATATTCAGTTCAGTATTGGATACAAAAACCAACAGACTTTGGACACTTTACTATGCCCAGATTAATGGAAGTTGTAATATAGACAGAGTTTTCAGATTCAGTTCAGTATGGAATACAAAAACCCACAGATTGTGGACACTTTACTAGGCCCACATTAATGGAAACTGTAATATAAACACTTTTTTCAGATTCAGTTCAGTATGGAATACAAAAACCCACAGATTGTGGACACTTTACAAGTCCCAGATTAATGGAAGTTGTAAAATAGACAGAGTTTTTAGATTCAGTTAAGCAAGACATACAAACCCATACAAAAATGGAAGTGGCAATATGCACAGTGTTTTCAGATTCAGTTCAGTATTGGATACAAAAACCAACAGACTTTGGACACTTTACTATGCCCAGATTAATGGAAGTTGTGATATAGACAGAGTTTTCAGATTCAGTTCAGTATGGGATACAAAAACCACAGATTGTGGACGCGGCCCAGATTAATGCAAGTTCTAATATAGACAGAGTTTTTAGATTCAGTTCAATATAGGATAAAAAAAAACACAGATTGTGGACACTTTACTAGGCCCAGATTAATGCAATTTGTAATATACACTGTGTTTTCAGATTCAGTTCAGTATGAGATACAAAAATCCACAGATTGTGGACACTTTAATAGGCCCACATTAATGGAAACTGTAATATAAACACTTTTTTCAGATTCAGTTCAGTATGGAATACAAAAAACCCACAGATTGTGGACACATTACAAGGCCCAGATTAATGGAAGTTGTAAAATAGACAGAGTTTTTAGATTCAGTTTAGTAAGGCATACAAAAACCCACAGATTTTGGACACTTTACTATGCCTAGATTAATGGAAGTTGTAATGTAGACAGTGTTTTTAGATTCAGTTCAGTATGGGATACAAAAACCCACAGATTGTGGACACTTTACTAGGCCCAGATTTTTTTTTTTATAAGAATTTTAAGCTTTTATTCCAATTATATCAATACATGCAATTTACAA
Organism: Bufotes viridis; assembly: GCA_033119425.1. NCBI lineage: Eukaryota > Metazoa > Chordata > Amphibia > Anura > Bufonidae > Bufotes > Bufotes viridis. Next base: position 501,112,591 of record CM065589.1, on the reverse strand, counting down.
AGAACATAATTGCAAAATCATCCACCATACAGCATTCCCGCCTTGCAAAAAAAAAAAAAAAAAATTAGAGAAAGGAGGGTAGAATTTCCTTAATCATCCCATTCCTTCCAAATACTATCCCACTTTTCATAGGATCCTCTTTGTCTATACAGAATCTTCTCGTAGCTTTTGACCTTATTAACTAAATTTAGCCAGTTATTACAATCTGGAGCAGAGGGGGAGAACCATTTTCTAGCTACAAGAAGCCTGGCTAAAAACAACAGTTTAGTCAACAATCGAGACTTCATAACCTGACAACTATCCTCTGATAGGTCCCCCAAAACCGATACTTTGGGAGAAAATGGAATATCCATATTAAGTTTTTGGAATAGGGTTCTTTGAACCAACTTCCAGTACTTACTCACCGTTGGGCAATCCCAGAACAGATGTAAATGATCTGCTCCGGGACTGCCACAACGGGGGCACTCAGAAGAGGCTCTAAATCCTCTCCTGTGGAGCCATAGAGGTGTTACATATATTTTGTGCATAATATTAAACTGTACCACCGTGTGATTAAAATTGTGCGTAACCCAACTTGAGTTATCACCTACATTCTCCCAATCCAGGGAACCCAAATCTAACAATAAAGTGGACCAGGATCTTTGCCCTGGAGACAAACAGTCCATAAATTTTTTTTTTTTATCAAGTACCTATAACAATGTGATATTCTAACTTTCATGCCACCCTTCTTTTGAATCAACTTGTGTAAAAATTCCGGAGTGTCTATATTAAGTAAGTGATTATCAGAAATATTAAGCAGTGCCGAACGCAATTGAAGATATGCATACCAAGCCACCTCACCTACATTTTCCTCTTGTTCTAGCTCCATAACAGTAAGGATTTGCCCATTTTTAACCACTTGACTCAAATAGTAAATGTTTTTTTTCCTCCAATTTTGCTGACAGTTTAAGTCATCAAGACTCAGGAGTTTTAAGTAATGCCACAGTGGAGTGCAGATAAGTGATGCCCTAACTTTCAACCAACTTTTTATAACCATCCATGCTTTCATAGCCATTCTGCAGAAGGATTTATACTCATCCTGTACCTTAAGTAGGTAATCAGACTCCAAAACTGTAAAAAAAATCCGAAAAACCTGAATCTTTGACCATTTTTCTGCAGAGATGGCTATTTTCCCAATCGTTAAAAAAACAGAGTTGAGAAGCCATAACATAACCCTTAAAGTAAGGGAGATTAAGACCTCCCTGCTTATAAGGCATAGAAAAGTACACTGCCTTTAATCTCACACGTTTCCTCCCCCATAATAGATCATTTATCATCCGCTCTATTAACTTAAAGTACTTATCCTCTATCCATATAGGAGAGTTACGAAGAACATAAAGAACCTGGGGCAACACCACCATTTTTATTAGCGAAATTCTATCCGCTCTTGCAGACAGAATTTTTTGCCATATCTTAATTTTAGATCTCAACTTTTGTAATAAGGGAATCAAATTAAGCTGTAAATAATCTTGAGTTTTGGCAGAAACTGTCATCCCCAGATACTTCATCGTCTCCGAAATCGATAATCGACTAATCAAGTCATCAGTGGGTCCTCGCAATTCATCCACTGGAAGGAGAGTCGTCTTAGCCCAATTGACCTCCAATCCGGAAGAATTGCCCAAAAAATTAATTAGCTCCATTACTCGGGGAAGTGTACTTTCTGTTTGCTGGATAAAAAACAGAATATCATCTGTGTAAAGGGAAATGCGGTCCTGTTTCCCCATTACCCCAAAACCAGCCACCCTTGTATCCTGCCTTATACTAACCGCAAGGGGTTCAATATAGATATTAAACAGGAGGGGAGAGAGAGGACAGCCTTGTCGGGTGCCTCTCCCTAATTCAAAGCTCTCAGTCAGCATATCATTAATCCTAATCCTAGCAATCGGAGATTTATATAACAGCTGTATCATTGCTATAAATTTGGGGCCAAAATTCATTCCAGTGACAGGATGGAGCGGGCGTCACTCCCAGGCGACTGAATATTGGTAAAGAACCTATGCAGATTGTGATGAGTGCCCCTTCTCGGCATAAAACCATTCTGATCTGGATGGATAACCGAGGACAAAACCCTGGAAAGCCTCCTAGCCATGACTTTAGACAGTAGCTTAACATCCGTATTTAATAATGAGATTGGTCTATAAGAACTCAAATCCGCCAGATCTTTATCTTTTTTTGGAATTAAGACTATCAAAGCTTCCATCATAGACGTTGGAAGATCTCCCCCCTCCAACGCATGAGAAAACACTTCTAATAAATGGGGAAAAATAGCACCACTGTACTTACGATAAAATTCATACGGAAAACCATCTAGACCTGGCGCGGAGTTCCCAGAGATAGACCTCAAAGCCTCCTGGAGCTCTAAGAGGGTCACTTCTTTTTCCAGAGAATTTTTCTGAGTCTCCGTTAACATCGGGAGAGAAATTCTCTCCAGGAACCGCCTCGCCAGGTCCGAGGAAATGCCAGGGGATGCTCTATATATTTGAAAGAAATATTGCAAAAAAGTATCTCTAACTCCCTCTGGATCTTGTATAGTTACACCATCTGGATTACGAATCAGAGTTATAGCTTTCTTTTTCTTCTCCTGTTGTAAAACTATTCTGGCCAGGAGCTTACCAGGGCGACCAGACTCTGAGAAATATTTTTGTCCTTTAAAAAATAATCTATGATTTGCTTTTTCAATTACATATTCCTCAAGGGAACGGCTAGCCTTCTGCATCTTATCCTTATTGTCATCCGTAGATTGATTAATGAATCGCTCTGTTGTAAACGCCACATTCCTAGCCAATTCCTCTTCTTTTTTCCTAAATGTCTTTCTCATACCAGTGATATCGCTTATAAGAACCCCCCTTAAGTACGCTTTTAGGGCATCCCACACTATATTGATGTTAGCAGAAGGGAGATTCACCTCCCAGAAGGAGGATATCAATAGTTTGATAGAGAGAAAGTTGTCCATAATAGTAAGCCAGTATGGATTCAACTTAAACCCAAGCCCCATAATATCTCTATTCCCCCCAGTGTTATGGGTGAATGGTCTGAAATTGTTCTTACTCCATATCGTATCGTTTTTATGTTGTTCAGATTACTCTCATTGGTAAACGCTAAATCAATTCTGGACATTGCTTTACCACCCCTGCTAACACAGGAGTACACTCTCTTCCCTCTGCCAAGATGTTGCCATATATCCACCAAACCCACCTCCAAACAGAACTGGGACAATGGAGAAGAACCAGAATTCCTATCCGAATCTGCATTCAAGGTCAATCTGTCCATTTTAGGATCCATAACAGCATTAACCCCTTAAGGACGAAGGGCGTACATGTACGCCCTTGCGTTCTGGTACTTAAGGACCAAGGGCGTACATGTACGCCCTGTGTTTGCTACTGCACCCGATGTGGGCGCGGTAGCAACATGGTTCCTGCTGATGTAGATCAGCAGGAACCATGTTCTAATGCCGAGGGGGGTCATGTGACCCCCCCGTATCGCCGATTGCTGCAAACCGCAGGTCAATTCAGACCTGCGGTTTGCAGCGGTTTGCGATCTCTGATCCCGCGGTCTGTGACCGCGGGATCAGAGATTAATGCCCCAAAGATATTCATTTTAACCCCCTGCAGCCCCCAATCTTGTTATGGCTGCGGGGTGCAGAGGTGGTTGCGGAGGTGGGAGGCGGTGTGGGAGGCATGTAGCGATCCCCGCCCGCCTCCCTTGTAATAATTCCCTGGTGTCTAGTGGTTCTATCAGAGTGCCAGCACATTGCTGGCACTCTGATAGAAAAGCGGCTGGCATCTGTGCTGCAGATGCCAGCCGTTTAACCCTTCCTTACCGCGGTCCTGACGGACCGCGGTATGGAAGGTGTTAACAGGAGGAGCTCCCTCCCTCTCCCATCGGGGGCTGCTGTGCCTATGCAGCCCCCAGGATGAGATCGCAGAGGGAGGAGCTCCCCTCCTCCCCATCCATCACCCACTACTCTCTAATGGCAGTGGGTGATGGTTACCATGGCAGCAGGACGCTTTCAGAAGCGTCCTGCTTGCCATGGTATAGTAACTCTGGTCAGACTTCTGCTAAAGGCAGAAGTCTGACCAGACTGTAAAAGTAAAAATACAGTGCAGTACACTATATAGTGTACTGTACTGTATCTACTGACATCAGATCCACTGGATCTACAAGAACCAAGTGGGTCTGGGTCCAAAAAAAATGTAAAAAATTGAAAAAAGTAAAAATAAAAAAAAAACACAAATCACTGAATAAAAAGTAAAAAAAAATAAAATACACTAAACATATAAGGTATCGCCGCGTCCGTAAAAAACAGCTCTATAAATATATCACATGACTGAACCCCTGACGTGAACGCCATAAAAAAACAAAAACAAAAATGGTGTAAATAAGCCATTTTTTGGCACCTTACATCACTAAAAGTGTAATACAAAGCGATCAAAAAGGCGTATGCCTCCCAAAGTACCAATCTAACCGCCATCTCATCCCGCAAAAAATGAGCCCCTTCATAAAACAATTGCCCGATAAATAAAAAAACTATGCCTCTCAGACTAAAACATGATTTTTTTTGTTTCAAAAATGCTTTTTAGTGTTAAATGTAAAAAAATTAAAAACAGTAAACATATTGGGTATCTCCACGTCCGTAAGAATCTGCTCTATAAAAATATCACATGACCTAACCCCTCAAGTAAACACTGTAAAAAAAAAAAAAAAAAAAACTTTGTCAAAAAGCCATTTTTTTGTCACCTTACATCACAAAAAGTGTAATAGCAAGCGATCAAAACGTCATATGACCCCCAAAATAGTGCCAATCTAACCGCCACCTCATCCCGAAAAATTTTACCCAACCTGAGACAATCGCCTAAAAACTGAAAAAAATATGGCTCTCAGACTATGGAGACACTAAAACATGTTTTTTTATGTTTCAAAAAGGATATTATTGTGTAAAACCAAAATAAATAAAAAAAGTATACATATTGGGTATCGTCGCGTTCGTAACGACCTGCCTTATAAAAATATAACATGACCTAACCCCTCAGGTGAACGCCGTAAACATAAAAAATAAAAACGTTGTAAAAAAAGTCATTTTTTTGTCACCTTACATCACAAAAAGTGTAATAGCAAGTGATCAAAAAGTCATATGCACCCCAAGATAGTACCATTCAAACCGCCATCTCATCCCGCAAAAAATGAGCCCATACATAGGACAATTGCCAAAAAAAAAAAAAAACTATGGCTTTCAGAATGTGGAGACACTAAAAAATCATTTTTTTCAAAAATGCTTTATTATGTAAAACTGAAACAAAAAACCCCAAAAAGTAGACATATTTGGTATTGTCGCGTCCGTAACAACCTGCTCTATAGAAATAGCACACAATCTAACCTGTCAGTTCAACAATGTAAATAACAAAAAATACAAAACTGTCCCAAAACAGCTATTTTTTTGCAAATTATCCATTTTAATCCATTTTTCCAGTAACAAAGCAAGGGTTAACAGCCAAACAAAACTCAATATTTATTGCCCTGATTCTGCAGTTTGCAGAAACACCCCATATGTGGTCGTAAACTGCTGTATGGCCAAACGGCAGGGCGTAGAAGGAAGGGAACGCCATATGGTTTTTGGAAGGCAGATTTTGCTGGACTGGTTATTTGACACCATGTTCCATTTGAAGCCCCCCTGATGCACCCCTACAGTGGAAACTCCAAAAAAGTGACCCCATTTTGGAAAGTACGGGATAAGGTGGCAGTTTTGTTTGTATTATTTTAGGGTAAATATGATTTTTGGTTGCTCTATATTACACTTTCTTTGAGGCAAGGTAACAAAAAATAGAAATTCCGAAATTTCATCTCCATTTGCCAATAACTCTTGTGGAACACCTAAAGGGTTAACAAAGTTTGTAAAATCAGTTTTGAATACCTTGAGGTGTGTAGTTTCTTAGATGGAGTCACTTTTTTGGAGATTCTACTCTAGGGGTGCATCGGGGGGCTTTAAATGGGACATGGCGTCAAAAATCCAGACCAGCAAAATCCGCCTTCCAAAAACCATATGGCGTTCCCTTACTTCTGTGCCCTGCCGTTTGGCCATACAGCAGTTTACGCCCAAATATGGGGTGTTTCTGAAAACTACAGAATCGGGGCAATAAAAATTGAGTTTTGTTTGGCTGTTAACCCTTGCTTTGTTACTGGAAAAAATGGATTCAAACGGAAAATTTTCCAAAAAATCGAAATTCTGAAATTTTATCTCCATTTGCCATTAACTCTTGTGGAAAACCTAAAGAGTAAATGACGTTTGTAAAATCAGTTTTGAATACCTTGAGGGGTGTAGTTTCTAGAATGGGGTCATTTTTGGATGGTTTCTATTATGTAAGCCTCACAAAGTGACTTCAGACCTGAACTGGTCCCTAAAAAGTGGGTTTTTGAAAATTTCTGAAAAATTTCAAGATTTGTTTCTAAACTTCTAAGCCTTGTAACGTCCCCAAAAAATAAAATGCCATTCCCAAATTGATCGATACATGAAGTAGACATATGGGGAATGTAAATCAATAACTTTTTTGGGCGGTATTACTATGTATTATAGAAGTAGAGAAATTGAAACTTGGAAAATTGCTAATTTTTCAAAATTTGATATTGGTATATAAATTTGATATTTTTTTATAAATAAAAATGAAATTTTTCGACTTAATTTTACCAGTGTCATGAAGTACAATATGTGACGAAAAAACAATCTCAGAATGGCCTGGATAAGAAAAAGCGTTTTAAAGTTATCACCACATAAAGTGACACTGGTCAGATTTGCAAAAAATGGCCTGGTCCTAAGGTGAAAATGAGCCCGGTCCTTAAGGGGTTAAAATCTCCCATCAGGACAAGTCGACACTCTGGTCTTTTTTCCAGAAATAATAATAATTGACTAAGTGGATAGACCGAGAACGGCGGAGGTATATAAAAAAAGGCCAGAGTGTAGCTGTGTCCATAGAGTCTACCATACAAAAAAATAAATCTCCCCTGATCGTCTATGGAGGATTCTATTAGCGTAAAGTCTACAGAGTGGTGGATTAGGACCGAGACACCCCTTGAGGCACTACTAAAGGTTGAGTGATATGATTGTACTTGCCATCCCACTGTCAAACGAGACACAGTCTCCTTGGTGAGATGAGTTTCTACTATACAAATAATTGCAGGGAGAACTCTTTTTATTGCATCCATGATGGCCTCTCCCCAAGACCTCTAACATTCCAAGAGACAATTCTGACCGACATTAATCACAACAAAAAGGAAAAAAAATAAAAAAATAAATAAATAAAAAAACCTGCAAGGCAAGTCCCTCCCCCCCCCATTTCCCTCCCCATCCACTGGTCCGCCCGATCCTGTCAGCAAACCTCTATCTTCCGGCCGTTCTCCCCCCACTAACCCCATCCCCTCCCCCGCCCTTCCCCCATCACCAACCTACAAAGTTTCAGATGCCCATACGCTCCATCCATTCTCGCGCTTGCTCCGGTTTTTCAAAAAACTGGGAAATCCCATTATAGATCACTCTTAGCTTCGCTGGTACTGTAAAGAATATTTAATGTCCTTAGCAGCCAAATGTTTGTTAATCTCAACAAAGCTTCTTCTTTTTTCTTGGGTCTCCCGAGCAAAATCGGGAAAGAATAGCAGTTTAGTTCCCAGGTGTTCAATAGGTGAACATTCTCTAGCTCTTCTCAATATCGTATCTCTATCCATAGACAATAGCAGCTTCATTAGGATTGCTCGCGGTAGTTTCCCTGGAATAGGTTTCCCCCCTGGAATACGATGAGCTCTTTCTATTTGGAACATGGAGGAAAAATGTTCATCACCCAAATTATTAAATATCACATCTTTAAGCTGTTCAATCAACTGTGGACCTTCAACTCCTTCTGGAAATCCTACTATACAAATATTGTATCGCCTTGATCTGTTTTCCAAGTCCTCAAGCTTAGTTTGTAAGCAATGGTTTTCTGAAGCAAAGATCAGGGTCTTTGATTTTAACATGTCAACATCAGTTTGTAGGGAGTCGACCGTCTTCTCCACATTGAGAACTCGGTCTCGGATTTTAGCCAAATCTTCCCTTATTAAGGATATGTCGCTCTGCATTGAACCCAATTGGGTAGCCATCCCTTGCATTAAAATACCGTTATTTTTTACGGCACACAAAATTTTTTCCAAAGCTAAGGGATCATGCTCATTTTCTGTTGGTATTAGCAAACTTTCCTCCCCTTTCTCAGGGTCTGCCTCTGATTGCCCATCTTCAGAAAGTTCTTCTGCTTGGGGAATGGTGACATTTTTCTTAAGATTTACACCTGGTTTCCCTTTAATCAGTCCCTTCTCATTTGGGGATTTCCAGAGTTGATCAATTTTCACCTCTGAGGCCTTTGCCCCTGTCCTAGTTCCGGAAGTGTCCACTGATCGCCGCTTCGGAGCCATTTGGAGTTATTTAAAGGCTTCCCTTTTTTTTTTTTTCTGTTCTTTATTCTTTGTATTTATTTATATATTCCCCCCCCCCTTTTTTTTTTTATCTTTTCTTCGTGTCTTTTTTTTTTCTTTTTTCTTTTTGATCTTTTCCTCTGTTGTTCTTTCCTTTTTCTTCTTCTTTTTTTTTTTTCCCCCCTCACCGTTTTTACCCCTTGCAACGTAGTCACTTATTTTCTCCACCTTTTTTTTTCTTCTCCTTTCCTCCTTCCTCCCTTTCTTTTTTTATTTATTTTTTTATTTTTCCCTTAACCCTTTTCACCTCTATCTTGTTGCTCCCTTTCTTTCTCTCCCTTTTTTTTTTTTTAGCGCTAGTTCCCCTTTAACACTAGTTTACTTTTCTTCCCACCTTTTTCCACCTCTGTCTCTTAATAATTAATTTTCCATATAGTGGAGAGAAAGTTTCAAGGAATTACAGGGAACAGCACAGCATCTCGCAGGGAGCAGAAGCAACACTAGGGAGGGCAGGAGGGCAGGGGAGGGAAGAGGGAAAGCGGAGTTAAGTGTCCCCAATCGCACAGAGTCGCACAAGTATACCAGGTCTCACATGTCCGGCGTCTTCACCCACCAGGACGGGGGCAGATGGAAGCAGAAGCACACCAATAGCAGCCCGGACCAATGCGCCACAAAGCGAAGGGTAAAAAGGCAGGAGACCAACGGAAAGGAGCAGAGAGCCAGACAACGAACGGAGAGATCCAGAGAAGTCAGGGGGACGGGTAGAGGAGAAAGCCCCACGATGTATCAGCCGGAGAGCCGGGAGAGCTGGAGGCGGTCCGAGGACACAGCACATCAGGAGGCACAGAAGGCACAGCAGAGACAGTACTGACAGCGGCAGGCAGCAGCAAGTCGATGAAGCAGGGGTCAGCGTCCACGTGGCATCGGCGGCGTCAAGGCAGAATCAGGGCTTCGGCATTAGGGCTTCGGCTGGAGAGCGAGGCGGGGGGGGGGGAGGAGAGCAAGAGGAGGAGAGCGCAACGCGAGCTCCCTCACGTCATAACGCAAGATTAATGGAAATTGTAATATACACTTTTTTCAGAATCAGTTTAGTATGGAGTACAAAAACCCACAGATTGTGGACACTATACTAGGCCCAGATTAACAGAAGTTGTATTATACACAGTGTTTTCAGATTCAGTTCAGTATGGGATACAAAAACCACCAGATTTTGGACTCTTTACTGGGCCCAGATTAATGGAAATTATAATATACACAGTGTTTTCAGATTCAGTTCAGTTTGGAATACAAAAACCCACAGATTGTGGACACAGTTTACTATGCCCAGATTAATGCAAGTTGCAATATGGACTGAGTTTTCAGATTCAGTTCAGTATGGGACACAAAAACCCACAGATTGTGGATACTTTACTAGGCCCAGATTAATGGAAATTGTAATATACAATTTTTTTCAGATTCAGTTCAGTATGGAATACAAAAACCCACAGATTGTGGACACTACACTAGGCCCAGATTAATGAAAGTTGCAATATACACAGTGTTTTCAGATTCAGTTTAGTATGGAATATAAAAACCACCAGATTTTGGACTCTTTATTAGGACCAGATAAATGGAAGTTGTAATTTACACAGTGTTTTCAGATTCAGTTCAGTATGGGATAAAAAAAAAATCAGATTGTGGACACTTTACTAGGCCCAGATTAATGGAAATTGTAATATACACTATTTCAGAATCAGTTTAGTATGGAATACAAAAACCCACAGATTGTGGCCACTTTACTAAGCCCAGATTAATGCAAGTTGTATTATAGACAGAGTTTTTAGATTAAATTCAGTATGGGATATAAAAACCCACAGATCGTGGACACTTTACTAGGCCCAGATTAATGGAAATTGTAATATACACAGTGTTTTTAGAATCAGTTCAGTATGGGATAAAAAAACACAGATTGTGGACACTTTATGAGGCCCAGATTAATAAATATTGTAATACTGTATACACACTTTTTTCAGATTCAATTCAGAATGGAACACAAAAACCCACAGATTGTGAACAGTTTTCTAGGCACCGATTAATGGAAGTTGTAATATACACAGTGTTTGCAGATTCAGTTCAGTATGGGATAAAAAACCCACAGATTCTGGACAATTTACTAGGCCCAGATTAATGCAAGTTTTAATATAGACATAGTTTTTAGATTCAGTTCAGTATGAAATAAAAAACGCACAGATTGTGGGCACTTTACTAGGCCCAGATTAATGGAAATTGTAATATACACTTTTTTCAGATTTAGTTCAGTATGGGATGCAAAAACCCACAGATTATGGACACTTTACTAGACCCAGATTAATGCAAGTTGTAATATAAACTGTGTTTTCAGACTCAGTTCAGTATGGGATACAAAAACCCACAGATTGTGGACACTCTACTAGACCCAGATTAATGGAAATTGTAACTTGCACTGTTTTCTGATTCAGTTCAGTATGGGATAAAAAAAAAAAAAACACAGATTGTGGACACTTTACTAGGCCCAGATTAATGAAAGTTGTAATATACACAGTGTTTTCAAATTCACTTCAGTATTGGATACAAAAAGCCACAGATTTTGGACACTTTACTAGGCCTAGATTAATGGAAGTGGTAATATACACAGTGTTTTAAGATTCAGTTCAGTATTGGATACAAAAAACATCAGACTTTGGGCACTTTACTAGGCTCAGATTAATGGAAGTTGTAATATAGACAGAGTTTTCAGATTCAATTCAGTATGGGATACAAAAACCCACAGATTGTGGATAGTGTTGAGCGAACAGTTCGAGCATAGATCGGGTTCGTACCGAATTTTGGGGTGTTCGGGACACGGACCCGAACCCAAACATTTTCAATACAGTTCGGGTTCGGGTTCGTTGTTCGGCGATTACTTCCAGCTTTCTGAAGGGCTGCACAGCAGCCAATCAGCTAGCGTTTTACTTCTTGCCCTAAGAGCCCATCACAGCCATGGCATGGCTGTGATTGGCCAAGTGCAGCATGTGACCCAGCCTCTATTTAAGCTGGAGTCACGTAGCGCCGCACGTCACACTGCTCTGATTAGTGTAGGGAGAGGACGCAGCTTCTGTGAGGGCGAGATTAGGCAGGGAAAAATCAGCAACAGCACCTAATGAACTGATCGATCTACAGCTGTGAATGATTGAACTTCTGCTAGTTACTTGCTCACTGGTTTTTAGGCTGCACAGAGCGTTTTTCTGTCACTTATTTTCTGGGGTGATCGGTGGACAATTTGTGACTTGTGGTGCACCAGAAAAAGCTGCCACCAAGTCCATCAATCCATCAATCCTAGTTTTTTTTTTGCTATATCCTACATCAGGGGCTTGGCTGTGCTAATTGTCACCCCTAGAAACTCAGGATAGCAATTTCTATAATTTATTAAGGGGTTAAATACAATTGCCCAAATACCAATCCCCTAAATCTGGTGTTCCAGCTTTGGCTAGCCAAGTATAATACTGTCTGCTGTCTGGCAAAGGATAGATTATTTTCTGTGGTGAAATTCAATTGCCAAAATAGCAATACCATAAATCAGTGGTTTCAGCTGTGGCTGGCCAAGTTTCATAGTGTCCACAAAAACATATATTTTGTTCTGGGTTGAAAATCAATTGCCAAAATAGCAAAACCATAAATCTGGTGTCACAGCTGTGGATGGAAAAGTATAATAGTGTCTGCCAAAACATATATTTTGTTCTGGGGTGAAATTCAATTGCCAAAATAGCAATACTATAAATCAGTGGTTTCAGCTGTGGCTGGACAAGTTTCATAGTGTCCGTAAAAACATATATTTTGTTCTGGGGTAAAATTCAATTGCCAAAATAGCAATACCATAAATCAGTGGATTCAGCTGTTGCTGGCCAAGTTTTATAGTGTCCGCAAAAACATATATTTTGTTGTGGGGTGAAATTCAATTGCCAAAATAACAATACCCTGAATCTGGTGTTCCAGCTGTTGCAGGCCTAGTTTAAATCTGTCTGTAACAGGGTATATTTTGTTCTGGGGTGAAATTCAATTGCCAAAATAGCAATACCATAAATAAGTGGTTTCAGCTGTGGCTGGCAAAGTATAATAGTGTCCGCCAAAACATATATTTTGTTCTGGGGTGAAATTAAATTGCCAAAATAGCAATACCCTGAATGTGGTGTCCCAGCTGTTGCAGGCCAAGTGTTAATCTGTACGAAAAAAAGGGTATATTTTGTTCTGGGGTGAAATTCAATTGCCAAAATAGCAATACCATAAATCAGTGGTTTCTGCTGTGGCTGGCAAAGTATAATAGTGTCCGCCAAAACATATATTTTGTTCTGGGGTGAAATTCAATTGTCAAAATAGCAATACCCTGAATCTGGTGTCCCAGCTGTTGCATGCCAAGTGTTAATCTGTCCGTAAAAGCGTATATTTTGCTCTGGGGTGATATTCAATTGCCAAAATAGCAATACCATAAATCAGTGGTTTCAGCTGTGGCTGGCAAAGTATAATAGTGTCCGCCAAAACATATATTTTGTTCTGGGGTGAAATTCAATTGCCAAAATAGCAATACCTTGAATCTGGTGTCCCAGCTGTTGCAGGCCAAGTTTTAATCTGTACGTAAAAGGGTATATTTTGTTCTGGGGTGAAATACAATTGCCAAAATAGCAATACCATAAATCAGTGGTTTCAGCTGTGGCTGGCAAAGTATAATAGTGTCCGCCAAAACATATATTTTGTTCTGGGGTGAAATTCAATTGCCAAAATAGCAATACCCTGAATCTGGTGTCCCAGCTGTTGCAAGCAAAGTGTTAATCTGTCCGTAAAAGGGTATATTTTGTTCTGGGGTGAAATTCAATTGCCAAAATAGCAATACCATATATCAGTGGTTTCAGCTGTGGCTGGCAAAGTATAATAGTGTACGCCAAAACATATATTTTGTTCTGGGGTGAAATTAAATTGCCAAAATAGCAATACCCTGAATGTGGTGTCCCAGCTGTTGCAGGCCAAGTGTTAATCTGTACGAAAAAAAGGGTATATTTTGTTCTGGGGTGAAATACAATTGCCAAAATAGCAATACCATAAATCAGTGGTTTCAGCTGTGGCTGGCAAAGTATAATAGTGTCCGCCAAAACATATATTTTGTTCTGGGGTGAAATTCAATTGCCAAAATAGCAATACCCTGAATCTGGTGTCCCAGCTGTTGCATGCCAAGTGTTAATCTGTCCGTAAAAGCGTATATTTTGCTCTGGGGTGATATTCAATTGCCAAAATAGCAATACCATAAATCAGTGGTTTCAGCTGTGGCTGGCAAAGTATAGTAGTGTCCGCCAAAACATATATTTTGTTCTGGGGTGAAATTAAATTGCCAAAATAGCAATACCTTGAATCTGGTGTCCCAGCTGTTGCAGGCCAAGTGTTAATCTGTACGTAAAAGGGTATATTTTGTTCTGGGGTGAAATACAATTGCCAAAATAGCAATACCATAAATCAGTGGTTTCAGCTGTGGCTGGCAAAGTATAATAGTGTCCGCCAAAACATATATTTTGTTCTGGGGTGAAATTCAATTGCCAAAATAGCAATACCCTGAATCTGGTGTCCCAGCTGTTGCAGGCAAAGTGTTAATCTGTCCGTAAAAGGGTATATTTTGTTCTGGGGTGAAATTCAATTGCCAAAATAGCAATACCATATATCAGTGGTTTCAGCTGTGGCTGGCAAAGTATAATAGTGTACGCCAAAACATATATTTTGTTCTGCGGTGAAATTCAATTGCCAAAATAGCAATACCCTGAATCTGGTGTTCCAGCTGTTGCAGGCCAAGTGTTAATCTGTCCGTAAAAAGGTATATTTTGTTCTGGGGTGAAATTCAATTGCCAAAATAGCAATACCCTGAAACTGGTGGTCCAGCTGTTGCAGGCCTAGTTTAAATCTGTCCGAAACAGGGTATATTTTGTTCTGGGATGAAATTCAATTGTCAAAATAGCAATACCATAAATCAGTGGTTTAAGCTGTGGCTGGCCAAGTTTCATAGTGTTCGTAAAAACATATATTTTGCTGTGGGGTGAAATTCAATTGCCAAAATAACAATACCCTGAATCTGGTGGTCCAGCTGTTGCAGGCCTAGTTTAAATCTGTCCGTAACAGGCTATATTTTGTTCTGGGGTGAAATTCAATTGCCAAAATAGCAATACCATAAATCAGTGGTTTCAGCTGTGGCTGGCCAAGTTTCATAGTGTCCGCCAAAACATATATTTTGTTCTGGGGTGAAATTCAATTGCCAAAATAGCAATACCATAAATCAGTGGTTTCAGCTGTGGCTGGCCAAGTTTCATAGTGTCCGCAAAAACATATATTTTGTTGTGGGGTGAAATTCAATTGCCAAAATAACAATACCCTGAATCTGGTGGTCCAGATGTTGCAGGCCTAGTTTAAATCTGTCCGTAACAGGGTATATTATGTTCTGGGGTGAAATTCAATTGCCAAAATAGCAATACCATAAATCAGTGGTTTCAGCTGTGGCTGGCCAAGTTTCATAGTGTCCTGCAAATTATATATTTTGTTCTGGGGTGAAATTCAATTGCCAAAATAGCAATACCATAAATCAGTGGTTTCAGCTGTGACTGGCCAAGTTTCATAGTGTCCTGCAAAAAATATATTTTGTTCTGGGGTGAAATTCAATTGCCAAAATAGCAATACCCTGAATCTGGTGAACCAGCTGTTGCAGGCCAAGTGTTAATCTGTCCGTAAAAGGGTATATTTTGTTCTGGGGTGAAATTCAATTGCCAAAATAGCAATACCATAAATCAGTGGTTTCAGCTCTGGCTGGCCAAGTTTCATATTGTCCTGCAAAGGATATATTTTGTTCTGGGGTGAAATTAAATTGCCAAAATAGCAATACCCTGAATCTGGTGTTCGAGCTGTTGCAGGTCAATTGTAAATCTGTCTATAAAAGGATACCTTTCATCCAGGGCCCACTAGCCCTAAAAGAGATATTCCCCTAAATCAGTGGTTACTGCTTTGCCTGGATTAGTGTAATACGCTACATAAATAAATAGGCAGTAAGTGTTAGGTGCCTGTAAAAAAAGGTCTGAATTTGAAATCAATACATTGGGCCAAATATTTTTTTTCTTATTGTGGTGCTTGGTGAACGGTAACAAGGAGGAAAACATCTAGTAAGGGACGCGGACGCGGTCGTGGTGGTGTTAGTGTACCCTCTGGTGCTGGGAGAGGACGTGGCCATTCTGCCACAGCCACACGTCCTAGTGAACCAACTACCTCAGGTTCCAGTACCCGCCAGAATTTACAGCGCTATTTGGTGGGGCCCAATGCCGTTCTAAGGATGGTAAGGCCTGAACAGGTACAGGCGCTAGTCAATTGGGTGGCCGACAGTGGATCCAGCACATTCACAACATTATCTCCCACCCAGTCTTCTGCAGAAAGCGCACAGGTGGCACCTGAAAACCAAACACATCAGTCTGTCACATCACCCCCATGCATATCAGGGAAACTGTCTGAGCCTCAAGTTATGCAGCAGTCTCTTATGCTGTTTGTAGACTCTGCTGGCAGGGTTTCCCAAGGGAATCCACCTAGCCCTTCCGCAGTGGTGGAAGACATAGAATGCACTGATGCACAACCACTGATGTTTCCTGATGATGAGGACATGGGAATACCACCTTATCGGAGACCGCACATCTCTGATGATGAGGAAACACAGGTGTCAACTGCTGCGTCTTTCTGCAGTGTGCAGAACGAACAGGAGGTCAGGGAGGAAGACTGTGTGGAAGACGATGCAAGGGACGATGAGGTACTAGACCCCACATAGAATGAAGGTCGTGCCACAGACTTTCATAGTTCAGAGGAAGAGGCAGCGGTGAGACCGAGCCAACAGCGTAGCAAAAGAGGGAGCAGGGGGCAAAAGCAGACCAGCCGCCGCCAAGAGAGTTCGCCTGCTACTGGCCAGCACCACCAGAGACCGAGCACCCCAAAGGCAGCTTTAAGGGGTTCCCTGGCATGGCACTTCTTTAAACAATGTGCTGACGACAAGACCCGAGTGGTTTGTACGCTGTGGCATCAGATCCTGAAGCGAGGCATTAACGTTCTGAACCTTAGAACAACCTGCATGACCAGGCATTTACATGCAAAGCATGAACTGCAGTGGAGTAAACACCTTAAAAACAAGGAACTCACTCAGGCTCCCCCTGCTCCCTCTTCTGCTGCTGCCTCGGCCTCTTCCTCCGCCTCGGGTGGAACGTTGGCACCTGCCGCCCACCAAACAGAGGATGTGCCACCGACACCACCACCTGCGTCACCACCATGTCACACGGCAGCGTTCAGCTCTCCATCTCACAAACCTTGGAGAGAAAGGGTAAATTCCCACCTAGCCACCCTCGATCCTTGGGCCTGAATGCCTGCATTTCTAAACTACTGGCCTTTGAAATGCTGTCATTCAGGCTGGTGAACACAGACAGCTTCAAACAGCTGATGTCCATGGCTGTCCCACAGTATGTTCTTCCCAGCCGCCACTACTTCTCCAAGACAGCCGTGCCTTCCCTGCACAACCAAGTATCCGATAAAATCAAGTGTGCATTGCGCAACGCCATCTGTGGCAAGGTCCACCTAACCACAGATATGTGGACCAGTAAGCACGGCCAGGGATGCTATATCTGCCTAACTGCACACTGGGTAAATGTAGTGGCGGCTGGGCCGCAGGTGGAGAGTTTCTTGGCGCACGTCCTTCCGCTGCCAAGGATCGTAGGGCATCATTCTTTGCCTCCTGTAGCCGCCTCCTCTTACTCGGCTTCCTCCTCCTCTGCTTCCACCAGCTCATCCAGTCAGCCACACACCTTCACCACCAACTTCAGCACAGCCCGGGGTAAACGTCAGCAGGCCATTCTGAAACTCATATGTTTGTGGGACAGGCCCCACACCGCGCAGGAGTTGTGGCGGGGTATTGAACAACAGACCGACGAGTGGTTTCTGCCGGTGGGCGTCAAGCCCGGCCTGGTGGTGTGCGATAATGGGCGAAATCTCGTCGCAGCTCTGGGACTAGCCGGTTTGACGCACATCCCTTGCCTGGCGCATGTGCTGAATTTGGTGGGGCAGAAGTTAATTCACAACTACCCAGACATGTCAGACCTGCTGCATAAAGTGCGGGCCGTCGGTGCGCGCTTCCGGCGTTCACATCCTGCCGCTGCTCGTCTGTTTGCGCTACAGTGGAACTTCGGCCTTCCCGCTCACCGCCTCATATGCGACGTGCCCACCAGGTGGAACTCCACCTTGCACATGCTGGAGAGACTGTGCGAGCAGCAGCAGGCCATAGTGGAGTTTCAGCTGCAGCACGCACGCGTCAGTCGCACTGCAGAACAGCACCACTTCACCACCAATGATCGTGCCTCCATGCAAGACCTGTGTGCCGCTGTTTCGAGTACTCCACCAACATGGCCAGTGGCGATGACACCGTTATCAGCGTTACAATACCACTTCTATGTCTCCTTGAGAAAACGCTTAGGGCGATGATGGAAGAGGAGGTGGCCCAGGAGGAGGAGGAGGAGGAGGGGTCATTTTTAGCACTTTCAGGCCAGTCTGTTAGAAGTGGCTCAGAGGGAGGTTTTTTGCAACAGCAGAGGCCAGGTGCAAATGTGGCCAGCCAGGTCCCACTACTGGAGGATGAGGAGGAGGTGGAGGAGGATGAGGATGAAGCAGGTTCACAGCGGGGTGGCACCCGACACAGCTCAGGCCCATCACTGGTGCGTGGCTGGGGGGATAAGGAGGACAATGACGATATGCCTCCCACAGAGGACAGCTTGTCCTTACCTCTGGGGAGCCTGGCACACATGAGCGACTACATGCTGCAGTGCCTGCGCAACAACAGCAGAGTTGCCCACATTTTAACGTGTGCGGACTACTGGGTTGCCACCCTGCTGGATCCCACGGTACAAAGACATTCTGCCCACCTTACTTCCTGCACTGGAGTGTGATAGGAAGATGCGCGAGTATAAGCGCACGCTGGTAGAGGCGCTCCTGAGAGCATTCCCAAATGTCACAGGGGAACAGGTGGAAGCCCAAGGTGAAGGCAGAGGAGAAGCAAGAGGTCGCCAACGCAGCTGTGTCACGGCCAGCTCCTCTGAGGGCAGGGTTAGCACAGCTAACTGCACCACCACCTGATACGGAACGTGTTAGCAGGAGGCAGCATTTCACTAACATGGTTGAACAGTACGTCTGCACACCCCTCCACGTACTAACTGATGGTTTGGCCCCATTCAACTTCTGGGTCTCCAAATTGTCCACGTGGCCAGAGTTAGCATTCTATGCCTTGGAGGTGCTGGCCTGCCCGGCGGCAAGCGTTTTGTCTGAACGTGTATTCAGCACAGCAGGGGGCGTCATTACTGACAAACGCAGCCGCCTGTCCACAGCCAACGTGGACAAGCTGACGTTCATAAAAATGAACCAGGCATGGATCCCACAGGACCTGTGAATCCCTTGTGCAGAATAGACATTTATAACTGCCTTCCCCTCAAACATGTATTCTTGTACTCTGGGGCACTTCTTTATTGAATCCTCATTTTTTTAACTTTACAATGATCTTGGTGCTGAGGCCGAAATAACTGAGTGGCCTTCTCCAGTGGTGGGTGATATGACGCATGATTCCTTGCAGTGGGACCTCTCTTCTCTGTCTGGGTGCTGGGCCGAACTAACTGAAAGTGGACTTCTCCAGTGGTGGGTGATATGACGCATGATTCCTTGCTGTGGGACCTCTCTCCTCTGTCTGGGTGCTGGGCCGAAATAACTGAAAGTGGCCTTCTCCAGTGGTGGGTGATATGACGCATGATTCCTTGCAGTGGGACCTGTATCCTCGGTCTGGGTGCTGGGCCGAAATAACTGAAAGTGGCCTTCTCCAGTGGTGGGTGATATGACGCATGATTCCTTGCAGTGGGTCCTGTATCCTCGGTCTGGGTGCTGGGCCGAAATAACTGAAAGTGGCCTTCTCCAGTGGTGGGTGATATGACGCATGATTCCTTGCAGTGGGACCTGTATCCTCGGTCTGCGTCCTGGGCCGAAATAACTTAAAGTGGCCTTCTCCAGTGGTGGGTGATATGACGCATGATTCCTTGCAGTGGGACTTCTCTCCTATGTCTGGGTGCTGGGGCCGAAATAACTGAAAGTGGCCTTCTCCAGTGGTGGGTGATATGACGCATGATTCCTTGCTGTGGGACCTCCCTCCTCTGTCTTACTTGCTGGGGCCAAAATAACTGAAAGTGGCCTTCTCCAGTGGTGGGTGATATGATGCATGATTCCTTGCTGTGGGACCTCTCTCGAATTGATATTGGTTAATTTTTATTTATTTTATTTTATTTTAATTAATTTCCCTATCCACATGTGTTTGCAGGGGATTTACCTACATTTTGCTGCCTTTTGCAGTCCTTTCCTGGACTATTTTACAGTCTTTTTAGTGCCTAAAATTTCAGGTCCCCATTGACTTCAATGGGGTTCGGGATAAAGTTCGGGTCGAGTTCGGATCCCGAACCCGAACATTTTCGGGAAGTTCGGCCAAACTTCCAGAACTTCCAGGTGTTCGCTCATCTCTAATTGTGGAGACTTTACTAGGCCCAGATTAATGGATATTGTAATATACAATTTTTTCAGATTCAGTTCAGTATGGAATACAAAAACCCACAGATTGAGGACACTACACTAGGCCCAGATTAATGGGAGTTGTGATATACACAGTATTTTCAGATTCAGTTCAGTATTGGATACAAAAACCAACAGATTTCGGACTCTTTTCAAGGCCCAGATTAATGGAAGTTGTAACATACACAGTGTTTTCAGATTCAGTTCAGTATAGGATACAAAAACCCACAGATTATGGACACTTTACTATCCCCAGATTAATGGAAGTTGTAATATAAACTGTGCTTTCAGATTTAGTTCAGTATGGGATACAAAAACTCACAGATTGTAAACACTTTACTAGTCCCAGATTAATGGAAATTGTAATATACATTTTTTTTTTCAGATTCAGTTCAGTATGGAATACAAAAACGCACAGATTCTGGACACTACACTAGACCCAGATTAATGGAAGTTGTAATATACACAGTGTTTTCAGATTCAGTTTAGTATGGGATACAAAAAACACCAGATTTGTGACTCTTTACTAGGCCCAGATTAATGGAAGTTGTAATTTACACAGTGTTTTCAGATTCAGTGCACTATGGGATAAAAAAAAATCAGATTGTGGACACTTTACTACGCCCAGATTAATGGAAATTGTAATATACACACTTAATGGATATTGTAATATACAATTTTTTCAGATTCAGTTCAGTTTGGAATACAAAAACCCACAGATTGTGGACACTTTACTAGGCCCAGAGTAATGAAAGTTGTAATATGCACAGTGTTTTCAGATTCAGTTTAGTATTGGATACAAAAAGCCACAGATTTTGGACACTGTCCTAGGCCTAGATTAATGGAAGTGGTAATATACACGTTTTCAGATTCAGTTCAGTATTGGATACAAAAACCAACAGATTTTGGACACTTTACTAGGCCCAGATTAATGGAAGTTGTAATATAGACAGTGTTTTCAGATTCAGTTCAGTATGGGATACAAAAACCCAGAGATTTTCGACACTTTACTAGACCCAGATTAATGGAAATTGTAATATATACTTTTTTCAGATTCAGTTCAGATGTGAAAGAAAAACCCACAGATTGTGAACAGTTTACTAGGACCAGAGTTATGCATGTTGTAATATACTGTACAGAGTGCTTTCAGATTCAGTTTAGTATGGGATACAAAAACCCACAGATTGTGTACACTTTACTAGGCACATATTAATGAAAATTATAATATACACTTTTTTTTTAGATTCAGTTCAGTATATATTACAAAAACCCACAGATTGTGAAAACTTTATTAGGCACAGATTAATGGTAGTTGTAATATACACAGAGTTTTTAGCTATATTTCAGTTCGGAATGATTGTGGACACTTTACTAGGCCCAGATTAATGCAATTTGTAATATAGACAAAGTTTTCAGATTCACTTCAGTATGGGATACAAAAACCCACAGATTGTGGACACTTTAGTAGTCCCAGATTAATGGAAGTTGTAATATACAGTGTTTTCATATGCAGTTCAGTATGGGATAAAAAAACCCTGCAGATTGTGGACACTTTACTAGGCCCAGATTAATGCAATTTGTAATATACACAGTGTTTTCATATGCACTTCAGTATGGGATACAAAAACCCACAGATTGTGGACACTTTACTAGGCCCAGATTAATGCAAGTTGTAATATAGACAGAATTGTCAGATTCAGTTCAGTATGGGATACAAAAACCCACAGATTGTGGACACTTTACTAGGCCCAGATTAATGCAATTTGTAATATAGACAGAGTTTTCAGATTCAGTTCAGTATTGGATACAAAAACCCACATATTGTGGACACTTTACTAGGCCCAGATTAATGCAAGTTGTAATATAGACAGAATTGTCAAATTCAGTTCAGTATGGGATAAAAAAAACACAGATTTTCGACACTTTACTAGGCCCAGATTAATGGAAATTGTAATATAAACTTTTTTCAGATTCAGTTCAGATGTGATAGAAAACCCCACAGTTTGTGGACACTTTACTAGGCCCAGAGTAATGCAAGTTGTACTATACAGAGTGCTTTCAGATTCAGTTTATTATGGGATACAAAAACCCACAGATTGTGTACACTTTACTAGGCACATATTAATGAAAATTATAATATACACTTTTTTTTTTTAGATTCAGTTCAGTATATATTACAAAAACTCACAGATTGTGAAAACTTTATTAGGCACAGATTAATGGTAGTTGTAACATACACAGAGTTTTTAGATTTATTTCAGTTCGTGATAAAAAAAAAACCCACAGATTGTGGACAATTTAGTAGTCCCAGATTAGTGGAAGTTGTAATATACACAGTGTTTTCATATGCAGTTCAGTATGGGATAAAAAACCCTGCAGATTGTGGACACTTTACTAGGCCCAGATTAATGCAATTTGTAATATAAACAGAGTTTTCAGATTCACTTCAGTATGGGATACAAAAACCCACAGATTGTGGACAATTTAGTAGTCCCAGATTAGTGGAAGTTGTAATATACACAGTGTTTTCATATGCAGTTCAGTATGGGATAAAAAAAAAATGCAGATTGTGGACACTTTACTAGGCCCAGATTAATTCAAGTTGTAATATATACAGAGTTTTTAGATTCAGTTCAGTATGGGATAAAAAAAAACAGATTGTGGACACTTTACTAGGCCCAGATTAATGCAATTTGTAATATATACAGTGTTTTCAGATTCAGTTCAGTATGAGATACAAAAATCCACAGATTGTGGACACTTTAATAGGCCCAGATTAACCCCTTAAGGACCGGGGGTTTTGGGATTTTTGCGTTTTTGTTTTGCGCTCCCTGCCTTCCAAAAGCCATAACATTTTTATATTTCCGCTCACATAGCCATATGACGGCTTGTTTTTTGCGGGACAAGTTGTACTTTTTTTAATGCTACCATTTATTTTTGCATGTGATGTAGTGGGAAACGGGAAAAAAATTCCAAATGGGGTGAAATTGCAAAAAAAAGCAATTTCACCACAGTTTTACGGGTTTTTAAATTACAACGTTCGATTTGCGATAAAACTGACTGTTCAATTTTATTCTTCAGGTCAGTACGAATCCGGTAATACCTAATATGTATAGTTTTTCTTGCGTTTTGATAGTGAAAAAAAAATTAAAAGTGGGAATTTTTTTATTTCATTTTTTTGTCGCCATGTTTTGACCCCTATAACTTTTTTGTAATTATGCGTACGGAGCAGTGTAGGGGCTCATTTTTGCGGGGCAATCTGAACTTTTAATTGATACCATTATGGGGTGCGTATGATGTTTTGATCACTTTTTATTCATTTTTTTAGGAAATGAAGCGTCCAAAATGGCGAATTAGCCATTTGGACGCTTTCTTCCGTTTTTATGTTTACCGTATGGTGAATATTTTTAATATTATTATAGTATGGGCGTTTTCGCACATTGCGACACCCATTATGTGTAATTTTTTTATTTTTTTATTTATTTTATTTTCATTTTGGGGAAAGGGGGGTGATTTGAATTTTTATATTTTTTTATTTTATTTTTATTTTTTAAACTTTTTTTTTTTTTTACCACTTTCTTATAGTTCCCATAGGGAACTATAAGATGCAATCATCCGATTGCTATTCTCATATATTCCAATGCAATAATACTAAGTAGTAACCTAGGTTTCATTCACAGAAACCTAGGCTACTAAATGCATGCTCCGGCTCCCCCTTGTGGCCATCAGGGGAGCCGGAGCATAAACCGAAAGTGAAACTTTCGGTTTTTGTGCGATCAGATGCCGTGGTCAGGATTGACCACGGCATCTGAGGGGTTAAATGTCCGCGATCGGCATCTGTGGGTGTCAGCTTGATGAATCAAGCGTTTACCCGCAGCTCATGCGCCCGCTCCGTGCGGGAGCGGGCGCCATCTTTTAAGTCCGGACGAAGGGCGTACATGTACGCCCTTCGTCCTTAAGGGGTTAATGGAAACTGTAATATAAACACTTTTTTTAGATTCAGTTCAGTAAGGCATACAAAAACCCACAGATTTTGGACACTACTGTGCCTAGATTAATGCAAGTTTTAATATAGACATAGTTTTTAGATTCAGTTCAATATGGGATACAAAAACCCTCAGATTGTGGACACTTTACTAGGCCCAGATTAATGGAAATTGTAATATACACACTTTTTTCAGATTCAGTTCAGAATGGAATACAAAAACCCACAGATTGTGGACACTTTACTAGGCCCAGATTAATGAAAGTTGTAATATACACAGTGCTTTCAGATTCAGTTTAGTATTGGATACAAAAAGCCACAGACTTTGGACACTTTAATAGGCTCAGTTTAATGGAAGTTGTAATATAGACAGAGTTTTCAGATTCAGTTCAGTATGGCATACAAAAACCCTCAGATTGTGGACACTTTACTAGGCCCAGATTAATGGAAATTGTAATATACACACTTTTTTCAGATTCAGTTCAGAATGGAATACAAAAACCCACAGATTGTGGACACTTTACTAGGCCCAGATTAATGAAAGTTGTAATATACACAGTGCTTTCAGATTCAGTTTAGTATTGGATACAAAAAGCCACAGACTTTGGACACTTTAATAGGCTCAGTTTAATGGAAGTTGTAATATAGACAGAGTTTTCAGATTCAGTTCAGTATGGCATACAAAAACCCACAGATTGTGGACACTTTACTAGGCCCAGATTAATGGAAATTGTAATATACACTTTTTTCAGATTCAGTTTAGTGTGGAATACAAAAACCCACAGATTGAGGAAACTACACTAGGCCCAGATTAATTGAAGTTGTGATATACACAGTATTTTCAGATTCAGTTCAGTATGGGATACAAAATCCACCAGATTTTGGACACTTTAATAGGCCCACATTAATGGAAACTGTAATATAAACACTTTTTTCAGATTCAGTTCAGTATGGAATACAAAAACCCACAGATTGTGGACACTTTACAAGTCCCAGATTAATGGAAGTTGTAAAATATAGAGTTTTTAGATTCAGTTCAGTAAGGCTTACAAAAACCCACAGATTTTGGATACTTTACTATGCCCAGATTAATGCAGTTTGTAATATAGACATAGTTTTTAGATTCAGTTCAGTATGGGATACAAAAACCCACAGATTGTGGACACTTTTCTAGGCCCAGATTAATGGAAATTGTAATATCCACACTTTTTTCAGATTCAGTTCAGAATGGAATACAAAAACCCACAGATTGTGGACACTTTACTAGGCCCAGATTAATAAAAGTTGTAATATACACAGTGTTTTCAGATTTAGTTTAGTATTGGATACAAAAAGCCACAGATTTTGGACACTTTATTAGGTCTAGATTAATGTAAGTTGTAAAATAGACAGAGTTTTCAGATTCAGTTCCGTATGTGATAGAAAACCCACAGATATTGCTCCGTCATACAACTTACCACCCAAATGAATTTTACCCTCTTTTCTTCTCAATAATAGAGCTTTCATTTGGTGGTATTTCTTTGTTGCTGACATTTTTACTTCTTTTGCTATTAATCAAAAATGACCGAAATTTTTTTAAAACAATGACATTTTTCACTTTCTGTTGTAAATTGTTTTTTTTTTTTTAAAAAAAACTACATTTCTATATAAATTTTTTTCTAAATTTATTGTTCTACATGTCTTTGATTAAAAAAAATCCAATAAGTGTATATTTATTGGTTTGGGTAAAAGTTATATAGCGTTTAAAATAGCGTTTACAAACTATGGTGCAAAAAAGTGAATTTCCGCATTTTGAAGCAGCTCTGACTTTCTAAGCACCTGTCATGTTTCTTCAGGTGCTAGAATGCCAGGATAATATAAATACCCTCCAAATGACACCATTTTAGAAAGAAGACACCCCAAAGTATTTGCAGAGGGGCATGGTGAGTTCATGCATAATTTCATTTTTTTCTCACAAGTTAGCGGAAAATGACACTTTCTGAGGAAAAAAAAATAATAAAGTTTCCATTTCTGCTAACTTCTGGCAAAAAAAATAAAAAATCTCCCACAGACTCACTATGCCACTCCATGAATACCTTGGGGTGTCTACTTTCCGAAATGGGGTCATTTGTGGGGTGTGTTTACTGTTCTGGCATTTTGGGTGGGGCTAAATTGTGAGCAGCCCTGTAAAACCTATAGGTACTAGTTGGAATTTGGGCCCCCTTTGCGCATCCAGGCTGTAAAAAAGTGTCACTCATGTGGTATCGCCGTACTCAGTAGAAGTAGGGCAATGTGTTTTGGAGTGTAGTTTTACATATACCCATGCTGGGTGAGAGAAATATCTCTGTAAATTGACAACTTTGTATAAAAATTTTAAAAAGTTGTCATTTACAGAGATATTTCACACACAAAGTATAGGTATATATAAAAATACACCCCGAAACACATTGCCCTACTTCTCCTGAGTACGGCAATAGCACATGTGTGACACTTTTTTGCAGCCTGGGTGCGCAAGAGGGGCCCAAATTCCAATGAGTACCTTTAGGATTTCACAGGGAATTTTTACGCATTTGGATTCCAGACTTCTTCTCACGCTTTAGAGACCCCTAAAATGCCAGGGCAGTACAAACACCTCACATGTGACACAATTTTAGAAAGAAGACACCCCAAGGTATTCCGTGAGTGGTATGGTGAGTTCATGTAAAATATTTTTTTTTGTCACAAGTTAGTGGAATATGAGACTTTGTAAAGAAAAAATAAAAATTCCATTTCCGCTAACTTGTGCAAAAAAAAATAAAAAATTCTGTGAACTCGCCATGCCCCTCACGGAATACCTTGGGGTGTCTTCTTTCCAAAATGGGGTCACTTGTGGGGTATTTATATTGCCCTGGCATTTTAGGGGACCTAAAGAGTGAGAATTAAAATGCGTAAAAATGCCCTATGAAATCCTAAAGGTACTCATTGGAATTAGGGCCCCTTTGCGCATCTTGGCTGCAACAAAATGTCACTCACGTGGTATCTTCATACTCAGGAGAAGTAGGGCAATGTGTTTTGGGGTGTATTTTTACATATACCCATACTGTGTGTGAGAAATATCTCTGTAAATGACAACTTTTAAAAAAGAATTTATACAAAGTTGTCAATTTACAGAGATATTTCTCTCACCCAGCATGGGTATATGTAAAAATACACCCCAAAACACATTGCCCTACTTCTCCTGAGTACGGTGATACCACATGTGTGACACTTTTTTGCAGCCAACATGCGCAAAGGGGCCACCCGGATCACAGACATTTAACCGCTAAGATTCCCTGATAAGTTTTGATCATGGCATCTGAGGCATCTTTCCCCAAATGTCCTGTGCTCCAGGGGCCCAGACAGCTTCCTCTGTGAAGAATCTGAAACTATCAAACCTGTAGTTCTAAAGAAGGCCTGCAGGTGGCAGGGCCCTATAGGAACAGAGCAAATCACCCACACACTGCAGTGTATAGGAGAAGTGATCTGAAGATTGCATATTTAACTCCCCTAGGGGGACTTAACCACTTCAACCCCCCTAGCTTAAACACCCTTAATGACCAGGCCACTTTTTACAATTCTGCACTGCGCTACTTTCACCGTTTATTGCTCCGTCATACAACTTACCACCCAAATGAATTTTACCTCCTTTTCTTCTCACTAATAGAACTTTCATTTGGTGGTATTTCATTGTTGCAGACATTTTTACTTGTTTTGCTATTAATAAAAATTTAACTACATTTTTGCAAAAAATGACATTTTTCACTTTCTGTTGTAAAATTTTTCAAAAAAAAACTACATTCCTATATAAATTTTTCTCTAAATTTATTGTTCTACATGTCTTTGATAAAAAAAAATCCAATAAGTGTATATTTATAGGTTTGGGTAAAAGTTATAGCGTTTACAAACTATGGTGCAAAAAAGTGAATTTCGGCATTTTGAAGTAGCTCTGACTTTCTGAGCACCTGTCATGTTTCTTCTTTGCAGCCAAGATGCGCAAAGGGGCCCTAAAACCAATGAGTACCTTTAGGATTTCACAGGGCATTTTTACGCATTTGGATTCTCACGCTTTAGGACCCTTAAAATGCCAGGGCAGTATAAATACCCCACATGTGACCCCATTGTGGAAAGAATACACCCCAAGGTATTCCGTGAGGGGCATGGTGAGTTCACAGAAAAAAAAAAATTTGGCACAAGTTAGCGGAAATTGATATATATATATTTTTTTACAAAGTCTCATATTCCACTAACTTGTGACAAAAAATAAAATTTTACATGAACTCACCATACCCCTCACGGAATACCTTGGGGTGTCTTCTTTCTAAAATGGGGTCACATGTGGGGTATTAATACTGTCCTGGCATTTGAGGGTCTCCGCAATCATTACACGTATGGCCAGCATTAGGAGTTTCTGCTATTCTCCTTAGGCTAAATGCACACGACAGTTGTTTTTCTCGGCTTCCGTTTCAGTTTTTTTTGCGGATAGGACAGGAACCCATTCATTTCAATGGGTCAGCAAAAAAATGCTGACCGTTCATCCGTGTGTGTTCCGCGTCCGTTGTCCGTGTTTCCCTTCAGCAAAAAAAGTAGTGCATGTCCTACTTTTTTCTCATTTGCGGACGAGGATAGGCATTCATTCTGTGAAAACAAAGGAATCCTCCAAAAAAACTGATGGACCATCAGTTTTTTTTGCGGATCCCGATTTGCGGACAGCAAAAAACAACTGTCGTGTGCATATAGCCTTATATTGAGCATACGGGTAATGAGATTTTTTTTTTCCGTTCAGCCTCTGGGCTGAAAAAAGAAAAAAAATGAACTGCACAGATTTTTTCATTCGCATCGATCAATGTGGATGAAAAAATCTCTGCCAAAATCAGTGACTGCGGTGCAGTGGGCTGGGCGCTAGCTACCTAACAAGTAGCTAGCTAACTGGCGGTGATAAGGGACCCTTATGCCCCATTCACAAGTCCGAAATTCTGTTTGCGGAACGGAATTGCGGACCCATTCATTTCTATGGGGACAGACTTTGTCCCGCTCGGATCCGGAATTGCGGATCCGCACTTACGGGTCTGCATTTCCGTTCCGCAAAAATATAAAACATGCCCTTTTCTTGTCCGCAATTGCGGACAAGAAAAAGCATTTTCTATATAGTTCTGGCAATGTGCGGATCTGCAAAATGCGGAAAGCACATTGACGGTGTCCGTGTTTTGTGTATCTGCGGCGCGGATCCATGGCACGGATCTGTGGATCCGTGGATCCGCAAAACTCATATGGACATGTGAATAGAGCCTTACAGGGGGGTGATCAGTGACAGGGGGGTGATCAGGGAGTCTATATGGCGTGATCAGGGGTTAACAAGGGGTTAATAGTGGTTATACAGTGAGGGGGGTTAGTGTAGTGTTTGGTGCAACTTTACAGAGTTACCTGGTCCTCTTGTGGTCGATCCCAGTAAATGGGACCACCAGAGGACCGGGTAGCATGTATATCAGACGCTGTTAATAAAACAGCGTCTGATATACATGTTTGATCTAATTTATTTTACATTTACAGCCTGCTAGCGATTGATCATCGCTGGCAGGCTGCAGAATCACTGCAAAGCCGCGCTCTGCTGTGAACGCGCTCGTTCACAGCAAATCTCGCCTCTCGCGAGATGACGCACGGATGCGTCCAGGAGGAACAAACTTGCAGCCGCCTGGACGCATCCGCGCGTGAGGCGGTCGGCAAGAGGTTAAAAATGGTAAAAAAAAAGTTTTTAAAAATATTGAAAAATTCTAATCACCACTCGTCATAATATGATCAATTTGCACTGGTGTGTATGAAAACAGTTTTACTATTACAATGTTAACTTATTTTATCCCATAAACTTATTTGATCCCATACTGTGAAAGCATTTTTTGATGCCTAACCTAACTGAATAAAAAGTGATCAAAAAGTCATACATATTACAAGGTAGTATGAATTAAAAGTACAAATCTTCCTTCAAAAAATTAACCCTCATAAAACTCCGTAGACATATACCCATGCTGGGTGAGAGAAATATCTCTGTAAATTGACAACTTTGTATAAAAATTTTTAACCACATCAGCCCCCCTAGCTTAAACACCCTTAACGACCAGGCCACTTTTTACAATTCCGCACTACACTACTTTCACCGTTTATTGCTCCGTCATGCAACTTACCACCCAAATGAATTTTACCTCCTTTTCTTCTCACTAATAGAGCTTTCATTTGGTGGTATTTCATTGCTGCTGACATTTTTACTTTTTTTGCTATTAATCAAAAATGACCGAAATTTTTGCAAAAAAATGACATTTTTCACTTTCTGTTGTAATTTTTTTTTTAAAAAACTACATTTCTATATAAATTTTTCTCTAAATTTATTGTTCTACATGTCTTTGATAAAAAAAAGTCCAATAAGTGTATATTTATCGGTTTGGGTAAAAGTTATAGCGTTTACAAACTATGGTGCAAAAAAGTGAATTTCGGCATTTTGAAGCAGCTCTGACTTTCTGAGCACCTGTCATGTTTCTTCAGGTGCTAGAATGTCAGGTTAGTATAAATACCCCCCAAATCACACCATTTTAGAAAGAAGACATCCCAAAGTATTCGCGGATTCACGGAGGGGCTTGGTGAGTTCATGTATCATTTCATTTTTTTTCACAAGTTAGCGGAAAATTACACTTTCTGAGAAAAAAAAAAAAAAGTTTCAATTTCTGATAACTTCTGGCAAAAAAAAAAAAAATCTCAGACGGACTCACTATGCCCCTCAGTAAATACCTTGGGGTGTCTACTTTCCGAAATGGGGTCATTTGTGGGGTGTGTTTACTGCTCTGGCATTTTGGGTGGGGCTAAATTGGGAGCCGCCATGTAAAACCTAAAGGTACTCGTTGGAATTTGGGCCCCTTTGCGCACCCAGGCTGCAAAAAGTGTCACTTATGTGGTATCGCCGTACTCAGGAGAGTAGGGCAATGTGTTTGGGTGTATTTTTACATATACCATGTTGGGTGAGAGAAATATCTCTGTAAATTGTCAACTTTGTATAAAAAATTTAAAAAGTTGTCGTTTACAGCGATATTTCTCACACCCAGAATGGGTATATGTAAAAATACACCCCAAAACACATTGCCCTACTTCTCCTGAGTACGGCGATACCACATGAGTGACACTTTTTTGCAGCCAAGATGCGCAAAGTGACCCAAATTCCCATGAGTACCTTTAGGATTTCACAGGCCATTTTTACGCATTTGGATTCTCACGCTTTAGGACCCCTAAATTGCCAGGGCAGTATAAATACCCCACAAGTGACCCCATTGTGGAAAGAAGACACCCCATGGTATTCTGTGAGGGGTATGGCGAGTTCACAGAAAAAAAAAAAATTGGCACAAGTTAGCGGAAATTTTTTTTTTTTTTTTACAGTCTCATATTCCACTAACTTGTGACAAAAAATAAAATGTTGCATGAACTCACCATACCCCTCACGGAATACCTTGGGGTGTCTTCTTTCTAAAATGGGGTCACATGTGGGGTTTTTGTACTGCCCTGGCATTTGAGGGTCTCCGCAATCATTACACGTATGGCCAGCATTAGGAGTTTCTGCGATTCTCCGTATATTGAGCATACGGGTAATGAGATTTTTTTTTTCCGTTCAGCCTCTGCGCTGAAAAAAAAAAAAATGAACGGCATAGATTTTTTCATTCGCATCGGTCAATGTGGATGAAAAAATCTCTGCCAAAATCAGTGACTGCGGTGCGGTGGGCTGGGCGCTAGCTACCTAACAAGTAGCTAGCTAATTGGCGGTGATAGGGGACCCTTATGCCCCATTCACACGTCCGAAATTCTGTTTGCGGAACGGAATTGCGGACCCATTCATTTCTATGGGGACAGACTTCGTCCCGCTCGGATCCGGAATTACGGATCCGCGCTTCCGGGTCTGCACTTCCGTTCCGCAAAAATATAGAACATGTCCTATTCTTGTCCGCAACTGCGGACAAGAAAAAGCATTTTCTATATAGTTCTGGCAATGTGCGGATCTGCAAAATGCGGAAAGCACATTGCCGGTGTCCGTGTTTTGAGGATCTGCGGATCGATCCGCGATCGGATCCGCGGATCCGTGAATCCACGGATCCGTGAATCCACGGATCCGTGAATCCACAGATCCGCAAAACACATATGGACGCCTGAATGGAGCCTTACAAGGGGTGTGATCAATGACAGGGGGTGATCAGGGGTCTAGATGGGGTGATCAAGGGGTTAATAGGTGAGGGGAGGTGGGGGGTTAGTGTAGTGTTTGGTGCAACTTTATTGTGTTACCTGGTCCTCTGGTGGTCGATCCCAGCAAATGGGACCACCAGAGGACCAGGTAGCAGCTATATCAGACGCTGTTCATAAAACAGCGTCTGATATAGCTGTTTGATGCGATTTTATTCGCATCTACAGCCTGCCAGCGATGGATCATCGCTGGCAGGCTGTAGCCGAACTGCCGTGCCGCGCTTCTCTGTGAACGCGCGCGCGTTCACAGGAAATCTCGGCTCTCACGAGATGACGCGCCGACGCGTCAACTCAGAGCTACAGGACCGCCCGCAGGACGCATGCCTGCGTTAGGCAGTCCTGTAGTAGTTAAAAAGTTGTTATTTACAGAGATATTTCTCACACAAAGTATGGGTATATATAAAAATACACCCCAAAACACATTGCCCTACTTCTCCTGAGTACGGCGATAGCACATGTGTGACACTTTTTTGCAGCCAAGATGCGCAAAGGGGCCCTAATTCCAATGAGTACCTTTAGGATTTCACAGGGCATTTTTACGCATTTGGATTCCAGACTTTTTCTCACGCTTTAGAGACCCCTAAAATGCCAGGGCAGTACAAACACCTCACATGTGACCCCATTTTAGAAAGAAGACACCCCAAGGTATTCCGTGAGGGGTATGGTGAGTTCATGTAAAATTTTATTTTTTGTCACAAGTTAGTGGAATATGAGACTTTGTAAAGAAAAAATAAAAATTCCGTTTCCGCTAACTTGTGCAAAAAAAATAAATTCTGTGAACTCGCCATGCCCCTCACGGAATACCTTGGGGTGTCTTCTTTCCAAAATGGGGTCATTTGTGGGGTATTTATACTGCCCTGGCATTTTAGGGGACCTAAAGAGTGAGAATTAAAATGCGTAAAAATGCCCTATGAAATACTAAAGGTACTCAACATCCAAAGTCGATTCGCATAAAACTTCGTTCTTATACTTCGCATAAAACTTAGTTCCAAGGTACCACTTTGAACTGAACCCGAGTTTGGAAAATGTTTTTTTACAGTACAAATTAATTTATGATGGCTCTTTGGAGCCGATACAGTCTAATACTGTACGGAGCTCCTGATCCGAAGTCAATTCGATCATCCCTAGTGGTTATCCTATGGAGACCTGCCACTTGCAGGCCTCCATAGGAACTGCAGCTCTGAAATGCTGGGTATCTTCAGAGAGACCCAGCACATAAGATAAAAGGGGGGGCTCTGCCAATCAACATATGAGGGACCCATTCCCAACCTGAAAGTGCTTGCTCCTGTTTTTTTCAGCAATTAGATGATGTGGTCACATTGACAACAGCATCTAAAGGGTTAAATGCCTGTGATCTCCATTATTGCCAGTCACAGATATTATTCCGCGGCCTCTGCTGTTTGAAACAGCACAGACCTGCCAGCTATGGTGCATGTGGGCGGGCACCATATTTAAAACCCCTCCTCCTGCCATATATGTATGGTGCTGGGATTTAGGGGGTTAAATATACAGTTTGGAATACATAATTGGTCAAAATAACACATTTTATGTCAATCTTTCTATTAAATACTAAGTTTTAAAATTACCCCTTATACAGGATATTTCGTCTGTGCATTTATTGTTGGTATGTTTTGTGTATGTTATAACCATAAAATATGTTTGACATTTATAGTATTCATCATTCTCAATACCACAATTTTTAAGTAAAGTCATAATTTATATTGTTTAGAGCTTAATCAATAAAAAATGTATGTAAGGACTAAAATATTTTCTTCAAGTCACCAAACTGTTTTCATGTTTAAAATGTAGGTCATCGGAAGAAAAAATAAATAAAAATGACAAGGAATGAAAGTGATGCATAGTAATAATGATTGCTTTAAGAAATATGTAGTCTGGCAACTACTGTATATCAGGAAGAAAAATGCAATGATCATGACAAGTACAAGGGACAGCGGCCATTCGATTATGATTAGATGAGCTGCATTTCATTTATTGAGAACTAATATACTGTAATTCCTCATAAGTGATCATTAGTTCTGTAACCCTGAAAAAAGTGCTTACATTTATTAGGGTCAAATATCTTCTAGTGTACCAAAGGGGTGCTCTGGGAATTAAAGGGAACCTGTCACCAGGAAATTCACTAATAAACAAGGCATGCTGCCTTGTAGGGCTCACTCTGCTGAATATAATGATACCTTTCACTTGGTGATCTGTTGCTTTATTGTGGAGAAATAGTACTTTTAATCCATATGCTAATGAGCTGATTTGAATTCAGTAGTTGATATGAGTCCAGCGTTTTTTCTATTCAGAGCTGTAGCCACTCCCCTATTCACTCCTTCAGATGTAAAAGGGGTGTGGTTTATTACCTCATTCATTTATTTTAATAATTGGTGGGAAAATAAATAACAGGGAATGCTAAGGTATTATATTACTAAGGTAAAAAAAAAAAAGGGGGAGGAATATTCTATTGAATTTAGTAATTATAATAAGGGCTAGTTTGTTCATGGAGTGATAAACACATGTTTGATAAACAATTATTAAAGTGAAAGAATGATTTAATAAATCACGCCCCTTTTACATCTGAAGAAGTGAATAGGGGAGTGGCTACAGCTCTGAATAGAAAAAAACGCTGGACTCATATCAACTACTGGACTCAAATCAGCTCATTAGCGTATGGATTAAAAGTACTTTCTCTCCACAATAAAGCAACAGATCACAAAGTGAAAGGTATCATTATATTCAGCAGATTGAGCCCTACAAGGCAGCATGTCTGGTATATCAGTGAATTTAATGGTGACAGGTTCCCTTTAAGAAAATAAAAATACTTAAATATAACTTTATTATAATTATATTCCCCAAATACCTTTCATTAGTTTTAATGGCTCATTTTTTTATGGGGAGCAATCATAAGAAGAAATCAAATGGCCGTCGTTCAATTAGTACACTCAAAACCTGTCCAAATCACACAGGAGGACAAGTTACTTCAGACACTGAGCAAAAGAGCTGTCTCACCCTCCTCTCTGCTCCGATTGTCAGGTACTATGATCCTGAATACAGATGATAAGCTCTTTAGCTGAATCTCAGTGGCAAAGGAGTTTATGAGGAGACATGAAGTACAGAGAGGATGGAATGGACAGACTGTAGTAATGGAGTCTGCATACAAGGACAGCTGCTCATTAACCCCACCTCCTCTTCATACTTCGTGTTTCCTAATGAACTCCATTCCTGCAGAGATTAAACTGAAGATCTTATCAGCTATATTCAGGATCATAATCCCTGACAAGCAGAGCAGAGAGGAGGATGACGAAGCTCTTTAGCTTAGTTTTGTGAAGTAACGTATCCTCCTGTGTGATAAGACAGGTTTTTTGTGTGTTAATAGGACGGCGACCATTTTATTTTCTTTTAATGATTGCTCCCCAGACAAAATGAGGCATTACAACTAATGAAAGGTATTTGGGAATATATTTATAATAAAGTAATATTGAAGTATTTTAATTTTCTTGACTCTCAGATAACCCCTTTAACTTTCAATGTCTGTTAGACAGAGCTGGAATAGATATAAGAGGTGAAGTTTATAAATTATATAACATTACAATAGCTATTGGCCCTGAAGTGCATGCCATATTGAGTGAAGAGTTGACATACCTACATACCAAACACATTACAATGTTTGAGCTGTTTGAGGATGTAATGCAGCACCTATTGAAGTGTTTGGAGCTCTAATGGACAATACCCTTACATGCCTCTGATTAAGTATGGGTACCCATAATAGGTGTAACTATAGTCATAGCAGCCATAGTTTGAGGGGGGCCCAGTCAGGTATAAGAACATTGTACCTTTTTGTGGAAAATAACAATATGGAAGCTTTTTACTATTTTGTAAGTTTTATGATATATGGCACTATTATACATACTTAAATTATTGCTACTTATGCTGGTTTTAATTTACTCAAACACGGTGGTAGGGGCCCCATCTTTTTTTGGTATGGGGCTTTATGAATTACAGTTATGCCACTGGCACTATTTTTTTTCACTATTAACCCTTAGAACTGCTCACTCTCATTATGGCAGATAATGCAAGTCATTGGTAGTGATGAGCAGCATAGGCAATATTCGTATTCGCGATAAATCCCGAATTTTTGGCCTAATATTCCAGATCTTCGCAAATTCTCGACGTGACCAATATTCACGATAAAAATTTGGGATTCGAATATTCACAATCAACCCAACTGGGGAGTTTTTCTATAAGGGATAGGGAACTTTCTTAATGGTTGCTAGGAATGTTGCTAAGCTCAGACAAAGATATTGCAGCCTTCTCATTGGCCCACAAGCAAGAAGTAGTGAGGGATCATGGGTGCTGATGAAAAAAAATCTAGAATATTCACGTGATTTAGCACTACTGTATATTCTAGATCTTCGCAAATTCTCGAAGCGCCGATATTCGCGATAAAAATTCGCAATAGAATATTCACGATCAACACTAATCATTGGTCAATAACAGAATGTAAAACAGAGCTAGAAATAAAGCCATGTGTAATTCATCACTTTCTGGGTAAATTGCTAATCGTATACAATGCTTTCAACTCAGAGGAGTTCCTATCCTTCTAATAACAGTAATAGGGCCAAACTCCTTACTCTATATGACAACTACTATTTCAAAGTGGACACAATGCATAAAATACATTGGCAGGTTTATTATCTAAAAACACAACTTTGTTCACATGATGAAGTAAACTTTGTTAGCCCAAAGAGATATCCCTGTAAACTAGAGAAATAAGAACAACATCCTGGGTTTGATTAGATACAGCAGTAGGAAATGTTACGTACAAGATCTAAAGCAGAGTGATCTGTTTACATGGTGAGAATGGTCAGAAAAGTCAATTTTGAAAATGACAATAAATGGGGAAGATATACATGAGGTAAGACTACATTAACATACAGTATCTGTCAAATACCATAGTAATGCTTGAAAACCCCTCTTATACTTAAGGCTGGACTCCTTTGAGGGTCATTTTTTATTATCGCATTGTACTTATTTTGGGCTGAAAAAAATGACATATTTTCATTTTTTTCATCAGAAACCAAAGAGAAGCAGCAGCACAGTTGAAGGTGTGAACAGGGTGCAGAATCCTCATGGGAACAAGGTAAATATTCCAGGTATATATAATCCAAAGACAAGGCAGCACTCCAGCATATAAAAAATAAGTGACCCTCTATATTCCCCAGGCTTTTTTTTAATCAGATATCTTCTTATTGATTTTCTCAACACAATTTAGACACAATAAAGTTTAAATTTTTTGTTTTAACATAACAAATTGAATTGACTAGAGATAAGCGAATTTCTCAAAAATTCAATTCAGCTGGTTCGCCGAATTTTACGAAAAAATATTGCTTCGAGCCGAATTTATTTGCGTCGAATCACGTTAAAAAGCAGCTATTTCCGGGCTGCAGAGAGCTTTTATAGGGGTGTAGAACACTGTGCCTTGCAGTAACACGCAGTCACGGGGCCATAACTGTCCAAATAACTCAAGTATGAACTTAGCATTACAGGTCGATGTTAGTGTCAAGAAGAAGCACACTCCTTTTACACCTTTGTCAGCTGATTCCACATAGATGTCTACAGAACCTGTTCTATTAAACGCTCATACAAGTAGATCCCCCCCCCCCATTAACAATGCAGACCACCTAAACAATGTTGTCTTTATTAGTTTACCTAGAGCCCTCTATGGCCCAGACAGCTATTGAACACAGCACGGCCACGTCACAAGCACCACACAGGCATGTCGTTTTGTTGTGCCCTGCAGTAACAGGGAGCCCACAGGACACAAGGAGCTCATACAGAGGCACAGGGGGCACAGGGAAAACAGAGAGCTGAAAGTGAGAACTCACAGGTCAGTGACCATCAGTAGTGATGATCGAGCACCCTAATGCTCGGGTGCTCGGGTGATCTGCCCGAGCACACCGGGATGCCCTATAGAAGTCAATGGGAGGACCAGAGCATTAAGCCCCTGTTCTGAAGAGGGGAGGGTGCCTGGTTCATAGGAAAAGGTCAGAAATTGATGGAAACACCACCGAAATGGGTCAGGGACAGCATGGGGAGGATGTCTAGATGCATCTTTGACTACAATGTCGCTGCTGGTAACGATGTTGCCCGAGTTGTCCTTGGTGGAGTGAAAGCCCCAAGTTAAGTAGCCACTAAGCTAGTTGGTGGTCACTAAAATAATTAGTATAGCTGGCTCCAGCTAGTTCCAGGGCGGGCTTTGCTGGGTGGGTGCCTGTTCCCCATGCTCCAGTCCGAGGTTTCGGACATCTTCGTGTCCATTTAGTCCTGCTTATGGACAAGGTGTGTCCGACTCTGGAGAGAGTTTTGGAAACAGAGTCTGGCAAAGGCTCTGTGTCAGGGGTCTCAGCCAGGTTGGCTGAGGGGCCACGAGGCTAGGCGATAGCCTGAACTTTGGGGACGCAGTGACGCCTGCGGGTACAAGGGTCACAAGGCCAGAGTCGGGAAGACTACTGGGTCACACTCCCCAAATGCACTGGACTTGCTACAGCCAGGAGGCTGCTGGACTGCATGGGTGAAAAAGACGCATGTTGGTACCGTGTATGAACAATGTTTGTTCAGTGAGGCAGGATTATCCCTGTTTAGTTAGAGCCCAGACGGGCAAGGTGTTTTATTTTGTATTTTGTTATCTTTGCTATGCCGTGTGCAACAATAAAAGCAATGTTTGGCCCCTAAAGCTGCGGTGGACGACAATCTTTGTGCAAATGGGTGTGGTCCCTGATTTATAAGTAAGCTGTGTTGCTGAAAAGTTTTCCTGCTGTCATGGGTCTCATGGAGGAGTACGCCTGGCGTTTGTGGCACATACAGCAGGGAGAAGAGATGGCCATAGCAATTGGCTATAGTAAAAATAAACTAGCAAAATTTGATGTAGAGCGAAAGGCTCTGGAGGTGAGGCTGCAGCTGGCCCTAAAAATAGGGTCCACGACACTGTATGGACCCTTCACAAAGTTCGCCGTGGACGGATGTGTGGCCAGAGTTCCCAAGGAGAAGCAAAGGTGTGCCGTTGCCATGGGCAACCGTTGGGAAGATGAAGACAAGACGAACGGTGCAATTCTCAGGAATTCCCATATCCCCCGCAACTGTGCACGGAGCCCAAAAAGGTGCGGATGGAGTGACCATCCGGAAAAAGACAGAAGACAAGTCCAAGGTGTCTCCCGTGGCAACTACTGCATTGAGGAGAAGGGTGGTGACCGTGCTAGAGATATAACTGGACTACCCTTATCTTCCGGGAGTGCTGAGTCACTGACGACAATTGGTAAGACTGTTCCTGTTATTAATTATGTGGCAGACCCAGTGACAGTGAGTCGGCGGCAGTTGCTACCTGCCAGGCCGGTGACTGATAAAGCACTACGGTGAGAAAATGTCTAAAAAACTAGTGACTATGGGAACACTGCTGTGTCTGGACAGGCGGGTAAGCCTGTTGCAGTTGCTCCCTTGCACGAATCTGCAGGGGAGAAGCTCAATGTGTTGTCTAAAGTGCTTGTGACCAAGGCTAGATTTGGGATGGCGAAAATCAGAGATCCCATGCTAGCCTGGGTAAGAGGTAGAATGATGACTGTCCGGGACAATAATGTGAATACTGTGGACTATCCGGTGGTCCTCACGGAGGGTGAGACCATTGTGAGAACAGAGACTGATGGACTTGATGTTGCAAATAGGCTCATGCATGACATAATGGGGCAATGGAGACATTTCTGTAGAAAGTAATGAAGCTCCTACAGAACCTG
This sequence comes from Bufotes viridis, assembly GCA_033119425.1. Taxonomy (NCBI): domain Eukaryota; kingdom Metazoa; phylum Chordata; class Amphibia; order Anura; family Bufonidae; genus Bufotes; species Bufotes viridis. The sequence goes on along the minus strand of CM065589.1, from coordinate 501,072,451 downwards.
TACCTGCTCCTTTAAATGAAGGTGTAAGGGAAATGCAGATAGAAAGCAATGGTTTAAGTGAAATGACCATTGGAAACAATGGTGCAGACACGGTGCCAAGTGAAGGTACAGAGTTTGTTGAAATGTATAATGATAATGTGGATCTATGTACAAGAAGTGATGAGGATGATGACAGTCCTTTTCCTTTGCAGGCTTTGATTGGGGAAGAAGCTCCCCCTGTTGGTAAAAATGTGGATGGTATAAAAATGCTAATTGATGTTGAGAGCTCATAACTGAGGGAAAGCACTGTGAAAAATGTGCAAGTACATGGAGCAGTCCTAGAGGGTGACCACACGTACTAGAATTGGATATGCAGTCTCCACAGGTTTCTATGATTAATAAAATGTCCCAGGTAGGGATTAGCTCATCGGTGCCCCTAGAGGACAGGATTGAGAATGACATGAGCGGTATATATAACGCATGTTCTGTGACCGATAGCAACTCAGAGACAGAGGCTTCCATGTCGAGGTTTTGCCAAACTAAAGTGGTTACTGGTAGCAACTAGATGACAGTTATATCTGAGGAGACGAGAGTTCAGTCGGGTGACGTCAGCCTAGTGTCTGACGCTCATATTCAGACAGTCTTAGATGACCTGACAGGACAGTACAGCTGCAAACAGGAGGCTGACCTCACTCTCGCAACACGGTCCCTAGATACGATACAGAAGGGACTAGCTGTCGTCACAGAGTCACCGAAGAAGGCTGCAGAAGGGTCAAAAGAGGAGACCCCGGAAAAGATGAGTGAACTGAAGGGTCTACCGCCTGGTTTCCTAGGGAAGGGAAAAGACTCCAGAAAGACACAAAAGTCTATAGTAGACATCAACAATGGGCTTGAAGAGTCCCTGGGTGGAAATCCCAGTGTCTAAGGAAGAATGGTGGTACTTCTACAACTGCTGTTACACCAGAACAGAGTGAAGAGCAGCTGGAACCGAAGGCCCAAGAGTGGGGTGCTGCTAACAAGCTGATGCGTGACACATTTGAGAGTCTCAACAGGCAACTCAGAGCAGAGATGGAGGGTCTCATGAGCTCAAAGGAGGACATAGAGAAGAACGTCTATGAGTTGGAGAAGCCTAAGCGTGCTCTCGAGCAGGAGGTGGAAAATGAGAAACCTGAAGAGAGTCCTCAGAAAGACATCAAATCTAAGCCAAAGCCTGTTAAAAATGGGTCTGGAGATGGTGGCGCTGTGGTGCCAGCCGAGGCAGAGAAGAAGATGGAAGATGTATCTGCTGAACCAGATGATGATGCTGAGGTGGATGCAAAAGCCCAGAGACTCGTGGCGATGTGTGGCCAAGACCTGGTCATGAAAGACATTCCCTCTGCTGTCAATGCCTTCCAGAAAGCCATCAGTCTGCTGGTGAAGAAATATGGGGGGACTGACGACCAGTATGAGGGTCCTGTCTACTCCGATGGGCTGGCTCTCCTGAATCCTGCCCGTAAGCAGAACCATATCCTGGGTGAATCTCTGCAGGGATTGCCAGAAGACGACGAGTCTGGTGAAGACCCTAATGTCCCCAGTGCCTCTAACCTTGATGAGAAAGAGGAGGAGGAGGAGCTAAGAATGCAAGTATGTGATGCTGTGTCCAAGAAGGATGAAAAGGCTATCAAAGTGACTGAAGACTCCAAAAGAGACTCAAAGGCTGAAGAAGCTGAGGCTGATGAGTTGGAGTGGGAGAAATCCTCGGATGTTCCCAAGACCAAAGATAAGGCTGAAGAAGAGTCTGCTGAAGTGGGGAGTACCACTGAAGAAGCAGAAGACTCTGAAACTCAAGCCAAACCTGAAGTAACCCTTGTGGGTAGTAAAGGGAAAAGAGTGGTGCTATCTGTTGACAGAATAAAGAAACAAAGCGAGTGTGACCAGATGACAGCGGCTGAAGGGTGGTTTAAAAGGACTTTTGGTTCTTTGAAAGTCTTTAAAATGAGTAATTTGTGATCAAATTTTCCCTACACTCTCTGTTCCTTCCTAACAGCAGCTAGCCCTGAGTCGCAATGAGCCGAACCTGCGTGATCGGGTGCTATATAGCACCCGATGACGTGTTTCGGCCAGCCAATCACTGTAATGCCAGTAGAAAACATGTGTAATGGCATTAAAGTGATGGCAATTCTTACCTGCACGTTTATTGGCTGCTTAGAAAGCGCCAAATGTGCGGGGAGGAGACTCGAGCATTGCACTCGAGCACATGTGGTACTCGGCCGAGTGCTCGAATCTTCCGAGCATAGCGATGCTCGAACCGAATCGGTACTCGGCCGAGCATGCTCGCTCATCACTAACCATCAGTACTTAAGGGCAGTGCAGGGCTGCTACAATGAGAGTGTGACCACAGCAGCCCTGCACCCCCTCCTCCACAGACACTGCTGCATGCTTCTTACTATATGGACTTAGCAAGTGCTTAAATAGGAAGGTCCTGGGAGCTCCAGCAGTCCGGCAGCTGAGGTCAGAGCCTGTGGGTCAGATGCAGCAGAAGGCCCAGTCACCCAGTCTGATGTTAGGGCATTGCATCCTAGAGCAAGTGCAGGCTAAGACTGGGTGGCGGGACTATGTTTCCTCCGCCCACACAGAACATCCTGATGCTGGCCTGTCACTGAGCTCTGGTGAGACTGGGGGGGGGGGGGAGATACTTAGATATCTAATAGCAGGGGACACTGCATGGCATGCATGGCATTATGGGTGATCCCGAGTTCTTTTCTCCATCTCCTCACACGGTGCAGCAGCCATTTTAGGAAAAAATGTACTTCGTTACCACGAATCACGAGGAAATTCAGATTGCGAATCTAATAATTCCTGAAATCCAGATCGAATTCCACTTCATCAGCTTCTATTCGCTCATCTCTAGAATTGACCATCAAACAATAGTTGAATATAACACCCCAACTACTATCCTCCCCCCCCCCACGAGACCATTGCAATGACAGTTAGATTTTACAAATATCAAATATACAAATATATATATATTATAATATACAAATATAATATAATATTTGTAAATATATATTTACAAATATCCTTGAAAAAAGATAGAGACAGAACTTCAAACATGACTCTTTGAGAGAGAAGAGCGACAATTTGACAGCTGTTGCCCCCCACCTCACCCACACCCCAGCTATCAAGCCACGGTCAGAGCTTTATTTTTCCCAACTCCCAACATCAGAGTCCTTCCTTACTAGAAGTGCACAACTCCCCTAGCAAGTGCCAGCCATGGACTGCAGAGACCGGATCTGTCAATCCAGGGTCCCCAAATAGCCTCAAATTTCGAGAGATTGGTACGCTTAAGATAGACAGACCCCTCTTTACAATCTAATAACTGTATTCAATTTTGCTACATATTCATTAATAATAGGAGGTGAAGGCTGTATCCATTTTGCTGCCAACGTTTTGCGTTCTTGATATAACTTTTTCAACAGTTTGTCTTCTACAGTCACTGCTGACTGTTCTTTTTACCTTTTACTTGAGTTTGTATCTCTTATCTCTAGTTCCCTAACAGCCTATAAATAAATTAAGCTAAATTCTATTTAGATTGGCAATTATTTAACTTAAATGAGTGTTTAGTTAGCTAAATATTTTTTTTTTGGGTATTTTCTAGTTGTCTTGATCCTTTAATGAATGTTATCAATTTAAAATAAATCAAATTCTGTAATGGAATGAATATAATTTTATAATAGTAACTCTATTCACAAAATCTACAAGTGCCTTGTAGACTGGGTGGAGGCGTACATGACAAAAAAATGAAATACTCATTTTAAAGTGAAGTTACATTGATGCAAGCTATTGTATACTTCTTTTTTTCAGTCATAAATAGTAAATAATCTCATCTAAAGACCTAACTAAAACGAACATGTTTTCCCATATCGAAAATTTGGACCCATTTGTAGTATGCACGTTATTTACAGTAATAGAGACAAATGCTTTGACAGATTGCTTTTTCAGTAAGGAAAATATAGTATTGGACTACAGTTTCCCTCAGGCCACACGAGAGTAAATTTATTTGTCATTAATGTCATCAGATGCAGTGGAATAGATCCAGACAATAACAGATTTTGGCTTTATTCACTAGGATGACTCAAAGAAGCTCTACAATAACACAAACCCAAATAATTGTTGGAAGGGTAATTAATCTGCAGAGAATGTGACCAATCTTTATGTGAAAAACATATTGTACAAACAAATGTGTGCAAGCTTCCAAATCTACCACCGTGAAATCATCTTTAATTTATTCTTGTCCTCTCAATTAAAGCATACATTCCGAAATGAATATATGAACGTACAAGTGGAAAATGGAATGTAAATATCATGCTTGAATAAAAGCCCCAATATTTAAATGTATAATACATTATTGTCTCAGTAATTTTGTAATTACAAAACACATTATGCTGGTAAAAGTATTTTCATTTCAGCACACATGCATAAGTTAAATGGGTCTGTACACACCACTCAACCACCAGGATCATCTGACGAATAGCAAGGGATGCCAACATTAAAGCACATTGTACCAAAGCATCTAAAAGTAAAAGGAGGAAACTTTGTAAAATATCTTACTGACTTGTGTCTACAGATTCTATGCAGTTCTAGCTGTCAAATCCAATGGTTTCCATACCTGCAGTCAGGTTACTCCACAGCTTCTGCACAGCTTCGTGATAACCTACTGAAAGAAGAAGCAAAAAGGAAAGAACATGACAGCAAAATCAATAATGTTCATAAGGTATGTTTATTGGTGCAGATTTACTAAACCTCTAGACGAGGTAAACTTATGCCAATTAGACCTGCACCAGATTTATCACAGGCCTCAGGCTGGATGATAAATTTGGTGCAGGGATGGACACTTTTATCTAACTCTATATTTTATGGAGCAATTTTGGCACATGTTGCTGCAACTTAGGATAAGTCCCAAACTAGGGGACTATGCCCGGCTTGTTTGTGGAATTTAATTTGGTTAAATGGTCTTCCCCTGTGCAAAGGGAAGTGGACGGCCTAAGAATCAAAGATGCAGACAGGCTGCTGTGTAATGCATTCTCTATTGGGTGTAGTCCATGGTACTCTTTTATTTATTATAGCCTGGAGAACCCACACCCCACCTCCTCTTACATACTTATTTCAAAATATCCAAATAGAAGCATTTATTAAAGTGACCAATCAGAAGTGTATGGAAAAAAGGAATGATGGAAAATGATAATGCATTCATCATATTTAAACAATGTGTATATATATATATATATATATATATATATATATAACAAATTTATTTCACACACAAAACCCACATCTTAGACCATACCCCATTACATGTGATGGCATCCCTGCTTCCCGCTAAGCCACATTTTCAGGTGAGTCATGAAAAAATGTAGAAATTCTAGTTGTGCCAAAATGTGCTGATTTGAACCACTATTTAGACAGATTGTAGGAGCAGACACATTAGTTAAGCTGGGCTATTGTCAGTTACCATAGAAATAATAACTTAATAAGTATGAGAGAAACAATTCTAAAAGAATCGGATTCATTAAAAACTTAATAAATTAATTACAAACTTAAAATTAATAAAGAATTCAAAGCTTTTGTGATCTCCTTTGAACGAACCTCTTAAAAATTGCACCCAGTACCATTTTACCATATCAGCAAGGAAAAACCATGAGGGAGGAAGAAGATCAAGGTTCACATGACATGGGTTAAAAGTTTGTGTGTGTGGTAGCTAAAAGAAACCCTCATCAGCGAATCGGGGGCCAGTAGGCAGAGAGATGCCCATGTTTAACAAGCAGAAGTGCCATAGTGTGTTCAGCTTCTGACTAGGAAGGAGTGTGTCTAAAGTGTTTGCCAAAATAACGCTTCACGGTATGCAGAGTCACAAGCAACTATTGTAGAGTGATATGGACACTACAGGGAAATAATAGAAATATATAATTATGCAGATTTTAGGAAATTTGAGGGAAATCTTTGAGGCAGTGAATGGCTGGTCACACTGTGCTTAAGCTGCTTGATACTGCAGCAGCTAAAAACCCAGCTTAACAGTTCTACATTACAAAACCAACCACATAAAAGAAGAAACTTTTTTCTGTATATGAACAGAGAGACAGCTTTTTTTTTTTTTTTAAAACCTCAAATTGCTACATAGGCTTATTGCCAGCACAATTCCCCAATAGCATTCGGTTTCGAACAACTGCACATTAGAGTTGAGCGCGAATCCTCGAAAAGAGAATTTTAATAGTGAATATCGCAACTTTGAGAATTCACAAATATTTAGAATGTAGTGCTGTATATAATGACGAATATTAGTTTTTTATTTTTTTTTACAAAGTACGCAAACATCACAATGAAGTGATGAATGATGTGTAGTGAATTATGATGAGCGCTGTAGGGGCTATTTTCTATATATTTCAATAACATATGGGCGAATATTCGTCAAATATATTTGAAATCGCTATATTCGTTCCTGTTATAGTAATGCGATAATCCAAAAGTAAAAAGTGCGCTTGTGAGAGTGAGAAAGAGGCGTGGAGCAGTTTTCAAACTACCAAAAGTTTGATGCAATTGCAGAAAATGTCTACCACTAATACTAACAGCATATTTGACTCCAAAGAGACAGAACACCTGATGACCGTAATTAATGTGACATCCCAGCACTGTATTTGATGTCACAACAAAGTTTGATCATACAATTAAGTTGCAGATTATTTTCTGTAAAATAACGCCATTAAGAAAATCGTATTTTAATGCAATTTTTTAATTCGCATGATATTCAACTACACATTTTCACAGGTCTAAGTAAATATTATACCCATTGGTGCAGTAAGTATTCTTGTGTGACATTACAAAACTGTGTCTGCAGCTTGTATTTATGCACAGTATCGAAATATCTCTTATATACACATTGCACATCTATTTTCCTCCGGCACACTGACAGGAGTGGTGGGGATGATCTGCTTAGGGTTTGGGGCTGCTAGAGGATCGACTTAAGGCCTGAGCACTTGGTGGGAGACAGGTTTATTTGGGGAAAAGTCATTTTAAGTAGCTTGTTAAGCCAGCCTGAAAATATGTGTTTTTAATGCATGTTTGAATGTGTAGACTTTGTGAATTGACCTCATATTCCGGGGCAGAGTATTCCATAGAGTAGGTGCAGCTCTAGAAAAGTCTTGAAGACGGGAGAGAGAGATACGACTTAAAGAGGTTATGAATCTTTGGTCGCTAACAGAACAGAGAGCACGAGAGGGGTGATAGATGAACATGGGGAGGAGATGTATGGAGGTGCAGCACTGTGAAGAACTTTGTGGGTGAGGGTGACAAGTTTGAACTGCATTCTCTGGCAGATGGGCACCCATTGAAGTGCTAGGACAGTCTAATAGCATCAGTGTAGCAGATGAGCCTGACTGCAGCATTTAGGACAGACTGAAGGGCGGAGAGTTTAGAAAGAGGGAGACTGATTTGTAATGAGTTTCAGTATTCCAGACGAGAATGAATCAAGTCAGCAACCACAGTTTTTGTGGTTTCCACTGTAAGAAAAGGGTGTATTCTGGCAAAATGTTTAAGGTGCAGACAACCAGATCGTGTAATTGATTGAATATGTGGAAAAAGGTTAATGTCAGAGTGACATGTGTCACAAAGTCGGCCGGCATGTTGCACCACAGTTTTAATAGTGCTGCATTCCCAAATTGAAATATCAAGTTTAGATGGGTTAGGAGATGGGGGAAAGACAACATGTTGAGATTTAGATACAGAGAGGACATAATGGTACAGCCTGCTGCCAGACAATTGCTGGTGTTTTGGAGTAAAGCAGGGGTGATAACAGGGGATGAAGTGTATAGTTGGGTGTGTGAAGCATAGAGATCTGTATATACTGTGGGGAGTTGCTCTGGTAGACAGTGGAGCGGGTGCAGTATAGAGGCAAAGGGAGTCCAGGTAGTGCAGCAAACAGTGTTTTATTTCCCACTTGCACAAACAAAACTCAAAACAGTCACTTAGTGTTACTTCACACACATAGCAAAAACTTGAGGCAAAACAAAAGTCCAAGACGGGATCAAATCACCTGTGTGGTTTAGGTGCGTGTTCACACCTGGCTGTCAGCCCAGCCGCAGGAAAGTCCAACCTCAGGCTTCCAGGCAGACTGCACGCCTCTTTGCAAGCTCTTGCTTCCAGCCCTGAGAGCTCCACAGAACACCAGCAGTTTCCAGGTTAAATCACCTCAAATCCTAGGTGTCAGTTCACACCTGGCTGAATGCTCAGCAACACAAAAAGTCCACTGACCGTCTTTACATGGCCTGTTCTCCTGACACACAGGTCTCAGCTTTTCAGCCCAGCACAGGGCTCAGATCCCAAACACAGAGAGAGAGCTTTGCATAAACCCAGCTGTCTTTTAAAGGCAGCTAGGTATAAACCCAAAAAACCCGGACCGGCACCTAAAATCCGGTCCAGTATTTGCCCTCACCTGGCTGCAATCAACCCAGCAGCACAGGCTGAGAGGAAAATACCTGTTTTTTGCCACCAAACCTCTCACTGTGTCACATACCTCCCCCCTTTGTTCAACCCTGAGGGGGTGAACACACGCCAGACAGTATACCCAGAACCGGGAAATCGCATTTCCCTGTAACTGCCCTGCTCTGTGTTCCACTGAAAATCTAAAGTTCTGAAGTCACCCGAACCCTCTGGTGACCCAGGACTTTCCTTCTTTGTCCAGATGGGGACAGGCTGCGGCCAACCCCATATCACTCTTTCAGAGATGGCTTGTCGCCGAGCCACGGGCACCTGGTACGGCTTTAACCAGACTTTTGCCTGGGGCTCAGTGACAATATCACGGTGAGTTATGGAAGGGCATTCAGGGAAATCATAGAACACCTCTGTGTTCCGACTAACAAACTCCTTGGCTCTCTGAGTCTGTTCAGTGGAAAAGCTGCCAGTAATTTTATCTGTGGCAGACGCTTCCCTGTTAGCAGACAGAGGGACCGGAATCTCTTTCCCTAGATAAACCGGCCGCGGGTTGTTCTCAATACAAGTCTCTCTAACCTTCCATGGTTTCCGTAAATTTACATGGTAGACCGGCTCCGGCTTTTGCAGTCCTGGCTGGTGTACCTTGTAATTTGGGTCTCCAACTTTCTGTGCTATTTTATAGGTCCCCTTCCCCCTAGCGCTGTCCTTACTGTCCACAGGTGGCCCAACAACCAAACCCGGGTCCCTTTGGCTACGGCCCCCAGACACTCGATGGCAGGTCCGGCTTTGGCCTGGCTGAGCCACCTTCCTATGTTTTCTACCTATCCTATTTAGGGGGACTGTCTTCCCCTCACCCACCGGACCTACTGTGGGTCCCTCTGCCTTGGGTTTCTGGGGTTCTAACACCTCACCTGGGCTAGGCCTCACTACTGGAAAGTTTTCCTACCTGTCTGGGAACTGTACGTACAATGGCCGGCCACAGGGCTGGGAACAATGGAAAGTCTCTTCCTATTATCACATCATAGGGCATACTCGTGGTTACAGCTACCTCATGGACCTGCCTGCCGGCACACGTGCTTACAGACAACAAAGCAGTGGGGTATTCTTTTAAATCTCCATGAATGCTGAAAACCCCGACTCTCCGGCCTGTAAACTCTGTGGGTCGCACCAGGAAGCCCTCACCAGGGTCACCTGACTCCCGAATCCAGCAGAGCTGCCACTGGAGTGTCTCCCACCTCCACCAGACACAAATGTTCATCATGGATAACCTCTGACACATTGACCCTTCTGGCATACAATGACTGTCGATACCCAAAGTTTACATCCATGGGCTCACCCAGGAGGGGACAGTTGGCCCGTACATGGCCAGGCTCCTGGCACCACCAGCAGAATATAGAGTCCCGATCCCCAAAGGGCACATCCCGTGCAGTCTTTCTCAGCTCAGGCCGCAGGGTCTGGGGAGGGGATTTTCTGGGTTTTATTACTCCCTTACCCAGAGTTCCCCCCTTAAGTTCCTCAGTAGCCCCATAACGTTCGACCAGGTCCACCATCTCCAGTAGTGATGAGCGGCAGGTGCCATATTCGATTTCGACGAAATTCGCGAATATTCGAATGAATATTCGTTTCGTATTCGTCGAAATCGAATATTCGTCATTTTTTCTAGTTATCGCGATTAAAATGCGATTTAAATAATCGCATATTGCGATTTGTACTTAAGGCTACTTTCCTATTGGTTTCATATCTAGAATTAGCGAGGATGACGAATATGGCGAATGTATTCGTCATATTCCTCAAAAACGAAGATAGCAGTATTCTACATCTTCGTTTTAGCAACCTATTCGTCAACCTCGCTAATTCTAGCAATCAAATAGGAAGGTTGACTATAGAGACAGCTGTGTTAAATTCGCTATGCGATTTTTTTTTAATACAATAATTATATTACTTGATATGATAATATTATTATAAGTATTCTATTTATTAAAAAAAAAAAAATCGCATAGCGAATTTAACTACAACTGTCTGGTAAGTCAACCTTCTATTTGATTGCTAGAATTAGCGAGGTTGACGAATAGGTTGCTAAAGCGAAGATGTAGAATACTTCGTTATCTTCGTTTTGAGGAATATGACGAGCTACATTCGTCATATTAGTCATCTCGCTAATTCTACCAAGCCAACCATAACTTCTGTGCTCATGGAGCGTCCCCATCACCATGGGAGCGTCTCCATATACTAAAATGTACTGTCGGATTTGAGGAATTACGTTGAAATCGCAATGCGATTAATTCAAGTTATATTAATCGCATTGCGATTTCAACTTAGAGCTGGGTTTATAATGGGTCAGCTTGCTAGAATTAACGAAGTTAACGAATATGGAATATAGCAGCAGTGCTAAGTTGAAATCGCAATGCGATTAATTTAACTAAAGTATTAGCATTGCGATTTCAACTTAGAGCTGGGTTTATAATGGGTCAGCTTGCTAGAATTAACGAAGTTAACGAATATGGAATATAGCAGCAGTGCTAAGTTGAAATCGCAATGCGATTAATTTAACTTAAAGTATTCGCATTGCGATTTCAACTTAGAGCTGGGTTTATAATGGGTCAGCTTGCTAGAATTAACGAAGTTAACTGAATATGGAATATAGCAGCAGTGCTAAGTTGAAATCGCAATGCGATTAATTTAACTTAAAGTATTCGCATTGCGATTTCAACTTAGCACTGCTAGTGCATAGCTATATATTCCATATTCGTTAATTCTAACCTATGTAAGATAGCAGTGCTAAGTTGTAATCGCAATGCGATTAATATAACTTGAATTAATCGCATTGCGATTTCAACGTAATTCCTCAAATCCGACAGTACATTTTAGTATATAGAGATTTTCCCATGGAAGGGGCGCTCCATGAGCACGGAAGTCGGCAGAAGCGGCAACGGGCACTGACTGGAGCAGCCAGGAAGCCAGGAATCCTCATGACAGGTAAGAACTACTTTTGGGAAGTGGGAAAGAAAAAAATATAACTAAAAAAAAAAAAAAAAAAAAACGAATATTCGAAATAGCGAATTTATAGCGCTATATTCGAAATATTCGCGAATTAGCGAAGTGCCGATATTCGCTAAAAAAATTCGCTTTTCGAATATTCGCGCTCAACACTAATCTCCAGGGCACTAGTAGGAGATGTCTGACCAACCCAGCGCTGGAGGGGTAGGGGCAATGCCCTCCAGAATTTGTCAGCTACAATACGGTCCAGCATAGCGGTGGGACTAAGTGCGTCAGGCGGTAGCCATTTTTGTAAGAGTTTTAGCAAATTGTAATACTGGGGTCGTGCTGGCTCAGCTGGGTTAAACTCCCACTGATGTACCCGCTGGGCCCTGACCAACACATTCACCCCTAGTCTCGCCAGGATCTCGCCCTTAACCACAGAGTAGTCTGCTGCTTGGTCGTCCGGTAAATCAAAGTAAACCTGTTGGGGTCCGGACGCCAGAAACGGAGCGATGACCTCTGCCCACTGGTCTCGGGTAGTCTCTCTCTCACGGCCACCTTTTCGAACATCGCCAAGTAGGTTTCAACATCATCTGTCGGTGTCATCTTGGGAACGGCCGTGCGGACTGCTTTCCGGGCATCATGCACTCCCTGAGGCATCCCTGACTTTTCTAGCACCATTACGTGTTGCAGCAGCCGCTGGTTCATGTCCTGCTGTCGCTGATTAGCCTCTAGCAGCTGTGCGACGGCCTCTTCATGTCTTTTTTGCTGTTGTGCGATGGCCTGCTGTTGGACAAGTAAGGCTTCTTCATGTCTCTTTTGCTGTTGTGCGATGGCCTGCTGTTGGTTTAAGTTGGCCTGGACAAGCTGCTTTATCATCTCCTCCATCTTGTCCTGTGTTGGTGGTTGCAGCTTGGCAGGCTTAATCCAGGACATACAACAGTGCCCAAAAAAAAAAAAAAAATGCTACGAAAAGTTTTGGCTTCCCGCCAGCCTCACTGCAATTGCCCGCATCCGACACCAAATGTGGGGAGTTGCTCTGGTAGACAGTGGAGCGGGTGCAGTATAGAGGCAAAGGGAGTCCAGGTAGTGCAGCAAACAGTGTTTTATTTCCCACTTGCACAAACAAAACTCAAAACAGTCACTTAGTGTTACTTCACACACATAGCAAAAACTTGAGGCAAAACAAGTCCAAGACGGGATCAAATCACCTGTGTGGTTTAGGTGCGTGTTCACACCTGGCTGTCAACCCAGCCGCAGGAAAGTCCAACCTCAGGCTTCCAGGCAGACTGCACACCTCTTTGCAAGCTCTTGCTTCCAGCCCTGAGAGCTCCACAGAACACCAGCAGTTTCCAGGTTAAATCACCTCAAATCCTAGGTGTCAGTTCACACCTGGCTGAATGCTCAGCAACACAAAAAGTCCACTGACCGTCTTTACATGGCCTGTTCTCCTGACACACAGGTCTCAGCTTTTCAGCCCAGCACAGGGCTCAGATCCCAAACACAGAGAGAGAGCTTTGCATAACCCAGCTGTCTTTTAAAGGCAGCTAGGTATAAACCCAAAAAAACCCGGACCGGCACCTAAAATCCGGTTCAGTATTTGCCCTCACCTGGCTGCAATCAACCCAGCAGCACAGGCTGAGAGGAAAATACCTGTTTTTTACCACCAAACCTCTCACTGTGTCACAATACATAAACTGCAATCATCATTCTGTATTCCAGTAAATTGACCCGTCCATCATTACATTACATACATCCCACACTTAATTGGCATTTGTTATGAGTAAAGTAGTCAGTTGTTTGTCTAAATTCTGAAGTATGGCTTCCCTCAAGCATCGGCAGGTGGTCGAGATGTCCGCTGAGGAGGAGGAGGGAGAGCAAGCTGGACCCTCCATGCTGGACCCCCCAAGGCTCATGATGATGACGAGGGGAATAAGCCCCTTTTTATAATGTCTGCCCAACACACTGCTTTATGATGGTGCAGTGTATATCTCAGTAGCCAGGAATACTGTAGAGAATAAGCCCCTTTTTATAATGTCTCCCCAACACACTGCTTTATGATGGTGCAGTGAATATCTAAGTACCAAGAAACAATGTAGTGAATAGACCCCTTTTTATAATATCTGCCCAACACACTGCATAATGATGGTGTATTGTAGATGTCACTAATCCGAAATCTTTATGTTTTTAGAAGTTAAAAAAAGCGATTTTCAAGCCCTGCACTATCTTTCCCTTCCTGGTGACGCCTGTCCCTGATAGTGCTGATGCAAACCCCTAAAAAATAAAAATAAAAGGTGCTGCACTGCTGTCAAACACACACTCTAGTCCTTAAAAGGACTGTTAGGTCTTTCAATAAGGTTTTTGGAGTGAAATCAGTAGGTTTAGATCAAAACGCTATCTGTCATTGCCTACTATCTGCACTCCCTGACACTGAAGGAGCCGAGCGCCGGACCTCAGCTCCTATATGAAATGGTATCACATAGCAATGCTTGAGCCGAACCAATACTCGCCCGAGCATGCTCGCTCATTACTAGTAAATATGTCCACATAGCAAAATAATTCTGTATCTATGCCACTTAATCTGAATTGCAAGTAAGTTTAATTTTTTTTTTTAATCCTAACAGTACTGATGTCTTTGAAAAAAAATTGCAAATGATTCAGTGGGAGCATGATGCCAGCATGCAAAAAATGCGAACGCTGATGGCCAAGATGAAGGTGCAGCACCTTAAACAGACAAGGGACATGTTTAGAATTTATAACCAACTAAAAAAGTTGTCATAGAGGCATGTTTGTTAATATACTATTTTTTGGTTCTGTTCTAATGTCTGACTGCATTCTTTCATATTGTTCTTTGTTAGCATAATTTCTGTCTGTCCGGATCCTATTAAGTTTTGTATAGGCCGTTTACTCTACTGTTACCTTGACCTGCTGCTGCTGCTGTCGGTCCTGATCCAGATGACTTTGCCCCAGGACTCAAGGGGCTTTCCTGAAACCTGCTAACTTAAAATTGATGTAAAAAATAACAATATCAAACATACGAAAACAAACGTTTAAACGTAACTAAATATTTATTAACAAAGTAGTGCAAATAAAAAAAAAGGCCTCTAAGGCAAAGTGAGGAGTTCTTTCTAGATGTCCAGCAACTCCTTGTTCCAGTTCTAGCGCTGCTCCTCCAGCTTCATTACTTTTTTATCCAGCTTATGCTGCTGCTGGTGTAACCTCCGTAGAAGTACCTTTACTTCTTTTTAATGGTATTTTATAGCCAGCATTGCCTTAGCTTCAGCATGTTGATGTTGTATGTATGTTGATTTTTCTTTTTAGTTTTCGAACAACTGATAGCATAAAAAAAAATGTACAATGACTTTAAATTAAGAATAAGAGGCAGTTAGGGGTTTGTGTGGAGTTTTTGTTACAGTACTGACAATTTACCAAACAATACTTAGTTTTATTAAATTTATGATAATTATATAATTTGTTAGTTAGTGATAGTTCAATAAAGTATCATGTTATTTAGTTGGTTAGTTAATGCAAGTTCAGTAGAGTATAATAGTATTTAGTTGGTTTCTTTGAGATAAAATAAGAATCTACATTTTCCTGTGGCTAAGCATTTCTGTTGGCCATGGACACTATGAAGAACACATGAAAGTTCTCATATTAAAAGATAACTTCAAATCCAAAATAGCTAGAAGATTTTTGGAATACAAATTTAAACCACTGCTTGACACTTTGAATATTGGACTGAATTTTTACCCGGGATTTATGACACACCACAACAAGATCTAAATAGTCTTCTATAGACATTGTCGTGGCACCAGGTCTTGGAGATAACATTAATTTAAAGACCATAAAACTTACTCAGCCACTTATCTGTAAGATAATTACGGACTTATTCTGATGGTCTTTGATATGTTTTTATGTTTAATTTCCAATGCCCATTAATTTCCCCATGTCTCCACTCTTATTGTATATATGCCTGATGAAGGGACTGGTGAGGTCGCGGAATCTTGCTATGTGACATATTAATTTTTATTTTTTTTGCCATTAAAATGTCCAATCTGCGGCCTTACAGGTGTTGCAAAACTACAACTCACAGCATGTCCTTATAGCTGTAGGCTATCCAGGCATGCTTGGAGTTGTAGTTTTGCAACAGTTCGAGGGCCGCAGTTTGGACATGCTTGATCTTATGGATATTTAATTATATTGCTGTGCGCACATATTTACTCTCCTTGCGGTGGGTGGTGACAACCTCCTCCTCCTCGTCTTCTTCCTCATCAGGAGCTTCTGGGGGAAATGCGCCTGGTAATGGTGACCAGTCTCTTCAGCCACCACCTCAACATTTTCCCCAACATCCGGTGGGGGTGGCGCATCTACATGCTGGAAGGGTCCAGCCTGCTCTCCATCATCGTCCTCCCCATCTGCTGAGACCACCTGAATGTCCAATTCTTTCGTGGCTCGGTGGTGCACAGAGGGCAGTGGAACCCCTGTAATTACACAATGTTCATAATTTAGACAAAAATAGCACAAGTCATAACAAAGGCAAATTCACCCCTTAAAGACTGGGCCAGTTTTCACCTTTTTTATATTTGTTAACCATTTGTAAAGGGAAGAAATACTAATTTTCAAAACTGTATATATACATTGCTGCGTGTTGGTGAGAGATACAAAAGTAATGTAAGAATTGTACCTGAGCACAGTGTATCACTGAACTCTTTGATGAGCTTCGAGTGTCGTCTTTTGAGATCCAACCATTTCTTCATCATGGCACTCCTTTCATGTTCCATGTTAAATTTCCCTTTTATCTCAGACATGACCTCCGCCAAGATTCTCTGTTTCTCTGCCTGGAGCCAGGTGCGGTCGTAGCCTCGCTCCAACATGCTCTGCAGGAAAAAGACACACACATATAATCCCTATTTTTTATAATGCAAGTATCGAAAAAGAAGTTGAAAAAAAACCCAGAAAGTATTTAAGTTTTTGCAGGGAAAATATTTGATTCATTGTTTCCGTTATAAGATGGGATTGTATTGCGATTGTATGTGTGTGGGATCTGAGCAATCGGATATTGGCCAGCTGAGCAGTGATGTACCTGTCTAGTGAAGTGACTGTACGGTATGGGGTGTAAAGCTGGTTTCGCCTCCCCGTGGTGAACCCTGGATAACGCTAAATGAACTGGAAAATATTGGCTGTAAAGAAATAAAGCTTCTCCTAAGTCCCAAACAACAGGACACAAACTCTAATCTATACACTGTGTGTGTGTGTGTGTGTGTGGTATATAGTGTGTGGCAGGAAAATGAATGTGCAATGTGCATATGAGATGTTGTTTTTCTGATGTCCATACATACATGCTACTGACATTGTGCTGTGATGTCAAGACAATACTTATTTCAACAATCCGTAATATCTACTTTGAAAAGATTAAATGTGAAGTTTTTTTTGTTAGCGAAAATAATTTCGGATCAAAAAAAGTGATTTTCGCAAGTGCGCACATTTTCTAGCACTCTATCTGCATATAAACTGAATGTTCAACATTAAAGACACTGCTGTCAAATTGAAATCAAATCATAGGCGAGCACTCCATCTGGTAAGTGAAAGTCATAGACAATTTATTAAAACAATCTGATGCACAGTGCGCATACCCACATGATGAAAAACAACTGATATAAACGAATAAGTAAAATCATACATTCATTACAATGTCAGTAATATGTAAATATAAAATACTGGTAAATCTCCAATTGGATGTATTGGGTTCTAATTCAATACTATGTGAACCTAAAACCGCAGTTGTTGGGCTACTGCCTTGGTGTCAGAGTCTCTCCCATACTTTACAGCCGTGATTATGTTGATTCAATTGGTATTTGTTCACTGTGCTGAGAAGTATCAGGCACTTTGAGTACTCAGTGCTGTTTATTCCATATAGGATTTTCTTTCACCAGTCCTTTGGCATATAAATAAAAGAGGTTGCTTCCTCTTACCTCTCCTGTATGAATCGGGAGATAGATAGAGAATAACCGCAAGTTTCAAGCGGAGATGGTGTCAACCACCGTGCTTACCCGGCAAGTCCCCCTGAGGTCTCGCGATATTCAGCGTGATTTCTACTTATCGCCTAAGTAGCGCGTTCCTCAAAGCGGGGATATAATCGTACAGGTTTCAACTTGTATTTCTCTTACAGCATGGCCATGCTTAGACTGTATGGAGGTCTTTAGTTTTTAGGCGATCCAAACCAGACGCGTTTCAGGATATCTCCGATCCCTTCCTCAGTGGTATCGCCAATGTCGCTCTGCCTCCATTTTTATACCTGCCAGGGTTTAGTTCGAATATGTGGTACTGGATTTTTAAGAACTATATTGCGTTATTGGTTCAATTGGATTTGCCAAAAAGTCCATATTCTGGTTTTTCAACATATCTATTCAATTTGTATAATAGTGTCCGCCAAAACATATGTTTTGTTCTGGGGTGAAATTCAATTGCCAAAATAGCAATACCCTGAATCTGGTGTCCCAGCTGTTGCAGGCCAAGATTCATAGTGTCCGCCAAAACATATATTTTGTTCTGGGGTGAAATTCAATTGCCAAAATAACAATACCCTGAATCTGGTGTCCCAGCTGTTGCAGGCCAAGATTCATAGTGTCCGCAAAAACATATATTTTGTTCTGGGGTGAAATTCAATTGCCAAAATAGCAATATCCTGAATCTGGTGTCCCAGCTGTTGCAGGCCAAGATTCATAGTGTCCACAAAACATATATTTTGTTCTGGGGTGAAATTCAATTGCCAAAATAGCAATACCCTGAATCTAGTGGTCCCAGCTGTTGCAGGCCAAGATTCATAGTGTCCGTCAAAACATATATTTTGTTCTGGGGTGAAATTCAATTGCCAAAATAGCAATACCCTGAATCTGGTGTCCCAGCTGTTGCAGGCCAAGATTCATAGTGTCCGCAAAAACATATATTTTGTTCTGGGGTGAAATTCAATTGCCAAAATAGCAATACCCTGAATCTGGTGTCCCAGCTGTTGCAGGCCAAGATTCATAGTGTCCGTCAAAACATATATTTTGTTCTGGGGTGAAATTCAATTGCCAAAATAGCAATACCATAAATCAGTGGTTTCAGCTGTGGCTGGCAAAGTATAATAGTGTCCGCCAAAACATATATTTTGTTCTGGGGTGAAATTCAATTGCCAAAATAGCAATAACCTGAATCTGGTGTCCCAGCTGTTGCAGGCCAAGATTCATAGTGTCCGCAAAACATATATTTTGTTCTGGGGTGAAATTCAATTGCCAAAATAGCAATACCATAAATCAGTGGTTTCAGCTGTGGCTGGCAAAGTATAATAGTGTCCGCCAAAACATATATTTTGTTCTGGGGTGAAATTCAATTGCCAAAATAGCAATACCCTGAATCTGGTGTCCCAGCTGTTGCAGGCCAAGATTCATAATGTCCGCCAAAACATATATTTTGTTCTGGGGTGAAATTCAATTGCCAAAATAGCAATATCCATGAATCAGTGGTGTCCCAGCTGTTGCTGGCCAAGTATTCATAGTGTCCGCCAAAACATATATTTTGTTCTGGGGTGAAATTCAATTGCCAAAATAGCAATACCATAAATCAGTGGTTTCAGCTGTGGCTGGCAAAGATATAATAGTGTCCGCCAAAACATATATTTTGTTCTGGGGTGACATTCAATTGCCAAAATAGCAATACCCTGAATCTCGTGTCCCAGCTGTTGCAGGCCAAGATTCATAGTGTCCGCAAAAACATATATTTTGTTCTGGGGTGAAATTCAATTGCCAAAATAGCAATACCCTGAATCTGGTGTCCCAGCTGTTGCAGGCCAAGATTCATAGTGTCCGCCAAAACATATATTTTGTTCTGGGGTGAAATTCAATTGCCAAAATAGCAATACCATAAATCAGTGGTTTCAGCTGTGGCTGGCAAAGTATAATAGTGTCCGCCAAAACATATATTTTGTTCTGGGGTGAAATTCAATTGCCAAAATAGCAATAACCTGAATCTGGTGTCCCAGCTGTTGCAGGCCAAGATTCATAGTGTCCGCAAAAACATATATTTTGTTCTGGGGTGAAATTCCATTGCCAAAATAGCAATACCATAAATCAGTGGTATGAGCCTCAAGTTATGCAGCAGTCTCTTATGCTGTTTGAAGACTCTGCTGGCAGGGTTTCCCAAGGTAATCCACCTAGCCCTCCCCCATTGGTGGAAGACATAGAATGCACTGATGCACAACCACTGATGTTTCCTGATGATGAGGACATGGGAATACCACCTCATCGCACTCCGCACGTCTCTGATGATGACGAAACACAAGTGCCAACTGCTGCGTCTTTCTGCAGCGTGCAGACCGAACAGGAGGTCAGGGAGGAAGACTGTGTGGAGGACGATGCAGGGGACGATGAGGTCCTAGAACCCACATGGAATGAAGGTCGTGCCACTGACTTTCATAGTTCAGAGGAAGAGGCAGTGGTGAGACCAAGCCAACAGCGTAGCAAAAGAGAGAGCAGGGGGCAAAAGCAGAACAGCCGCCTCCAAGAGAGTTCGCCTGCTACTGGCCACCGCCACCAGGGACCGAGCACCCCAAAGGCAGCTTCAAGGAGTTCCCTGGCATGGCACTTCTTTAAACAATGTGCTGACGACAAGACCCGAGTGGTTTGAACCCTGTGCTATCAGAGCCTGAAGCGAGGCATTAACTTTCTTAACCTTAGCACAACCTGCTTGACCAGGCATCTACATGCAAAGCATGAACTGCAGTGGAGTAAACACCTTAAAAGCAAGGAACTCACTCTGGCTCCCACTGCTCCCTCTTCTGCTGCTGCCTCGGCCTCTTCCTCCGCCTCGGGAGGAATGTTGGCACCTGCCGCCGACTAAACAGAGGATGTGCCACCGACACCACCACCTGCGCCACCAAGCATCTCCACCATGTCACACGGCAGCGTTCAGCTCTCCATCTCACAAACCTTGGAGAGAAAGTGTAAATTCCCACCTAGCCACCCTCGAGCCCTGGGCCTGAATGCCAGCATTTCTAAGCTACTGGCCTTTGAAATGCTGTCATTCAGGCTGGTGGACACAGACAGCTTCAAACAGCTGATGTTCATGGCTGTCCCACAGTATGTTGTTCCCAGCCGCCACTACTTCTCCAAGACAGCTGTGCCTTCCCTGCACAACCAAGTATCCGATAAAATCAAGTGTGCACTGCGCAACGCCATCTGTGGCAAGGTCCACCTAACTACAGATACGTGGACCAGTAAGCACGGCCAGGGACGCTATATCTCCCTAACTGCACACTGGGTAAATGTAGTGGCGGCTGGGCCACAGGCGGAGAGTTCCTTGGTGCACGTCCTTCCGCCGACAAGGATCGCAGGGCATCATTCTTTGCCTCCTTTAGCCTCCTCCTCCTACTCGGCACCCTCCTCCTCTGCTTCCACCAGCTCATCCAGTCAGCCACACACCTTCACCACCAACTTCAGCACAGCCCGGGGTTAACGTCAGCAGGCCATTCTGAAACTCATATGTTTGTGGGACAGGCCCCACACCGCACAGGAATTGTGGTGGGGCATTGAACAACAGACCGACGAGTGGTTTCTGCCGGTGGGCCTCAAGCCCCGCCTGGTGGTGTGCGATAATGGGCGAAATCTCGTCGCAGCTCTGGGACTAGCCAGTTTGACGCACAACCCTTGCCTGGCGCATGTGTTGAATTTGTTGGTGCAGAAGTTCATTCACAACTACCCCGACATGTCAGAGCTGCTGCATAAAGTGAGGGCCGTCTGTGCGCGCTTCCGGCATTCACATCCTGCCGCTGCTCGCCTGTCTGCGCTACAGCGGAACTTCGGCCTTCCCGCTCACCGCCTCATATGCGATGTGCCCACCAGGTGGAACTCCACCTTGCACATGCTGGAGAGACTGTGCGAGCAGCAGCAGGCCATAGTGGAGTTTCAGCTGCAGCACGCATGCGTCAGTCGCACTGCAGAACAGAACCACTTCACCACCAATGATTGGGCCTCCATGCGAGACCTGTGTGCCCTGTTGCGCTGTTTCGAGTACTCCACCAACATGGCCAGTGGCGATAACACCGTTATCAGCGTTACAATACCACTTCTATGTCTTCTTGAGAAAACGCTTAGGGCGATGATGGAAGAGGAGATGGCCCAGGAGGAGGAGGAGGATGAGGGGTCATTGTTAGCACTTTCAGGCCAGTCTGTTAGAAGTGGCTCAGAGGGAGGTTTTTTGCAACAGCAGAGGCCAGGTACAAATGTGGCTAGCCAGGGCCCACTACTGGAGGACGAGGAGGATGAGGAGGAGGTGGAGGAGGATGAGGATGAAGCAGGTTCACAGCGGGGTGGCACCCGACACAGCTCAGGCCCATCACTGGTGCGTGGATGGGGTGATACGGAGGACGATGACGATACGCCTCCCACAGAGGACAGTTTGTCCTTACCTCTGGGGAGCCTGGCACACATGAGCGACTACATGCTGCAGTGCCTGCGCAACAACAGCAGAGTTGCCCACATTTTAACGTGTGCGGACTACTGGATTGCCACCCTGCTGGATCCCTGGTACAAAGACAATGTGCCGACCTTACTTCCTGCACTGGAGTGTGATAGGAAGATGCGCGAGTACAAGGGCACGCTGGTAGAGGCGCTTTTGAGAGCATTCCCAAATGTCACAGGGGAACAGGTGGAAGTCCAAGGCAGAGGAGGAGCAAGAGGTCGCCAACGCAGCAGTGTCACGGCCAGCTCCTCTGAGGGCAAGGTTAGCATGGCAGAAATGTGGAAAAGTTTTGTCTCCACACCACAGCTAACTGCACCACCACCTGATACGGAACGTGTTAGCAGGAGGCAGCATTTCACTAACATGGTTGAACAGTACATCTGCACACCCTTCCACGTACTGACTGATGGTTCGGCCCCATTCAACTTCTGGGTCTCCAAATTGTCCACGTGGCCAGAGTTAGCATTTTATGCCTTGGAGGTGCTGGCCTGCCCGGCAAACAGCGTTTTATCTGAACGTGTATTCAGCACGACAGGGGGCGTCATTACTGACAAACGTAGCCACCTGTCCACAGCCAACGTGGACAAGCTGACGTTCATAAAAATGAACCAGGCATGGATACCACAGGGCCTGTCCCTCCCTTGTGCAGAATAGACATTTATAACTGCCTCCCCCTCAACCATGTATTCTTGTACTCTGGGCACTTCTTTATTGAATCCTCATTTTTTTAACTTTTCCATGATCTTGCGGTGCAACCCAAAGTTGAATAAACCTCTCCTCTGTCTGGGTGGTGGGGCCGAAATAACTGAGAGTGGCCTTCTCCGGTGGTGGGTGATATTACGCATGATTCCTTGCTGTGGGACCTCTCTCCTGTGTCTGGGTGGTGGGGCATAAATACCCGAAAGTGGCATTCTCCGGTGGTGGGTGATATGACGCATGATTCCTTGCTGTGGGACCTCTCTCCTCTGTCTGGGTGCTGGGGCATAAATAACTGAAAGTGGCCTTCTCCAGTGGTGGGTGATATGACGCATGATTCCTTGCTGTGGGACCTCTCTCCTCTGTCTGGGTGGTGGGGCATAAATAACTGAAAGTGGCATTCTCCGGTGGTGGGTGATATGACGCATGATTCCTTGCTGTGGGACCTCTCTCCTCTGTCTGGGTGCTGGGGCATAAATAACTGAAAGTGGCCTTCTCCAGTGGTGGGTGATATGACGCATGATTCCTTGCTGTGGGACCTCTCTCCTCTGTCTGGGTGCTGGGGCTAAATAACTGAAAGTGGCCTTCTCCAGTGGTGGGTGATATGACGCATGATTCCTTGCTGTGGGACCTCTCTCCTCTGTCTGGGTGCTGGGGCATAAATAACTGAAAGTGGCCTTCTCCAGTGGTGGGTGATATGACGCATGATTCCTTGCTGTGGGACCTCTCTCCTCTGTCTGGGTGGTGGGGCATAAATAACTGAAAGTGGCCTTCTCCAGTGGTGGGTGA
Source organism: Bufotes viridis (assembly GCA_033119425.1). Classification (NCBI taxonomy): domain Eukaryota; kingdom Metazoa; phylum Chordata; class Amphibia; order Anura; family Bufonidae; genus Bufotes; species Bufotes viridis. Next base: position 501,049,048 of record CM065589.1, on the reverse strand, counting down.
TATGACGCATGATTCCTTGCTGTGGGACCTCTCCTCTGTCTGGGTGCTGGGCCGAAATAACTGAAAGTGGCCTTCTCCAGTGGTGGGTGATATGACGCATGATTCCTTGCTGTGGGACCTCTCCTCTGTCTGGGTGCTGGGCATAAATAACTGAAAGTGGCCTTCTCCAGTGGTGGGTGATATGACGCATGATTCCTTGCTGTGGGACCTCTCTCCTCTGTCTGGGTGCTGGGTCAGAAATAACTGAAAGTGGCCTTCTTCGGTGGTGGGTGATATGACGCATGATTCCTTGCTGTGGGACCTCTCTCCTCTGTCTGGGTGCTGGGGCCAAATAACTGAAAGTGGCCTTCTCCAGTGGTGGGTGATATGACGCATGATTCCTTGCTGTGGGACCTCTCTCCTCTGTCTGGGTGGTGGGGCATAAATAACTGAAAGTGGCCTTCTCCAGTGGTGGGTGATATGACGCATGATTCCTTGCTGTGGGACCTCTCTCCTCTGTCTGGGTGCTGGGGCGAAATAACTGAAAGTGGCCTTCTCCAGTGGTGGGTGATATGACGCATGATTCCTTGCTGTGGGACCTCTCTCCTCTGTCTGGGTGCTGGGGCATAAATAACTGAAAGTGGCCTTCTCCAGTGGTGGGTGATATGACGCATGATTCCTTGCTGTGGGACCTCTCTCCTCTGTCTGGGTGCTGGGGCAGAAATAACTGAAAGTGGCCTTCTCCAGTGGTGGGTGATATGACGCATGATTCCTTGCTGTGGGACCTCTCCTCTGTCTGGGTGCTGGGGCCGAAATAACTGAAAGTGGCCTTCTCCAGTGGTGGGTGATATGACGCATGATTCCTTGCTGTGGGACCTCTCTCCTCTGTCTGGGTGCTGGGGCATAAATAACTGAAAGTGGCCTTCTCCAGTGGTGGGTGATATGACGCATGATTCCTTGCTGTGGGACCTCTCTCCTCTGTCTGGGTGCTGGGGCATAAATAACTGAAAGTGGCCTTCTCCAGTGGTGGGTGATATGACGCATGATTCCTTGCTGTGGGACCTCTCTCCTCTGTCTGGGTGGTGGGGCATAAATAACTGAAAGTGGCCTTCTCCAGTGGTGGGTGATATGACGCATGATTCCTTGCTGTGGGACCTCTCTCCTCTGTCTGGGTGGTGGGGCATAAATAACTGAAAGTGGCCTTCTCCAGTGGTGGGTGATATGACGCATGATTCCTTGCTGTGGGACCTCTCTCCTCTGTCTGGGTGCTGGGGCATAAATAACTGAAAGTGGCCTTCTCCAGTGGTGGGTGATATGACGCATGATTCCTTGCTGTGGGACCTCTCTCCTCTGTCTGGGTGCTGGGGCCGAAATAACTGAAAGTGGCCTTCTCCAGTGGTGGGTGATATGACGCATGATTCCTTGCTGTGGGACCTCTCTCCTCTGTCTGGGTGCTGGGCCGAAATAACTGAAAGTGGCCTTCTCTGGTGGTGGGTGATATGACGCATGATTCCTTGCTGTGGGACCTGTCTCCTCTGTCTGGGTGCTGGGGCATAAATAACTGAAAGTGGCCTTCTCCAGTGGTGGGTGATATGACGCATGATTCCTTGCTGTTGGACCTCTCTCCTCTGTCTGGGTGGTGGGGCATAAGTAACTGAAAGTGGCCTTCTCCAGTGGTGGGTGATATGACGCATGATTCCTTGCTGTGGGACCTCTCTCCTCTGTCAGGGTGGTGGGGCATAAATAACTGAAAGTGGCTTTCTCCAGTGGTGGGTGATATGACGCATGATTCCTTGCTGTGGGACCTCTCTCCTCTGTCTGGGTGCTGGCGCCGAAATACCTGAAAGTGGCCTTCTTCGGTGGTGTGTGATATGACGCATGATTCCTTGCTGTGGGACCTCTTTCCTCTGTCTGGGTGCTGGGGCCGAAATAACGGAAAGTGGCCTTCTCCGGTGGTGGGTTATATGACGCATGATTCCTTGCTGTGGGACCTCTCTCCTCTGTCTGGGTGCTGGGGCATAAATAACTGAAAGTGGCCTTCTCCAGTGGTGGGTGATATGACGCATGATTCCTTGCTGTGGGACCTGTATCCTCGGTCTGGGTGCTGGGCCGAAATAACTGAAAGTGGCCTTCTCCAGTGGTGGGTGAAATGACGCATGATTACTTGCTGTGGGACCGCTCTCCTCTGTCTGGGTGCTGGGTCCGAAATAACTGAAAGTGGCCTTCTCCAGTGGTGGGTGATATGACGCATGATTACTTGCTGTGAGACCGCTCTACTCTGTCTGGGTTCTGGGTCCGAAATAACTGAAAGTGGCCTTCTCCAGTGGTGGGTGATATGATGCATGATTCCTTGCTGTGGGACCTCTCTCCTCTGTCTGGGTTCTGGGTCCGAAATAACTGAAAGTGGCCTTCTCCAGTGGTGGGTGATATGACGCATGATTCCTTTTTGATTCCAATTGATATTGGTTAAATTTTATTTATTTTATTTTATTTTAATTAATTTCCCTATCCACATTTGTTTGCAGGGGATTTTCCTACATTTTGCTGCCTTTGGCAGCCCTCTAGCCCGTTCCTGGACTATTTTACAGCCTTTTTAGTGCCTAAAAGTTCGGGTCCCTATTGACTTCAATGTGGTTAGGGTTCGGGATAAAGTTCGGGTCGAGTTCAGTTCCCGAACCCGAACATTTTCGGGAAGTTCAGCCAAACTTCCCGAACTCGAAATTCCAGGTGTTCGCTCATCTCTAATTATTACAATACCCAAATATTGAAGTATCAAACTATAAAGAGTGAAGTTTTTATATATATCTTGTATACGGTTATAGAAAATAACTGAGGGCACACAGCTTATCACCTAAAATCGAACATTTGAATTTATTTTTTGTGTGCAACATATTAGAATTAAAAGCTCCATTGACAGATCAGAGATGCATGTAAGGATCACACTGTTGAAAAAACGCATGAATGCAATAAAAATGCATATAAACCGCACTGAAAACGCATGTGCGTTTTGAAAGAATTTTTCATCAGATAGTCAGATGTTTAGTATTGGGTATTTTTGATCAAAGAATATGAAGTTTGACCATTATATATTAGATGTATAATCTGTTACAAATTGAATAGATATGTTGAAAAACCAGAATATGGACTTTTTGGCAAATCTAATTGAACCAATAACGCAATATGGTTCTTAAAAATCCAGTACCACATATTCGACTAAACCCTGGCAGGTATAAAAATGGAGGCAGAGCGACATTGGCGATACCACTGAGGAAGGGATCGGAGATATCCTGAAACACGTCTGGTTTGGATCGCCTAAAAACTAAAGACCTCCATACAGTCTAAGCATGGCCATGCTGTAAGAGAAATACAAGTTGAAACCTGTACAATTATATCCCCGCTTTGAGGAACAAGCTACCCAGGCGATAAGGAGAAATCACGCTGAATATCGCGAGACCTCAGGGGGACTTGCCGGGTAAGCACGGCGGGTGATGCCATCTCCGCTTGAAACTTGCGGTTATTCTCTATCTATCTCCCGATTCATACAGGAGAGGTAAGAGTAAACAACTTATTTTATTTATATGCCAAAGGACTGGTGAAAGAAAATCCTATATGGAATAAACAGCACAGAGTACTCAAAGTGCGCAATACTTCTCAGCACAGTGAACAAATACCAATTGAATCAACATAATCACCGCTGTATAGTATTGGAGAGACTCTGACACCAAGGCAGTAGCCCAACAACTGCGGTTTTAGGTTCACATAGTATTGAATTAGAACCCAATACATCCAATTGGAGATTTACCAGTATTTTATATTTACATATTGCTGACATTGTAATGAATGTATAATTTCTTATTTGTTTATATCAGTTGTTTTTTATCATGTGGGTATGCACACTGTGCATCAGATTGTTTTAATAAATTGTCTATGACTTTCACTTACTAGATGGAGTGCTCGCCTATGATTTGATTTCAATTTATTTTATACCATTTTTAGTTAGAGGGTTGGTGTCCCTCTGCTTAGGCTTGTAGCACCAATCCATAAAATCACCTGAGTGAGCCACCGCTAGAGTTTTTAGTTTCACTGCTGTCAAATTCCTTACATGGATCAGCAGTTCTTGACATGGATCTGTTAAACCTTCCAGTCGTTCGGATTAACGCCGCACCCTATTATGCACGCGCTGTATGCGAAAATTCTTTCCCAATTTTCTCATACTAGAAAATTCAACGAATATAGCGAATTCGCAAATTCACGAATATATGTGACGAATTCGAATATATCATCACTACTGCACATATATTTTTTTCTAGTGCATTCTATCTGTGTTATTAAATGCATTACTTTATAGCAAAAGCATTTTACAGCAATAACACAATTTTTTTTTACTAGTGATATTAAATGCATACTTCACATTTCAGAAAACACTGCATTGTTTTTCCATGTTAGTGGACTTATTATTGTAGCAGACCATGTTTTTTGTAGAAATTTAAAGTACAATAATTTGAAAGTTCCAACAGTGGTATTACATGCTTAGTTGAAACACAATTCATCACCGTACCAGACGCATCAGAGATCAGACAGTATTTTTCATAAACATTTATAGTACAGAAATTTAATTGTTGACCCAGTTATATAACACACCTAGTTGAAAAATAATTTGTAGAAAACATTGGATTGTTGTATCAGGAGCATCAGAGATTAGACTGTTTTTCATAAACATTTTTAGTACAAAAATGTAATTGTTTAACACGTTAAATTACACGCCTAGTTGAACAATTCACTGCAAACTGCATTGTTCTATACATGTTAGCAGATGCATAATTGCGGCAGACCATGTTTTTCATAGACATTTTAGTACAATAATTTAGTTGTTTAACCAACCTAGTTGAAAGATATTCAAACACTTGGTATATTCATGTTAGCAGGTACATTACTGCATCAGATCTATGTTTCTTAAACATTTTAGAACAAAAATGTAATTGTGATTACATGGGTTGTAGTACTCTGGTTACCTCCCACACCCCAAAATATGTCACCACTATATAAATGAGTAAAATAAATGGTTGGATCAGTGTAATATTTAACACATAGGGTTTATTTCACTGAAAACATTTCATTTTTTTATAAAGTAAATTGTAAATACCAGTGGGCAGTGTATTTGTAAAAGTAGAAGGACGTTTAATTGCACCTCAGTAATTAAATTACAGAAAACAAACTTACATTTTTGCTAGTACTGTTAAATAATCTGTGTATCAAAGTCGTGACTTTTAATTCATAGGAATCCCATGACTTTTCATTTATAGGCCTCATAATAAAATTTTTACAAACTGAAGAATGCAAAATGAAAGACCCAGGCATTGTCATCTGAGTCATAATGTGGGTAATAGCAGCAGTAGCAGTACCAGCCATCAAGCCAGCAGTATTAGTAGTTGAACTTGCAGATACTGTGGTGGTAATAGGGGCAGTTGTAGCAACAGTATGTCATGTTCAGGGACCACTAGAACCCCTGAACATATCACAACTGAGTTATGATTAGGAAAACCCTTGAACATCTCCAGTGTTCGCAGAACTGACAAACACCAAAGAAAGCCAAAACAAATGATTAATGAACCAAAGTACTAAACACAAACAATATAATAAACCAGGCACACAGGGAACTGCAACTAAGATGAACAGTGGATTTAATAGCAGAGCAAGCTGTATGGATCGGGTGGATCATTGGCAGATGTGTAACCACTGTGCTAAGTGATCAGTTTAATGTTGGGCCAAACACTAAGGGCGTTATTCTGGTGCAGCCCTGGTTTTTACCTTTTAACCCTTATGCAGGGATCTGCTCTTCACCACAGGGGGCATCCAGACTGCAACTTCCTGGGATGGTCCTGGTACACTTGGCAGCTGACCTGCAAGGAAACAGATGCTGGTGCAAGGCACCAGCAACCCGGGCATAGAATACAGAACACTGTTCAGAAGCAATATCAGGATACAGGATCATGGACAGAGCCATAAAGCCAGAAGCTTATTGTCACGGTCTGTGGTTTGTGCCATGACGCGGTTGCCACACATGCTGTTGGCTGCGGCAACGTGGTGTTATTGTTGCATGCGAGGGCTGTGTCACGGCCTATGTTGTGTGTGCCGTGACACAGTTGCCACACATGCAGTTGCCTTCGACAACGTGTTGTGTCTGCATGTGTGTGCCATTTCTCTTTAGTAATTTCCCTTCCCTGTCTGGTGAACACTGGGTTAATGTGTGTGCTAGGTGTGGGTGTGGTCACTTTGGGCTATTTAGCTTCTGCTGGTAGCCTGAAATTCAGTCTTCCCTTACGTCCTACCAGCAGCACAGATGGGGTTAACCACCCCACGTGGACTGGCAGGACCGGCAGAATGTTTAATGAGCCCAAGACTAATAACTCAATTTAACAATTAAGTATCTCCTTAAAAGGAGGAAGTCAACCCAACCCCCAGCCCACTGTGTTTTTTTCTGTCCTCCTGGACAGGTGGACTAGGCGGTTTGTTCCCCCCTTTCTCTTGAAAGTGCGGGGAGCCTTCATTTCGTTTGGGAAACGGCGTTGCCCTTTTTCCTAGGTTCCTTGTCAGTTTGGCTGGCAGCTTATCTGTTAATCCTTTGTTTCCACAATCTCTGGACCCTCCGGGATTCGTAAAGGCCCACTCTACTAGAGCTGTGGCTACTTCTTTTGCTGAGAGGAGTCTTCTGCCTCTCAACTTGATTTGCAAAGCTGCCTCCTGGATTTCTGAATCGACATTCATCTCCCATTATAGACTAGTTGCCAATCTAGCTGAGTTTTCGGCCTTTGGGCAGACTATTCATAGTTCTGCCAGGCAGGAAGGCCCTCCCTAGGGGTTTCTTCTTGCTATCTCCCCATCTGTGTTGCTGTTAGGATGTAAGGAAATTGTTAATTTCTAACGATAATTTGTTTTCCCTTAGTCCTAACAGCAGCACACAAATTTCCCACCCTAGTAAGTCTAGTTTTTTTCTTACTATAAACACAGTGGGCCGGGGGTTGACTTCCTCCTTTAAAGGAGATACTTAATTAATAAATTGAGTTATTAGTCTTGGGCTCATTAAACATTCCGCCGGTCCTGCCAGTTCACGGGGGTTGGTTAACCCCATCTGTGCTGCTGTTAGGACTAAGGGAAAACAAATTATCATTAGAAATTAACGATTCCTCCAGCCATGGTGTGTGCTGGTGGTTTGCTGTCATCGATGTAATCCCGGTGTCGCCTTACCTTCCTACCCTTTAAAGTTTGGTGTGGGTTATGTTCAGGGTGTATGTATGTTTAGTTTCGTGTTACATTTCTACCAAACATGCTGGACACAAAACACCACCAGACATTTTACTGTCTTATGTTGTGTCCTCCGGAAGTGGGTCTCTCGTTCCCCGGAGGGGGAACTATTTGTCCATATTCAGCCATGTGTGTTCTGGTTTCCTGTGTGATGGTGTGCTTGCAGCAGGTACTGTGTTGTTGTCGTCGCTTACCTGCCTATTCCATATGCTACATACGGTTTCCTTTCCTTGCACCCTGGCCGGTGGAGACTCCTGTTCATCTGTATTTTGGAGAAACAGTTCGTTTCTACCCTGCTCCTTGCCCAGGGATTCCTCGAGGGTTAGTTGGGCCCCGAGGTTTGTGGGTATGAGCCCTCCTACCATCTGCGTTGGCCCATGTGGTTAGGAGTCGGGTCAGAATTCGGGATGCAGTAGGAGGTGACCTGCTCCCTTATTGCTCCTTCTGGCCTAGCTGCTACCCAATACCAACCGGTATTTTACAGTGGGCGGTTTCCCCCACTCCCTATTGTGACACCCATGCAAATCAGGATACATGGAACATAGCGAACATTGACAGATGAGAACATAAAAAGATGACCTTGATGCAATGCTTGGAACCCATGTGGAACTGATGCATGGTGCACACAGACATATCCAGACAAACAAAGGCATAGAAACATAAAACATATTAAGACATAGCCACATAGAAATGTGGTACATAGCCTGGAGCCCATGTGGAATGTGGAACATGGCATTCCCAGACAGACTAGACATGAAGATATTGTTGAATAACCAGGCTGACCACACAAGCCAGGAAGAGTCATAAACACACTGGTCAGGAGCATGCACTCTGCACACAGCATTCCTAGAGAAAGACTGAACTCCCAGGAATACCACACATAGGTGATGAGAGTACCAGAACACCTGATAATCAAACACAGGCTCAGGGAAGAATTAGCCCTACAAGACAGAGTTCACAGACAATTCACATGACACATTTCACACACTATCAAAGGTCGCAGCCAGCATGCAACACCCAAGCAACCAGCAGACACAGGAAACAGCCTGCAGCCAGTACTATAGAGCGCAGTCAGCCAGCCTGCATAGCAACACAGTGTCATAATGAAACGTAATGTGATATAAGACATTAGGGAGTACACAAATTCACAAGACACAGTTAACACACTATAAATGGCCGCATCCAGCACGCACCATCCAAACAACCAGCATAGACAGGTTATAGACAGGTTACGGCATGCAGCAAGTATGCAAGAGTGCAGGTAGCCAGCCTACATGGCAACACAGTGTCACAGTGAACCATACTGTCATACAAGACACAGGGAGTACACAATTTCACAGAACACAGTTCACAGACAATAAAAGGCCGCAACCAGCATGCACCACCAATGCAACCAGCATACACAAGAAATTGCCTGCGGCCAGAACGCAAGAACACAGGCAGCTGGCCTAAACAGCAACACATTGTCACAGTGAACCACACTGATTCACAGTCTCACTCAGGGCAAATACAGAGTAGGGAATCAGGAGGGGGACCAAGGAGCCAATGATTACATATCACAGTTTTATAAAAGGAATGGGGAGGATGAGTACTAGGACAAAGATTATGTACTGGACAGGAGCTGGTGGCCAGATCAGGGTGTTGTTCAGGTAAAGGTGAAAGCAGAAAAGGAGAGCAGTAGCTGCGGCAGCAATCAAGAACAGAGGCAACATGCGGCCAAAGCCTCCCAAACAACTGGCAGGGCAAGATCTGTTTCTATTGTGGTCAGCACAGGAACAGTTAATGCCGCTGATATTATGGCCACAGGCTTAAAACCTGCCAGAACTAAGCCAAGCTTTGCTCCCTCTAGCTCTGTGTAAGCAACTCTCATATGGCAGTTTTTCTCCACAAGGCCGGCACACAAAACCACAGCCATAAGCAAGATCTGCAGGATTAAAATAAGCCATGGGTGTTCAAAAACTGCGGCAACGTGTTGTGTTTGCAATTTCTTTTTAGTCGTTTCCCTTCCCTGTCTGGTGAACACGGGGTTAATGTATGTGCTAGGTGTGGGTGTGGTCGCTTTGGGCTATTTTGCTTCTGCTGGTAGCCTGAAATTCAGTCTTCCCCCAGCCTTGGTGTATGCTGGTGGTTTGCTGTTCCTGAATATACCATCTATCCAGTGAGGGTCATCCTAGTTGTCATCAATGTCATCCCGTTGTCTTCTTACCTTCCTACCCTTTAAAGTTTGGTGTGGGTTATGTTCAGGATGTATGTATTTCTAGTTTGGTGTTACATGCCTATCAAACATGCTGGACACAAAACACCACCAGACATTTCCCTGTCTTATTTTGTGTCCTCCGGAAGGGGGTCCTTCGTTCCGCGGAGGGGGAACTATTTGTCCGTATTTAGCTATGTGTGTTCTGGTTTTTAGCTGTGGCAGCAATCAAGAGCAGAGTCAACATGCGGCCAAAACCTCCCAAAAAACTGGCAGGGCCAGATCTGCTTCTATTGTGGTCAGCTCGGGAACTGTTGATGCCGTTGATATTATGGCCACAGGCTTAAAACCTGCCAGAACTAAGCCAAGCTTTGCTCCCTCTAGCTCTGTGTGAGCAACTCTCATTTGGCAGTTTTTCTCCACAAGGCCGGCACAAAAAACCACAGCCATAAGCAAGATCTGCAGGATTAAAATAAGCCATGGGTATTCATAAACAAACATTGCTACCAGGGCTCTATTGCAGCACATGAGGTGGCCAGATCCGGTCTCAAAACTGTCCAGCAATAAGAATCAGAACAAGTCTGTCCTCCTACTCATGGTTTTCTTTGTGGCAGCCAGCCAGCATCCCCAAGCACTACAGAGTCATTGCCATCATCTTCATCATCAGCTGATTCTTACCCTGCTCAGAATTCTCCTTCCCCTATCCGCCACTACCTAATGAGACATCCATAGCAGAATGTATAGCCATGAAAAAACTATTCTTGTCCAGCAGTTTGCTTGTGTGCAAGCTGAATTCCCACCTTGCCACATTGCTGGTGATGGAGTTTCTAACGTACCAATTAATTGTAGTAATGGTGATGCAGTTCTGTGCCTTCACCAAAATTTAATTTTGCTTTATGATATTCATTCTTCTGCCCAGCAGTCCATTTTTCCCACCAAAAGAATTGTTTCATATTGAAATTCTCACTGTGCAGTAAGGTGCACACCACCATGCACACCTGGATCAGCTGTTACAGGCAGGGACAGTACACTGCCCACTTGGTCAATCTTTTTCATGGCAGCAGTGAGGCAGCACTGCAGCAACAAGTCCAGGTCCTATTGACACTTCCACGTTCGGTCTGGTTCCCACACCAGTCACTTATCCGCCTCCTCGACATCCTACTCAAAGGACAGCCTCCTGAGTATTGCTCCTCCTATCATATGTGTAAAGTAAAGTGTTGCCATACTCTTTTAGAGCTAATCGTTCTGGGCAAAAGTAGCATTTACTTACTAAAGTGCATCAAGCAACAAATATCCCAATGGAATTCCACCTTGCTTATGCTAAAGCATTTGTGCAAACAGCATAACGTGGTGATTGCTATTGTCACTCCACCTCAGCAGCGAGCATGTGTTGTTTTGAAGTCATGGCATGGAAACTCATCTGAGTCACTTGTCACATACTCAAGCCCTTTGAAGAGGCAACCAGATTTGTCAGTAGGGACAATTTCAGCATCAACTATGTCATCCCCCTCATGCTGTGCAAAAAGGGATTACAGAAGATGAACAGTTTACGCCTTCTGTTGGCCACATGATGATGTTGATGACGACACCAACCATAATGACTAGAGATGAGTGAATTTTTCAAAATTTGATTTGTTCGCTTAGTTGAATTTTTCCCAAGAATCACGTTAAATCAGGTTTATCCTGGCCTGCAGTTAAACTTTACAGAGATTGTATCCTGGTGTACATCACTGTGCGGTGCAGCAACATGCATAGCTAGTCCTTTCTGGTAGCAAAACAGTTACTGAGCGTCTAAATCACAGGAAATTCACATATATGGATGCGCACATCATCGTCCAGGCCACCATCATTCCTAGCTAACTCCAAAAAAAAGTATTATCCATCAGTAAAGGAAAAAATAAAATAAAATGCATGCCCCCGCAGGTTTCCGAATCACTCTTTAGTGCAGTGTTCCTCAATTCCAGTCCCCAGGGCCCACCTGCGGGTCATGTTTTCAGGATTTCCTTAGTATTTAGCAGGTGATATAATTAGTGTCAGTGCATCAGGACTCACCTCAGGTACTCATTCTGTGGGATATTCTCAAATCATGACCTGTAGGTGGGCCCTGAGGACTGGAGTTGAGAAACACTGCTTTAGTGGAACAAAATAAGCACATGGAGGCAGCACCAATAAAGTTCTGTAGAAAAAAAAATGTTATTTTAATCCATGTTATGGCAGTGCAAACACGTGTTTCAATCCCTTCTATTAGATGTTAAATGACTGTGCATCACTATTAGACATACTGTAATTCACAATTCACTTATTTGGTCAGTTATTGTTAGAACAAAGCAGATCCTGAGTTCACATTACCGTTATGGATTCTATTTTTGTTTTCCGTTATAACATGGTTATAACGCAAAATAACGGACTTCATAAGACGGAAGTCAAAAAGGAAGCCTTTAAGAGGCATTTCATTTTGATCCTTCATAATGCAAGTCTATCCAGGACAGATCCGTTATGCTGCCCATAGACTTGTATTATGACGGAATGCAAAACGGAAACCTGTAAGAGGCATTCCGTTTTGATCTGTCATATTAGAAGTCTATGGGCAATCATAACGGATCCGTCTGGTTTCCGTTATGCAAGACGGAAAACAAAGTCCTGTTGACAGGACGCTTAAAGGCACTTAAAATTCACTGCTCAGCGGTATACAGAGTATGGGCATGACATTTTATGAATGGGGCTGCAGCAACAGTACGGGCAGGAGCGCATATTTTTGCTCCAGCCTGTACTCCCCGGAGGTTTACTAACTCCTGGAATAGCACATGGGTACCCTGTACACTCAATAAACAGGGTACTTTATTTGCTCAGAACATATGAAAAAATATTAGAAGAACACTCCAGCTTACATGTTTCGGGTTAACGTGCCCTTACTCATAGCATAACAAGTCTTCACTGTGGCCATTGATTGCATCTTAGAAGAGGGATTCACACTACGGGTCATCACTAAAAAAAGAGAAAAAGCATCTTAAACAGACCATCCTTGTACACCCATTATGTATGGTTTGCCTCTTAAAAGCTAGGGGTTACACTAACATGCTAAAGAATTTGCACTCACTAAAAAAGGGAGATTTTACTCCAGGATCATTCCCCCACTGATAAAAATAAAAAAATCTCTCAACCAAATTCTCCATAAAATGGCAAAGATAGTGATAAATTGACCAAATTGAAAAAATATTTACCCATTCTAGATGATGACCCCCATGTTAAATCAATCATGAATAATGGCTGCAGATTTGTAGCCAAACGTGGAGTCACTTTGGGAAATATTCTTCCACCTTCTATGTATGTTTCCCTTAGCAACTGTATTAATAATAAACTACAACACTGGCGAGACAGCAAAGGGTTATAGAAATGCGGCTTAAATAGATAGAACATCTGTAAGTATATCAAACAGTGTAAATCCATAGTTTCTACCGCTAATAACTATCACCATATTATTCGTTCCTTTATTAATTATAATACTCACCATGTTATTTATGAGTGCACTACCCATAATCTTAAGACCCGCATTGAGGAACATTTGAATAGCATAAAAAATCCTGTCAGGTGCAGCTGCACACTTTTTGAACAGTCACCAAAGCAATAACCACACTCTACAGGTGAAAGTAAATGAAAGGCTTAACCAACCCAGGAGGAAGGGAGATTGGAGAAGGCTATGTTACGCAGAGAGGCATATTGGATACTTACTGCAGGTTCCCTTGTGGAATGAACTTAAAAACTGATTTATCCCATTTATATTAAATAGTCCCTCCTATATTATGTATGTTCTCCCCTCCTCCCCACATATCACCATTATTATTATTAATTTCATATTCATGCTGCTATATATTCAGTGCTTGCTATTACAGCTTTATTTGATTATTTATGCGTGTCTTGCTCCAATCCACTCCATATGTTATGTGCCTCCTTTTTCCTGTGCTGCCTATTAGTATATATTATTATTATTATATATTATTATTATTATAATTTTATAATTTTTATGCTATGAGTAAGTGCATATTTGCTCAAAACATGTAAGCTGGAGTGTTTTTAATATTTTTTCATATGTTCTGAGCAAATAAAGTACCCTGGTTTTATTGAGTGCCGGATCGACCTATATTTTTTTCCCAATACCAGGTATAGCTGGTGAGCATGAGTGGCAGTTATTTATTATTATATCGATAATGATGTACCTTTAATTGGTAAATTAAATTAAATTACCTTTAAAGCCATTTTAGTTTAGCATCTGCCACTACTTCTTGGGCTTTCCAAGACATTCCATAGCTTGACTAACTGTAAAGAACCCTTTTATATACTGATGTCTAATATGCCTTTTTGCTTGATAAAGACTGTTGTAGTCAAAACGTCGCTTCTGTATGCTGCCTGAATAAACCTATTGGATTTTTCTGATCAATTGAAGAGTGCTGCGGATTTCCTTCATCTAATGCTATATGGAGACCCAAGCCTGAACCTCCATCTGCGTGCACCAGTTCTGGACCACGACCAGGTACCTGTGGTAATGGTGTTGTCCCTAGGATGGGACTTGTAGTGCTGCTTAAGTATCATATTTTTATAATATGCCTTTCTGCCATGCATAAAGAATGTCCCTGCTCTTTTTTGCAACTTTTGGAATGAATGCATGAAATGTCGAGTTGGAAAGGTTCAGTAAATAAGTTTGAATCTGTTAAAATGCATTTTGAAAAAAGGTTTGTGTAAAAGTAAATCTGTATCTGGTGAGTCAGAATCTGGGAAAGTGCAAGCATTGTATTTTCTATAGATGGGTGCACTGAAAGATGAACTGTCACAATCTACATTGCAGTTAAAATCAAATTAATTGATGACATTTTTTTTTAGAAAGCATAACAATAAGTAGAAATCCTAGAAAATATTACCCAAATATTCTTAAATTATTTTTAAGATATATGTATACATTTCACATGACATTATATATGTATAACAAAAACATTCAAATAAGGATGCTATATTTGAAAAAATAAATATCAAACTTTTGCAATGATTGGACAGCAGGCGATTTCTACAGCAATGGCATTTTTATGTTGTTTGTTCTAAACTGAACAAGCTCATAAATCCTCTCTCTACAGGAGAGAAATTAATTCAATGAGAATTGAGCTCACCTCCAGTAGCTTCTGAAAAATAAATATTAAGCATTACATCCCTCAGCAAATGGTTTATTTATCAATGACGGTATTCTGTATGCACGTCTCTATATAAATAGGGATAATGCAATCAGTGTCCGGATAATCTAAGATTAACAATGCACCCTCTTTTATTTCCAAATATCCAATTCAGTTCCTTAAAGGAAATGTATCATCAGAAAATCATCTACTGTTCAAATCACATTTTTATGTTTTACATAAATAATTTTTGGTATTGTTATTTTTAATTATCCATGTCACTATCAATTTTTAAGCAAAAACCATAAAATCCTGTAGTTTTTGCACTGGTCACTAAGCCTAATAGGCGCAATTTCTTGGTCTATACAGATCACTAGTGGCTCATCTATACACAGAGGTGATACCATTACAAGTAGGATTAGAATCCAGGGGCGTACATTGAAGTCATTGGGGCCCATAACACAAATCTAAATTGGGCCACCATGACACATTCATAGCCCCTCCCACTACCTCTTCCTGGCAGGCAGTGTACTGAAATGTGAGGTAAGTGTCACAGAATGTCATCAGCAGGTTGCAACAGAGAGACTGGAAGAGTCACAGAAAGGCATAGAAGTGGACGTCCTTTGGCCACATTCACATCCTTTGGACGTCACTGATGACCCCTTTACTGTGCCAGCCCTGACCTGTGAAGTCACAGCGCTATAAATAGTGGCAGCCCTCTTAAATTCTGCCATTCACCAGCATACTTGTACAGGGAGAGACTTGTCTGCAGGTGCTAGGGACAGTGATAGGAAAGACTTGATTGTGGTGAAAAAACTATTTATAAGTGCAGGAAAAGGATAGGGAGGAATCGTTTCAGAGCATTTATATAGAACGTGGTTCAGTAGGGGAGGTTACAAACTGGGTAACAGGAACAATCCTATTACACCTTGGTGCACTGACTGGGGATCCAAATTGCCATTATATAGCTCTGTCTGTGGCATTTCGAAATGTCAGCTTTATACAATCATGCATCTGTGAGAATGCAGCCTCTAGGCACACTGAGGTGACTTGTTGAATCAGACATTTTACACTTACAGTTTACGCATCAGACACCCAGGAGTCAATCAAGTAGCTTTTTATTCTGGAGATTGCATTACAAGATATTGCAGGAAATCCAGATGGTAAAAGAATTATGCCAACAATAAACTCCTACCTAAGAAGATGGAGATTCTCCTCAGAAAGCCGAGCACACACAGTAACGGACCGATAAGCGCACAACTCCATTTAGACAATATTCCACTTTCAGACACACGGCAGTTACTGCAAGCACCAATTTCCCGAACTGCAAGCACATGAATGCTTCATACTCCCGAACCGGAAACAGTATACAGCGAACAGGAAAAACCCTAGGAACAGTTTACACTCCTGGCAGTCGCACTGTAACAGCATACACTCCAATTCCCCCCAAGAACGAGACAACGATTCGCTTGAGGGTTAAGTAGACCGCATGTACTGGCCCATACAGCATCTTTAATTACCATGTTCAGTCCAGAAGAACAGCCCCTGGACTTCTACATTAACCAATTATAAAATACCATACAGGAATGACCCTCCTGCACAGAGTACACATTCCTTCCCCTCTGCCTGTGATATCATTACTAAACACAATGGGTGAACTTATTATCACCGACAGGAAAATATACAGTTTTATACAACATTCATCACTTCAAAACTATGCATGGGATTTCAATAAAAATTACATATTCATCCTCAATCCATTCAGGAGAACAACATATCCAAAAATTGTACGAATTAGGCCAGGGGTTCAGAGATTAGTAAAAAGTGTATTTGTGACCTACTGCCAGCATGACTTTCTGCCCCAAACCAGTTCCACAGAGTCCTATATCCTGGAGACAATTGGGAAGTAATCCAATTATCTCCCAGGACAGAGGCAAAACTCCATTGAGCACATGTTAGTTAAAAGACACTAAAAGACACAAAAAGACACAAAAATACATAACTCCTATTATACTGAACAGAACCCCCACATTCAGCCTATCCCCAGATGGCTTGGATCCGAGCGCTCAATATTTCCGAACAGCACTCAGATGCCACAAACACAGTCAAATTGCCATGGGGTTTATGCTTAGCATGGGCTCATGAGAGGGGCCATAATCCTGGGCAGCAGTCGGGCAACCAGGCTTCCCAGCACCCAGTGGTGAGGTTGGTTTCACCACACACACTTACAGCAATGCATGAACGGGAAAACAGTGAGTGGCTAGGCTGAACTAACTAGAAGCTGAAACAGAGGGGGGAGGAGAAGAGAGGAGCATAACAATACACAATGCAAGATACTGAACCAGAACACTCCCCGTCTGGTGTCGGTAGATACCACTATATATATATTTATGCATACAATGGAATTGTATAAAATAACAATGAATAATGTCCATATACCTGAAGAATAAACAGCTGAATAATGTCCATAAACCTGAAAAGGAAACATGCAATGAACATTTATTCAAACCAAAAAAGGATATGTTTTCAGTTTGGGCCATAGAGCTGGTACTGGAAACAGTCTTAGAAGATGATGAGTATCTTTGGTAGAAGGGATCTCAACTTGGAAGTTCTGCAGGCATGAAGGTCTTGATTACTCTACCTCTCGCGGTTCTTACGTCCACCTTACGAAATTTTCCATCCGAACTGGAAACGACTTTAGTAATAAGTCCAGCAGGCCAGTTGAGACGGTCAACTTGTTTGTCTCTTAACAGAATAAAATATCCTTCCTTTAAATTAGGCCTTGGTTTTTGCCACCTTCTGCATTCTTGCAAGAGGCAGAGGTAGTCTCTTCTCCACCTTTTCCAGAACTGACTGGGGAGATGTTGTACCTTCTTCCCCCGAAACTTATAAAGGTTGTGCTCTTTGAAAATGCCAGATGGCACAGGAATATTTCCTATCTTTTCTGATTTATTATTGAGTGATATTTCATGCACCCCAGATGGGGATTTCATCTTGTTTTACTAAAGGAGATTGTCTGTTGCTTTCATTAGAAGCTGAGCGAGACTTGGTTCTCCTTGATCTTACCAAAGATTTAGAGAGAGGGCGCTTATTTTGTGAGGCTGATTTAGATGTTCATTGCTTTCTGTCTATGGATCTTGAATGCGATTGCTCATGTCTGCTTTTCACTTCTGAAATGGGATCTGTCTTTGTACGTACAGACTTGGGTTGTTGACATGCAGTATTTGTCATGGACATTGGCAGTGAACTTTTCCCTGTGGTTTCCAGAAAAGGCTAAGCAATATGAAGGTGCTCCTCTGTTGAAGACTGGGAAGAACTATGATCTTCTTGGGTGCAATCAACAACTGCAGATGGAACTGAAGGTTCTTGCAAAGTATCTGAAATAAACTTTTCCTCTGTTGAAGGAACCTCCTTTATAGAACGTTCAGAAGATGCTTCCTTTACAGAATTAATTTCATTGTCAAACGGTTGACTTGAAGGCTCACATTTCTGCGGTGTCTCATCAGAATTACATGAATTAGAAGGCTTGTTGTCCGTGAATATATAGGATTCATTATGGTAAACTGTGTGAGGACTGGAAAGCTGGGAAGGGCTTGAAGAGGGCTCCAATTGAGATCCTGAACGCCTTTCTACAAGCTGCCTTTTTGTCCAGGAACATTCTTCTGCAACTGACTCCTTGGGAATTAAGCTGCTTTCTGTTGAACAAGTTTTTAGAATATTTGGGCAAGGAACCTTTTTCACATAGTAGTGGTTAGGACACCGCCTGAAGTAAAAAGTTAATCTCCCTATTAATATGTCAGTTCTGAAGGAGTGTACTTGGCAGGGTCTGCAGGCTCTGTCGAGACATACCTTCCCCAAGATGACCCAACCCACTGTACGTTTCTGGGCATATGGAGCGAAGAACGGGCCATTGCAAAGTTCAAGGACCTTATGAGACTCAATAATGTCTTTACCTAGCAAGAGTAAGATCTCAGCTTGGTTATCAAGGGGAGGAATCTCTCTGGCTATGTTCCTGAGATGAGGGTGATGCTGTGCAGCTTCAGGTGTGGGAATCTCATCCCTTGTGTTCGGCAATTTGTCACACTCAATAAGGGTTGGAACAGAGAGTTTCTTATTTCCTTTGATGGGCTTCAAGGTGAAACCATTAGCTCTTCTTCCTGAGGTTGTCACAAGACCAGAGCATGTTTCTAGGGTGTAGGGTGTAGTTTCTCCCTCTATCCTGAACAGATTAAAGAACTTAGGGCTAGCTAGGGAATGATTAATTTGGTCATCTAGAATAGCATACATTCTTATGGTCTTCTCTGGTTGTGCAGTAGGAAACACATCCATGAGGCAAATCTTAGACAAGACTTACCGCACACAAGTCCTTCTCCGCATACCTATGAGCATCTGGGCGTGACCGTAGTGGTTTTAGGTCTCCCCGCCATGACTCTCCCTGCCTTGATCGGAATAGGGCTTGCGCCAGCTAACTGGTTCTAGGTTCCCCTGATTGGCCCCGGGTGAACAGCGGATACATATAGATCACTATTACATTCAGAACAGTTGACTGGAACCTTGATTGGAACTGGAACATCTGAATCAGATATATGACTCCTTAGGAACTCCTTACATTCCTCATAGGGCTTTGCTATGAAGACACGGCATTTCCTTAAAGGATGTGGTTTATCATGGATAGGGCAATGATGATCTGGTTCCTTAGGGCTTTCATTTCCATTGGAAGCTGCTGCGTCAGTAGTGCTAACAACCCCTGTCTTTTTTACGGAAGTTAGACCTTTAGGGTTTCTCTGTCTGGGACTGAAAGTCTTGTGTCTCTGATTAGTAGATCCAAAGATTTTGGTCCCCAAGGTGTTGAAGCTCGGATCGTTTTTAGCTCTAGCTAAGTCCTTGATCAACTTACAAAAGAATTAAAATGGTGGAAAGGGAACACGATGTTGCTCCTTGTATTTTAAACCTGTTGTTGCCCATTGGTCTTGAATATTGATGGGTAATTTCTCCACGATCAGGCCCACACCATGGGAGGTATTAAGATAGCTGAGACCTGGTAGCTGCGGGTCTCCCTTGAGGATGACTCACGGAGAAGGTCGCTTAATTCCTAAAATCCTCAGCGGTCTGTATTGGATAATTCAGGAAATTCGTATAGTCGTTTAAATAAGGCACGTTCAACTACTTCCGAGCCGCCGTATGTGTATCTCTGCTTTAATCTTTTCCATGCGAGATGAAGGCCTCTGACTGGTTCGTAGATATGAACAGTTTTGAGTCTCTTAACAAAGTTTGACGACCATGGACCTAACCATCTAATTAGTAAATCAAGTTCTTGTGTAGACGGTACACCAAGGGTTTGAACTGTTGTCTTTGAAGGTGGCCTTCCAACTTCTATAGTTCTCTCGGAGATCATCAAAGTTTGTAAGGCTAGTACTGATGAGTTTCCTGAGTGTGAGGTACTTAGCAATTTCTGATGCATAATTTCTTTCCTGCATCATGGCGACGGGAACTTCTCCCTCTCTGGTGTTGTTGGCAGCATCTGATACCCTATGTTTGGAGGTTGGAAGATGGAATAGAGTGGCAGCTGGGTTGAGTGTTAGTGAAGGCTTCACATCTTGTAATGTTGGTGCCAGTGTCTTGGTCGCTGTGCAACTAGTCTCAGGAGGTTTTAATGTGATTTGATGAGGTTGAAGCGGCTTGGTCTCTAATGGCTCCTGAAATACTATGTAAGGTGCCAGAGGTTTGAAAGAAATAGAAATGTTCACTGGACTGGGGTCAACTGTATAGTTATCAGCTGCCTCTTTTTCTACTCTCATGAGTTCAGCAGGCTGGCGTACAGAGGCCAAATATTCTGGTGCAAATGCATTGACTTTGCTTTGGTCTAGGACGAATTGCAGGGTATGCCCTTCTGAGTCATTAGATATCTTGGATATAGGATGATAAGCTTCTTCTTCTTCAGCAGCTTCCTCAAGAACACTGCGTTCAGCCATGGCTGCTGCTTCTTACATTTCCTTCTGAAAGACCTCCAACTCAACTTCAGCCTTGGCTTTATTTGCTTGCGCCTGAGCCTGTATAGCTGCTTTATTAGCTTGAGATTGGGCTTGTATAGCTTGCGCTTGAATCTGTATAGCTGCTTGATTAGCTTGAGATTGGGCTTGTATCTCTGCGACTTAATGGCTGCTTCCTTTCTACTGCAGTGAGCTTGTACCTGTGCTGCTTCGGCTTTTGCGCGTGCCAACACCAATGAGGTACTTGGCGAAGGGTGCTGTGAGCAAAATCTAAGCGATTAGGACTGAGCAATAGATTTCGAGGAACAGGATGAAGCTTTGGAGTGCCTTGAAAAGTTAGAATGGCGGGATGCAGTTTCATATTGATGTCATATCTTGTCCTCTAGTATTGACTTGACTGCCATAAATCTGCTATATCTTTCATCATTAAGTGCAGTGTGGGTCTTTAATTCTAGGATGAATTCCTCTGAGTTGAGAGTTGATAACAGAGAAGAATATTTTTCAGACAGTCTCTTATAACTTTCATAGGTCTTATTCAATTTGGCACACATGGCCTTTAATTGATATAGCCTGATCCATGTGCTGCATCCATACATTGTTCAGTCCTTTCCAACAAACTTACATGGGCCACGTTTATTCTAATAAAGCGATTGACCAGAAGCCATTTGTGTGTGGGCTGCGTTCAGTCACCAAGAAATTCTACATACGATCCTGGCCGGGGGGGTACAAGTCACAGGTGTCTTGAGTTTATCCTGTTGACCACCCCCCTGTGAAGTGAGTGTTATCCATATTGTTCCCTGGACAATACATATTCCAGTGGAACATCGTTTCTGGACAACTTTATATATATAATTTCAATCCTTATCCTATATAGAGATCCGTCAGGGATACATATATCTATTAGAGGGATTTGGTGCGTGATTTACGTGTTTTCTTTTTTTCTGTGACAATTCACATCCTACTTACTCTGTCTCGAGGGGGAGGACCTAGTCCTACCCCCGTGAAAACACCGGTGCAGCCTTCCCTTACATCTGGACTCACATTGAGTAATAAAATATAACCTATATCACATCAACCCTATCAATCCACCCTTGGCGCCTTTCAACTCCTTCACCAGGCACTTGCTCTTTCCTGATCTGGTTTTCATTCTAAACCAGTAGTGCCTTTTTGTGCTATAATCCTCTTTTTTCTACCTCTTGTACCCTCATCACAGTCACAGTCCTGGGGATAAATAGATTATGGGAGAGATCTCTGTACTGACCCCTGATATATTTATACATAGTTATTAGATCTCCCTTCAGTCGTCTTTTTTCTAAAAAGAATAACCCTAATTTTGATAACCTTTCAGGGTACTGTAGTTGCCCTATTCCAGTTATTACTTTAGTTGCCCTCCCCTGAACCCTCTCCAGCTCTGCTATGTCTGCCTTGTTCACGGGAGCCCAGAACTGTACACAGTACTCCGTGTGTGGTCTGACTAGTGATTTGTAAAGTGGTAGGACTATGTTCTCATCACAGGCATCTCTGCCCCTTTTGATGCAACCCATTATCTTACTGGCTTTGGCAGCAGCTGCCGGACACTGGTTTTTACAGCTTAGTTTGCTGTTTATTAAAATTCCTAGATCCTTTTCCATGTCAGTGTTACCGAATGTTTTAACATTTAGTATGTACGGGTGACTTGCATTATTCCTTCCCATGTGCAAAACTTTACATTTGTCAGTGTTAAACCTCATCTGCCATTTTTCTGCCCAAGCCTCCAATCTATCCAGATCACTCTGTAGCAGAAAACTGTCCTCTACTGTGTTAATTACTTCACACAGTTTAGTGTCATCTGCAAAAATTAATATTTTGCTTTGCAAGCCTTCTAGAAGATCATTAATAAATATATTGAAGAGAATAGGGCCCAACACTGACCCTTGAGGACTTTGTCCCAGTTAGTTAGGCCTATAGCCTCTCTTAATTTGCTAAATTTAGCTTTTTTGAAGTTTGGTATTTTTGTTCCTCCCTGTAACTCTCGTTTGAAGGATAATTGGAAGGTTATTACCTTATGGTCACTATTTCCAACCTGCACATCTGTTGTTCTATCAGGTCTATTGGTTAATACTAAATCCAGTATGGCCGTCCCTCTAGTTGGGTCCTGAACCAGTTGGGAAACGTAATTGTGTTTGGCTATTGCCAAGAACCTGTTTCCTTTATGGGATGTACAGCTTTCCACAGCGGACAATGTCTACGGAAAAGGTTCACTGGATGTCACAGATATTTTTGGGATGCGCACACTTTACACAGGAGATGTGGTGCAGATAATTTAACTGTCCGCAGTGGCCTATTAAATGCAATTTAGCGCAGGATGCGCAAAAAAAAGTATTGCTGCTGCCGCACACAATAGTCCTTAAAAGGACTTTTGGGTCTGTCAAGTTTTAGCAATTTAGCGCAGGTTGAGCTAAAAATATATATTGCTTCTGCCACACATAATATTCCTTAAAAGGACTTTTGGGTCTCTGAAAGGTTTTTCTAATAAAACTAGTGCAATATCACTCCCTACACTGTCTGTCTCTTCCTATGCGCAGCACTCCTTGACTAAGACTGAGCCGAACACGCGACATCGGGTGCTATATACCACCCGATGATGCGTTTCCAGCCAGCCAATCACTGTAGGGCATTACAGTGAGGGCAGTACTTACCTGCAAATTTATTGGCTGCATAGCAGGCAAGAAACGTGCAGAGAGGAGACTCTAGCATTGCGCTCGAGCACATGTGGTACTCGGCCGAGTACTGCCATGTGCGGAGCATAGAGATGCTTGAGCCGAACTGCTGCTGAATTGCCGTTCTGCGGTGCAGTGATACATTCTGAAGCCCTGTTTGCATGTAATAGTGGCAAAATAAAAATACATTCGCCATTCATCATTGCCTTTATCTGTTTTAAAGCCTTTTGTGTTGTTTCAAAGTATGCTGTTCTGCAGTGTAGTGATATATTCTAAAGCCTTGTTTGCCCTCTATTAGAGGCAAAATAAAAATTAATTCGCCATTCATCGTTGTCCTTATCTGTTTTAAAACCTTATTTGTTGTGTCTAGTTAGAAAAAAAAAATAGGACATAATTGCCGCTCTGCGGTGCAGTGATATATTCTGAAGCCCTGTTTGCCCTATATTAGTGGCAACATAAAAAATATCTGATCTAACATTTGATTATTTGATCTAACAGTTTGACAGACAGAGAAGTGCCAGGCCCTGCATAGGGGAGTGACAGAGGCCTAAATTTTTCTGGAGGTCGCAGCAGAGTAAGGGGACGTGGCAACAGGGGTCGTAGCGAGAGGCCTGAGCTCCTGGTGTCATCTAGCATTCGTGTTTTGACTAGCAACCCAGCGATTCTTGAATGGTTGGCTCGGTCATCCACTTTGTCCCAAGTGACAGCAGACACCCTCCAGCCAAGAGTCGGTGGGTTGCTATGACACGACACTTAGTTGGAATGGCCCGGGAGCAGGCTCTGTGCCTTCACCAGTCCTCAACCTGCCTCTGTCCTTTTCTGTACCCTCAGCCAGAGAAGTATATGCTGTGGGCTCGGCTGCACTTTTCAGCGAGGATGAGCTACTAGAGGACAGTCAGCAGCTACTGGCCTGCCAAGATCTGGAGGAGACATCCTCCACTTCCTCCACTAGTCAGGCAAGTACTGATGAGGAGAAGTGGCGTGGGAGCTGGTGTTGCGAGCGGCCAGAGATGGTTGAGGAGGACACAAATGACAAATTTTAACAGGTGTCCACACATACCTCCCCCTCCCAGTGCCTTCGGCTAACTCGCCCTTCCACTTGCTCCAGTTGTTTTGCATACTTATTTCGATCACGTGATCATATTCAGCCAATGAGGAGTTCATCTGATTTCCCATTCATACTTTTTGACGATCACTTGCTTATTTCAGCAAGTAGCTCCTCCTATTCAATTTACATTTTTCAACCACATAATGCAAATTAACCAATAAGGGAATTTACTACTTTATTCCCATTTACTACACCCACCCACGGCACCCACGTTACATAGCGTCGGCATCAGTTATAATTCCCCGGCTACTTTGTTCATATAGTTCACACTTACAGTACATCGAAACCATGCAGAGTTGAACTCCTCCATTCAACCACTTCCAGAACTTAGATTAAGCACAGATTTAAATCGAACTCAATATTTAACCGCTTCAGCCCCCCTAGCTTAAACACCCTTAATGACCAGGCCACTTTTTACAATTCCGCACTACACTACTTTCACCGTTTATTGCTCCGTCATGCAACTTACCACCCAAATGAATTTTACCTCCTTTTCTTCTCACTAATAGAGCTTTCATTTGGTGGTATTTCATTGTTGCTGACATTTTTACTTTTTTTGCCATTAATACAAATTTAACGACATTTTTGCAAAAAAATGACATTTTTCACTTTCTGTTGTAAAATTTTTCAAAAAAAACTACATTTCTATATAAATTTTTCTCTAAATTTATTGTTCTACATGTCTTTGATAAAAAAAGTCCAATAAGTGTATATTTATTGGTTTGGGTAAAAATTATAGCGTTTACAAACTATGGTGCAAAAAGTGAATTTCGGCATTTTGAAGCAGCTCTGACTTTCTGAGCGCCTGTCATGTTTCTTCAGGTGCTAGAATGTCAGGATAGTATAAATACCCCCAAATCACACCATTTTAGATAGAAGACACCCCAAAGTATTCGCGGAGGGGCATGTATCATTTCATTTTTTTCACAAGTTAGCGGAAAATGACACTTTCTGAGAAAAAAAAAAAAAGTTTCAATTTCTGATAACTTCTCGCAAAAAAAAAAAAAATCTCAGACGGACTCACTATGCCCCTCAGTGAATACCTTGGGGTGTCTACTTTCCGAAATGGGGTCATTTGTGGGGTGTGTTTACTGTTCTGGCATTTTGGGCGGGGCTAAATTGTGAGCCGCCATGTAAAACCTAAAGGTACTCGTTGGAATTTGGGCCCTTTGCGCACCCAGGCTGCAAAAAGTGTCACTTATGTGGTATCGCCGTACTCAGGAGAAGTAGGGCAATGTGTTTTGGGGTGTATTTTTACATATACCCATGTTGGGTGAGAGAAATATCTGTAAATTGTCAACTTTGTATAAAATTTTTTAAAAGTTGTCGTTTACAGAGATATTTTTCACACAAAGTATGGGTATATATAAAAATACACCCCAAAACACATTGCCCTACTTCTCCTGAGTACGGCGATACCACATGTGTGCCAGCCTGGGTGCGCAAAGGGGCCCTAAAACTAATGAGTACCTTTAGGATTTCACACAGCATTTTTACGCATTTGGATTCCAACGCATAAATACCCCACATGTGACCCCATTTTGGAAAGAAGACACCCCAAGGTATTCCGTGAGGGGTATGGTGAGTTCATGTAAAATTTTATTTTTTGTCACAAGTTAGTGGAATATGAGACTTTGTAAAAAACAAAATAAAAAAATAATATCAATTTCCGCTAACTTGTGCCAAAAAATAAAAATTATGTGGACTCGCCATGCCTTCTTTCCAAAATGGGGTCACATGTGGGGTATTTATACTCACCTGGCATTTTAGGGGCCCCTAAAGCGTGAGAATCCAAATGCATAAAAATGGCCTGTGAAATCCTAAAGGTACTCATTGGTTTTAGGGCCCCTTTGCGCACCCAGGCTGCAAAATAATGTCACTCATGTGGTATCCCCGTACTCAGGAGAAGTAGGGCAATGTGTTTTGGGGTGTATTTTTACATATACCCATGCTGCGTGTGAGAAATATCGCTGTAAACGACAACTTTTTACATTTTTTATTCAAAGTTGTCAATTTACAGAGATATTTCTCTCACCCAGCATGGGTATATGTAAAAATACACCCCAAAACACATTGCCCTACTTCTCCTGAGTACGGCGATACCACATGAGTGACACTTTTTGCAGCCAAGATGCGCAAAGGGGCCCAAATTCCAATGAGTACCTTTTAGGAGGGCATTTTTACGCATTTTTCTTCTCACGCTTTAGGGCCCCTAAAATGCCAGGGCAGTAGAAATACCCCACATGTGACCCCATTTTGGAAAGAAGACACCCCAAGGTATTCCATGAGGGGCATGGCGAGTTCATAGAGGATTTTTTTTTTTGCACAAGTTAGTGGAAATTGATTTTTTATTGTTTTTTCTCACAAAGTCTCCCTTTCCGCTAACTTTTGACAAAAAGTTTAATTTTTTATGGACTCATTATGCCCCTCAGCGAATACCTTGGGGTGTCTTCTTTCCAAAATGGGGTCACATGTGGGGTATTTATACTGCCCTGGCATTTTAGGGGCCCTAAAGCGTGAGAAGAAAAATGCGTAAAAATGCCCTCCTGAAAGGTACTTATTAGAATTTGGGCCCCTTTGCGCATCTTAGCTGCAAAAAAGTGTCACTCATGTGGTATCGCCATACTCAGGAGAAGTGGGGCAATGTGTTTTGGGGTGTATTTTTACATATACCCATGCTGGGTGAGAGAAATATCTCTGTAAATTGACAACTTTGAATAAAAATTTTTAAAAAGTTGTCGTTTACAGCGATATTTCTCACACACAGTATGGGTATATGTAAAAATACACCCCAAAACACATTGCCCTACTTCTCCTGAGTAAGGCGATACCACATGTGTGACACTTTTTTGCAGCCAAGATGCTCAAAGGGGCCCTAAAACCAATGGATTCTCACGCTTTAGGACCCCTAAAATGCCAGGACAGTATAAAAACCCCACAAGTGACCCCATTGTGGAAAGAAGACACCCCAAGGTATTCTGTGAGGGGTATGGCGAGTTCACAGAAAAAAAAAAATTGGCACAAGTTAGCGGAAATTGATTTTATTTTTTTTTTTTTACAGTCTCATATTCCACTAACTTGTGACAAAAAATTTTTTGCATGAACTCGCCATACCCCTCAGCGAATACCTTGGGGTGTCTTCTTTCTAAAATGGGGTCACATGTGGGGTATTTATACTGTCCTGGCATTTGAGGGTCTCCGCAATAATTACACGTATGGCCAGCATTAGGAGTATCTGTGATTCTCCTTATATTGAGCATACGGGTAATGAGATTTTTTTTTTCCGTTCAGCCTCTGCGCTGAAAAAAAAAAAAAATGAACGGCACAGATTTTTTCATTCGCATCGGTCAATGTGGATGAAAAAATCTGTGCCAAAATCAGTGACTGCGGTGTGGTGGGCCTGGCGCTAGCTACCTAACAAGTAGCTAACTAACTGGCGGTGATAAGCGACCCTTATGCCCCATTCACACGTCCGAAATTCTGTTTGCGGAACGGAATTGCGGACCCATTCATTTCTATGGGGACAGACTTTGTCCCGCTCGGATCCGCGCTTCCGGGTCTGCACTTCCGTTCCGCAAAAATATAGAACATGTCCTATTCTTGTCCGCAATTGCGGACAAGAAAAAGCATTTTCTATATAGTTCTGGCAATGTGCGGATCTGCAAAATGCGGAAAGTACATTGCCGGTGTCCGTGTTTTGAGGATCTGCGGATCGGATCTGCGGATCGGATCTGCGGATCGGATTCGCGGATCGGATCCGTGAATCCACGGATCCGCAAAACACATATGGACGTCTGAATGGAGCCTTACAAGGGGTGTGATCAATGACAGGGGGGTGATCAGGGGGTCTAGATGGGTGATCAAGGGGTTAATAGGTGAGGGGGGGGGGTCGGGGATGGTTAGTGTAGTGTTTGGTGCAACTTTACAGTGTTACCTGGTCCTCTGGTGGTCGATCCCAGCAAATGGGACCACCAGAGGACCAGGTAGCAGCTATATCAGACACTGTTCACAAAACAGCGTCTGATATAGCTGTTTGATGCGATTTTATTCGCATCTACAGCCTGCCAGCGATGGATCATCGCTGGCAGGCTGTAGCCTAACTGCCGAGACGCGCTTCTCTGTGAACGCGCGTTCACAGGAAGTCTCGGCTCTCACGAGATGACGCGCCGACGCGTCATCTCAGAGCTACAGGACCGCCCGCAGGACGCATCCCTGCGTTAGGCGGTCCTGTACTGGTTAATCCATGCAGCTGCAGTGTGCCCAGCTTGTAACTTCACTTCTATTGATTTGAGCTACTGGGTCCACTACTGGGTCACCTCCCCACCATTTGTAATTGACTTGTTCGACTCCTAAAAATAAAAGTCCAATGGGGTATTTATTATGCATCTTTTTAAAATGTGACAGAACACTATGAGTAAAACATAACCATAGCAAAGGCAGGTGCACTCTGCGGCAATACTAAACCCTCACACTGATAAAATTGAGAGGTTAGTTCGACACAACTGTCAACACAACATGCACAACTGCATATGGGTTGAGCATATCCTGCTTGTTAAACACCACACCACGTTTTCTAATGGTTTGTATAATATGTTTGGAGGTGTATAAACTCCAATTTAAATGTGCCTGCTTTTCATCTACAGGCTACATTCAGGTGCAGCTGGTAGGCTCTGGGCCATATCAGTCGGTCTCGGGTGGGGCTCACAGGCACCTCCCACCTCCCATTGCAAGCATGGTTACATGCTGGAGGTCACTGTTGAGCTGTCTGTGAGTCAGGCCTTACGCTCCCGTAATGCCCAACGGCCCCTGGTATCACCCATACGGCACAGGTAGGTGATAGGGCCTCGGGCTACTTGAGAGACCTTGCCGTGGTGTCCGAGCTTAAGACATGTCCTCCTAGTAAGATGTGTCGAACTAACCTCTCAATTTTAACATCAGTGTGAGGGTTTAGTATTGCCGCAGAGTGCACCTGCCTTTGCTATGGTTATGTTTTTGATTGTTCTCCACATCCACATTATCGTTATCGTATGTAGGATAGTTATTGTGATACTTGTAGTCCGTTGCTGGCATCTTCCATTGTATGCATTTTTTGCTGTTGATTGCCCCTAGCAACGGACTACAAGTGCAGGATGTGCTCCCCTATATACATGCACAACTGCATATGGGTTGAGCATATCCTGCTTGCTAAACACCACACCACGTTTTCTAATGGTTTGTAGAGCATTATGAGTCTCAATTCCATTCTTAATATTCCTAATATGCTCCTGAACTCTAGTCTTCAATTTTCTCACTGTCCGTCCAACGTACAGGAGTCCACAAGGGCATTCTAGTATGTAAATGACCCCCGAGTGCTCGCATGTAATCTCCCCTTCCATTTTTAATCTTGATTCCTCCTTAGTGGACTGTACTTCACAACTTTTTAATCTCCTATTCTCTATCTTGTGCTTTTTACAAGGAAGACAAAAGCAGCACCATGTAAATTTGTGATCCACCTAGCCTGCAGACATCACCACTGAAGAAGGGGCGTACCCCGAAACGCGTATAGTGTGTTTTGCAGTATACTTGGACTTTTAAGATTTGTCTCCGGAGACTTAGCCCACTAAGGCTTATGAATCTTATGCCCTCTTTTGAATAAAAGGAGGGACCTGCAATAGTGCCGTGATCCGCACTCATATCGGCCTTAAATGTGAGTCGCATCCACATTGTCTTTCTTCAAGGACCTGCGAAAACACCGCCCACTTCAATTATGTCACAGTCACGTGGATTCAGCTGATCACGTGAGACGCCGCACCAGCCTGAGAAGCCAGCACGGGACGCCGCGCACGGTCCGGTCAGAGACATCAGCAGTACTTTAATGGGCATTGTATATGTCCATTGACAAAGTACATGTGGATATCACGCTATATATGCAATCACCTCCTGCGAAACCTTGAGTAAGAAGACGGCCTCCTATCCCACTAGGCACTGGCAGTGTATACTCTATACCTCTAGTACCTTTACTTAAACACCAGTATCAACTGCTTACCCCACTATATATTGCTCAAGATAAAAGACAGTCCATAATTACTATACCTCAAGTGAGTGGACCATACTCTCTGTTAGTGGACTGTCCATTGGTCCCCACAGGTGTATATTGTTTTTATACTGTTTTAGTTTTTTATCTTTATTTTTATATCTACCATTTTAGGTTATTTTTTGTATCTGTAATTGTATTAATAAATGCATGTATATCTACATTGGGTCCATCTGATCCCTATATTTATGTGTGCCCCCCACTTCTTTTTCTTCCAATATTAACGCTTTCTGGCCTGGGTGTTGCCAGGGGTGAGCATTAACGTTCTAAACCTTAGCACAACCTGCATGACCAGGCATCTACATGCAAAGCATGAATTGCAGTGGAGTAAACACCTTAAAAGCAAGGAACTCACTCAGGCTCCCCATGCTGCTTCTTCTGCTGCTGCCTCGGCCTATTCCTCCGCCTCAGGAGGAATGATGGCCCCTGCCGCCCACCAAACAGAGGATGTGCCACTGACACCACCACCTGCGTCACCAAGCATCTCCACCATGTCACACAGCAGCGTTCAGCTCTCCATCTCACAAACCTTGGAGAAAAAGCGTAAATTCCCACCTAGCCACCCTTCGAGCCCTGGGCCTGAATGCCAGGATTTCTAAACTACTGGCCTTTGAAATGCTGTCATTCAGGCTGGTGGACACAGACAGCTTCAAACAGCTGATGGCGATGGCTGTCCCACAGTATGTCGTTCCCAGCCGCCACTACTTATCCAAGAGAGCCATGCCTTCCCTGCACAACCAAGTATCCGATAAAATCAAGTGTGCACTGCGCAATGCCATCTGTGGCAAGGTCCACCTAACCACAGATACATAGACCAGTAAGCACGGCCAGGGATGCTATATCTCCCTAACTGCACACTGGGTAAATGTAGTGGAGGCTGGGCCCCAGGCGGAGAGTTCTTTGGCGCACGTCCTTCCGCCAAGTATCGCAGTGCATCATTCTTTGCCTCCTGTAGCCTCCTCCTCCTACTCGGCTTCCTCCTCCTCTGGTTCCACCTGCTCATCCAGTCAGCCACACAACTTCACCACAAACTTCAGCACAGCCCGGGGTAAACGTCAGCAGGCCATTCTGAAACTCATATGTTTGGGGGACAGGCCCCACACTGCGCAACAGTTGTGGCGGGGTATTGAACAACAGACTGACGAGTGGTTGCTGCCGGTGGGCCTCAAGCCTGGCCTGGTGGTGTGCGATAATGAGCGACATCTCGTCGCAGCTCTGGGACTAGCCGGTTTGATGTACATCCCTTGCCTGGCGCATGTGCTGAATTTGGTGGTGCAGAAGTTCATTCACATCTACCCCGACATGTCAGAGCTGCTGCATAAAGTGCGGTCCGTCTGTGTACGCTTCCAGCGTTCACATCCTGCCGCTGCTCGCCTGTCTGCGCTACAGCGTAACTTTGGCCTTCCTGCTCACCGCCTCATAAGCGATGTGCCCACCAGGTGGAACTCCACGGGTCAGTCGCACTGCGGAACAGCACCACTTCACCACCAATGACTGGGCCTCCATACGAGACCTGTGTGCCCTGTTGCGCTGTTTTGAGTACTCCACCAACATCGCCAGTGGCGATGAAACTGTTATCAGCGTTACAATACCACTTCTATGTCTCCTTGAGAAAACACTTAGGGCGATGATGGAAGAGGAGGTGGCCCAGGAGGAGGAAGATGAGGGGTCATTTTTAGCACTTTCAGGCCAGTCTGTTAGAAGTGGCTCAGAGGGAGGTTTTTTGCAACAGCAGAGGCCAGGTACAAATGTGGCCAGCCAGGGCCCACTACTGGAGAACGAGGAGGATGAGAAGGAGGTGGAGGAGGATGAGGATGAAGCAGGTTCACAGCGTGGTGGCACCCAACACAGCTCAGGCCCATCCCTGGTGCGTGGCTGGGGGGATACGGAGGACGATGACGATACACCTCCCACAGGGGACAGCTTGTCCTTACCTCTCGTTAGCCTGGTACACATGAGCCACTACATGCCTACGTGCCTGCGCAATGACAGCAGAGTTGCCCACCTTTTACCGTGTGTGGACTACTGGGTTGCCACCCTGCTGGATCCCCGGTACAAAGACAATGTGCCCACCTTACTTCCTGCACTGTAGCGTGATAGGAAGATGCGCGAGTACAAGCGCACGCTTTTAGACGCGCTCCTGAGAGCATTCCCAAATGTCACAGTGGAACAAGGGGAAGCCAAAGGCGAAGGCAGAGGAGGAGCAAAGAGGTCGCCAGTGCAGCTGTGTTATGGCCAGCTCCTCTGAGGGCAGGGTTAGCATGGCAGAAATGTGGAAAAGTTTTGTCACCACGCCACAGCTAACTGCACCACCACCTGATACGGAACGTGTTAGCAGCATTTCACTAACATGGTTGAACAGTACGTGTGCACACCCCTCCACGTACTGCCTGATGGTTCGGCCCCATTCAACTTCTGGGTCTCCAAATTGTTCACGTGGCCAGAGCTAGCCTTTTATGCCTTGGAGGTGCTGGCCTGCCCAGCAGTCAGCGTTTTGTCTGAACGTGTATTCAGCACGGCAGGGGGTGTCATTACTGACAAACGCAGCTGCCTGTCCACAGCCAATGTGGACAAGCTGACATTCATAAAAATGAACCAGGCATGGATCCCACAGGACCTGTCCATCCCTTGTGCAGAATAGACATTTATAACTGCCTCCCCCTCAACCATATATTCTTGTACTCCGGGGCACTTCTTTATTGAATCCTCTTTTTTTAATTTTACCATTATATTGCGGTGCAACCAAAAGTTGAATGAACCTCTCCTCCGTCTAGGTGTCAGTGGCCTAATTATCTGAAAGTGGCCTGTTCCAGTGGTGGGTGACATGACGCCTGATTCTCTGCTATGCGACCTCTCTCCTCCGTCTGGGTGCCAGGGGCCTAATTATCGAAAAGTGGCCTTCTCCAATGGTGGGTGACTTGAAGCCTGATTCTCTGATATGGGACCTCTCTCCAATTGATATTGCTTAATTTTTATTTATTTTATGTTATTTTAATTCATTTCCCTATCCACATTTGTTTGCAGATTTGGGATTTACCTACATTTTGCTGCCTTTTGCAGCACTCTAACCCTTTACTGGACTATTTTACAGCCTTTTTAGTGCCCAAAAGTTCGGGTCCCCATTGACTTTAATGAGGTTTGGGATGAAGTTCGGGTCGAGTTCGGATCCCGAACCCGAACATTTTCGGGAAGTTCGGCCGATCTTCTCGAACCCGAACAACCAGGTGTTCGCTCAACTCTACTCACAAAAGAGAGAACATTTCTGGATTCAGCATCGTCATCATCATCATAGAAAGAACACCCAAGAAAGAGGGGTCTATCAATATAAAAGTGATGGTGAGACATGCGATGATGGACCACCCAGCTTTCCTTGGAGCAGAAGTGTGATTCCTACTAGGACTTGCTAAGAGGCATAAAGAATGATATTTCATTTTATTAAGACTAATTGGATAATGTGGGTGAAATCATATCACCCAGATTGGCGAATACATAAACACATTAATTAATTGATCATCTCCATATTGAGATGTAGTCTTAGGATATTGTGAGGCTTCATTCTACCTGCAGAAGAATCAAGACTCATAATCTAGCAAAATATTACATGATTGTATGTGTGTGTATATATATATATATATATATATATATATATATATGTAATTTAACTTCTTGTTTTGATATCCTAACCAAATAATAGCTTTGTTATAATGTGACAAGTTGCTTCTACCCACATGTATTGCTAAGCTTATATTGCTTTATATCGATGATAACATTGTGTTTATTTACCTATTTTAAGTAATGCTTTATATCAATGTCGTATATATTCATTGGCATATATCATTCTGTTTAGTTATGTTTAGAACCTTGTAACCAATAAATTTGCATATTTTTATAATACTTTCATATTATTATTTAATGTCAAAACTACATCTTTAGCATTAATGTCATCTCACATGAAAAGAACTTATTATCTAAGGAAATAGTCGGCCTCAGATGTGAATTGTATTGATTGGGTTATCTACAATTCACCAGGTCATGATTTCAGGAAGTTATGTAAAATCTTGATTAATTATTTATATGACCATAATTAATAATTCTTAATTGAATTATAATAAACCCGACATACTACACCGGGCCCGCTGTAGTAATGTAGTTACAGGCGATGTTTAAAACTAAGGTATAATCTTAATGCTGCCAGTATTACCCTACCTAGTATAATGTAAGATTGCAGCCAGAACTGGAGTCAGGAGGCTATATGTCATCCACAGATTCCCCCCATAGCAGTGTCATCCCCAGATACCCCCATACAGTGCCATCCACAGATGCCCCCATACAGTGCCATCCACAGATGCCCCCATAACAGTGCCATTCCCTGCTCCCCCATATAACAGTGCGTCATCCCCAGATGCCCCCATACATTGCCATCCCCAGCTCCTTCACACATAACAGTGCGTCATCCCCAGATGCCCCCATACAGTGCCATCCACAGATGCCCCCATAGAGTGCCATCCCCAGATGCCCCCATAACAGTGCATCATCCCCAGATGCCCCCATACAGTGCCATCCACAAATGCCCTGATAACAGTGCCATCGCCAGATGCCCCCATAACAGTGCCATCCCCAGTTCCCCCATAATAGTGCGTCATAATACTGTCATGCACAGAACACCATTAGTATACCTTTTGGTTCAAAATATTTATTTTATTATTTTCCTCCTCAAAAACCTAGGTGATTCTTAAGGGCAGGTGCATCTTATAGGGTGAAAAAATATGGTAAATGTATGCTTTATAATGTACTCAATCCACAAGATTCAGATTTTTTTACCCCTTTCGCCGCAAAAAAAGGGTATATGTTTGAATCTTGTTTTCTCATCCGACTCCTCCTCCGACTCCTCTTCCATACAGAATATATATGCCCTCACTACAATCTTTTGTAGAGTTCGCTCTGCTTCAGGCCCTCACCTCCAATGCTTTATACCGTCTGCTCACCTGTAGCACATCACTGCAATGTTTTATGGGGTTCGTTAGGCTTCAGGCCCTCACCTGTAATGCTTTATACCGTCTGCTCACCTGTAGGCCATCACTGCAATGATTTATGGGGTTTGCTAGGCTTCAGGCCCTCACCTCCAATGCTTTAAACCGTCTGCTCACCTGTAGCCCATCACTGCAATGTTTTATGGGGTTCGTTAGGCTTCAGGCCCTCACCTGTAATGCTTTATACCGTCTGCTCACCTGTAGCCCATCACTGCAATGATTTATGGGGTTCGCTAGGCTTCAGGCCCTCACCTCCAATGCTTTATACAGTCTGCTCACCTGTAGCCCATCACTGCAATGTTTTATGGGGTTCGCTCTGCTTCAGACCCTCACCTCCAATGCTTTATACCGTTTGCTCACCTGTAAGACCATCACTGCAATGATTTATGGGGTTCACTATGCTTCAGGCCCTTACCTCCAATGCTTTATACCGTCTGCTCATCTGTAGCCCATAACTGCAATGATTTATGGGGTTCGCTATGCTTAAGGCCTTCACCTCCAATGCTTTATACCATCTGCTCACCTGTAGGCCATCACTGCAATGATTTATGGGGTTCGCTAGGCTTCATACCCTCACCTCTAATGTTTTATACAGTCTGCTCACCTTCAGGCCCTCACTACAATTCTTCATTGGGTCCGCTCACCTTGAGGACCTCAACTATAATGTTTTAGACGGTAACCAGAACGCCCTTGCTCCAAATGTTTTTGTGGGTCACCAGTAGGCCATCAATGATAATTTTTCAAGGGTGTGTATGATGCCCTTCTTTGTGTGAAATAAAGGGTGTATTTGAGTGCCGGTTCCTTGTAAATTTTGCCAGCCCTTTCACTTAGTGCATAGGCTTTATGAGTGCAGCAGTGTACCTGAACAATTGTAGCACCATGTAAATGAGGCCCTCCTTTATGTGACATACAAGCTGTATCGGAGTGCTTCTTCCTTGCAATTTTTGGCAGCATTTGCACTGTATATACAATTGAATATCCAGGAAATAATGTTTCCTACCAATCTTACCTCTAAAAATGTCTTTTTTTTGTTGTTGAGGGGGTGGGATTTTGGGGCGTGATTTTGTCGCTATGTAAAAGTAGCGGACAGCTGGGACAATATGATTCCCAGCTGCGACATTGGAGTCCAAGATGCATCCAAACATGGTCCCCATGCTGTTTCAGATCCATTTCAGTGGTGTTTCTTTCACTTTCTGACCTTTTCCAATGGACCAGGCACCCTCCCCTCATCCGAGCAGGGGGTGCCTGGTTGTCTCCCATTGACTTCCATTATACTCAGGTGCTCGACCGAGCACACGAATATCGCTATGTGTTCGGACAGAGTACCTGAACACCCGAACACTTTGGTGCTCGATTATCACTACATGTAATCAAACATATAAGACATAAGGCAAGAGTGTGTTGTAGAAATTCCCTTTGTAGCCATGCTGCGCTAAAGTGCACCAAACACAAGGAATTCCCCCGTGCTTAAAAGCACATGTAATAAGCTCTTTTGTGTAAGGATCGGAGGTATCTCTTCAGAGTCATAGAGTCAAGACGAGTTGATCCTTTCATCGTGCTGATTCCGTTCCAAAAAGGGGGGCCAGCACAGTATCTGTTTATTTCTTATAGCTCACCAAACAGGAAGTGAAAAAACAGGAAGTGATGTCTACAACCAACATCACTTCCTCATCAATACCCCAACATAACAAGAAGTGACAACAGAAAAGTGACCAGACAGGAAGTGACATCAACATGTACATATGAAAAGGAAAGGGGACCACACCAAGATAGCTGAACAGGGAAATGCACACACCTCATTCCTGTAAAGATGAGTCATGTCTATTGTCCTAAACATCCATGTGCTTGACCATCCCCCATCATCAGCATGGACCCCACTCAATACTGCTCAGAGTGACCAGTACCTAAGTGAGATCATTCTAGTCGTTCTTACTGGTCTGAGACTATCTGCGGAGACATTGCTAATGCGGTTATCCTTATACGGTACCAGTATATGGAGAAGACAGATTATCAATGTCTTCTTATAAAATCAGATATGCATCCAAAAGGGAACATGTTTTCAAGCCCATGAGAAGGTTTTTACACTGACGGTTTTAGCGCTTGTCCCGATCCAACCCAAGTACCCTCTGCTAGAGCGCTCCTCGGTTACATCCGACACAGTGAGGCAGATGACAATACCTAAAACACACACATCCTAGAATAAAATATCCACATATAATAAAATTTCCACAACAAGTGTGTCACGACGGGAGGTGGGGAAAACCCCCCGCCGTGCAATGTCCGCGGCCGCGGGGCCAAACGGGCTAAAAGCAGGGACAAGGGAACCGCTAATCTAGCACGTCCCTAAAGCTGGCCCTGGTCTCCTACGTGTATGGGCCGACCCCAAGGGTGGGAGGGCCCATACGACAGGAACCTAAAGCCCTGGACAACCCTGCTCGACCCTGGAACTAACAGGGCAGAGACCACCTGCTCCCCCAGGGACACGGAGGAGCAGAAGTCTCCCGAGGCCCCTCTGCAGCCGGGACCCGAACAGTGTGAGCCCGCACGGCAGGCAAGTTACATAGGAAACATATACAAGGAACCCAC
This sequence comes from Bufotes viridis, assembly GCA_033119425.1. Lineage (NCBI taxonomy): Eukaryota > Metazoa > Chordata > Amphibia > Anura > Bufonidae > Bufotes > Bufotes viridis. The sequence continues at coordinate 501,010,931 of CM065589.1, read as the reverse complement.
ACTTACCTGCCGTGCTGAAGACTGAGAAGCAGCGCCAGGACCTCCCGGACCCCCAAGCGGACATCAGATGCCTGGGGGAGGCCTGGCCGGGCAACACACCATCCGGTATATGCTATACCCCTCCGGGTAAGCAAGCCCCTTCCGGAGCAGACATACCAACAAACTGCAACATACAAACCCACAACAAAGACATAACCAAGTGAGGGAAAGGGTAAGCAGAAGCACACAGGAGGGGAATACAATCAAACAGAGAAAACAATATAACAAATAAGGGTGGCTCACGCAGACATAAAGGTGGGATCCAAACACACTCCAGCCATGCACACACCATGGCTGAACAAACAAAACTGACCTCAGGTTCCACACACAAGGTAATAAGGAGGCCTGAGGTCACACCCACAATGCAGCCACACCTTAGCCACACCTTAACCCCGTGCACGCCACACATACACAGAAGAAACTAAACAAGGGAATCGTGCACAGGAAAGGGGGAATGACACATATGCACCACAAGTACCAGCGGCAACCACATGTGAGGCAACAAACAGACAGCCCTCACATGCGGCAAGAACACCTCGCCGCCGGCAAGTGCATGCGGCACAACAAACACGACCGCAGCCTCGGTCGTGGCGCGCTGGTTGCCAACGGCAACCGCATGCCGCAATCACGAGTCACGACTCCCAACGCTGGTCGTGACACTCCCACTCCTCAAAGCCCCCCCAACAAAAAAGGACAGTTGGAAGGGCAAACCACCAGGGAGGGGGAGGGGCAATGCAAAGTAACGACGGCATCGCCCAAAAGGTGCCCGTCTCTTCCCCAAGACTCCCGCCAAGCTACCTGGACCAACAAAGGCCCCAGGCAGCCAACAGAACAGGCAGTCTGAGGAAAAGCACCGACACCTAGTCCAATTCAGGGCAAAGCTCCTACTCCAGGTCGCTGCCCCCAGCCATACTCCCAAATCCGCACGCAGCCAGATTGCAAGGGAAATGTAGGGAGCCAACGACCGGAGCTAGGAACCCTGAAAAGGAGGAGGGGAACCCTACGTCCGGCTCAGGGGAGGCTCTTACTCCAGGTCGTTGCCCCCAGCCATACTCCCAAATCCGCACGCAGCCAGATTGCAAGGGAAATGTAGGGAGCCAACGACCGGAGCGAGGAACGCTGAAACGGACGAGGTGGGGGAAAGGAGGAGGACACCACCACGGACACAATTAGGGAGGTGACGGGGAAAAGCCACCCAGCGTGCCGTAGGCAGTGTTAACCCTCGTGACGTTCTCCCTCCGGAGAACGCGCACACGTGCCAACAAGAGCAGGCGACGCATGCTGCACCCTCTTTCGAAGGCAGGAGTCGCGGAGCCATTATTTGTTATAATGTCACGACGGGAGGTGGGGAAAACCCCCCGCCGTGCAATGTCCGCGGTCGCTGGGCCAAACAGGGCTAAAAGCAGGGACAAGGGAACCGCTAATCTAGCATGTCCCTAAAGCTGGCCCTGGTCTCCTACGAGTATGGGCCGACCCCAAGGGTGGGAGGGCCCATACGACAGGAACCTAAAGCCCTGGACAACCCTGCTCGACCCTGGAACTAACAGGGCAGAGACCACCTGCTCCCCCAGGGACACGGAGGAGCAGAAGTCTCCCGAGGCCCCTCTGCAGCCGGGACCCGAACAGTGTGAGCCCGCACGGCAGGCAAGTTACATAGGAAACATATACAAGGAACCCACACTTACCTGCCGTGCTGAAGACTGAGAAGCAGCGCCAGGACCTCCCGGACCCCCAAGCGGACATCAGATGCCTGGGGGAGGCCTGGCCGGGCAACACACCATCCGGTGTAAGCTATACCCTCCGGGTAAGCAAGCCCCTTCCGGAGCAGACATACCAACAAACTGCAACATACAAACCCACAACAAAGACATAACCAAGTGAGGGAAAGGGTAAGCAGAAGCACACAGGAGGGGAATACAATCAAACAGAGAAAACAATATAACAAATAAGGGTGGCTCACGCAGACATAAAGGTGGGATCCAAACACACTCCAGCCATGCTCACACCATGGCTGAACAAACAAAACTGACCTCAGGTTCCACACACAAGGTAATAAGGAGGCCTGAGGTCACACCCACAATGCAGCCACACCTTAGCCACACCTTAACCCCGTGCACGCCACACATACACAGAAGAAACTAAACAAGGGAATCGTGCACAGGAAAGGGGGAATGACACATATGCACCACAAGTACCAGCGGCAACCACATGTGAGGCAACAAACAGACAACCCTCACATGCGGCAAGAACACCTCGCCGCCGGCAAGTGCATGCGACACAACAAACACGACCGCAGCCTCGGTCGTGGCGCGCTGGTTGCCAACGGCAACCGCATGCCGCAATCACGAGTCACGACCCCAACGCGGGTCGTGACAAAGTGTAACAGGATCAGATATACTGATCATGTCAATGGTCAAAACATCATATGCCTCAGAGGTATACTTAGCTCTCCTTACATGCATCGATACACACAGACCTGTGCTGGCATCCTGCGTATGGCAGCAGCGCTTGTAGTGTCCCTCGTTGTGCTTTTTAAGCTCGCTCGGGATGCCAGCCACACCTCCCTTACCTGTCATGTGGTCACCACGTGACCGGGTTATGTGTTCCGGCCAGGTGACACCCACCCACCAGGTCGTTCCTCCCTGTGTTGTCGCTATAGGCTTGGAGGGGGAAGTATTTAGGGCATGAACCACCCCCAAAATTCCCATGTATAATTTGTGCACTTCCGGTCATTAAATTAGTGATCCAAGGTGCAACCAGGGCATTAACATGGCAATAGGTATACATAATCACTCTGCGTCATGCAAGAAATCAGTGACCATTTTTGGACAGATGGGTCAAATTAAAAATAAGAATGACACAAAGAGAGCCAAAATCACATATTGGGATGGTACCAAATCATCAAGCATTGATGTGGACGATAACACACATATCCAATCATGGATCATATAGCCTAGCCAAAGATATTTTGTGAATTAAATCGGAAGTAACTCCTAGGTGACAACATGGGGATGGATTACATATATAAGTGTAATAAAATATGGCAGCCTTGCAGCCACTACTCATAACGGCCACCTGGCTGCTTTAGGTCAGAAAACACTCTGTATGTGAAATACAGTTAGATAAAACAGCCATACAGCAATTGCTCATTAAGGCCCCTTGGCTGCACTGTTTTAAGTTTGAAGATCCACCAAGTTTCTCGCTGTAGTATTTTCCTGTCCCAATCTCCACCTCTCATCGGAACAGGCACCAATTTAATGCCCATGAATTTATTTCCAGAATATATCCCCCCATGGTGACTTACAATATATTTTGAAAAGGGGGTATCCCTGCCGTGTTGCATATCACCCAGGTGTTCACCTATGCATCTTCTCAATTCACGAGTGGTCTTGCCCACATACTCCAGGCCACATATACAGGTTGCTTTGTATATAACCCCTCTGGATAATAAATTGTCTGATCATATGTTTCTGGGTGACACCACTCGTAAATTCCCGGCCCTGGGTAATATGTGCACACGCCACACACCCACTGCATCGATAGCAACCCCACACCGGCCGAAGCCAGCCTACTCCTTTCTTTCTGGACGGATCATTAAAATGGCTATGAACAAGCCGATACTGTAGGCTGTGCCCTCTACGGTAGGTGATCTGTGGGGTGCTGGTTATCACACGCTTGATATCGCAGTCTAGTTGAAGTATCTCCCAGTGCTTTAAAATCACCTCTTTCTCTGCTACTCCATCACATGTAGCAATGAGGTGTATTGGATTAGTGACCTCCTTATTTTTCAAATGGTGCAAAAGTTCTGTTCTATTGCTTTTTAATGCCCTCTGATAAGCCCTTTATAAGACAGAATCCGGATAACCCTATTCTAAAAACCGTTCCCTTAGGTCTCCTGCTTGTTGTTTAAAAGAGACGAACAGTTCCTCCTGATTCCACCGAGATACCCCGTTTAAGGGGCTGAGGGTTATGGCTATCCCATCTTAACAGGGAATTTTTTGCAGTGGGTTTTCTGTATGTTTTCGTTTGACCTTCACCCCATGGTCCTTTCATAATCTCAATATCAAAGAAAGGGAGAGTATTATTCCCCAGTTGAGAGGTAAACCGTAAGCCTATATCATTTTGGTTGATCGCCAACATCAGCTGTTTAAAACCATCCTTGATCCCTCTCCAGATCACAAAGACATTGTCTATGTATCTAGCCCACAAGATGATGTCCACAGTAGATGGAATGGGTGGTTCCCCAAATCCAATGTTCTTTTCCCACCAGCCCAGGAACAAATTAGCGTACGATTGGGCACAAGGACTCCCCGCCGCCGTACTTTGCATGCAGATAGATTGCTCCAATATATTCGCTCCAAGAATGCGCAAATCATCAATTGATGCGCATATTTTTGTGCAATACGGGCAACTTCAAATTTTAGCAGCTCTGACTACATATTACTGATTGGTGCACTAAGTATTGCTGTGAACTTGTGACATCACAGCACTATGTCTGTAGCATGTATGTGTGGACAGCAGAACCTATCACCCCCTAACACCCTGTACTGGATCCTATCAGGTACACTGTCTATATCACTATCTAAGCTACACTGATTTTCTCACACTAACTATCTACATGACAGCACAACCTGAGACTGACCTCCTCTGATAAGACAGGAAAAAACACAGAGAGGTTAAAAACCCCACCCTTAACCCACATCGCCAGTGTTTTTTCCTGTCCTGTCAAGGAAGGAGTTCCAGAGAGGGAGCTCACCTGGGTTCCTATTCTAACCTTTTTTGCTTGTGCAGCTTCCATTATAGACCAGAGGTCGGTTCCAGAGGTCCGGCTCTTCCCTCCTCTTGTATGGTCTGTGCCTGGGCCTCCCTTGTGTGTGTGATGGTGGCCCAGGTGAAGCTCCCTCCTGCAGCGGTCCAGGAGGGCTTATTGCGGAGTGAAAAGGCGGCTGGAGCGACGCTAAGGCGCGCTTCCCTCCAGCCGCCAGCTGATGACGTCAGACGCTGAGGGGCGTGACTTGGCGTTGTGACGTCATGCAGTGCGCGGCTGGCATTTTTGGCTCGAGATTTAAAAGGAGCATTGCTAGTTCCAGCACGTTGCCCAGCGTTTCTCACCTGCCTGCAGTGTCTGGATTTACTGTGGATGGGAACCGAAGGATGAGTGCCCCTACCACCACTGGCTCTGGACCTGAGCCGCCCACTACTCTGGGTTCTGTGAGCAGCCTGTCTCAGGCACCCTCCTAATGTTACTTACCCTGTAGTGGTTGACCTTTCTCTCCCTTGTATGTTGCAGGGAGAAAAGGACTATTCCTCTTCTGCCAAGGTTAAACACAGGAAGTGTGGCCTATGTTCTAAGCGTCTGCCTTCCTCTGGGTCTAAACCTTTATGCAAAGAGTGTACCGCATCCGTTGTTAAGTCCGAGTCATCTAACCTGCTGGAGGAGATTAAGTCCATGGTTAGAGTGGAGGTCCAATCTGCCCTGGCCGCACCAGCACATGTTTTGAGCTGCCACCAAGTTCAACATACATTTTTGGGTTCAATAGTAGGCTTTTTTTTGCAATATCCTACATCAGGGGTTGTGCTTATTGTCACACCTTGAAATACAGGATAGAAATTGCTATATTTCATTGAGAGGTGAAATTCAATTGCTAAAATACCAATCCCCTAAATCAGTGGTTTCAGCTGTTGCTGGCTAGAGATGTCCCGAACTATTGTGTCCACTCCAGTCCTCAAAGACTCATCTGCCTCTTTCACACGAGCGTGTCTGGATTAGGTCCGGATGTGTTGCGGATGCGTTCAGTGAAAACTGTGCGATTTCACAGGCAAAGCCATTCAGTTTTGCCTGCAAATGCGTTCAGTTGTTCAGTTTTTTACGCCCGGGTGCAATGCGTTTTGATGCGTTTTTCAAGCGCGTGATAAAACACTGAAGGTTTACAAACAACATCTCCTAGCAACCATCAGTGAAAAACGCAACGCACCCGCACTTGCTTGCGGATGCAATGCGTTTTTCACGCAGCCCCATTCAGTTCTATGGGGCTAGGGCTGCGTGAAAAACACAGAATATAGAACATGCTGCGATTTTCACGCAACGCAGAAGTGATGCGTGAAAAAAACGCTCATGAACACAGACCCATTGAAATGAATGGGTCAGGATTCAGTGCGGATGCTATGCGTTCACGTCACATATTGCACCCGTGCGGAAAACTCGCTCATGTGAAAGGGGCCATCTGCTGTAAGGACAGCGTCCTGACAGCACCCCAAAAAGCCCTTTTTAGGGCTGGTAAATCAGTCTGCTTTTTTTTTTTTTATATATATATTGCAGTTGCCCACAGACTTCACTGTGTGCACACCACTCATATAGGGTGGCACAGTACCTTGCAGATAAAAAAGTCATTACATTTTTACCCTTTAATATAATTGCAGTTGCCTGCCAGTGTGTGTCAGTCCCACAGACTGTACTGTGCCCACTGCCCACCACTCATATAGAGTGACACAGTACCTTGCAGATAAAAAAGTCATTTCATTTTTACCCTTTAATATAATTGCAGTTGCCTGCCAGTGAGTGTCAGTCCCACAGACTGTACTGTGCCCACTGCCAGTGCCCACCACTCATATCGGGTGGCCCAGTACTTGCAGATAAAAAAAGTCATTTAATTTTACCCTTTAATATAATTGCAGTTGCCTACCAGTGTGTGTCAGGCCCACAGACTGTACTGTGCCCACTGCCAACCACTCATATCGGGTGGCACTGTACATTGCAGCGGCGCACGCGCAGTGACCTAAAGTTCAAATGAAGCGGACTGAGCATGAGTCTTTTTCCATCTCCCTGTTCCAAAAATCTATTGTCCTGATAAGGGACAAAACAAAGATTAAATTGATAGGAATAGTACTTAGTTAACACTAGTTGCATTGGTGGCAAATTCCATTGCAAGTGCCCAAAATTAGAAGGAAGTGGACAGAGCAAGCTTTTTTCTCTATCTCCCCATGCAAGGATTCAATTCAATACACGTCCCCTTATAGGGGACTTAACAAAGATTAAAATGGTAAGAATAGTAGTTCACACTATTTGTATTGGTGGCACAGTACATTGCGTGGCGCATGCGCAGTGCCCCAAATTAAAAGTAAGAGGACCGACCAATCATCTTTTTCCATCTGCTGGTTCCTAAAATCTATTCGATACACGTCCCCTGATAACACACCACTCATAAAGGGTGGCACAGTATATTGCACAATGCACTGCGCACGGCGCAGTGCCCCAAATTGGAAGGAAGAGGACCGACCAACCATATTTTTCCATCTTCCGGATCCTAAAATCTATTCCATATTCTGGCTCCTGATAGGGGACAAAACAGAGATTAAACTGGTAAGAACAGATTTTTTTAATTTAAAAAAAAAAGAGGACAGCCTCTGCGGAGCTGGGTATTTTTTGGCCGCGTTACTGAATGCTCATGCACAATGGCTGTAGGCTCATGCGTCCTTTTGCGGAGTTGACAAACCTGGTCAGGCAAACCCAAGGCAACATTATCGACCTCATCCCATAAGCGTTTTTTCTGGAGCGTGCCCTGCGAAGAGTGCTGGATCAGGCCTTAGATGAGCATGAAGAGGAAGAGTTGTGGTCACCATCACCACCAGAAGCAGCCTTGTCGTCGTTGATTGCTGGACCTGCGTCAATGCAGTGAGAGGAGTCTGAGAAGAGAAATAGGAGGAGGAAGGTGGCTTTGAGGAGGTGGAAGACCAACCACAGCAGGTGTCCCAGGGGGATTGTTGTCACCATTTGGGGACCTTTGGTGTTGTACGTGGCTGGGTGGAGGAAGAGACCTTCAATGAGGTCAGTGAGGACAAGAAACGGGACATGTCTAGCTTGGTATCCAACCTTGTGCAAATGGGGAGTTTGCGGTTGTGCAAATGTACTGTTTGCGGTTGTTTGCAGTGCGTTAAACGGGGAGTTTGGTCTGTTAGAATTTGGTCTGTCACTGTGAAGCGGGTGTAACCCTTACACTACCTGATCGATACAACATCATACCTGATCGTATACACACACTGGATGTTTTAAAGCACGTTATCCCAAACAATTTAGGAATGTTAGGTGATTTATGCCCTTTATGGATTAAAACCCGACTCGTGTCAAGTACGTTATTTTCCACGGGAGTTTTGCCATGGATGCCCCTCCAGTATGCCACAGTCCAGGTGTTAGTCCCCTTAAAAAAAACTGCTATCACTATTGTGGCCAGAAAGAGTCCCTGTTGGTTTTAAAATTCGCCTGCCTATTGACGTCTATGGTGGTTTGCCAAGTTCACCCGTTGGCGAACATTTGCGGAATTTCGCGTTCGCCGTTCGCTAACGTAAAATTTTATGTTCGCGACATCTCTACTGCTGGCCAAGTGTAACACTATCCGTCAAAGGATAGATTTTTTTTTCTGGGGTGAAATTGAATTGCCAAAATACCAATCCACTAAATCTGGGGTTCCAGCTATGGCTGGCCAAGGGTAATACTATCCGTCAAAGGGTAGATTTTTTTCTGGAATGAAATTAAATTGCCAAAATACCAATCCCATAAATCTGGTGTTCTAGATGTGGATGGCTAAGTTTAATACTGTCCATCAAAAGTATAGATTTTTACTGGGGTGAAATTCAATTGCCAAAACACCAATCCCCTAAATCAGTGGTTTCAGCTGTTGCTGGCCAAGTGTAATACTGTCTGTCAAAGGATAGATTTTTTTTCTGGGGTGAAATTCAATTGCCGAAATACCAATCCTCTAAATCTGGGGTTCCAGCTGTGGCTGTCCAGGTGTAATACTGTCCGTAAAAGGATAGATTTTTTTCTGGGGTGAAATTCAATTGCCAAAATACCAATCTCCTAAATCTAGTGTTCCAGCTGTGGCTGGATACGTTTAATACTGTCCGTAAAGGATAGATTTTTTTTCTGGGGTGAAATTCAATTGCCAAAATAAGAAACCCCTAAATCAGTGGTTTTAGCTGTGGCTGTTCAAGTGTAATACTGTCTGTAAAAGGATAGATGTTTTTTCTGTGGTGAAATTCAATTGCCAAAATACCAATCCCCTAAATCTGGTGTTCCAGCTGTGGCTGTCCAAGTTTTAATACTGTCCGTCAAAGGATAGATTTTTTACAGGGGTGAAATTCAATTACCAAAATACCTATCCCCTAAATCTGGTGTTCCAGCTGTGGCTGTCCAAGTTTAATACTGTCCGTCAAAGGATAGATTTTTTTCTGGGGTGAAATTCAATTACCAAAATACCTATCCCCTAAATGTGGGGTTCCAGCTGAGGCTGTCCAAGTGTAAGACTGTCCGTAAAAGGAGAGATATTTTTCGGGGGTTAAATTCAATTGCCAAAATACTAATCCCCTAAATCTGGGTTTCCAGCTGTGGCTGTCCAGGTGTAATACTGTCCGTCAAAGGATAGATTTTTTACTGGGGTGAAATTCAATTGCCAAAACACTAACCCCCTAAATCAGTGGTTTCAGCTATTGCTGGCCAAGTGTAAATCTATCCGTCAATGGATAAAAAAAAATTCTGGGGTGAAATTCAATTGCCAAAATACCAATCCCCTAAATCTAGGGTTCCAGCTGTGGCTGTCCAGGTGTAATACTTTCCGTAAAAGGATAGATTTTTTTCTGGGGTGAAATTCAATTGCCAAAATACCAATCCCCTAAATCTAGTGTTCCAGCTGTGGCTGGCTAAGTTTAATACAGTCCGTAAAGGATAGATTTTTTTCTGGGGTGAAATTCAATTGACAAAATACCAAACAACTAAATCAGTGGTTTCAGCTGTGGCTGGCCAAGTGTAATACTGTCCGTCAAACGATAGATTTTTTTTTCTGGGGTGAAATTCAATTGCCAAAATGCCAATCCCCTAAATCTGGTGTTCCAGCTGTGGCTGTCCAAGTTCTAATATTGTCCGTCAAAGGATAGATTTTTTACAGGGGTGAAATTCAATTACCAAAATACCTATCCCCTAAATCTGGTGTTCCAGCTGTGGCTGTCCAAGTTTAATACTGTCCGTCAAACGATAGATTTTTTTCTGGGGTGAAACTAAATTGCCAAAACACCAATCCCCTAAATCTGGTGTTCCAGCTGTGGCTGTCCAAGTGTAACACTGTCCGTCAAAGGATAGATTTTTTTCTGGGGTGAAATTCAATTGCCAAAATACCAATCCCCTAAATCTGGTGTTCCAGCTGTGGCTGTCCAAGTTGTAATACTGTCCGTCAAAGGATAGATTTTTTTCTGGGGTGAAATACAATTGCCAAAATTCCAATCCCCTAAATCTGGTGTTCCAGCTGTGGCTGTCCAAGTGTAATACTGTACTTCAAAAGATAGATTTTTTTCTGGGGTGAAATTCAATTGCAAAAATACCAATCCCCTAAATCTGGTGTTCCACCTGTGGCTGGCTAAGTTTAATACTGTCCGTCAAAGGATATATTTTTTTCTGGGGTGAAACTAAATTTTCCAAAATACCAATCCCCTAAATCAGTGGTTTCAGCTGTTGCTGGCCAAGTGTAATACTGTCCGTCAATGAGGATAGGGAAATGAATTAAAATAAAATAAAATAAATAAAAATTAACCAATATCAATTGGAGAGAGGTCCCATAGCAGAGAATCATGCGTCATATCACCCACCACTGGAGAAGGCCACTTTCAGTTATTTCGGCCCCAGCACCCAGACAGAGGAGAGAGGTCCCACAGCAAGAAATCATGCGTCATATCACCCACCACTGGAGAAGGCCACTCAGTTATTTCGGACCCAGCACCCAGACAGAGGAAAGAGGTCCCACAGCAAGGAATCATGCGTCATATCACCCACCACTGGAGAAGGCCACTTTCAGTTACTTCGGCCCAGCACCCAGACCGAGGATACAGGTCCCACAGCAAGGGATCATGCATCATATCACCCACCACTGTAGAAGGCCACTTTCAGTTATTTCGGCCCCAGCACCCAGACAGAGGAGAGAGGTCCTACAGTAAGGAATCATGAGTCTTTGCACCCACCACTAGAGAAGGCCACTTTCAGTTATTTCGGCCCAGCACCCAGACAGAGGAGAGGTTCAATCAACTTTGGGTTGCACCGCAAGATCATGGTAAAGTTAAAAAAATGCCCCGGAGTACAAGAATACATGGTTGAGGGGGAGGCAGTTATAAATGTCTATTCTGCACAAGAGAGGAAAAGGTCCTGTGGGATCCATGCCTGGTTCATTTTTAAGAACGTCAGCTTGTCCACGTTGGCTGTGGACAGGCGGCTGCGTTTGTCAGTAATGACGCCCCCTGTCGTGCTGAATACACGTTCAGACAAAACGCTAGCCGCCGGGCAGGCCAGCACCTCCAAGGCATAAAATTCTAACTCTGGCAACGTGGACAATTTGGAGACCCAGAAGTTAAATGGGGCCGAACCATCAGTCAGTACGTGGAGGGGTGTGCAGACGTACTGTTAAACCATGTTAGTGAAATGCTGCTAACACGTTCCGTATCAGGTGGTGGTGCAGTTAGCTGTGGCGTGGAGACAAAACTTTTCCACATTTCTGCCATGCTAACCCTGCCCTCAGAGGAGCTGGCCGTGACACAGCTGCGTTGGCGACCTCTTTCTCCTCCTCTGCCTTCGCCTTGGGCTTCCACCTGTTCCCCTGTGACATTTGGGAATGCTCTCAGGAGCACCTCTACCAGCGTGCGCTTGTACTCGCGCATCTTCCTATCACACTCCAGTGCAGGAAGTAAGGTGGGCACATTGTCTTTGTACCGGGGATCCAGCAGGGTGGCAACCCAGTAGTCCGCACACGTTAAAATGTGGGCAACTCTGCTGTCGTTGCGCAGGCACTGCAGCATGTAGTCGCTCATGTGTGCCAGGCTCCTCAGAGGTAAGGACAAGCTGTCCTCTGTGGGAGGCATATCGTCATCTTCCTTCTTATCCCCCCAGCCACGCACCAGTGATGGGCCTGAGCTGTGTCGGGTGCCACCCCGCTGTGAACCTGCTTCATCCTCATCCTCCTCCACCTCCTCCTCATCCTCCAGTAGTGGGCCCTGGCTGGCCACATTTGTACCTGGCCTCTGCTGTTGCAAAAAACCTCCCTCTGAGCCACTTCTAACAGACTGGCCTGAAAGTGCTAAAAATGACCCCTCATCCTTCTCCTCCTGGGCCACCTCCTCTTCCATCATCGCCCTAAGCGTTTTCTCAAGAAGACATAGAAGTGATATTGTAACGCTGATAACGGTGTCATCGCCACTGGCCATGTTGGTGGAGTACTCGAAACAGCACACAGGTCCCGCATGGAGGCCCAATCATTGGTGGTGAAGTGGGGCTGTTCCGCAGTGCATCTAACGTGTAGCTGAAACTCCGCTATGGCATGCTGCTGCTCGCACAGTCTCTCCAGCATGTGCAAGGTGGAATTCCACATGGTGGGCACGTCGCATATGAGGCGGTGAGCGGGAAGGCCGAAGTTCCGCTGTAGCGCAGACAGGCGAGCAGGGGCAGGATGTGAACGCCGGAAGCGCGCAGAGACAGCCCGCACTTTATGCAGCAGCTCTGACATGTCGGGGTAGTTGTGAATGAACTTCTGCACCCCCAAATTCAGCACATGCGCCAGGCAAGGGATGTGCATCAAACCGACTGGTCCCTGAGCTGCGACGAGATTTCGCCCATTATCGCACACCACCAGGCCGGGCTTGAGGCCCACCGGCAGAAACCACTCGTCGGTCTGTTGTTCAATACCCCGCCACAACTCCTTCGCGGTGTGGGGCCTGTCCCCCAAACATATGAGTTTAAGAATGGCATGCTGACCCCGGGCTGTGCTGAAGTTGGTGGTGAAGGTGTGTGGCTGACTGGATGAGCTGGTGGAAGCAGAGGAGGAGGAAGCCGAGTAAGAGGAGGAGGCTACAGGAGGCAAAGAATGATGCCCTGCGATCCTTGGCGGCGGAAGGACGTGCGCCAAGGAACTCTCCGCCTGGGGCCCAGCCGCCACTACATTTACCCAGTTTGCAGTTAGGGAGATATAGCGTCCCTGGCCGTGCTTACTGGTCCATGTATCTGTGGTTAGGTGGACCTTGCCACAGATGGCGTTGCGCAGTGCACACTTGATTTTATCGGATAGTTGGTTGTGCAGGGAAGGCACGGCTGTCTTGGAGAAGTAGTGGGGGCTGGGAACAACATACTATGGGACAGCAATCGCCATCAGCTGTTTGAAATTGTCTGTGTCCACCAGCCTGAATGACAGAATTTCAAAGGCTAATAGTTTAGATGTGCTGGCATTCAGGCCCAGGGCTCAAGGGTGGGTAGGTGGGAATTTACGCTCTTTTCTCCAAGGTTTGTGAGATGGAGAGCTGAACACTTCCGTGTGACATGGTGGAGATGCTTGGTGACGCAGGTGGTGGTGTCGGTGGCACATCCTCTGTTTGGTGGGCGGCAGGTGCCAACGTTCCTCCTGAGGCGGAGGAAGAGGCCGAGGCAGCAGCAGAAGAGGGAGCAGGGGGAGCCAGAGTGAGTTCCTTGCTTTTAAGGTGTTTACTCCACTGCAATTCATGCTTTGCATGTAGATGCCTGGTCATGCAGGTTGTGCTAAGGTTCAGAACGTTAATGCCTCGCTTCTGGCTCTGATGGCACAACGTGCAAACCACTCGAGTCTTGTCGTCAGCACGTTGTTTTAAGAAGTGCCATGCCAGGGAACTCCTTGAAGCTGCCTTTGGGGTGCTCGGCCCCTGGTGGCGGTGGCCAGTAGCAGGCGAACTCTCTTGGAGGCGGCTGTTCTGCTATTGCCCCCTGCTCTCGCTTTTGCTACGCTGTTGGCTCAGTCTCACCACTGCCTCTTCCTCTGAACTATGAAAGTCTGTGGCACAACCTTCATTCCATGTGGGGTCTAGGACCTCATCGTCCCCTGCATCGTCTTCCACACAGTCTTCCTCCCTGACCTCCTGTTCGGTCTGCACACTGCAGAAGGACGCAGCAGTTGGCACTTGTGTTTCGTCATCATCAGAGACGTGCGGACTGCGATGAGATGGTATTCCCATGTCCTCATCATCAGGAAACATCAGTGGTTGTGCATCAGTGCATTCTATGTCTTCTACCACTGGGGAAGGGCTAGGTGGATTCCCTTGGGAAACCCTGCCAGCAGAGTCTTCAAACAGCATAAGAGACTGCTGCATAACTTGAGGCTCAGACAGTTTCCCTGATATGCATGGGGGTGATGTGACAGACTGATGGGCTTGGTTTTCAGGCGCCACCTGTAAGCTTTCTGAAGAAGTCTGGGTGGGAGATAATGTTGTGAACGTGCTGGATCTACTGTCGTCCACCCAATTGACTAGCGCCTGTACCTGCTCAGGCCTTACCATCCTTAGAACGGCATTGGGCCCCACCAAAAATCGCTGTAAATTCTGGCGGGTACTGGAACCTGAGGTAGTTGGTTCACTAGGACGTGTGGCTGTGGCAGAATGGCCACGTCCTCTCCCAGCACCAGAGGGTCCACTAACACCACCACGACCTCGTCCGCATCCCTTACTACATGTTTTCCTCATTGTTACCGTTCACCAATCAACACAAGAAGAAAAAAAATATTTGGCCCAATGTATTGATTTCAAATTCAGGCCTATTTTTTTACAGGCACCTAACACTATCTGCCTATTTATTTATGTAGCGTATAACACTAATCCAGGCACATCAGTAACCACTGATTTAGGGGAATATCTCTTTTAGGGCTAGTATTTTGGCCCTGGATGAAAGGTATCCTTTTATGGACAGATTTACACTTGGAGATGCACAGTAGCTTGAGAAAAAATATGTAGGATTATGCCTTCAGTAATTGTATTTTAACACTTTGTGTAATATACCCTTTTACGGACAGAAATACAACGGGAGATGCACGGTAGCGTGTGAAGTTAATGAGGATGACCCTCTCAGCATGTGTATAAACACCTTGTGTGTAATGTACCCTTTTACGGACAGATTAACACTTGGCCTGCAACAGCTAGGACACCAGATTCAGGGTATTGCTATTTTGGCAATTGAATTTCACCCCAGAACAAAATATATGTTTAGGCAGACACTATTATACTTTGCCAGCCACAGCTGAAACCACTGATTTAAGGTATTGCTATTTTAGCAATTGAATTTCACCCCAGAACAAAATATATGTTTTGGCGGACACTATTATACTTTGCCAGCCACAGCTGAAACCACTGATTTATGGTATTGCTATTTTGGCAATTGAGTTTAACCCCAGAACAAAATACACCCTTTTACGGACAGATTAACACTTGGCCTGCAACAGCTGGGACACCAGAAATAAAGGTATTGCTATTTTGGCAATTGAATTTCACCCCAGAACAAAATATACCCTTTTACGGACAGATTAACACTTGGCCTGCAACAGCTGGGACATCAGATTAACGGTATTGCTATATTGGCAATTGAATTTCACCCCAGAACAAAATATATCCTTTGCAGGACACTATGAAACTTAGTCAGCCATAGCTGAAACCACTGATTTATGGTATTGCTATTTTGGCAATTGAATTTAACCCCAGAACAAAATATATGTTTTGGCGGACACTATTATAGTTTGCCAGCCACAGCTGAAACCACTGATTTATGGTATTGCTATTTTGGCAATTGAATTTAACCCCAGAACAAAATATATGTTTTGGCGGACACTATTATAGTTTGCCAGCCAGAGCTGAAACCACTGATTTATGGTATTGCTATTTTGACAATTGAATTTCATCCCAGAACAAAATATATGTTTTGGCGGACACTATTATAGTTTGCCAGCCAGAGCTGAAACCACTGATTTATAGTATTGTTATTTTGGCAATTGAATTTCACCCCAGAACAAAATATATGTTTTGGCGGACACTATTATAGTTTGCCAGCCACAGCTGAAACCACTGATTTATGGTATTGCTATTTTGGCAATTGAATTTCACCCCAGAACAAAACATATGTTTTGGCGGACACTATTATAGTTTGCCAGCCAGAGCTGAAACCACTGAATTATGGTATTGCTATTTTGGCAATTGAATTTCACCCCATAACAAAATATATGTTTTGGCGGACACTATTAGAGTTTGCCAGCCACAGCTGAAACCACTGATTTGTGGTATTGCTATTTTGGCAATAGAATTTCACCCCAGAACAAAATATACCCTTTACGGACAGATTAACACTTGGCCTGCAACAGCTGGGACACCAGATTAAAGGTATTGCTATTTTGGCAATTGAATTTCACCCCAGAACAAAATATACCCTTTACGGACAGATTAACACTTGGCCTGCAACAGCTGGGACACCAGATTAAGGGTATTGCTATTTTGGCAATTGAATTTCACCCCAGAACAAAATATACCCTTTGACAGGACACGATTAACACTTGGCCTGCAACAGCTGAGACCACCAGATTCATGGTATTGCTATTTTGGCAATTGAATTTCACCTCAGAACAAAATATATGTTTTGCAGGTTACTATGATAACTTGGCCAGCCACAGCTGAAACCACTGATTTATGGTATTGCTATTTTGGCAATTGAATTTAACCCCAGAACAAAATATATGTTTTGGCGGACACTATTATAGTTTGCCAGCCAGAGCTGAAACCACTGATTTATGGTATTGCTATTTTGACAATTGAATTTCATCCCAGAACAAAATATATGTTTTGGCGGACACTATTATAGTTTGCCAGCCAGAGCTGAAACCACTGATTTATAGTATTGTTATTTTGGCAATTGAATTTCACCCCAGAACAAAATATATGTTTTGGCGGACACTATTATAGTTTGCCAGCCACAGCTGAAACCACTGATTTATGGTATTGCTATTTTGGCAATTGAATTTCACCCCAGAACAAAATATATGTTTTGGCGGACACTATTATAGTTTGCCAGCCAGAGCTGAAACCACTGAATTATGGTATTGCTATTTTGGCAATTGAATTTCACCCCATAACAAAATATATGTTTTGGCGGACACTATTAGAGTTTGCCAGCCACAGCTGAAACCACTGATTTGTGGTATTGCTATTTTGGCAATAGAATTTCACCCCAGAACAAAATATACCCTTTTACGGACAGATTATCACTTGGCCTGCAACAGCTGGGACACCAGATTAAAGGTATTGCTATTTTGGCAATTGAATTTCACACCAGAACAAAATATACCCTTTTACGGACAGATTAACACTTGGCCTGCAACAGCTGGGACACCAGATTAAGGGTATTGCTATTTTGGCAATTGAATTTCACCCCAGAACAAAATATACCCTTTAACGGACAGATTATCACTTGGCCTGCAACAGCTGGGACACCAGATTCAGGGTATTGCTATTTTGGCAATTGAATTTCACCTCAGAACAAAATAAATATTTTGCAGGTTACTATGAAACTTGGCCAGCCACAGCTGAAACCACTGATTTATGGTATTGCTATATTGGCAATTGAATTTCACCCCAGAACAAAATATATGTTTTGGCGGACACTATTATAGTTTGCCAGCCAGAGCTGAAACCACTGATTTATGGTATTGCTATTTTGGCAATTGAATTTAACCCCAGAACAAAATATATGTTTTGGCGGACACTATTATAGTTTGCCAGCCAGAGCTGAAACCATTGATTTATGGTATTGCTATTTTGGCAATTGAATTTAACCCCAGAACAAAATATATGTTTTGGCGGACACTATTATAGTTTGCCAGCCACAGCTGAAACCACTGATTTATGGTATTGCTATTTTGGCAATTGAATTTCACCCCAGAACAAAATATATGTTTTGGCGGACACTATTATAGTTTGCCAGCCAGAGCTGAAACCACTGATTTATGGTATTGCTATTTTGACAATTGAATTTCATCCCAGAACAAAATATATGTTTTGGCGGACACTATTATAGTTTGCCAGCCAGAGCTGAAACCACTGATTTATAGTATTGTTATTTTGGCAATTGAATTTCACCCCAGAACAAAATATATGTTTTGGCGGACACTATTATAGTTTGCCAGCCACAGCTGAAACCACTGATTTATGGTATTGCTATTTTGGCAATTGAATTTCACCCCAGAACAAAATATATCCTTTGCAGGACACTATGAAACTTGGTGCAGCATCAGTCACCTCACCCCTGCCTGCGACCATAAGGAACGAGGGAATCGGTGTGGGTGCCCGCAAGTAATTTGTATCCAGCGGCTTCTGTACCCCCACCAGCGGACCCGTTGATGTGTCGCACAGGTTTATGTATTTTTGTCATTGCCCCCTGATGAACCCAGTTTGTTGGGGGAAACGCCTCGGGGCTGTATTACAACATAGTGTTTTTACACATTATCAATATTCTCGTGGTATATTATAGTTAATATCTTTATATCTATATGGGACTATTATCCCTGCTTTATCTACTATATCCACGAGTATTTTGCATATTAATGACCTAGGTTGTCTGCAATTAGGACGTCTGGACTAGGTCAGAGCTCATCAGGCTGGAGAGCAATGAGGGACTAGGGAATGCTGTAGGGGAAGACAGGTTAGGTACGAGGACGGGCGGTCCCCACCATCAGGGGGTGCCCTCGGGCTGAGCTTAGATAGGGTGTTCAATAGAGGGACAGCTAACTGGCATAGGGGATCCACCCTATCCCTACACCCCTCAGCATACCCAGTCTATTCTCCTGGCCAGGGAGTGGGAATTTGTTCTTATGGGTAATAAGGTTTTAATTAATATTAATAAGGTGTATATTTTAGGAGTTGCTTTCATTGATCCTTTTCCACTATGAAACTTGGCCAGCCACAGCTGAAACCACTGATTTATGGTATTGCTTTTTTGGCAATTGAATTTCACCCCAGAACAAAACATATGTTTTGGCGGACACTATTATAGTTTGCCAGCCAGAGCTGAAACCACTGAATTATGGTATTGCTATTTTGGCAATTGAATTTCACCCCATAACAAAATATATGTTTTGGCGGACACTATTAGAGTTTGCCAGCCACAGCTGAAACCACTGATTTATGGTATTGCTATTTTGGCAATAGAATTTCACCCCAGAACAAAATATACCCTTTTACGGAGAGATTAACACTTGGCCTGCAACTGCTGGGACACCAGATTAAAGGTATTGCTATTTTGGCAATTGAATTTCACACCAGAACAAAATATTCCCTTTTACGGACAGATTAACACTTGGCCTGCAACAGCTGGGACACCAGATTCAGGGTATTGCTATTTTGGCAATTGAATTTCACCTCAGAACAAAATAAATATTTTTCAGGTTACTATGAAACTTGGCCAGCCACAGCTGAAACCACTGATTTATGGTATTGCTATATTGGCAATTGAATTTCACCCCAGAACAAAATATATGTTTTGGCGGACACTATTATAGTTTGCCAGCCAGTGCTGGGACACCAGATTTAGGGGATTGCTATTTTTGCAGTTGAATTTCACCCCAGAACAAAATATTTGTTTTGGCGGACACTATTATAGTTTGCCAGCCACAGCTGAAACCACTGATGTATGGTATTGCTATTTTGGCAATTGAATTTCACCCCAGAACAAAATATTCCCTGTTACGGACAGATTTAAACTAGGCCTGCAACAGCTGGCACACCAGATTCCGGGTATTGCTATTTTGGCAATTGAATTTCACCCCAGAACAAAATATATGATTTGCAGGACACTATGAAACTTATCCAGCCACAGCTGAAACCACTGATTTATGGTATTGCTATTTTGGCAATTGAATTTCACCCCAGAACAAAATATATGTTTTGGCAGAAACTATTATAGTTTGCCAGCCAGTGCTGGGACACCAGATTTTGGGGATTGCTATTTTGGCAATTGAATTTCACCCCAGAACAAAATATATGTTTTGGCGGACACTATTTTACTTTGCCAGCCACAGCTGTGACACCAGATTTATGGTATTGCTATTTTGGCAATTGAATTTTGGCAGACACTATTATAGTTTGCTAGCCAGTGCTGATACACCAGATTTAGGGGATTGCTATTTTGACAATTTAATTTCACCACAGAAAATAATCTATCCTTTGCCAAACAGCAGACAGTATTATACTTGGCTAGCCAAAGCTGGAACACTAGATTTAGGGGTTTGGTATTTTGGCAATTGTATTTAACCCCTTAATAAATTATAGAAATTGCTATCCTGAGTTTCTAGGGGTGACAATTAGCACATCCAAACCCCTGATGTAGGATATAGCAAAAAAAAAAAAACTAGTATTACTGGATTGATGGACTTGGTGGCAGCTTGTTCTGGTGCACCACAAGTCACAAAATGGCCTCCGATCACCCCAGAAAATAAGTGACAGAAAAACGCTCTGTGCAGCCTAAAAACCAGTGAGCAAGTAACTAGCAGAAGTTCAATCATTCACAGCTGTAGATCGATCACTTCATTAGGTGCTTTTGCAGACTTTTCCCTGCCTAATCTCGCCCTCACAGCAGCTGCATCCTCTCTCTAAACTAATCAGAGCAGTGTGACGTGCGGCGCTACGTGACTCTAGCTTAAATAGAGGCTGGGTCACATGCTGCACTTGGCCAATCACAGCCATGCCATTAGTAGGCATGGCTGTGATGGGCTCTTAGGGCAAGAAGTAGAACAATAGCTGATTGGCTGCTGTGCAGCCCTTCAGAAAGCGGGAAGAAATCGCCGAACAACGAACCCGAACTTTCTTGAAAATGTTCGGGTCCGGGTCCCGAACACCCCAAAATTCGGTACGAACCCGAACTATGCTCGAACTGCTCGCTCAACACTACGTCTGATAACATCCGGGACGAGTACATAGAATTCGGTGAAGCACACCACAGACCCCATATCTTTGAAAACTTGGAGGCACAACCCCTGTTTTTATATACCACATTTTCAAATGGAATGATAGTATTCACTAAAATTTTCCATTGGTTTAGAGATGGACTCCTCTCCCCCATCCTCCTCATTGCAATGGCCTTACGGGCCAAAAAGAGGGCTTCTCATAGGAATATTTTAATGTTCAAATAGACAGATACTAGGAGACTTTGGAACCGTGTGACCTATTTGATTCGACAGGAACTCAGTTATTTTCTCCCAAAACACCTGAATGTAAGAGCATTCCCACACTAAGTGCCAAAAACCCGCACCTTCTGCACCACATCTGTGACACCTCCGATCATAGGAAATTTAGAGATAGAGACCGAGCTAGTCCCAAACTGTGATTGTAAGGCATGACGTATTTGAAGAAATTGACGAAATGAGGTCCTAGGCAATGCACATCGAACCTTCAAGGAGTCAAAGGAACAGAACACATTTCCAGTGTATATATCTTCTAAAACGCAAACATTATGCTGTTTTCAAAATTGTGCCCTGGGTAGGGTCATCAAAGGTGGGAACATGGGGTTGTCCCACAACGGGGTGTCAGTAATTTATCCCTCAAATTTATGTAAGTTCTTACATGCTTTCGATATTTGAAACCCAGCCTATGTACAGGTAATAGTTTCCCAGAAAAGAGATGCGGATGTTCCAGGACAGGCCATAACGTTTTAATATGGAGATACTTGGCCAAGATGTTCTCTGCTCTAGATAACCGGCCATCCGATGCTACCCATGATCCTATATAGCGCATTTGTCCCGCAAGGTAATATATATAGAAATCCGGTAATGACATGCCCCCTTCACCCCTTGGATGACACAGAGTGTCTAGGGAGAGTTTATGCCTGTTGGGACCCCAAATTATTGGTGTCATAATGGAATTAACTTGCTGGAAAACCTTTTTTGGGATAATAAAGGGAGTGTGCTCCAAAATATAAAGAAACTTAGGAAGAATAATTAACTTAATTAGGTTAATTCGGCCAGATACTGACAATGGCAACCCACCCCATAGTTTGAACTTATCTCTACTATAATCCAATAGAGGCTTGACGTTAAGGGTGTGGAAGGTATTTGCATCTTTAGTGATAGTAATCCCCAAGTATTTAAAGCTGGACACAACAGGTAGTACATTTGTAAATTATGTATCACCCACGTCATACAAGGGGAAAAGAACTGACTTAGACCAATTCATTTTCAATCCGGAAAAGTAACTGAATTCTTCAGTCAGGGTCATCGCTCTAGGGAGGGTGGTATCCACCTTTGACATGAAAAGAGCCATATTGTCAGCGTATAGCCCTGTTCTATCTTCCTCCTGTCCCAGTCCCACTCCCTGGAAAATTCTGTCATGCCTGATCCGGATTGCCAGTGGTTCAATTGCAGGGCGAAGAGCAGGGGAGAGAGCGGGCAGCCCTATCGTGTTCCTTTATGTAAACTGAAGCTATCGGAACATGAGCCGTTTACCAGGATATTGGATTGCGGGGATTTGTACAATATGGAGATCCACCTAATGAAGTTAGGGCCAAACCCAAAATGGTCCAGAACGGATATTAAATACAGCCATTCTACTGAGTCGAAGGCTTTGGCCGTATCCAACGAAGCCATAGCCCATTTTTGTTTCAGTGATAAGCCCACCTGAGTGATCACTTGCACCCTCCGAATATTATCCGAAGTAGACCTGCCTGGTAGAAAACCAGATTGGTCCTGGTGAATCAGGGGATCAACAACCCTACTCAACCTTTGTGCCAAAATTATGGCCAAGATTTTGTATTTTAAGTTGAGCAGGCATTTCGGTCGATACGATCCACATCCAGTGGGATCCTTCCCTGGCTTCAACAGAACCACTATTGTGGCCTCATATACAGACGGAGGAAGAGAACCACGTATAAAGGATTCATTAAACATTTGTAGCAAAGGGGGGGTCAGGGATTCAGCATATTTGGAGTAAATCTCCACCGGTAGTCCGTCTGGTCCTGGTGACCTCCCCCTTGCCATGAGAGATATGGCTTCCGATATTTCTTGAACAGTAATTTGGGATTCCAATATGTCCCTAGACTGATCCGACAACCTAGGGATGTTGATATCCAATAAATATGCCTGGACCTCACCTGACTCACAATCCGCTCTGGCCGTATATAAATCTTTATAAAAGTCACAAAATCTACTAAGAATGGCATCTGGTTCAGTTAGGAAACCGCAATCTTCTGCCTGAATACGGAGTATTGCCGGGGAGGCTTGGTTCTGCCGTATTATATGTGCTAAGAGTTTACTTGACTGGTTTCCCAATTCAAAGTAAGATTGTTTTACAAAGAATAGTTAACGTTGGGCCTTCTCTTTTAAATGATTCAAATACTGGCTCCCTATTAGTAACCGTAGCTGTTTATTCTGTTCAGTGGGGTCATCAGTGTACTGACGTTCTAACCTGGAGCAATCTGATGCCAGTTCTAACTCCAATTGGGCTGAGGCCCGTTTCACAAAGGATGTAGAGGATCTCAGACAGCCCCTCAAGTATGCCTTTAGTGTATCCCATGTCAATAACGGATCACTACATTCAACATGATTTTCCATGAACACCCCCAACTAATCCGGAATGCGGTCAGTGGGAGCAAACAGGGAAAGGCAAAACGGGTGAATTCTCATGGAGTTACATATCCTCCCAACACCAGCCAGTAGTGTTAAGTGTATGGGGGAGTGATCGGAAACTCCCCGGACTCCATACTCAATCTGAAAGCCTGACGAGCAGAGAGCCGGGTTCCCCAGAGCATAATCAATTCGGGAAAGAGTATTGTGACTAGCTGAGTGACAACAATAGGCCTTCGAGTCAGGATTTTTAAGTCTCCACAAGTCAGTCCAACCGATCTCATCCAGCAGTTTCGCCAGCGGTGAGTCAAGACAACCAGTGCCCGCAGGTATCCCCCCTGGATGAAACCGGTCAAGGGCATGTGACATAGTCATATTAGGGCTGTAGGGGTTGGGTAACACTCCACTTTGTTGTGTGGGTCACAGAAAATGGTTCCTAAACCAAGTTTAGCATAGAAAGAATAGTCCAGGAACCATATTCTTTCTATAGTCATATTAAAATCACCCATACATAAGACCCTCACTGTAGGGAATAAGGCAGCAAAGCTGATAGCTTGATGAATAATTTGCAAAGAGGTGGGGGGGGGGGGAGGGGGCAGGTATACAGCTAACAACACATGTAGAGTGCAGTTGATGTATTCCGCAACAAAAATGAATCTCCCAGCAGAGTCAACCTGTACCTTCTCCACCTCCCACCGCAATGATTTATGTATCAACAGGGAGACTCCTCTGGACATATTAGTAAAGTGTGCATGTTGCGCCCATTGTATCCAAGGTTTCCGCAACCGTTTGGTGGTCTCTGAAGTCAGGTGAGTCTCCTGGAAACATAAGATGTGTGGGTTAAATTTCCTGACAACACGCTGCCCAACCCACGTATATTCCATGACATTACACGTATATCACCCATATCGTCTTAAGGTGTAGGAAACCCACCACCCGCCCGGTACATCTAAATACATTTCCTCACATAACCCTCTGTACTTCACTACAGGTTCTAAACGCCACCATAGCATTGTGTGAACATAGCACCAAACATAAAACATTTTAAACAGAAACATAACTGTCATAAAGATACAAATGGAACAGTTAATATAACCCATGGCAAAGTATAAAACGGGGTGTGCTAAAGGTACAGTTTACCAATCGCACATAAGTAAGTAGATATGAACGATGTACACACATACATGTACCCTAACTTCCAATCGCAAAAACATTGTTATATATGTAATCAATTATGGCAGGGTAAAGAAGGACACCAGGTCCAACACTTAGAGCAAGACATGACCCCGAGTAGCAGCGGGTAACTAAACTGCAGAATCGTAACAACAGGGATAAGAAAGCTGGCAACCTGGAAACAACAGTGCTCAGACGGCATATGAGAATAGACAAGGTAGCTAAGGGTCAGAAAGAGAGAGAGAGAGAAAGAAGAATAAGCAGACAGGGAAGAGAGAGAGACCAGAGAGTGAAAAAGTATGAGTGTACAATATTGCGATAATTGATCAAAACATACGACCCTCTCCAGGCAGCCAATTAGTCCATTGGTCCGGATTCTACATCAGTGACCCTCAGTAGCAAACAAGGCGTAACTAAACCAGGAGAGAAAGTCATCTTGGTTACAATGTAACTTTGCAGCATCCAGCGCCAGTCTAAGGCCCCTTTCACACGGGCAAGTTTTCTGCACGGGTGCAATGCGTGAGGTGAACGCATTGCACCCGCACTGAATCTGGACCCATTCATTTATATGGGGCTGTGCACATGAGCGGTGATTTTCACGCATCACTTCTGCGTTGCGTGAAAATCGCAGCATGCTCTATATTGTGCATTTTTCACGCAACGCAGGCCCCATAGAAGTGAATGGGGCTGCGGGAAAATCGCAAGAATCCGCATGCAAGTGCGGATGCGGTGCGATTTTCCCGCATGGTTGCTAGGAGAGGATCGGGATGGGGACCTGATCTTTATTATTTTCCCTTATAACATAGTTATAAAGGAAAATAATAGCATTCTCAATAGAGAATGCAAAGTAAAAAGGGCACTAGAGGGTTAAGAATAATAAAAACATAAACTTACCCCCTCCATTTGATCGCGTAGCAGCCGGTTACCGGTCTCCTGCTCTGTATTCAGCCGGGAAGGGGATGAAGGACCTTCAGTGACGTCACTGGGTCACATTCTTTTCTACTTTGCATTCTCTATTGAGAATGCTATTATTTTCTTTTATAACTATGTTATAAGGGAAAATAATAAAATCTACAGAATACTCCACCCGAAACCGGGTGATGAAGTCCGGCTTCGGGTCTGGGTACAAAACATGCCATTTTTTCACACGAGTGCAAAATGCATTAAAATGCTTTGCACTCGCTTGGAAAAAATCCACATTTTCCCTCAACGCACCCGCCTCTTATCCGGGCATCAAACGTGACGCCCGTGTGAAAAAGGCCTAAATGTAAGACAGCTCCTTAGCTGTCTTACATTTAGACCAATTTCTACAAACAGGCATAGCAAATGATGAATGAGACGTCCATAATTTTAGACCTGGCATGAAATCCGCCTAATATAGGTGGATTTCAGTATAATAAATGACCCAAATAGACTTTAGGTCAATGTTTCCCAACCTGTGGCTCTCTAGCTGATGCAAAACTAGTTACAATTCTTATCATGACCTGAAAGTCTTTGGCTGTCAGGACATGATTGGAGAACTAGCTTTGCAACAGCAACAACTGTAGAGCCATAGTTTGGCAATCACTGTTCTAGGTATACAATACAGCAACCCTCATTCTGAATAGTATAACTTGCTGCAGCATGATACAGTACCTTATCACAAAGGCAATTGAAAGCCATTGAAAAAAATCAAGAAAAAGTTTTTTGCCAGTTTAATTTAGCTTGTTGAGAACCAAGTTAAGAATTGTAAACAAGAAAAGGGAAAATCTTACCCTCTCACCGCATGCCCGGATATCTCCTACAATCAGGATACCAGTGGTAATCAGTTAAAACTTCAGTTGGTTTATTTCATCCTTTTAAAATGTTGCAGAAGACATAGTGAAAAAGGGCCATGTTGGTCAGAAACACATTGCTTGGACCTCTTTTTTATGCCTGTCACATTTTGGAATATTATGATGTGTTTTTCGCAAAATTTTAAAGGATGAAATAAGCCAGTTGAAGTTTTAACTGGCTGAGTGCTGGTATCCTCATTGTAACAATGGACTCTTTAAGTTAAGAACTACATCAATACATGCAGCTATATGCCAGAAGATGTATATTATACATCAACCATAATGAACTATTACTATACGTACTCAACCATAATGTACTATAATAAAAATAAGTGCTAATACATTGTAATAAGAATATCCCATTTTAAGTAACAAAAATAATTTGCAATTAAAAATAAAGTACAGTACAAATATCTGTATTCATGAATTTTGTAAGTATAGGAATATCTGTCTTGGGACTGATTGCTTAAAATGTCAGAAAATCATTCTCTGGATGCCTACTCGCATATTCTACAATGTTGTATTAGCTGGCACTGATGGATTTGTTCCTGTGTTTGCTCTGCTTATACTGTCTCGTGGGATTAGTACAATGTTGTCCTTGCATTGACTTTTCCTATATTGCTCAAATCAGGTAAGAATGGATCATAGTAATGCATAAAACTGACAATACAATGGTTAATGAATATTTAAAGTTTTTTCTGAGGCAAATCCTGGTTATGTTTCATACTTTTGGTCTACTTCATTTGTGTATATTATAGAATGGTTTTCTTTCCCTGTCACTGCCATATATTTAATACATAGGAAAATATTCATTTTTGCTTTAACATTTAGCCATTCACTCTATATATGTGATTATATCGTTAAAATGTTACATTGTGATGGTAAAAAAAAGTTTCAAATCTCTCAAACAAAACCTCTAAACCTGTAACTTCTCTAAGTGTGGATCTAGGGGGAGATTTATTAAGACTAGCCTTGTGTTAATTTGCTCTGTGGTGCCATAATATGTGCCACAATTAAGAGGTGTACACCATTTAATAATTTTGGGTTATGTCAGACCACTTGGGCATGACAACTGAAGTCTACTCCAGTCAGAAGCTGGAGTAAATTTAAGGTGAATTCTACGCCAGTTTTCTGGAACACAAGTTGTTATATTACATTCCTACCATGGTGGTCCTGCTCATGGACCACTTCCTCCTACTAAAAAGTTTGCAGAATTTGCAGTGTATCTGCACCAGAAAACTGGTCTAGAGCTCTAATAAAGCTCTAGTAAAACTACCTCAAAGTGTGCAATGCAGGAACAAGACCAAGTTCACTGCTCCTCAATCTTTCCAGCTCTGGTGCATATACCCCACCTAGTGGGATGAACTGTTCCTTTATTCGAATTACATTAACTGGTATGACATGTACATTAGGGATGAGCGAATCGACTTTGAATGAAACATCCAAAGTCGATTCGGATAAAACTTTGTTTCAGTACTGTACTGAGCGAGCGCTCTGTACAGTATTAGAATGTATTGGCTCTGATGAGCCAAAGTTATTACTTTGCAAAGTCTCGCGAGACTTCACATAATAACTAGTGTTGAGCGAGCACCAAAGTGCTCTTGTAGAACACTTTGCTATGCTCGGGTACTCTATGTCTTTAGTCAATGGGAGAACCAGAGCATTAAACCAGGCACCCCATGCTCTGAAGAGGGGATGGTGTCGGGACTCTAGTTCGGCTTCGGAGTCCCTGCTCTGACTCCATATATAGCTATGTCCATATATGGAGTTAGTGCGTGGAGACACCACAGTGTATTCAAATCTAATTTAGGCCTCTTGTACACGACCGTATGGCTTTTTCAGTGTTTTGCGGGCTGTTTTTATTGGATCCCTTTTTCAGTTTTTTGTTTCTGTTGTGTTTCCGTTTCGTTTCCGTTTTTTCCGTTTCGTTTTTCCGTATGGCATATACAGTATACAGTGATTACATTGAAAAAAATGGAACAAGCTTAACATTTTCAATAGATGGTTCCGCAAAAAACAGAACGGATACGGAAGACATACGGATGCATTTCCGTATGCGTTCCGTTTTCTTTGCGGACCCATTGACTTGAATGGAGCCACGGATCGTGATTTGCACGGAACGGAAAAACGGAAATACGGAAACCAAATGCACACGGAAACACTTCCATTTTTTTTTTTTGTGGACCCATTGAAATGAATGGGTCTGTATATGGACCGTATACGAAACATAAAAAAATGGCCCGTACACGCTAAAAAAAAAACGTTTGTGTGCAAGAGGCCTTAGCCTGTATTTCAAAAAGGTTTCTGCTGGGATTCAAACTTATGACATTCTGCATTAGATGCAAGGCACTTAACCCCTCAGCTAAAAAAGATGCATAGCCAGTTACTTAAAAAAAAAAAAAAAAAAACATATGAGACTTCTACTGTCGAGGAATACTTACTACTAGTAAGTATTCCTCTACAGTAGAAGTCTAATTATTATTATTTTTTTTTGTGAGTGCTGTATGATGTAGTAGAGTAGCATGTCAGATGTAGCAGAGCCCACACTGTTGTATGTAGCAGGACCCACAGCAAGTTGTAGGATGTAGCAGAGCCCACAGTGTGCTGTAGGATGTAGCAGAGCCCAGAGGGTGCTGTAGGATGTAGCAGAGCCCACACTGTTGCATTTAGCAGAACCCACAGAGTGCTCTAAAATGTAGCAGAGCGCACAGCATGCTGTAGGATGTAGCAGGGCCCACAGAGTGCTTTTGGATATAGCAGAGCCCACAGCGTGCTGTAGGATGTAGCAGAGCCCACATTGTTGTATGTAGTAGAGCCCACAGCATGCTGTAGGATGTAGCAGAGCCCACACTATTGTATGTAGCAGAGCCCACACTGTTGTATGTAGCAGAGCCTCTATTTCTGAAAAAGTTTGTTACAGGATTTGAACTCACAAAACCCTCACATGACAGCACTCTGATGCAGCGTCGGCTGGAGAGTGATGTACGGGACGGCGCATGCGCACTGTACCACCCATTACTGGCAGATGCCTCAGTATCCAGTGCACATGCGCTGGCCCATACATCACGCTCCAGCCTACGATGCATCAGAGGGCTGTCATCGGCGCAGACATGGGATTTCAGAAGAAGAGAAGGAGGTCATCAGCCAGACAAAGTGCAGGCCAAATGGGTGAAAGGGAAATGGTTACACATGAAAATGGGCACGGGGCCTGTCCACCGGCTGTTGGAACGCCGCCCCTGGGCACCTTCAGACCCTGATTTACATATACAATAAAAGTGTTTTTTAGACAAACTATTAAACGGACAACATTACGGTAAGAAGGATTTTAATGTGGGGACTGATTTAGACGCAGTGGTGTTAGTGTTAGATAGTGTACATTTGGGGTGAAAGACTCCCTTTAAATGTGCAGTACCCCAAGATTCAAGTAGTGGCCCCATGGCAGTAGGGGCGGTGGCAGCAGCAGCTGTAGGCATGGCAGTAACCTTGACAAAAGTGGCCCCATGACAGAGTGAGTAGGGGGCAGCAGAAGTGGCAGTAAGGCTGTGTTGGCCCATCTGGTTTTAACCCAAATACATGATGAAAGCAAAATACCATTAAGTTCATAGTATGGAGGGATCCACATAAGCTAAAATTTTGTTGCACTGCACAGTGATATAGAATTTGTTTAAAATTTGTCATTGCTGTCAGAGTGACGTGACAATGTTTTTTTCGGTACAGTAATGTTTTCGCTAAACGAATAATTTTTCAGATAAAGAATCATTTTTCCGGAAAAAGAATGGGCAACTCTGCTGTGCGAAGAATCAATTTATTTGCACTGCCCTCAGGGTGTTAAGTAAGAGAAGCGGGTAAATATCAATGTGGGCATGCTACAAATGGTAGAATGAGACAGGTGTATCACCCCAATTTGTGAATCAGGGCCTTATAGAATTGCTTATCTAATAATCACACAAACAGTAGAATGAGACAGGTGTATCACCCACATTTGTCAATCACAGCCTTATAGAATTGCTTATCCATTAATCAATGTGGACACGCCACAAACAGTACAATGAGTCAGGTGTAGAGTTGAGCGGACACCTGGATGTTCGGGTTCGACGAGTTCGGCCGAACTTCACTGAAATGTTCGGGTTTGGGATCCGAACTTAACCCGAACTTGACCCCGAACCCCATTGAAGTCAATGGGGACCCGAACATTTGGGCACTAAAATGGCTGTAAAATAGCCCTGGAAGGAGCTAGAGGGCTGCAAAAGGCAGCAAAATGTAGGTAAATTCCCTGCAAACAAATGTGGATAGGGAAATGATCTAAAATAACATAAAATAGAGAAAAATAATAAATAAACGTTCTAAACCTGAGCCCAAGTGAGTGACAGTGGCACCTCCCATTCAGAAAACAGAGGATGTGGCGGCAACGCCACCACATCTGGCACCGTCACCAAGCATCTTCACCGAATCCCATGGAAGTGTTCAGCTATCAGCTGTCCATCTCCCAAACACTGGAGAGACAGAGAAATAGAAAGAGGAACTACCCCCTTACCCACCCGCAATCCCTGGCTCTGAATGACTTGATTTCAAAATTCATGGTTCTTTCAAATGTTCTCATTCTGTCTGGTGGACAGTTTTAAAAACCTTATGGCGCTGGCTGTACCACAGTATGTGGATCCCAGCCGCCGCTACTTTGCAGGCGAGCCATCCCTTCCCGGACAAAATCAGGTGTGCACTGCGCAACGCCATCTGTGGTAGGATCCACTTAACAACCGATACATGGACCAGTAAGCACGGGCAGGGACGTTTTATCTCTTAACAGCACACTGGGTAAATGCAGTGGCGGCTGGGTCTGAGGCGCATAGAATTTTTGCGAATGTCCTTCCGCCCCAGAGGATTGCAGGGCATTTCTCTTTGCCTCCTGTTACATCCTCCTCCTCCTCCTACTCAGCTTCCTCCTTCTCCTCTACCTCCCCCTCATCCGCTCAGCGTAACAACTTCACCACCCACAGCAGCACAGCCAGGGGGAAACGACAGCAAGCTGTTTTAAAACTTGTGGGACAAACCCCACAACCCGCAGGAGCTGTGGACAGGCATGGAACAACAGACCGATGATTGGTTGGTGCCACTGAGCCTCCAGCCCGGCCTGGTGTTGTGCGCTAATGGGCAAAATATAATAGCAGGTCTAAGCCTAGCCGATTTGACGCACATCCCCCGCCTGCCACATTTGCTGAATTTGGGGTGTAGAAATTCCTGAACACCAGACAGTGAAAATCAATTCAGTTAATCAAACACTCACAACACCCCCAGCCCCCCACCCCCTTTCACTCAAACTATTAACAAACTATTTACAAATTAACTTCAAAACATGTTAAAATAACTATAATGCAGCTAAACTAACTATATAAACAAACAATACTATATACACTCCTTATCCTTAACTTAAGGCCAACCAAATACAAAAGTCTCGGAGGTTGGGTTCCTGCACCAACATAGGCCCTGGCCTGGAACACCATTGTCCAGCCAGGGCACAGTTCTGGAGGATGAGGAGGAGGAGTAGGAGGAACGCTGGGGGATACAGAGGACACAGATGATACACCTCTCTCAAAGAGGACAGCTTGTCCTTGCCTCTGGGCAGCGTGGCACACATGAGTGATTACATGCTGCAGCGCATGCGCAACAACCACCGAGTAACTGCCACATTCTAACTTGTGCTGATTACTGGGTGGCCACCCTGCTGAATCCCCATTACAAGGACAATGTGCCATCCTTAATTCCCTCACTGGAGTGTGGTAGGAAGATGCGCCCGCAAGTAGACACACTGATGATGGCATTCACACCTGACTCTGGGGACTCAGTGGAAGCACAAGGTGAAGGCAGAGGAGGAGGAGAAAGAAGTCGCCAATGCAGCTGGGTCACCACCAACACCTCAGAAGGCAGGGTTATCATGGGCGAAATGTGGAAAAGCTTTGTCGTCATGCCACAACAACCTGCACCACCAGCAGATCTGGAACGTCTTAGCAGGAGGCAGCATTTCAGCAACATGGTAGAACAGTACACGTACTGACTGATGGGTCTGCCCAGGGGCATAGCTACAGGGGAAGCAGGGGAAGCTACTGCTTTGGGGCCCTGACCTAGAAGGGGCCAAACCAGGAGGAGGAGGAGGACTAAAATACTTTGTCAGGGCCCCCTCTACAGTAATATTCAATGAAATTATATACAGTGGTCGTACAGACTGTGTAGAAAGCGGATGGAACAGCTGCTGGGTCTGGTCTGAGAGAGCGATCTTTAGTAGCCCCATGAATTGCGGCATGAAAGGAAGAGGTTGTGCAAGATTTTCTGTGGGAGGTGGGGCCCCAGTCAAATATTTGCTGTTGTGCCCAATCATTTCTAGCTACGCCACTGGGTCTGCCCCATTCAACGTCTGGGTCCAACAATTTAAAAGAGGATTATTCACATTTTCGGTAACTGTCAACTATGCAGAGCAGGGCTTTGTACCCGGCAAAAAAGGTAATATTGCGTCCATCAATTTAAAAGAGGGTTATTCACATTTTCGGTCACTGTCACCTATGTAGGACCTCATTGTTCTCAACATCATCTTCATCCCAGTCTTCACCTCTGCCCTCTTTGTCGGTCTGCACACCGCAGAAAGCCGCAGCGGTTTGTAGCTGTGTTTCGTCGTCATCAGAGACGTGCTGCCGTGGTCTTCCCCTGTCCCCATCCTCAAACCTAAGTGATTAGGCATCCGTGCACTCAATCTCTTCAACTTCTGGGGCAGGACTATGGTTATGGCCCTGGGAAAACCTGCCAGCAGAGTCATAAAGAAGCATAAGAGACTACTGCATTTAACTGCCAATAGTCAACAATTAAGTTCACAAACAGTAAGGCAGTGCCCGTGTCATAAACAGAATACATTATTTGAGGTCACACAACAGTGTAACGGAGCAAATCAATACAATTACTTCAATATCACCAAAAATTAGATTTTTCAAACCAACAATGTAAATACAGTAGTTAACTGTTTTATTTGACTGTCAGAAATGCAGCGTACATCGCAAATGTGCTATCTACCACAAAACCAGTGTGTTTGCAACCAACTATGTAAATGCAGAGTTCAAAAGGTTACTTTAAATGACAGCATATCTGAGGCCTACCCTGTATTTCAATGTGTCACAAAACCAGTGTTTATTGCAACAAACTACAGAAATGCAGTATATCACTGCTACATTTTTTTGTACGTTGTATGCCAAACTGCTTTATGTAACAACTATACGTGTTTATTTTCCACAAAATACACTAATGCTGAAATTTAAACATAGGTATTTGTGCGGTTTATTGAAAACTGCTCTGTGGACCAAGAATACGGCTTTTTTTCCCCAAAAAAACACTAATGCACTATTTCAGTGG
This sequence comes from Bufotes viridis, assembly GCA_033119425.1. Classification (NCBI taxonomy): domain Eukaryota; kingdom Metazoa; phylum Chordata; class Amphibia; order Anura; family Bufonidae; genus Bufotes; species Bufotes viridis. The sequence continues at coordinate 500,977,108 of CM065589.1, read as the reverse complement.
AGAAATTTAAAATAGGTATTAGTACGCTGCATGCACAACTGCTCTGTGAAGCAAAAATATGGCTTTTTTACAACAAAACAGAAAAATGCACTATTTCAGTGCTGAAATTTAAAATATGCATTTGGGCGGTGTATTTAAAACTGCTTTGTGGACAAGGAATACCCAAAAATACACTGATGCACTATTTCACTGCAGAAATGTAAAATAGGTATTTGTACGCTGTATGCACAACTGCTTTGTGGACCAAGAACACGGCTTTTTACCCCAAAATTCAGAAATGCAATATTTAATGGCTGGAAATTAAACGTAGGTATTTGTACACTGTATGCACGACTGCTTTGTCAACCAAAAACATAGCTTTTTTTCCCCTAAAACACACTAATGCACTATTTCAGTGCTGAGATTTAAAATAGATGTTTGGACGCTGTATGCACAACTGCTTTGGGAACCCAGAACACGGCTTTTGTCACAAAAATTCACGAAGGGAGTATTTAAAGGCTGGAACTTAAACGTAGGTATTTCTACGCTTTATGCACAACTGTTTTTTAGGCCTAGAATACGGCTTTTTTCAGTGAAACACAATAAAGCACTATTTCCATGCTGCAATTTAAAAATGGTATTTGTACGCTGTATGCACAACTGCTTTGTGAACCCAGAACACGGCTTTTTTCACTAAAACACACAAATGCAGTATTTAACTACTGGAAATTAAATGTAGGAATATGTACACTGTATGCACAACTGGCTTGGGGACCCAGAACACGGCTTTTGTCATCAAAATTCACAAATGCAGTATTTAAAGGCTGGAAATTAAACGTAGGTATTTCTACTCTTTATGCACAACTGTTTTGTGGTCCTAGAATAGGGCTTTTTTTCAGTAGAACACACTTAAGCACTATTTCCGTGCTGCAATTTAAAATTGGTATTTGTAAGCTGTATGCACAACTGCTTTGGGGACCCAGAACACTGCTTTTTTCACTAAAACACACAAATGCGGTATTTAACTGCTGAAAATTAAATGTAGGAATTTGTACGCTGTATGCACAACTGGCTTGGGGACCCAGAACACGGCTTTTGTCACCAAATTTCACAAAGGAAGTATTTAAAGGCTGGAAATTAAACGTAGGTATTTCTACGCTTTTTGCACAACTGATTTTTGGCCTAGCACACGGCTTTTTTTCAGTAAAACCCACTACAGCACTATTTCAGTGCTGCAATTTAAAAATGATATGTGTACGCTGTATGCACAACTGCTTTGTAAACCCACAACACGGCTTTTTTCACTAAAACACACACATGCAGTATTCAAATGCTGGAAATTAAACGTAGGTATTTCTATGCTTTATGCATAACTGTTTTCGGGACCTAGAACACAGCTTTTTTCCCTAAAACACACTGATGCACTATTTCCCTGCAGAAATATAAAATATGTATTTGTACGCTGTATGCACAACTGTTTTGTGAACCAGGAATACCACTTTTTTCCACAAAAATACACTGACTCTCTATTTCACTGCAGAAATGTCAAATATGTATTTGGGCGGTGTATTTTAAACTGCTTTGTGGATTAGCATTACCGCTTTTTTTCACAAAAATACACTGATGCACTATTTGACTGCTGAAATTGAATATACGGCTTTGTGTGTTGTATGCACAAGTGCTCTATAGCACCACAAGTCCCAGACTACAGAAATGGACCATGTCACCCCTAAATTATACAAAAGGAAATGAAAAGGACTTGACCTGCCAGAAAAAAAGCTGGTTTTTCTTCACTGAGCTACCAAAAAGGATTAGACTAATGTCCCTGGCAGGCTGGCACACATGCAGGTCACATGCAGTTCCAAGGACACTGCAGTGGCTAAAATGGCCGCCGACCCCCACCTCAGTAAAAGATGGATTGAAAAAAAAAATCCTTTGCAGTGGCTGGGTACATAAATGTAGGATTACAGAAGCACCCTCTCTCAATATTTGCTGTATCTTGAGTATTGCACAACAACAGGTTCTACATATTTCTTCCCTAATCTCTCCCTGAGAGAAAAAGCAGCAACCTTTCCCTAGACTAACACCAGCAGAGTGACGTGCAGCACTAAGTGACTCCAGCTTATAAAAAGGCTGGGTCACATGCTGCACTCAGCCAATCACAGCCATGCCATTTGTAGGCATGGCTGTGATGGTCTCTTAGGGCAAAGATGTAAAAAGCTTGCTGATTTGCTTCTGTGCAGCCCTTCAAAAAGCGGGAAGAATCGCCAAACAATGGACCCGAACCCGAGTTAGGTGTATCACCCAACTTTGTGAATCCTAAAAGTAGTGCTTATCTATTAATCAATGTGGACATTCCACAAACAGTAGACAGGTGTATCACCCCAATTTGTGAATCAAGGCCTAATAGAATTGCTTATCTATTAATCAATGTATCTATTTATAACAGAACAGATAAAGTTTGAATGTAGTGAATGAGTGAACTAGAATGGCGCATGGTGTTTATATTAGACAGGCGGTCTAACATAAATACACTTATATATTAGACCGCCTATTGATAATGAGTCTAACGCACAGTAAGTATACAGTATGTATAACAGAACAGATTAAGTATGAATGGAGCAGCACGTGAACAAGATGCACAGGACAATTACACTCAGCCTGCACTGTCCCTGCAGTCTCCCTATGCTCTCCCTATGCTCTCCCTACAGTGTCTAAAAACTCTCCCTACGATCTCCGTACATCGCCTTGCACTTTCTCTGCACTTTCTATATCCAATATTCCACAATTGCAAGTTTTTTAAAATACTGCCCCTAACTATGTTCTGTAGGCCTACGCGCCATCACAGCTCACCGTCACAGCTCACAGGCCTTTTCCTGGACTTCAGATTATGCTGCGCTTGCAGTCAGTGGATTGGCCGGGAATAAAATTAAAAAAAATAAGCCACCAGAGCTGGCAGTGGTACCGTCACAGGGCAAGGAACACACACAGAAATTCCCTGTTCCAACTTCTTTTCTCCTCCACAGCAGCATGATGTGCATCAATGTGTATCCACATGTGCAGTAGGCCAGGATGGAAAGAGGCTGGGTGTCGGAAGTTTTGCCTGGTAAAAGGACATGCGGACCAGCAACAGCAGCAGACATTGTAGAGGAGGCACAGTATGTCAGGCTAGCACTGAAGTTCTGGTGCAACAATCACTCCTGCAGACTGTGGGGCAGTGTGGGACGGAGGCCAGGGAGAACACCTGAAGTTGCAGCTTGTTTTGTGTTCTGTATAGGCAGACCACAGATTCAATAGAGTTATTATTAGACCGCTGGCCACTGTTCACTCTTCACCCAAATTCCTCTCTGCCACCCTTTCTGCCACATCACCTGTCATTTAATGTTTGCCATCTGCTACCCTCCAAGAATCCCCTGCAAAGGGTTTTCACACTCCTGCACCTCTGAGAGCATCTTAGTTTGTAAGTGCTCCTGTTGCCACCTTGCCACTCACTTTGTGTTTCTCCTGCCTTCCCAACTTGCACCTCTCCCTGCCACCTTAGGTCTCCCTCTGCTTCCTTTCCCCCAACCACCTTGCAACTTCCCCTACCATATTGAATCTCTTCCCTTTCTCCTTTCATTTATCCATTCCCATCCCTTCTTCTTTCTTCACCCCTGTCTCCCTGTGTCATATCCCTGTCTCCTCTTACAGACAGTGTTGCACACACAAAAGGGGGTTGAAGGATCTGTGCTACTAAAACTCAATAGATAACCTCGCTCTGAGGTTGTGTTTCTTCTGGCACTGCTGGTACTGTGTGTCATTGTGGCACTGCTGGAAGTGAAAAGAACCCAGGAATGAGGGGCAGTAATTATATGATCTGGTTTTTCTTTTATTTTTTTTTTTTTTTTTTATGCTTCTCTGAAGTCTCTATTTATTTTGGGAACTTGAGTAGGGTTGAGCGAACCCGAACTGTATAGGTTGGGTTCCTATCGAATTTTTGGGGTGTTCGTGACATGGACCCGAACATTTACGTAAACGTTCTCGTTCGGTCAGTGTCTGGAGATTTCTATGGCACATTTTGAAAGCCTGCAAAGCAGCCAATCAACAAGCGTCATATTACTTGCCCCAAGAGGCCATAACAGCCATGCCTACTATTGGCATGGCTGTGATTGGCCAAGTGCAGCATGTGACCCAGCCTCTATTTAAGCTGGAGTCATGTCGCGCCGCACGTCACTCTGCTCTGATTAGTGTAGGGATAGGATGCAGCTGCTGTAAGGGCGAGATTAGGCAGGGAAAACATAGCAAAAACACCTAATGAAGTGATCGATCTACAGCTGTAAATCATTCAACTTCTGCTAATTGATCAATGGTTTTTAGGCTGCCCCGAGGTTTTTCTGTCATTTTTTTCTGGGGTGACTGGCAGCCATGTTGTGTCTTGTGGTGCACCAGCACAAGCTGCCAACAAGTCCATCAATCCATCAATAGTAGATTTTTTTTTTTTGCTATATCCTACATCAGGGGCTTGGCTGTGCTTATTGTTACCTCTAGAAACTCAGGATAGAAATTTCTATATTTTATTGAGGGATGAAATTCAATTGCCAAAATAGCAATCCCCTAAATCTGGTGTTCCAGCTGTGGCTGGCCAAGCTTAATAGTGTCTGGCAAAGGATATGATTTTGTTCTGGGGTGAAATTCAAATGCCAAAATAGCAATTTCCAAAATATGGTGTCCCAGCAGTGACTGACTAAGCAATACCGTAAATCAGTGGTTTCAGCTGTGGCGTTCACCAAGTTTACTAGTGTCCAGCAAAGGATATATTTTATTCTGGGGTGAAATTCAATTGCCAAAATAGCAATACCCTAAATCTGCTGATCCAGCTGTGGCTGTCCAAGATTACTAGTGTCCGGCAAAGGATATACAGTTGTGTTCAAAATTATTCAAGCCCCACTGAAATTGAGTGTTTTGGACAGTTTGACATTGATTTTGATCATTTCAGTCATCTTGTTTACAATTAAATCAAAGAGGCACTTGTAAGTCAGACAAATATAACATAACACAACATTTATAATGAAATAACCACAAATGTCTTTACTGTGCTCACATCATTATCAGTTTTATTCAACACCCAAGTGACATTCAATCTTAGTACTTAGTACAACATCCTTTTCCAGTTATAACAGCTTTTAAACGTGAAGCATAGCTTGATACAAGTGTCTTGCAGCGATCTACGGGTATCTTTGCCCATTCTTCATGGGCAAAAGACTCCAGTTCAGTCACATTCTTAGGCTTGCATGCTGCAACTGCTTTCTTTAAGTCCCACCAGAGGTTCTCAATCGGATTTAAGTCTGGTGACTGCGATGGCCACTTCAAAATGTTCCAGCCTTTAATCTGCAACCATGCTCTAGTGGACTTGGAGGTATGCTTGGGATCATTGTCCTGTTGAAAGGTCCAACGTCTCCCAAGCCTCAGGTTTGTGACGGACTGCATCACATTTTCATCCAATATCTCCTGGTACTGAAGAGAATTCATGGTACCTTGCACAGGCTGAAGCTTCCTTGTACCTGTAGAAGCAAAACAGCCCCAAAGCATGATTGACCCCCGTCATGCTTCACAGTAGTCAAGGTGTTCTTTTCTTCATAGGCCTTGTTCTTCCTCCTCCAAACATAGCGTTGATCCATGGGCCCAAACAGTTCTTATTTTGTTTCATCAGTCCACAGAACACTATCCCAAAACTTTTGTGGTTTGTCCACATGACTTTTGGCATACTGCAGTCGACTCTTCTTATTCTTTGGAGACAGCAAGGGGTGCGCCTGGGAGTTCTGGCATGGAGGCCTTCATTACGCAGTGTGCACCTTATTGTCTGAGCTGAAACTTCAGTACCCGCATCTGACAAATCTTTTTCAGTTCCTCAGCAGTCACACGGGGACTTTTCTCCACTTTGCGCTTCAGGTAGCGCACAGCAGTCGAAGTCAGCATCTTCTTTCTGCCACGACCAGGTAGCGTTTCAACAGTGCCCTTTGCCTTGAATTTGCGAATGATGCTTCCTATGGTGTCTCTTGGTATGTTTAACATCTTTGCAATCTTCTTATAGCCATTGCCCTTCCTGTGAAGAGAAATCACCTCTTCTCTTGTCTTCCTGGACCATTCTCTTGACTTCACCATGTTTGTAAACACACCAGTAAATGTCTAGAAGGAGCTGAGTATCACAGTCATTTTAAATCTGCCTAATTGGTGCTTATTATGCTTGATTGCTGCTCCTTGACATCCACAGGTGTTTTCAATACCTGATCGAAAACACTTGAATGAACCTTTGTTCTTAAGAGTGGTAGTTTTGAAGGGGTGGAATAATTGTGTCAATGAAGAAATCACAAAAAAAAATTTAATACTGTATTACAAAAACAATTGATGTCATTTTAGTTGCATTTGGTTCTTTAAAAAGTCCTTGTATGATTTCATTCTGAACACAATTACAAATGTACACTAAATTCCCTAAAAATCTTTACAGCATTGGAGGTTTGAATAATTTTGAACACAACTGGATTTGTTCTGGGGTGAAATTCAATTGCCATAAAAGCAATACTGTAAATCAGTGGTTTCAGCTGTGGCTGGCCAAGTTAAATAGTGTCCGGCAAAGGATATATTTTTTTCTGGGGTGAAATTCATTTGCCAAAATAGCCAAGTTTACTAGTGTCCGGCAAAGGATATATTCTGTTCTGGGGTAAAATTCAATTGACAAAATAGCAATCCCCTAAATCTGGTGTTCCAGCTGTGGCTGGCCAAGTTTACTGGTGTCTGGCAAAGGATATATTTTGTTCTGGGGAGAAATTCAATTGCCAAAATAGCAATCACCTAAATCTGGTGTCCCAGCAGTGGCTGGCCAAGTTTAATAGTGTCCGGCAAAGGATAGTTTGTTTTCTGGGGTGAAATTCAATTGCCAAAAAAGCAGTAGTGTAAATCAGTGGTTTCAGCTGTGGATGGCCAAGTTTACTAGTGTCCGGCAAAGGATATATTTTTTTCTGGGGTGAAATTCAATTGCCAAAATAGCAATCCCCTAAATCTCTTGTTACAGTTGTGGTTGGCTAAATGTAATAGTGTCCGGCAAAGAATAGATTTTGTTCTGGGGTGAAATTCATTTGCCAAAATAGCAATCCCCTAAATATGGTGTCCCAACAGTGGCTAGCCAAGTTTAATACTGTCCGGCAAAGGATAGTTTTTTTTCTGGGGTGAAATTCAATTTCCAAAATAGCAGTACCTTAAATCTGTGGTTTCAGCTGTGGTTGGCCAAGTTTAATAGTGTCCGGCAAAGGATATATTCTTTCTGGGGTGAAATTTAATTGCCAAAATAGCAATACCGTAAATCAGTGGTTTCAGCAGTGGCTGGCCAAGTTTACTAGTGTCCATCAAAAGATATATTTTTACTGGGGTGAAATTCAATTGCCAGAATAGCAATACTGTAAATCAGTGCTTTCAGCTGTGGCTGGCCAAGTTTCATAGTGTCCTCTTTTGCTGCTATGGGACCTCTCTCCTCCGTCTTGTTGCCGGGGCCTAAATAACTGAAAGTGGCCTTCTCCATTGTTGGGTGACATGAAGCCTGATTCTCTGCCATGGGACCTCTCTCCTCTGTCTGGGTGCTGGGGCATAAATAACTAAAAGTGGCCTTCTCCATTGGTGGTTGACATAATGCCTCTTTTGCTGCTATGGGACCTCTCTCCTCTGTCTGGGTGCCGGAGCCTACATATCTGAAAGTGTCCTGTTCTAGTGGTGGGTAACATGATGCCTCTTTTTCCGCTTTGGGACCTTTCTCTTCTGTCTGGGTGTCATGGGCCTAAATTTCCTTTACTTTCTTGCTGTCTTGGTGGCAGACATTTAACTCTCTTTGCGGTCTGATGACCGCCCCATTGTGTTGGTGTCAGGGGCCTAAATTTCACGTACTTGCTTGCTGTCTTGGTGGCAGACATTTAACTCTTTTTACTGTCTAATGATTGCCCCATTGTCTGGGTGTCAGGGGCCTAAATTTCGTTTAATTGCTTGCTGTCTTGGTGGCAGACATTTAACTCTTTTTGCTGTCTAATGACCGCCCCATTGTGTGCTATAAGACAGAGTTCAGACTAAGCAAATATACATCTACACTCACAAGTGCATACCCATAAGGCAAATAAAGTTGGTTAAAAGATGGCTGCACAGATACATCATAAACTAATATAAAAAAATAAAAAAGGGGCTCATTCAAAATGGAATGAAGGAAGCTCTTAGCGCACATTTTTGATCAAAAGTATGTCGGGCCCAAGTGCCACGTCACAGCGGCTTCCGCACAAGGGTCCCTAACAGATTTTGTGCTGAGAAGTCCCAGGCACTTGGGCGTTGCTCAGTCCAAAAGAGGCGCCCCATTGTCTGGGTGTCAGGGGCCTAAATTTCATGTACTTGCTTGCTGTATTGGTGGCAGACATTTTTTTTTTTACTGTCAAATGACCGCACTATTGTGTGGGTGTCAGGGGCCTAAATTTCATGTCCTTGTTAGCTGTCTTGGTGGCAGACATTTAACTCTTTTTACTGTCTAATGACCACCCCCTTGTGTGGGTGTCAGTAACCTATATTTCGTTTAATTGCTTGCTGTCTTGGTCGGAGACATTCAACTTGTTTTTCTGTCAAATGACCTCTCCTCTGCCTGGGTGTCAGGGGCCTGCATAAATGATAATGGCCTGTTTTATTGCAGGTTGACCTGAGGCCTGTGTTGCTGTTACGGGTCCGCTCTCCTCTTTGTGGGTGCCATGGCCTTGAATCTGTGAATCAGGCCTGTGGCACTGCAGGCAGACATGAATCCTTTTTGGCTGTGATGAGAACTTCAAATCCCATAGCATTCCCACCTGACGCCACCCCAACCTCCTATTCCACCTCCTCCTCCTCCAAGTTGCCAATTGATATTGGTTAATTTTTATTTATTTTTATTTTATTTTAATTCATTTCCCTATCCACATTTGTTTGCAAGGGATTTGCCTACATTGTGTTCCCTTTTGCAGCCCTCTAGCCCTTTCCTGGGCTATTTTACAGCCTTTCTTGTGCCCAAAAGTTCGGATCCCGAACCCAAACATTTTCGCGAGGTTCAGCTGAACTACTTGAACCAGAATATCCAGGTGTTCGCTCAACTCTAATCTTGAGTCTTTATTCATTTTGGGGTCTTTGTTGGCTCTGAATTAATATATGGGTATGGTCTGGGATCTGAATTAAATTAGGGGTCTGTCAAAAGTATGAATACGCTTCTGGGTCTGAGTTAATTCTGATATCCAGTCTGAGGTCTATACAGGTGACGTGGGGGTTGCTTGTGAGGAGAAATCGAATGGTAGATCCTAGAGCCAGAAGGAGCCAGAAGCAGCAACCTGAACAGCATATTGGTGAGTGACTGTGCCCTGTACAGGAAACAGCTTCTATGCAATGATTATAATTCATGTTATGCCCGCCCCCCCCCCCCCACCCACACACACAGACTTACTGTAGCCCCATTTGCCCACACAGTGCACCTGTCTGGTTGGTCTCCTCCCTGCTCCTCTAAGTTTCCTTTCCTTCCCCCCAACCATCTCTTCCCCTAAACAAAGAACCACACCTAATCTTCCTCTCTACCCCCTTTATGGCATGGTGTAGGTTTTATACTCTATACTGTACAGCATGGTGTAGGGGTTATACTGTGACAATTTGTTTGGTATGTTAGATTTTCCTATCGTCTACCTTTGATGGAGCAACGCCTAACTCTATGAAAACCCTACTCATCAGAAGCCTAGGCTTGGAAGGAACAATGCATAAGACATTCCCTTTATGACAACATATGAGATGGCTAGTCACAAACATTATTATTTTTAAAGGGATTCTATCACCAGTGACCTCCCTATCAAACTGTTTTCATAGACACATAGTTCATTAAAATGCCACCCTGTACTTTTTTCTTAATATGTAAATTAGGCTTTGGTACAATAAAGATGTCATTGTTGCTCCACTCCTCTCTGTGGCCAGCCTTTCCCTTGCTGCTTTGATTGATCAAAGCCATCATTGCACCAAAAGACTAATTTCCATATTAAGAAAAAGTACAGAGTGGCCCACAGAAAAGTAGCTCACCTCCAATATCTGCAAATCAAACTGCCTAATAGTAAATCTGTCTTAGTTGCCCCTACAGGGCTCTGAAAAAATGAAATCTGAGCTCTGATTGGTTGCTATGGACAACTAAGACAAATTTACTATTAGGCAATTTGATTTGGAGATAACAGAGGTGGGCAAATTTTCGGTGGGCCACCTTGCATCATAACTGGTGACCAAAGCCTCGGATCAACAAAAGAAAAACAACGCTTCAATCAGGTGAACCTCAGCTATGTGTTAATGCAAACAGCTGTATAAGGAGGTCAGTGGTTACAGACTCCCTTTAAATGTTCTGTTCTTAATACATACATGTGTGAAACTGTGAATGTTATGCTGTTTGTAGCTAGGTTAGGTAGAAAACCTGTCTGGAAGTTATTAAATGTGGAAATTGACATGTTTCTTACTTTTTTGTGAAATTTATTTAGAATTAGAGATTTCCTTTATCTTTTATATGCTATACTATGTAAATATAACATAACAACAATTTGTATTGACAATTATAATGAAAGAATGGCTCTTACAATGAATACAGAATTTGGAAAAAAATTTTAAAAGGGCCTTCATGTTCAGTGAAAATGAATGAGAAACTATGGAAGGAATTTGTTATTATTTAATTTTTGAAGTCAGTTTTTCTTGAGTGTGCAGTCATGTGCTTTGCACTAAATTTATTACATGTAGCACATTGTTTAATAAATGTGGAGCATATTAAAGCCTAACACTTTTTGGAATGAATTTGTAACTTTTTTGTGACTCTTTAAAAAAAGACTCAGATTGAAACTAACATAGCCAACAGAAATCAGTGTATTCTTTAGAATCAAAATTCAACTAGAATGTTTTTAATTGTCACTGAGAGAAATGACCTACTTAAAGCATATCTACTAAAACACATTCACACTAAATAAACAAATGGTTAAAAATCTATATAGATAGTTATCAGGTACTTTGTGTATACAAAACGGAAGGACATGTAAAAAGTCCACTTCTGGAATCAAAACTGCCACTCACGGTTTTGTAGATGGATCTGCAAACATAGAGCAGGGTACTATCCATATGTTATACCAAGTTCCCATCGAGGTCAATGGCATCAAATAATATTCAGGTGTGGCGTCTTCGATAGCTGGAGGCCGTAAAGTAAAGCTGCAAGTAGGCAAACGCAGATGATATGGGACTCTTGTCCTAATATCCTAGCAGTCCCTGCCTAAAAGCGGAGTAATCACCCTCAAAGGGTGGCCCCACTTATTTTTGGCTTATCCTCAAACTAAAGAAAAAAAGGGAATGCAACAGTACTCTGCAGACACAAATAAAGTACAATTATGCCATAACTAGAAAAAACATTCTGGTGCTAATGCTACGCTTATTTTGCAAATTTGAGAATCTTGGCAAATACAATTTGTACAAAATTATTCTTAGGGCAAAGTAGTGAAATGCTTGTTGATTGGCTGCCCTGCAGCCTTTCAAAAAGTGGGAAGAAATTGCCGAACAACGAACCCGAACTTTTACGGAAATGTTCGGGTCCGGGTGCGAAAAACCGTAATGTTCGGTACAAACTTTACAGTTCGGTTTCGCTCCAGCCTACTCACGTATCAATAAGTAATATTGTTGTTTTTGGTATTTCAAGACCATCACTTTATATTTACTGAATAAACCATGGTAACCTAGCGACGCATGCGCGTTATTGTGGCGCTATTAGTTTGAGGATTCCCTATTGCGCCTGCGCATACCCGAGATGAGTCTGGCAATGCGTTTGATGGTCAAGTCAGGATACAGACAGTGTGTCATGTGATCGCACTGCTGCGCCCTTGTATCAGGGATTGGCATACTTCTCGCATGACCTTGTCACGCTCTAGTGTAGGAGGGAAACCCCATTCCGAACATAGGAGGAAAAGTGGAAAGGAAATAAGGCCTGAAAACTAGGAAAGTAAGATGGACACCTCCAAAAGGCAGGATGAACGGGAGTTTCCCTAAGGCCTATTACAAAACAACAAGGAAATGCAACACACAGAAAAGACAAAATACAAAGGGAAAGGTAACACTTAACTTCCAAAAACTATGGCAGCACCAGGAACTCAGCCAAGATCCAAACACCAGCTATCCACAGGTCCAATTGAAGCTATGAACCGCACAGCATTGTGGGAGTAACAACTAAAAATAGAGAAAGTTAAATGACCACATTAGCAACACCTGGAGGTAAAGGGTATTACCAGTACCAAAAACAACACAGACGCCTATTGATCCACAAGGTAAACATGTCAAATCAAACCACCTGTTGCCAGTCTTAAAGCTCTCCTGCCACTCACTGCTGCGGGACGTCTGTATGTCTCGGCAGGTCCGTGACAGACATCACTGGTGCATGCACATACTTCACGTGCACGCCGATGGTAGTGGAAGCAGGTAATATAAAGCACCCAGTAACCGTGGATCGACTGGCCACATACTTTATCTACTGGCTAGACAATTTCAGCCCCTTTGCTCCCTAAAAGGTAGAATCCCCTAATGCACCTATTCTTGATCTGATAGGGGAAACACATTGTGAATGTTATCTGGGACACTATTTTGCCAGGGAGAGAAAATTAGGTTGAGGGTAAGCCTCCAATAAGTGGGGCAGCCCAATTTGGGGTTATTACTCCGCTTTTAGGCAAGGACTGACAGGATATTAGAGCTAGAGTCTCATATCATCTGCGTTCGCCTACTAGCGGCCTCACTCTGCAACCTTAAGCTGTAGAGGAAGCCACACCTGGATATTTGATGTCATTGACCTCGATGGGAACCTGGTACAACATATGTTTGGCACCCTGCTTTATCTTTGCAGATCCATCTACAAAACCATGAGTGGCCAAACTGTTTTGATTCCAGGAGTGGACTTTTTGCATGTCCTCCTATTTTGTATTAAAAAAGTACCTGATAATTATCTATCCATTTGTTAGTTTAGTGGGATTGTGTTTTAGTACATATCTATTAAAATTTATGTTTTAAGTAGGTCAGTTCTCTCAGTGATATATTGTTATTTCGCCTAGTTATATTGTTTCTCATTTTCAGTGAATTTGTTAAAGTATTCAGATTTGTCAGAATCAAAATTTATTGCGAAAAAATATGGGCAAATTTTGTTTCTAAGGAGAGAGAGAAACAGACTGAGAGATTTTCAAAGCATTCAAAGTAATTTTGATTTCGGTAGAATCTCATGGTTAATTCGCACAAATCGGACCCAAAACGAATTTTAAAGAAATTTGCTCATGGTTTAAGAAAACCACACCATTTCCCCACCCGTGTTTTAAAACTGGAGTGAAAGGTGTAAAACTGCAAAAAATAGCAACATTTTGCAACTTTATAATGCCAGCTTTGTGAAGTGCAGAGCACAATTCATTCCTCCCCTTGTCTTCAAGAAAAGCCCTTGAGACATCTTGCCTTTTCATAAGCCCATTCTTTAGGCTGGATGGTAATTATACATAATTATAAATTCTACCATTGTTATGTGGCCCCATAGAAACAGAGACATGAAGGTTTAAAAATGTCCTTCTTGTTATTATAAAGTAGTGAAAAAAACAACAATATGATTTGAGAATAACAAAGGTATTCTCTATTCGGAGAATATTTGGGTCGCGCACTGTACCTTGCACTAAGTATGATATACCGTAATGTCCAAACCTGTCTAAGTTTTGTCCAGAGTGTTCCAAATACTTATGTATTTTCCTTCAACTTGAAAAACTTTTTACATGTATCAAATGAAAATGAGGTGTTAGTGTGCATATCAGCCACACAGTTTAATGTATGCACACATTTATCTCTAAAACAGTTATTTTCTGTAGGCTCATGCACAATAGTTGTAGAACATTAGACCACAGTCTTTAATTTCCATAGATTTCCCAAGTATTACTTTTCTTCTAGTACTACAGTATATGTTAAACAGTCACTAAAAATGCCCTGTTGAGGGTTGACGAGGTTAGCAATACTACTAATGAAGACTGATGGTAAATTGTTTTGTTTTTAAATTACCTTGAGTAATGTTTGAAATATTTGGTGTAAGATGCATTTTTTTTTTCGAGGTGGGCCGGGCAGAATTGTGACCTGAAAAAGTCTCAAACCAGGCCCTTTGAGACGTTTTGTGGTCACTTATTAACATTTCTTGCAACTTTTTGCATTTTTACACAACTCACTGTAGTTTTGAATGGTAGGTGGGAAAGTGTGAGTGGTTAGTTATGCTAATGAGTTTCACTCCACAATAATGACAGACTATTTTTAAAAAGTCACTAAAGCACCACTTGATAAATTTGATGCACAGTATTTAAACACAGACTCAGGGAAAACTGACTTCAAATGTTACTCTCATGATAAACCCCCCCCCCCCCCGCCCAGTGTCTTTTGGAGATATTTATTTATTAAGTTAGCCCCAAAATGTGGGGGCTAGATAACTTAATTTTCATTATTCAGATTTATTTTGCATTTGATGCTTAGACACCTCTGTTGTGATGAAAAAGTGTTCGTTTTTCTAATGTCTTTCTTCAACTTAATGGGATTAATTATAAATAAAAAAAAAACAAAAGCAGCTGGGTTGCCTGAAGCAAAGCATTAAGTCAGTGCAATCTGCTATCACTAATCAACAGTAAACAACTGCATTATAATATAATGATAATGATTTTCCATAAGGTTTTTAAGTTTTATACAAATACTTAAAATAGTGGTGTCACAAACGGCTTTGGCTGGGAGAACAAAAGGATGGGGCAAAAATATTCAGTCTGTGTAGTACTTCTGTAATGTCTATGGAGAGGTCTTCCTCGACAGCTGATGCTGGCTGAGAGTCGGAAGCTCTCATACACATTAGACTGTGACAGAACCTAATGTGTAGGGGCGGGGGCTTTAAGTCATTCCTTTATATTTTTCATTCTCCTCCAACACACTTCTCTGTCTTTTGCTCAAAAAACTGCATCAGACACTGCCACAAGCAGATAGGTGCTATGCCACCCATATTGTGACTCATCTCATTTAGGGACAACTTATTGTTTGTTAAAAAGCAATTTGAATAACTGTAATTAGAGATGAGCGAATTTATTAAAAAATGTGGTTCTATCCGAAATTATTCGTGGTGAATCATGTTAAAAAATGGCTATTTACTTGCTGCAGAGAGCCTTTATTGTGGTGTAGAACACTGCCTTACAGTAACAGGCATAGGGAGTCTGCTGTGGTAGTGAAATTATACTGTGAGTCAGAATGACATGCAGATGACAGGCGTCGCTCTTAGAATCACTGTACACTTCACTTATTTACTTATTTGGGCTGTCACTGGGCCAAAACTGACCAAATAACTCAAGTATCAACTCAACCTTACAGGTCAATACGAGTGTCAAGAAGAAGCTCACTCCTTTTACACCATCGTCAGCTGATTTCAAGACAGAGTGGAGAGGATGTCAACAGTAAGTTTTTGTTGACGTCACTTATTACTTTGCCCTTCCTCTGATCCGTCAGAACAATAACACCCAAAAAATGGATCCTGTCTGTGGAGCAATCGAGGTGCAAAACAGTGTGGCACTGACGTGCCCTGCACATGTGGTATGCTGGAGGGGAATTGTGAAGTGTCCCTGCAGTGGAGGCTGAGGACACGGTGGAGGATGAGGAGGCAGAGGCGGACATTGTCGCAGGACCAGTGGCGTGAGAACGTGGAGGCGGAAGCGGCACCTGGTCAAGTTGCTGGTTTGGATGTGCAGGAACCACATTTACCCAGTGGGCCATAAAGGAAATATATTGTCCTTGACCGTAGTTACAGCTCCACACGTCAGTGCTGCCATGCACTTTGGCAGAAACGACAGGCCACTGGGTGATGTAGCGGTTGATGTCAGACTGGACCACCATATTGGAGCCACGGTTCTCCCGGTGGCACCTTGGCCACGCTTCACCTTCTGCCACAGATTCTACATATGGCCATGTTCACCTCCTCCGGTGGCTTAACAAAAACTACCACACTGCCAAGTAGGTATTTTCCCCCCAAAACTACGCACAGACTGATTGCTACCGCTGCTGCCTCCATAAACCCATGTACCGCTACTTCCCGGGCTCCTGAAAATTGGGTGGTCTACCCCGGGCACGGTTCTACCAGGCCACTTTATTGTGATGCTGCATATATTGAAGCAGGGCCGTGGTGCCAACATTGGCACCCTGGCCATGCTTCACCTTCTGCCTACAGATACTATATATGGCCATGTTCAACTCTAGTGTTGAGCGAGCATCGTATAGGGCAGGGATGGGCAAACTGCAGCTCTCCAGGTGTTGCAAAACTACAACTCCCAGCATGCAAAGATTGCTTACAGCTATCAGCCTACAGCAGGGCATGGTGGGAATTGTAGTTTTACAACAGCTGGAGAGCCACACTTTTCTCATCCCTGGTATACGGGAGTAGTTCGGCCGAACACCGCGTGTGCTTGAGTCAGTGTATTTAAATCTAATTTAGCCTCTATGTCTATGCAGAAGATTATTGTAGAGTGGGGCAATCCCCCAGTGTCAGTCCACGGCTTAGGAGTCCCTGCTCTGACTCCATATATAGCTATGTCCATACATGGAGTCAGTGCTTGGAGACACCCAGTGTATTTAAATATTATTTAGTCTGTATTTCAGAAAATTTTCTGCTGGGATTTGAACTCAAGAACTTCTGCATTAGAGATAAGCATCTTAAGCACCAGGCTATACAACCCAACGATAAACTGAACTGGAAAAACTTCATAGTAGTTTCTTTATCAGTAAGTATTTCTTCTGTATAGGAATGCTTCCTACTTTAGAAACTACTATGATTTTTTTCAAGAGCAGTTTATTATTATGTTATATAGCCGAGTGGTTAAGATTCTTGCTTCTAATGCAAAAGGTTGTGAGTTCAAATCCCAACACATACATTTGTGAAATAGAAATTCAATTTAGATGTTTTTAATAATTTAAAAAATGTATGGCACAAAATAAATGTGTAATTACTATATATATATATATATATATATATATATATATATATATATATTAATTACACATTTATTTTGTGCCATACATTTTTTTAAATTATTAAAAAACATATAGATTGAATCTATTTCACAAATGTATCTGCCGCGATTTTAACTCACAACTTTTTGCATTAAAAAACATATAACATATATAAATTTAATTTAGTCTCTATTTCTTAAATGTATCTGCCAGGATTTGAACACACAACCTTTTGCATTAGAGGCAAGAAAGTTAACCACTAGGCAATACAACACAATGATAAGCCATGCTGGAAAAACCTTATAGTAGAAGGAATACTTACTGATACAGAAACTACTATGAGGTTTTTTTTTCCAGGATAGCATTTCATTGGGTTGAATAGCCCTGTGGTTAAGATGCTTGCCTCTAATGCAGAAGGTTGTGAGTTTAAATCCCGACAGGAACTTTGTCTGAAATAAAGATTAAATTAGATTTAAATACGCTGGGTGTCTCTAAACACTAACTCCATATATGGACATAGCTATATATGGAGTAAGAGCAGGTACTTCTAAGCCCGAACTAGAGTCCAAACACCCTCCCCTCTTCAGAACAGGGGGTGCCTGGTTTAATGCTTGGTTTCTCCCATTAACTTCCATTGTGCTCGGGTGCTCTGAAGAGCACCCAAGCATCGGGACATGTTCTACTCGAGCACTTTGGTGCTCGATCAACACTATTCACCTCCTCCGGTGGATTAACAAAAAACTGCCACACCGCCGAGTGGGTGATTTTACCCCCAACACTACTCACTGACTGACTGCTACCGCAGCTACAAACTATTCTATTACCCTAAGTTCACACTTGCGCGTTTTACAGCGTGTTCGAACACGCTGTAAAACGCTCAACACATGCAAACCAATGCTTCCCTATGGGACTGGTTGCACATTTTCGCATTTTACAGCGTGTTCGAATGCGTTGTAAAACGCCCTTCGCCTAAACAAGTATTTGAGCTTTTTTGGGGGCGTTTGTCGCGCGTATTGTGATTGACACCACAGTAGTCAATCACAAGAACGCGCGTACAACGCGTGTTTCCTATTTGCAAAAACGCGCTGTAATATGCGCGACAAAAACGCGCGTAAAACACGTGTTTCAAGAACGGTCAGGTCTGAACCCAGGGTTAGAGATTAGTGTTGAGCGCGAATATTCGAATAGCAAATTTTTATCGCAACTTCGAGAATTTGCAAATATTTCGAATATAGTGAAGGAATAATCGCATAAGGGCGTTAACCAGCTCTCGACTGCTGCACGCACGGATGCGTCCAGGCGGCGGCTGGTTTACTCCTCCTGGACGCATCCGCGCGTCATCTCGCGAGACGCGAGATTTCATGAGAACGCGCGGGCACGCGCTCAAAGGTTCGTCGGGGAGAAGTTAAACTACAGCCTGCCAGCGCTGATCAAGTGACCCCATTTTGGAAAGAAGACACCCCAAGGTATTCCATGAGGGGCATGGCGAGTTCATAGAAGATTTTTTTTTGGGCACAAGTTAGCGGAAATTGGCTTTTTTTTTTTTTTGTTCTTACAAAGTCTCATATTCCACTAACTTGTGACAAAAAATAAAATTTTACATGAACTCACCATACCCCTCACGGAATACCTTGGGGTGTCTTCTTTCTAAAATGGGGTCACTTGTGGGGTATTTATACTGCCCTGGCATTTTAGGGGCGCCTAATGCGTGAGAAGAAGTCTGGAATCCAAATGCGTAAAAATGCACTGTGAAATCCTAAAGGTACTCATTGGAATTTGGGCCCCTTTGCGCACCCAGGCTGCAAAAAAGTGTCACACATGTGGTATCGCTGTACTCAGGAGAAGTAGGGCAATGTGTTTTGGGGTGTATTTTTACATATACCCATGCTGGGTGAGAGAAATATCTCTGTAAATGACAACTTTTTAATTTTTTTTATACAAAGTTGACAATTTACGCCCTGGCATTTTAGGGGCCCACTGAGAGCTGCGCCAGTGCGATGTGCTGGAGACTGAGGGAAGAGTGAGCATCGGACATCACTGGGCTCGGCGCATGCCCAGTGACGACAATGAAGCTCCTGCCCTCAGTCTCCAGCACATCGCACTGGCGCAGCCCTCAGTGGGTACTGCGTCTGCGCGAGACTTCGCTCAGCCGTCAGGGAGGGGGAGGAGAGGGATGAGACACTGTGGGGGGTTAGGGATTGAGGAGGAAGGCGTGTTTTACTGAGTAAGGAGCCGGTTTTGGGCACTGCAGGGGGCGTTACTGGGCACACAAAGTGGAAGATAACGCCCCTCTGGGCACCTTCAGGATTAAATAGCATAATTATAAAAGTCGTTGGTCAATACAAATCGAAAATATTTGTCATTTAATTCTATCTGAAGTCATGATTCCTCCCTGCTTAAAGGATAACTGTCACATTTAGACCCTAATTTCAGTTTCCATATATGTAGTTACTAATATGATAATATTCCTGAATCAATAACTATTAGACTTACTTACCCCTTATTTAATAAGATTCAGCCCTTAGCAACCAGTCTGCATAAAACTACAACTTCACTATTCTGTTAAAATGGCCACCCTCAGCCCTGAGGCTAATCCATAGGACGCCTCCAGTGAAGTTAGTGAAGACCAGCTCTGTATAGGGAGGTCTTGCAGGGAAGTTCCCAGGTCTGGCTAAAGCCTTCAGTCCTCCTACAAGCTCTCCTCTTATCAGATAAGGCTTTTATTTACAGTATACATTGAGCAGTGTCTGCCAAGCACAGGCATGTGGAGAAGTTCACACACACAGCCCAGCACTGTTATCTCCTGTCAGGAAGAACCTGTCTTTTTATACATTCCCTTACAATGTTGACTCACTATCAGTTCCCAGTGCACGCAGCATGCTCCGTCCTCATCTGGTAGAAGGAAGGAGCATAATCTCAGGTAACAATAGCCAATACTGGGGACTTTTAGTTGGCTTTTAGGGGTTATTTATTAAACAATCAGAAATTAAAACAGGGCCAACAAGGTGATATTAATCACCAAAATCCAATAGTAAAAAAAAATAAAAATTGACAGTTATACTTTAAGTTGCATTTGGGCTAATGACTGTTCATATTAAATTGGAAAAAATGACGAATATTCTAAAAAACTAATATGTAGCACTATATTATATAGTGCTATATATTCATGTTTTAGAATATTCGCATTATGTGAATATTACATTGCCGATTATTTGCAATCAATAGAATAATCTTGAATACGAATATTCACAAAATATCGCGAATTCAAGTATTGCCCCTGCCGCTCATTACTATTAGAGATGAGCTAATCAAAGGTGACGAAGTGGAATTCATTTCGAATTTCAGGAAAAATTTGTTTTACAACGAATGGGAATTTCCTCATGCTTCGTGGTAACAAATCGCAATTTTCCTAAAATGGGGCAAGGAACTCTGGGAAGGCGGGATCACCAAGATTGACATGCCTGCATGCAGCCAATCAGAAACCAGTCAGCCCTGTGATGTCACAGCCCTATAAATACGTCGGCCATCTCACAGTCAGACATTTTCCAGCGTTCAGAGTGCAGGGACAAGCGTGTGAAAGCGCTAGGGACAGCAAGTGAAAAAACAATTGTGGAAAAAAAAAGACAGAAAAAACGATTTATAAGTGCAGGGAAAGGATAGGGAGGAATCACTTCACAGCATCTTAGTGTAGGGAGAGACGTCAGAAGGCCCTAGGGACATTGATAGGAAAGTGATTTACAAGTACAGGGAACGATTATTTGGGGATCCAAATAGTCATTAGACAGCTCTGTCATTCCAGGTTTTTGGTTATTGGTCTGCAAGTGTTATGTTGTAAAGCCTTCAGAGGCTTATTTCTTAGTATCTTATTCAGTACTACAAGAAAAATATATACACATTTCACTTCTGCAGTTATTTCTGTTGAAAGCATGTAGGGGAGTATTTCAGTAAAAAAAGAAAAATATATACGCACTGCACTGTTGTAGTTATATCTGGAGAAAGCGTATAGGGGGGTATTTCAGTACCACAAGGAAAATATATACGCACTTCACTCTTTAATTGTTTTCTGGTGAAAGCGTATAGTGGCCTATTTCAGTCCAACAAGAATTATATATTCATAGGTCACTTCTGCAGTTATTTCTGATGCAAGCATATAGGGGCGTATTTCAGTAAAAAAAGAAAAATATATACGCACTGCACTGTTGCAGTTATTTCAGTTGAAAGCATATAGGGCGTATTTCAGTAAAAAAAAAGAAAAATATATACGCACTGCACTGTTGCAGTTATTTATGGTGAAAGCGTATAAGGGTGCATTTCAGTTCTACAAGAAAAACATATATGCACTTCACTCTTTAATTGTTTTCTGGTTAAAGCTTATAGTGGCCGATTTCAGTCCAACAAGAAATATATATTCTCTAGTCACTTCTACAGTTATTTCTGTTGAAAGCATATAGGGGTGTATTTCAGTTAAAAAAAGAAAAATATAAATGCACTGCACTGTTGCAGTTATTTCTGTTAAAAGCATATAGGGGCGTATTACAGTAAAAGAAGAAAAATATATACGCACTGTACTGTTGCAGTTTTTTTGTTGAAAGTGTATAGTTGCGTATTACAGTAAAAAAAGAATAATATATATACACACTGCACTGTTGCAGTTATTTCTGGTGAAAGTGTATAGGGACATATATCAGTACTTCAAGAAATATATATACACACTTCACTCTTTAATCTTTTTCTGGTCAAAGCGTATATTGGCCAATTTCAGTGCAACAAAAAAAATATATTCTCAGTGCATTTCCACAGGTAATTGTGATGAAAGCGTTTAGTGGCCGATACCAGTACAAAAAGAAATATATATTAGTCGCTTTTAGGGGTATTTTTATGTCATGCAGACAAGTGCCAGGCCATGCACAGAGGAGTGGCAGAGGCCTGAATGTTTCTGGCACAAGCAGAAGTTGCAGCAGAATAAGGGGTCTTGGCAGCAGTAGTCGCAGCGAGAGACCTGATATCCCGGTGTCATCTAGTGGTCGTGTCTTGACCAGCAAACCAGTGGTTCTTGATTGGTTAACTGGGTTATCTACGTCATCCCAAGTGACATCAGAAACCCCCAGCCAACAGTCGGTGGGTTCGTCAGACACAACCCTTAGGGTACTTTCACACTAGCATTTTGGATTCCGTTTGTGGAGAGAGAGAGGTCCCACAGCAAGGAATCATGCGTCATATCACCCACCACTGGAGAAGGCCACTTTCAGTTATTTCGGCCCAGCACCCAGAGAGAGGAGAGAGGTCCCACAGCAAGGAATCATGCGTCATATCACCCACCACTGGAGAAGGCCACTTTCAGTTATTTCAGCCCCAGCACCCAGACAGAGGAGAGAGGTCCCACAGCAAGGAATCATGCGTCATATCACCCACCACTGGAGAAGGCAACTTTCAGTTATGTATGCGCCACCACCCAGACAGAGGAGAGAGGTCCCACAGCAAGGAATCAGGCGTCATATCACCCACCACCGGAGAAGGCCACTTTCAGTTATTTCGGCCCCAGCACCCAGACAGAGGAGAGAGGTCCCATAGCAAGGAATCATGCATTATATCACCCACCACTGGAGAAGGCCACTTTCAGTTATTTCGGACCCAGCACCCAGACAGAGGAGAGAGGTCCCACAGCAAGGAATCATGCGTCATATCACCCACCACCGGAGAAGGCCACTTTCAGTTATTTTGGCCCCAGCAACCAGACAGAGGAGAGGTTCATTCAACTTTGGGTTGCACCGCAAGATCATGGTAAAGTTAAAAAAATGAGGATTTAATAAAGAAGTGCCCCGGAGTACAAGAAAACATGGTTGAGGGGGAGGCAGTTATAAATGTCTATTCTGCACAAGGGAGGCACAGGTCATGTGGGATCCATGCCTAGTTAATTTTTATGAACGTCAGCTTGTTCACGTTGGCTGTGGACAGGCGGCTGCGTTTGTCAGTAATGAGGCCCACTGCCGTGCTGAATACACGTTCAGACAAAACGCTGGCCGCCGGGCAGGCCAGCACCTCCAAGGCATAAAATGCTAACTCTGGCCACGTGGACAATTTGGAGACCCAGAAGTTGAATGGGGCCGAACCATCAGTCAGTACGTGCAGGGGTGTGCAGACGTACTGTTCAACCATGTAAGTGAATTGCTGCCTCCTGCTAACACGTTCCGTATCAGGTGGTGGTGCAGTTAGCTGTGGCGTGGAGACAAAACTTTTACTTAATTCTACCATGCTAACCCTGCCCTCAGAGGAGCTGGCCATGACACAGCTGCGTTGGTGACCTCTTTCTCCTCCTCTGCCTTCGCCTTTTGCTTCCACCTGTTCCCCTGTGACATTTGGGAATGCTCTCAGGAGCGCCTCTACCAGCGTGCGCTTGTACTCATGCATCTTCCTATCACGTCCTACAGTAGTGGGACCTGGCTGGCCACATTTGTACCTGGCCTCTGCTGTTGCAAAAAACCTCCCTCTGAGCCACTTCTAACAGACTGGCCTGAAAGTGCTAAAAATGACCCCTCATCCGCCTCCTCCTCCTCCTGGGCCACCTCCTCTTCCATCATCGCCCTAAGCATTTTCTCAAGGAGACATAGAAGTGGTATTGTAACGCTGATAACGGTGTCATAGCCACTGGCCATGTTGGTGGAGTACTCGAAATAGCGCAACAGGGCACACAGGTCTCGCATGGAGGCCCAATCATTGGTGGTGAAGTGGTGCTGTTCCGCAGTGCGACTGACGCGTGCGTGCTGCAGATGAAACTCCACTATGGCCTGCTGCTGCTCGCACAGTCTCTCCAGCATGTGCAAGGTGGAGTTCCACCTGGTAGGCACGTCGCATATGAGGAGGTGAGCGAGAAGGCCGAAGTTCCGCTGTAGCGCAGACAGGCGAGCAGCGGCAGGATGTGAACGCCGGAAGCGCGCACAGACGGCCCTCACTTTATGCAGCAGCTCTGACATGTCACCAATTTCAGCACATGCGCCAGGCAAGGGTTGTGCGTCAAACTGGCTAGTCCCAGAGCTGCGACTAGATTTCGCCCATTATCACACACCACCAGGCCAGGCTTGAGGCCCACCGGCAGAAACCACTCGTCGGTCTGTTGTCCAATACCCCGCCACAACTCCTGCGCGGTGTGGGGCCTGTCCCCCAAACATATGAGTTTCAGGATGGCTTGCTGACGTTTACCCCGGGCTGTGCTGAAGTTGGTGTGTGGCTGACTGGATGAGCTGGTGGAAGCAGTGGAGGAGGAAGCCGAGTAAGAGGAGGAGGCTACAGGAGGCAAAGAATGATGCCCTGCGATCCTTGGCGGCGGAAGGACGTGCGCCAAGGAACTCTCCGCCTCCGGCCCAGCCGCCACTTCATTTACCCAGTGTGCAGTTAGGGAGATATAGCGTCCCTGGCCGTGCTTACTGGTCCACGTATCTGTGGTTAGGTGGACCTTGCCACATATGGCGTTGCGCAGTGCACACTTGATTTTATTGGATACTTGGTTGTGCAGGGAAGGCACGGCTGTCTTTGAGAAGTAGTGGCGGCTGGGAACAACATACTGTGGGACAGCCATGGACATCAGCTGTTTGAAGCTGTCTGTGTCCACCAGCCTGAATGACAGCATTTCAAAGGCCAGTAGTTTAGAAATGCTGGCATTCAGGCCCAGGGCTCGAGGGTGGTTAGGTGGGAATGTACGCTTTCTCTCCAAGGTTTGTGAGATGGAGAGCTGAACGCTGCCGTGTGACATGGTGGAGATGCTTGGTGACGCAGGTGGTGTTGTCGGTGGCACTTCCTCTGTTAAGTGGGCGGCAGGTGCCAACATTCCTCCCAAGGCAGAGGAAGAGGCCGAGGCAGCATCAGATGAGGGAGCAGGGGGAGCCAGAGTGAGTTCCTTGCTTTTAAGGTGTTTACTCCACTGCAGTTCTTTGCATGTAGATGCCTGGTCATGCAGGTTGTGCTAAGGTTCAGAACGTTAATGCCTCGCTTTAGGCTCTGATGGCACAGCGTGCAAACTACTCGGGTCTTGTCGTCAGTAGATTGTTTAAAGAAGTGCCATGCCAGGGAACTCCTTGAAGCTGCCTTTGGGGTGCTCGGTCCCTGGTGGCGGTGGCCAGTAGCAGGCGAACTCTCTTGGAGGTGGCTGTTCTGCTTTTGCCCCCTGCTCTCTCTTTTGCTACGCTGTTGGCTCGGTCTCACCACTCCCTCTTCCTCTTAACTATGAAAGTCAGTGGCACGACCTTTATTTCATGTAGGGTCTAGGACCTCATCGTTCCCTGCATCGTCTTCCACACAGTCTTCCTCCCTGACCTCCTGTTCGGTCTGCACACTACAGAAAGACGCAGCAGTTGGCACCTGTGTTTCGTCATCATCAGAGACGTGCGGACTCCGATGAGGTGGTATTCCCATGTCCTCATCATCAGGAAACATCAGTGGTTGTGCATCAGTGCATTCTAAGTCTTCGACCACTGGGGAAGGGCTAGGTGGATTCCCTTGGGAAACCCTGCCAGCAAAGTCTTCAAACAGCATAAGAGACTGCCGCATAACTTGAGGCTCAGACAGTTTTCCTGATATGCATGGGGGTGATGTGACAGACTGATGGTCTTGGTTTTCAGGTGCCACCTGTGCGCTTTCTGCAAAAGACTGGGTGGGAGATAATGTTGTGAACATGCTGGATCCACTGTCGGCCACCCAATTGACTAGTGCCTGTACCTGCTCAGGCCTTACCATCCTTAGAACGGCATTGGGCCCCACCAAATATCGCTGTAAATTTGGGCGAGTACTGGAACCTGAGGCAGTTGGTTCACTAGGACGTGTGGCTGTGGCAGAATGGCCACGTACTCTCCCAGCACAAGAGGGTACACTAACACCACCACGACCACGTCCGCGTTCCTTTACTAGATGTTTTCCTCATTGTTACCGTACACCAAGCACCACAATAAGAAAAAAAATATTTGGCCCAATGTATTCATTTCAAATTCAGGCCTTTTTTTACAGGCACCTAACAATATCTGCCTATTTATTTATGTAGCATATTCCACTAATCCAGGCACAGCAGTAACCACTGATTTAGGGGAATATCTCCTTTAGGGCTAGTATTTCGGCCCTGGATGAAAGGTATCATTTTATGGACAGATTTAAAATTGGACTGCAACAGCTCAAACACCAGATTCAGTGTATTGCTATTTTGGGAATTGAATTTCACCCTAGAACAAAATATATCATGATACAGACAGATTTAAACTAGGCCTGCAACAGCTGGAACACCAGATTCAGGGTATTGCTATTTTGGCAATTGAATTTCACCCCAGAACAAAATATATGTTTTTGCGGACACTATGAAACTTGGCCTGCAACAGCTGGGACACCAGATTCAGGGTATTGCTATTTTGGCAATTGAATTTCACCCCAGAACAAAATATATGTTTTTGCGGACACTATGAAACTTGGCCTGCAACAGCTGGGACACTAGATTCCGGGCATTGCTATTTTGGCAATTGAATTTCAACCCACAACAAAATATATGTTTTTGCGGACACTATGAATCTTGGCCAGACACAGCTGAAACCACTGATTTATGGTATTGCTATTTTGGCAATTGAATTTCACCCCAGAACAAAATATATGTTTTTGCGGACACTATGAAACTTGGCCTGCAACAGCTGGGACACCAGATTCAGGGTATTGCTATTTTGGCAATTGAATTTCACCCCACAACAAAATATATGTTTTTGCGGACACTATGAATCTTGGCCAGGCACAGCTGAAACCTCTGATTTATGGTATTGCTATTTTGGCAATTTAATTTCACCCCAGAACAAAATATATGTTTTTGCGGACACTATGAAACTTGGCCTGCAACAGCTGGGACACCAGATTCAGGGTATTGCTATTTTGGCAATTGAATTTCACCCCACAACAAAATATATGTTTTTGCGGACACTATGAATCTTGGCCAGACACAGCTGAAACCACTAATTTATGGTATTGCTATTTTGGCAATTGAATTTCACCCCACAACAAAATATATGTTTTTGCGGACACTATGAAACTTGGCCTGCAACAGCTGGGACACCAGATTCAGGGTATTGCTATTTTGGCGATTGAATTTCAACGCTCAACAAAATATATGTTTTTGCGGACACTATGAATCTTGGCCAGCCACAGCTGAAACCACTGATTTATGGTATTGCTATTTTGGCAATTGAATTTCACCCCAGAACAAAATATATGTTTTTGCGGACACTATGAAACTTGGCCTGCTGCAGCTGGGACCACCAGATTCAGGGTATTGCTATTTTGGCAATTGAATTTCACCCCACAACAAAATATATGTTTTTGCGGACACTATGAAACTTGGCCTGCAACAGCTGGGACACCAGATTCAGGGTATTGCTATTTTGGCAATTGAATTTCAACCCACAACAAAATATATGTTTTTGCGGACACTATGAATCTTGGCCAGCCACAGCTGAAACCACTGATTTATGGTATTGCTATTTTGGCAATTGAATTTCACCCCAGAACAAAATATATGTTTTTGTGGACACTATGAAACTTGGCCTGCAACAGCTGGGACACCAGATTGAGGGTATTGCTATTTTGGCAATTGAATTTCAACCCACAACAAAATTTATGTTTTTGCGGACACTATGAATCTTGGCCAGCCACAGTTTAAACCACTGATTTATGGTATTGCTATTTTGGCAATTAAATTTCACCCCACAACAAAATATATGTTTTTGCGGACACTATGAAACTTGGCCTGCAACAGCTGGAACACCAGATTCAGGGTATTGTTATTTTGGCAATTGAATTTCAACCCACAACAAAATATATGTTTTTGCGGACACTATGATACTTGGCCTGCAACAGCTGGGACACCATATTCAGGGAATTGCTTCTTTGGCAATTGAATTTCACCCCAAAACAAAATACATGTTTTTGCGGACACTATGAATCTTGGCTAGCCACAGCTGAAACCACTGATTTATGGTATTGCTATTTTGGCAATTGAATTTCACCCCACAACAAAATACATGTTTTTGCGGACACTATGAAACTTGGCCTGCAACAGCTGGGACACCAGATTCTGGGTATTACTATTTTGGCAATTGAATTTCAACCCACAACAAAATATATGTTTTTGCGGACACTATGAATCTTGGCCAGCCATAGCTGAAACCACTGATTTATGGTATTGCTATTTTGGCAATTGAATTTCACCCCAGAACAAAATATATGTTTTTACGGACACTATGAAACTAAGCCTGCAACAGCTGGGACACCAGATTCAGGGTATTGCTATTTTGGCAATTGAATTTCACCCCAAAACAAAATACATGTTTTTGCGGACACTATAAATCTTGGCTAGCCACAGCTGAAACCACTGATTTATGGTATTGCTATTTTGGCAATTGAATTTCACCCCACAACAAAATATATGTTTTTGCGGACACTATGAAACTTGGCCTGCAACAGCTGGGACACCAGATTCTGGGTATTACTATTTTGGCAATTGAATTTCAACCCACAACAAAATATATGTTTTTGCGGACACTATGAATGTTGGCCAGCCATAGCTGAAACCACTGATTTATGGTATTGCTATTTTGGCAATTGAATTTCACCCCAGAACAAAATATATGTTTTTGCGGACACTATGAAACTTAGCCTGCAACAGCTGGGACACCTGATTCAGGGTATTGCTATTTTGGCAATTGAATTTCACCCCACAACAAAATATATTTTTTTGCGGACACTATGAATCTTGGCCAACCACAGCTGAAACCTCTGATTTATGGTATTGCTATTTTGGCAATTGAATTTCACCCCAGAACAAAATATATCTTTTGCGTACACTATGAAACTTGGTCTGCAACAGCTGGGACACCAGATTCAGGGTATTGCTATTTTGGCAATTGAATTTCATCCCACAACAAAATATATGTTTTTGCAGACACTATGAAACTTGGCCTGCAACAGCTGGGACACCAGATTCAGGGTAATGCTATTTTGGCAATTGAATTTCAACCCACAACAAAATATATGTTTTTGCGGACACTATGAATCTTGGCCAGACACAGCTGAAACCACTGATTTATGGTATTGCTATTTTGGCAATTGAATTTCACCCCACAACAAAATATATGTTTTTGCGGACACTATGAAACTTGGCCTGCAACAGCTGGGACACCAGATTCAGGGTATTGCTATTTTGGCAATTGAATTTCACCCCACAACAAAATATATGTTTTTGCGGACACTATGAAACTTGGCCTGCAACAGCTGGGACACCAGATTCAGGGTATTTCTATTTTGGCAATTGAATTTCAACCCATAACAAAATATATGTTTTTATGGACACTATGAATCTTGGCCAGACACAGCTGAAACCACTGATTTATGGTATTGCTATTTTGGCAATTGAATTTCACCCCACAACAAAATATATGTTTTTGTGGACACTATGAAACTTGGCCTGCAACAGCTGGGACACCAGATTCAGGGTATTGCTATTTTGGCAATTGAATTTCAACCCACAACAAAATATATGTTTTTGCGGACACTATGAATCTTGGCCAGCCACAGCTTAAACCACTGATTTATGGTATTGCTATTTTGGCAATTGAATTTCACCCCACAACAAAATATATGTTTTTGTGGACACTATGAAGCTTGGCCTGCTACAGCTGGAACACCAGATTCAGGGTATTGCTATTTTGGCAATTGAATTTCACCCCACAACAAAATATATGTTTTTGCGGACACTATGAAACTTGGCCTGCAACAGCTGGGACACCAGATTCTGGGTATTACTATTTTGGCAATTGAATTTCAACCCACAACAAAATATATGTTTTTGCGGACACTATGAATCTTGGCCAGCCACAGCTGAAACCACTGATTTATGGTATTGCTATTTTGGCAATTGAATTTCACCCCAGAACAAAATATATGTTTTTGCGGACACTATGAAACTTGGCCTGCTACAGCTGGGACCACTAGATTCATGGTATTGCTATTTTGGCAATTGAATTTCACCCCACAACAAAATATATGTTTTTGCGGACACTATGAATCTTGGCCTGCAACAGCTGAGACACCACTGATTTATGGTATTGCTATTTTGGCAATTGAATTTCACCCCACAACAAAATATATGTTTTTGCGGACACTATGAAACTTGGCCTGCAACAGCTGGGACACCAGATTCAGGGTATTGCTATTTTGGCAATTGAATTTCACCCCACAACAAAATATATGTTTTTGCGGACACTATGAATCTTGGCCAGCCACAGCTGAAACCACTGATTTATGGTATTGCTATTTTGGCAATTGAATTTCACCCCAGAACAAAATATATGTTTTTGCGGACACTATGAAACTTGGCCTGCAACAGCTGGGACACCAGATTCAGGGTATTGCTATTTTGGCAATTGAATTTCACCCCACAACAAAATATATGTTTTTGCGGACACTATGAAACTTGGCCTGCCACAGCTGGGACACCACTGATTCAGGGTATTGCTATTTTGGCAATTGAATTTCACCCCAGAACAAAATATATGTTTTTGCGGACACTATGAATCTTGGCCAGCCACAGCTGAAACCACTGATTTATGGTATTGCTATTTTGGCAATTGAATTTCACCCCAGAACAATAATATATGTTTTTGAACAGCAGACAGTATTATACTTGGCTAGCCAAAGCTGGAACACCAGATTTAGTGGATTGGTATTTTGGCAATTGTATTTAACCCCTTAATAAAATATAGAAATTGCTATCCTGAGTGTCTAGTGGTGACAATTAGCACAGCCAAGTCCCTGATGTAGAATATAGCAAAAAAAAAAAACGAATATTGATAGATTGATGGACTTGGTGGCAGCTTGTTATGATGCACCACAAGTCACAAAATTGCCGCCGATCACCCCAGAAAATAAGTGACAGAAAAACGCTCTGTGCAGCCTAAAAACCAGTGAGCAAGTAACTAGCAGAAGTTCAATCATTCACAGCTGTAGATCGATCCATTCAATAGGTGCTGTTGCTGACTTTTCCCTGCCTAATCTCTCCCTCACAGAAGCTGCGTCCTCTCCCTACACTAATCAGAGCAGTGTGACACGTGGCGCTACGTGACTCCAGCTTAAATAGAGGCTGGGTCACATGCTGCACTTGGCCAATCACAGCCATGCCATTAGTAGGCATGGCTGTGATGGGCTCTTAGGGCAAGAAGTAAAACGCTAGCTGATTGGCTGCTGTGCAGCCCTTCAGAAAGCGGGAAGTAATCGCCAAACAAAGAACCCGAACCCGAACTTTTTTGAAAATGTCCGGGTTCGGGTCCGTGTCCCGGACACCCCAGAATTCGGTACGAACCCGAACTATGCTCGAACTGTTCGCTCAACACTAATAAGAACCCTTCCCTGATTTGGTCCCTTAGTAATTTATTCAGGGTGCCAATGTTGGCACCACAGCCCTTCTACAACATATGCAGCGTCACCATAAAGTGGCCTGGGAGAACCGTGGCTCTGATGTGGTGGTCCAGCCTGCTGCAGCTACCACTACATCACCCAGTTTCATTCAGTCAAGGCTCCACTACCTTAGCCGAAGGAAGCTGTCTGCCAATTCCATCTTCTGCTGGTCCAGATGCTCCTGCTCCTACTCCTCGTCAGTAGAGTTGAGCGAACCCGAACTGTAAAGTTCGGGTTCTGTCACCGAACATTACGGTTTTTTCAGCACCCGACCCAAACCCAACGAAAAAGTTTGGGTTCGTTGTTCGCGATTTCTTCCCATTTTTAAAAAGGGCTGCAGGGAAGCCAATCAACAAGTGTTTCGCTACTTCTGCCCTAAGAATCACAACAGCCATGCCTACTATTGGCATGGCTGTGATTAGCTAAGTGCAGCATGTGACCCAGCCTCTATTTAAGCTGGAGTCAGGTAGTGCCGCACGTCACTCTGCTCTTCTCAGTGTAAGAATAGTATGATGCTGCTTCTGTGAAAGACAGATTAGGAAGAAACCTGTTGAACTTGGTGGTGTTAACTCTTTCAAACTACAGCAATTATTGAGGGTGCTATGCTACATAGTTGTACCCAGCCCTGAGCCCAGTTATACTGCAAAATAATTTTTAATCCATCTGTTACTGAGGTGGGGGTCGGCGGCCATTTTAGCAATTGCAGTGTCCTTGGAACTGCATGTGACCTGAATGTGTGCCAGCCTGCAAGGGACATCTTATTATTTTTGGGTAGCTCAGTGAAGGAAAAATTCCTTTTTTCTGGCAGGTCAAGTCCCCCTACATTACCTATTTTATAATTTTGGGGTGACAAAGTGCATTTCTGTAGTTGGGGGAATAAACCCGTACTGTCGTACCACAGAGCACTGACCAATTAAACCGTTAACTTCTGTTTTTCCATTGTTGGTTTGAAAAATCAATTACACTGTTGTGTGACCTAAAGAAATGTATTCTGTTTATGACACTGCACTGCCGTACAGTTAGTGAACTTAATTGTT